>CM052714.1:37051876-37075042 GCA_028551405.1 Uromys caudimaculatus
AAGGAGGAATTCCCTCACAGAGGCGGGGAGGGGGAGGGGACACGGGGTTTCCAAAGAAAAGGGGAATCATCGGAAATGTAAATAAAAAAAAATTATGTAAATACTGAAGACATAAAAATGTAAATGAAGCTGTCTGGGAGCAGAGATGAGGAATGGGAGAGGGGAGAAGAAGGTGGAGAGTAGATGTGGTGTGGGGTGCTGCGCTTAAAGTACATTATGCATTTGCATTGTAATCACCATATACAACTCTGCATAGCAAAAAAGAACTATAAATATCATTTAAAAAATAAAATTGCAGGCCTTTAATTCCAGTGTTCAGGATGTGGAGGCAAGTGTATCTTCATGAGTTCAAGGCCAGTCTGGTCTACATAGCAAGTTCTTGGATAGGCATGGCTACATAGTAAGACCTTGTGTCCAAACAATGCATGTCATAACCTTTGTCACCTGGTAGAATTAGTATTTCATAGAATAGTTTTTGAAGAAAATTGGTGGATTCTGTATTTGAACATTGGGATGCTCTGAAAGCCCCACCCTGTTGGCTGTAAGAATCCCATTAGAGAATTTGGAGGATGTTAATTTATTTTGATCGCTGTGAGCTGAAAAGCATACCATTCTCTATAGAAGTTCAAAGAGAGGCTGAATTTGTCTGATATTGACCAGATTCACTCCGTAACAAATATGCCCTTTCCTTTCCTCTTTCTAGTTGGCCATTGAATTAGTAATTGTCCTTTAAACTCATTTCCTCACAGTTGCTGATAACTGTTCTCCTACTGTTGGCTGAATGCTGCTAATTCTTACACAACATTGCTTATAGGATACACTCAGAAGTCCAGGGGTTAAAGAGATGCTGATTGACTTTGGCATAGCTCTCATTATGCAGCTGGTGGTTCAATTGAGCCTGTTTATGCTCCTCTTCCCTTGCCCTATCATTTTGCCTGAAATACTAATTCCTGGAAATCTGGTTTGATTTGGACAATCTAAGAAAATGCATATGAAGGAGCTTTGTGACTATAAAGCACACTACAAATGTAAAGTGTTATAATGAACTAGATTGGCAATTCTTTTTAATATTTATTTTTATAATTATTTTAAATTATGTGCATGTGTGTATGTGTATGTGTAAGCATGTAAGTGTGAGTGCAGGTGTCTCCAGAGTCCAAAAGAGGTCATTGGACTCTCTAGAACTGGAGTTAGAGGCAGTCATGAGCTGCCAAATACTGTGTCTGGCAATTAAGCTTAGGTCCTCTGCAAAAGCATTCATCACTCTTAACACTAATCCATCTCTCTATTCCTAGGCTGGGATTTCTTTTGCTGAGTACGCACTATATGCTGCACATTGTTTCAGGAGCTAAGGCTACAAAATGGAGTAATGTGCTTTCAGCCTTTGAGATGCTCTATCTGGGTGGAGGGCAGGTGGGCTTGAGGATAATGAGTAGACAGCTGTGGTAAGCCAGGTACTGCTGGCACTGAGCATACCGTAGAATGTCAGTGGGAGTCATCCAGTGGAATGGGAAGAAGCTACTGGAGGGTTGATGCATGGTAGGGAGTAACCAGTTGGGACAAAGGTGGCAGATGTTTATGGAAATATGTTCAATCTCCCTCATAATCAAGAGATTGAAAATTAGACCAATAATGAAATATTGTTAGATTAGAAGAACATTAAAAACAAAAACAAACAAAGGAAACCCCCCAAAAACAACCAAACAAACAAAACACAAAACACAAAAAGCCAATATACCGTATTGTCAGAATGTGCAGAATCGTGTTCTCACACAGCTGTGAGAGTATTAATTTGTAAAGCCCAATTTGGAAGGCTCGTGAAATTAATAATGCATATAGTTTGATTCAGCGATTTTCCCTATAGAAATCTTTGTGTGCATTTGTAAGGTACAGAATGTTCATTGCAGTATTATTGAGGATAATGAAACTTTGAAAATAACTTGAATGTCCATAAGAGAAAGGAACCTTACTATGAAATATTATGTACTATTAGAAAAGATCAAGGAGGTTCAATGTATTGTTAAAGTAAAACACTACTTTTAGTTTATTATATACAACATAGCATTTGTGGAGAAACTGTAACAACACACTTAATCAATTAAATACAAATGTCAGCATGGTAATACCTAGAAAGCATCTGGATGGAATTGCATTACACTGATCTCAGCACTTTCTTCTGGGAGGAGGTAAAATTCTTCTTGTGAATTCACACATGAAGGGGGACCTTAATTTTTTACTCTCAGTAACTTTTTGTAAACCAAAATTGTATCATATTCTGAGTAATTAAGTGAAATTTATAAATAAGCAGAGGTTGGGGAGGTCATCATAGGTGCAAGGATTTGCAGGATGTGGTAGGGACAGTCACTTCAACTGGAGCCACAGATTTTATAGGGGATCTTCCCAGCTGGTGCCTTGGTGTGTCTGGATTCTGCCCTTCTTGCTTTTGTTAGGGTTTCATTCCTAGCTCTGCCCTTCTTTCTGATTTTCAGATCACCCTGTCACTACAAGAACACTACAGAATTTCCAAAAAAAAAAAAGAAAAAGAAAAAGAAAGTCTTCCTAATTCATGATTCCCCTCCAGGTCTTACTCACTTTGTTTTGTAGCAAAACTCAACCCACCTGAGTTCTTGAGCGTCTCCCGACCCGTTCCCACCTCACCCCGATGGACCACCTGGGCTCTGAGGCTCCCAGCACCACTGCCATGCCCATCTGGTCTTCCTCCACCCTCCCCTTCTTCCTACAACAGCATTGACTGGTGGACAGGTCCTAGAAGCACTTTCTTTACCTAAGGCCCTTTAAATTCCTTTCTAGTCCTGTGAGCTGTCCGCGCTGCTCAGTCTTCTGCTCCTAGATCATCTTCTGCTCCTGTGGGCTGTCTTATCCTCATCCTCATTGCTTCTTTGTTTCATACCTACCTTGGAGCAGGGTCCTCCAAGTTTTGAGATCAGAATCACTTACACTCTTAAAATTATTGAGGATCCTAACAGAGTTGTTGGTATGCATTAGATTTGTGAGGATATTTGAATAAACATTTACTTATTAATTATGTTTAAATAGCAATAATGAATCCATTACATGTTGACATAACTTCTATTATATGTTTGCAAATGTCTTTCCGGGCTAGCTTGGAGTCATTGCTTCCAGCTCTCCATTGCTATCCAGACATTATGAGCTGTTGTTTGTGGAAGTATATGGAGAAATTCTCGCCTGGTGTATGTGCAGCTGGAAAGTGGAGTTGCGTTTTAATATGCATTTTAGAAAATGATGGGTAAACATTTTGGATTTTACATCAACACTTAACAAGTGGTAGTTTCTTACAGATTGGTCAAGTGAAATGTGTAATCTGAAATTACATTAGGAACCTTTTCTACCATATCTCATTAAAATGCTTTGGCCTATTTTGTAGTTTTGATGATCTTTTACTCCTGTTAAGATTTTACACATTATATTGTGGTTATCTGGAAAAAATAGTGACTCACTGAGTTATAAAAATAATATAAATACTATTACATTTCATGATATCTTTGAGAAATTTTATTTTTTAATATTGTCATGTATCTCATTAGATAAAGTCTAAATATTAGGACTCAGTCAAGCTCATAGAAGGAAATACAAATTTTTTGTAATTAAGCTTTTTCTCTTAAGTTAAAATTTTATGACTAGCAGCTAATATTGCTAGGTATTTTTCTTGAAGTGACTCGCTTGTTTAATTTATTTTAGATGAAATATTTACCATATCTCAAAGTCTGAAAAACATAGCTCATTATATAATCATTTTTCTTTTTTAAAAAAATTTGCTTACTTTTTGGGGACAAGATTTCTTTATATAGCTCTGATAGCCTGGAACTCACTACAGGTTAGCCTTGAATACATAGAATTAATTTACCTCTGATTCCTGAATGCTGGGATTAAAGGCAAGCACCACACATCCAGCAATGCATATTCATTTTTCAAAAGAAATGGGACTCTATGAAATTCTCCACAGCTGGAGAATTGCTGCTTCTGAAGCATGCCCATCAGTCACACACAATCCAAATGGCCAGCTCCATAGGTAATCATTTGTTTAAACAGATGAGCATAATAATGACAGGGCTAATCATTTGCAAAGGTATCACATGTAATTTGTGAATAATAGATTTAATAAGATTATTAAATCCATTAGTGTTTAGTGCCTATCTGTCATTTTTAAAAAACACGAAATTAGGTCAACAAGTCTTAGCTGTAAATCCCTACTCTCCAATTTTACTCTCCAAGTGACCGAGTTCAGGGTGATGCATCGTTTTTCACAATTGCCCTTTCCTTTAATGTCTGTAGGATGGAGAGAATAGATAATCATTAACTCTAATATTCTAGGATACCTCTCATTTAAAAAAATGTTCTTGGATGGCATGATTGTGCCACTTTCTCTGTTTCTTTCTAAGCATTTACTGTGTCTCTAGTTTAATATAGTAAACTTAGGCAGGAAGCAGAGAGGACAGCATTTAATCTAGACAACTCGGTATGGTTTGATTCATTTATACTGATCTCATTCTTCGTGATGGAGTCTTGCTTTAGTCTTAAGTTTGCCATCCTCCTGCCTCCATCCCCCCCAGTGCTGGGTGTAAGGGTGTCCGCTATCACACCTAATCTGGGGCCTTTATTCTTAACACTCTAGCTTGAGTCTGATATTTGCTATCTGGTTTCGTTTTTAAAGTTTTGTGACTTTTGTGAATTTTATGGCTAATTTTAGTTCCTTAGTGTGTGTGTGTATGTGTGTGTGTGTGTGTGTGTGTGTGTGTGTGTGTGTGTAAGTTTTGAGATAAGATCTCTCACTGGAACCTGGGGTTCATTAGTTAGGTTAAGTTGGCTGGCCATGAGCATTAGGATTTTGCCTGTCACTGCCTTCCCCACAGAATTATAAGCACACACCTAGAATTATAAGCACATACCTAGAGCTTTACATGGATACTGGGACTTGAATTCAGTACCTCAGGCTTGACCATCACCCACTTTACCCTGAGCTATCTATCTCCCTGGACTTCCTCCCAACTCCTCTCTTTTCTTTCTAGCTCTGGAGGCTGCCCTACTCTACTCCTGCACTCTGGCCACCACCTGTAAACATTGTCATTTAGCCATGGCCTGCAGAGTGCCACCTTTGGATAAAGGTGATTCAGATAGTCATTAATGGATTCTGCAGGTTGTTTATTCATTTTGAAGAAAGACAGGTTTAAGCCCTTGATCTTTTAAGGGAGGAAGACATTGCCATAGGTGTATAGTCTTATTGAGTCTATCGTCAGGAAGCAGACAATGGACAAGAGGTGAGGTCCTGACTATAAACCTCCAGGTAAGCTCCCTGTGATGCACTTCCCTCAGAAAGACTCCATTTTAAAATGGTTCATGCCCTTATAAAACACACTATCAGCTGGGGTCCAAGTGTTTAAAGATACAAGTCCATAGATGACTTTCACATTAAACAGCAACAGACATTAAATTTAATAAAATGAATTTTTAATGTTTTTACATGATTTATAATTTTTGGTTTATTTTCACTTTCTATCAAGGAATAAATAGAAAACATTTTAATATTTTCAAAAATATTTTTTTTTCCTCAGGCTCCCTCAACCCAGGGCTTAGAAAGTATCAAGGAAGAGTGGGCGGAGAACATAAGAATCAGGGGATGCTTCATGAAATTCGCAGGCAAATAGATGGATCTAGAAAATCTCATTCTGAGTGAGGTAACTCTCACAAAAGAACACACATGGTATGTACTCACTGATAAGTGGGTATTAGGCAAAGAGTGTGGAATACCCATGATACAACTCACGGACCACATGAAGCTCAAGAGGAAGGAAGACCAAAGAGTGGATGCTTCAGTCCTACTTAGAAGGGGGAACAAAATAATCAAGGGAAGTACAGGGTGGGAGGGACTTGGGAGGAAGAGAAGGGTGGGGGAAGAAGAGGAAGAATCAGGTATGGGTGGAGATGGAGGAGATGTACAGAGGGTCAGAAAATTAAACAGAGGTGTGTAACAATGGGGTACGGGGAACTGGGGGTAGCCACCAGAAAGTCCTCGATGCCAGGAAAGCAAGAGCCTCCCAGGACCCCACGGGGATGCCATTAGCTGAAATACCCCACAAACAGGAGGGAGAACCGTTGAGACCATATCCAGAGGTTAGGCAGGGCCCCCCAGTTGAGGATGAGGTCACCCAGCCATCTCCAAAATTTTAACCTAGAATTCCTCCTGTCGAAAGGACATACAGGGACAAAGAATGGAGCAGAGACTGAAAGAAAGGCCATCCAGAGACTGCCCCATCTGGGGATCCATCCCACATGCAGACACCAAAGCCAGACACTATTGCTGATGACAAGAAGTGCTTGCAGATAGGAGCTGGATACAGCTGTTTCTTGAGAGGCCCTGCCAGATCCTGACCAATACAGATGTGGATGCTCACAGCCAACCATCAGACTGAGCACAGGGACCCCAACTGAGGAGTTAGGGGAAGGACTGACGGAACTGAAGGGGCCTTATCAGGCATCAGTGGGAGGGGAGGCCCTTGCTACTGTGAAGGCTTGATGCCCCAGTGTAGAGGAATGCTAGGGCGGTGAGGCAGGAGTGGGTAGGTGGGTGGGGGAGCACCCTCATAGAAGCAGAGTAAGGGGGGATGGGATAGGGGGTTTGCAGAGGGGAAACCGGGAAAGGGAATAACATTTGAAATATGTATAAAGAAAGAAAGAAAGAAAGAAAGAAAGAAAGAAAGAAAGAAAGGAAGGAAGGAAGGAAGGAAGGAAGGAAGGAAGGAAGGAAGGAAGGAAGGAAGGAAGGAAGGAAGGAAGGAAGGAACCTGGGGATGGGGAGGAGAGCTGTGAGATGCTGTCGACAGACTGAGAGCACCCGAGGTTCCCTGCATAAGACCAGTACAGATCAAGCCAGTTAAGATTCCAGCGGGCTAGGGGAGGGTCCCACTAGGACCCACTCTGAGCTGAGGTGCTATTGGCAGGTAAGGATGGCTGTGGTGGGAGGAAGAGCAACTCTTCTTTTGGGATATGGCTACTGGCAGGTTGCTCACATCCCACTCACTGGTTGACACCACATCCATGCACACATATATGGACAGATCTAATTAGACACAGTGGGTTATAAAAAAGAATGAATGCTTATGACTCTCAAATAAACCTCACTAAGTAGAAAGCATTTGCTTACTGTCATTCAGTAAATGCTGAAACAACACTAGGCAGTTAGTGTTGTTAAGAATCTGGGTTCACTTACTTTATTGTGAAGGAAGGGTATATACATAGTGATAATTGTCCTGAGCGAGGTAACTCAGTCACAAAAGAACGAACATGGTATGTACTCACTGATAAGTGGATATTAGCCCAAAAGCCCGGAATACCCAAGTTTCACTTTACAGTAACCGTTGGACTGAGAATGAGGTCCCAAATGGAGGAGTTGGAGAAGGGACTGAAGGAGTTGAGGGAGTTTGCAGTCCCATGGAGGGAGCAACAGTGTCTGATTCTCCCCCCTGCCCCATCCTCATGGAGGCTGGACCACCAACCAAAGAATAAACATGGAGGGACCCATGGTTCGGACCACATATGTGGCAGAGGAGGGCCTTGTTGGCCATTAGGGGGAGGAGAGGCCCTTGGGCCTGAGGGTGTTAGAGGCCCCAGTAAAGGGGAATGTCAAGGTGGGAATATGGGAGTGGGTGGGCGGGTGGGTGGGAGGTGGAATACCCTCATAGAGGCGGGGGAGGAGGAGGGGATGGGGGGTTTCCCAACAGGAGAAAAAGACCTAGAAAGGGAGAAACATTGGAAATGTAAATAAAGTATCAAAAAATAAAAATAAAAAAAAGAATTTATTACTTTACCCCCCCCCAAAAAGAATCTGGGTTCACTTACTTTATTGTGAAGGAAGGGTATATACATAGTGATAATTGTCATGGCAGTAATGACAGAGGGATGTTTTTGTTGACATTCTTACCGATGTACAGTATCTCACATGCAGAGCTTACTGTATGCGAGCCTGTCCTTTACTGCTCATAAACCCTGCCTTTGTTAAACACGGGTCTGAGAATGTTTCAGATTGTCTGCATCTTATCTTGTAGGACAGGCTCGTTAAGACTTGAAGAAGACGTGTAGAGGAGAATGAGAAGTCTCTTTCCTCAAGAAGTGCCTGCAAAGCAGCTAAAGTCCTGACATACAGCAAGCAGGACCCTATCTCCTTATACCACTGAACTTGCATGCTGGGAGAACTTCAGCCCAACTCAGCTTTCTCACATAAAAGAGGCCAAGAGGGCAGGGTTTCCATCCTGGGTAGGCCACACAGAGGAGCATCCTGTAACAGTGAATGCAGGCTTTGGTGTACTCGGCTGTGGGTGGGTTTGGATGCTTTTCATCCTAAAGATAGGATTTTGTTTTGTTTTGTTTTGTTTTTGGTTGTTGCACAAAACTGCTTTTGAAAGTTATCTGAACTTGGGTCATTTTTTTTTTTTTTTTTGAGGGTTTACACGTTGTTTACTAAACTGGTGATATAGCCTTAATATACGAATGATTACAGCCACTATTCTGTACAGTAGATCACTACAGATTATCCCTCCCGAGACTTCGCACCTTTGACCAGCATCTCGCCCTTCCTACACCTTCCCTCCTGTCCTGCTAACCACCATTCAGCTCAGCATCCACGAGCTACGTTTCTTCAGAGTGCACATGTAAGTGAGATAATGTGATATTGGGTCGTCTTTTTTATCTTGTAAAAATACTTTTCATTTACACTTTAAATTCTCCTTTCCACAGTCAAGCTGCCAACTTCTGCAGTTGTTTTATCCTGTTTACTTAACTTGTTCTTGAATCACACTGGAGGAAAAAGAAAAATCACATTATTCTAAGGTCAGCTGCTTACTGAATTTCTGAAGCTTGGGCCAGGGAAACAGATATGGTTAATAGCCACACTATTAAAGGAACTCAAAATTCATAAGACTAAGGCATCATGTTTGGGTTTTGAGGTATGTTGGGGCTATCATTTGTCTTCAGCTATGACAGACAGACTATGTTCTGAGAAGGTAAAGCAGTTGACAGAGAAGAGAAGGATAGGAGCCAGCTTCTCTTATGAACTGCATGATTGTACTTTTATGAGGTGTATTGTTAAATATTATTGTTCATACTCATGCTGCAAGGCTGATCGTAGATGCCAGAGAGCACATTCCCGAGGTCCAGTTGAACTGAGAACTCTATCTGGTTTGTCTTAAGTGCTCAAACTGCACCTCTCCCTGGTCTATACTTCTGCTCTTTAAATTATTATTAATTTTTTTGCAGTGCTAGGTGTCAGACACAGTGTCTCTGTCTGCTTTCTATTGCTGTGACTAAAGACTGACCAAATGTAGCTTGGGGGGAAAAGAGTCACAGTTCACTGAGGGAAGCCAAGATAGGAATTCCAGGCAGGAGCCTCCAGGCAGGAACTGAAACAGAGACCATGGGGAAAAGTTGCTTACTGGCTTTCCCCCATAAGCATCTCAGCCTCCTTTTTTATATAACTCCAAACCACTTGCCCAGGAATGGCACTGAGCCCCTGAGTCCCAACAGTGGGCTGGACTTTCCACGTCAATCAAGAAAATGTCCTATAGACTTGTTTATAGGCAATCTCATGGAAAAATTTAATCAGTTGAGGTTCTTTCTTCCTAGACAAAACTCTAGCTTGTGTCAAGATGACAAAATACCAGCCAAGTCACTCAGGAACTCATAATTCTAGGTAAGTGAGTGACCTCAATATTTATTTGTCTTCTTTCTACCAGAAGAGAAGCTTGACCATACATTAATTTATCTTGGATATTTTATATGCCCTTTAAATATTTTTTAAAATAATAATAAAAAAAAGTCCAAAGACTGGAGATATTGCTCAGAAGTTAAGAGCACTGGCTGCTTCTCTAGAGGACCCTGGTTCAATTCCCAGCACCCACATGGCAGCTCACAACTGTTTATAACTCCAGTTCCAGGAGATCTGACACCCTCACACAAACATACATGCAAGCAAAATACCAATGCACATAAAAATTTAAAAAGGAATCATAAAAAATTTTTAAAAAGACTCTTTACCACATTCTCTTCTATTAGATTTATTGTAATAATCTTTTAGCATAGATTATCTGCAGGCATAAGTTACATGATGGCGTATAAGATGGTTTAATGGTAGTGCCACTCACGAGGGATGTACTGAATGGTGGTACACGAGAGTGTCAGCTCCTAACGCTTCTCCTTAATGGAGGAATCCATTGTAACTTAACTGAGACTGCAAGCAGAGGATTTTCTTTTTAATAAGTAGGAGTTAGCTTGTTTATCATTCTAGCTGAATGACAAGGACCACAGGTGTAGTGCTTAGGAACAGCTAGTGAAACAGTAGACAGAGGCCCCATAGTGTGCAGAGGCACAAGTTTAAGGCACAAGAATAGCCAGCTGTGCAGCGTGTCGTCCACTGCCTTAGAAATATGACAGAGAGCATGCAGAGTCCCACTGAGCAAGCAGCACAAGCAGACAGGCTTTTATAGATAACAATACTCAGAACAAGGATGGCTTTCACACAAGTCACAGCTGGATGGCATTTCCAGAATGAAATGTTGCTATGGTTTTAATGTGTTCCCAGAATGTTCACGGACTGGAAACTTTAATCCCCAAATTCATTTGTTGATGGTATTTGGAGAAGGTGCCTTAGGGACATAACTAGGGTTGGATAAAGTCACAAGAATGGAGATGCTGTGGTGGAATCAGTGGTTTTATAAGAAGAGGAAGAGAGACTTGAGTTAATAGGCTGCCTGGGACTAGTCATGTGATGCCCTCCCTTGCCATATAAGGACACAATAAGAAGGGCCATCACTGAAGGTGGCACCTTCACCTTGGACTTGCTGGCCTCCTAAATGATGAGGCCAAAAGGGTCCCAGGCAAACCCCCAAACACCACAGACAGCTGCCAAGATATAGGTTGTTCTCCAGAAACTGACAGCAAGGCCCCATTGCTGGAGACAACATCTAGGCAGCTCACTGAACATGCAGAATTCAAGTTGGTGCCAACAGAGAACTATCCCTTCTACCTTCTAGAGTCTTTGGTAGAGGGAGGTACTTTGCACACTGTGAAGAATCAGCCTGCCTCCATTTTAGGCTTAAAGGTCATCTTACAGTAAAGACAAAAACTAGGTTTATTCCTATTTATGATCAAAACCCTGTTCCTGAAGGATTGGGCCACCCCTCCCCCCCCCCCACGTAACCTTAACTACAAATGATTCTGTATTGCATGTTCTAGGATTGGCAAACATACTTTCAAAAAGTTGTTTATAACTATTTTTCAACCCGACCTCTGTTTCCAAAGGTTATATGGGCAACCACGACTACCTTTTTATGACTACCTGTTGAGATTACCTTGTTTTGAGCACCTCTTATGATCTGTCTGCTCTTGTAATCCCGCCTATTTTCCCCATTTGGAAACCTCCTACCCCTGAGTTATAAACGCCTTATCTTCCTTGTTAGAAGCTGACTCCCCTATTTCTGCCTTCACTGTTGATTTTAATGTGGTTTAAATATTAACAAGGCCCCCATTCTTTCTATTGTTCAGCTTGCAGAAATGTTTCCAAAGTCTTGGCATTTGTACTTGTATTTCTCAGGTAAAATGAGATTTATGTTCCTATGGTGCAGACTGTTTTTTCAAACCAACAGACCACAAAGATCTTCTGAAAACCAGGTTGACTTGACTTGAAAAAGGTTTTCCAAAAGGGCTTTCCACAATGACATTAAAAACTTGTAACAATGTGTTTATGCTAAATGCTAATCACAGAAGTTTCACTTCTGTTAAGCTTTGCTTGCAAAAGTCATAGAGGACCTGTGTAAGAATTCCTCTGCTACAGCTTAGATGCCACTGCATCCTCCTGCAAAGGGGGACTGTAAGCTTGGCCTGCTCATAAAAATAACATTTTGCCTTGCAATATTTTGGTGTTAGCTCATGGTTTTTGACACCATCATATTCATCACATCTTAGACTGACCACTCAGACCCTGGTTTAGGGAGAGGCAGCCTGTGCGCACAAATAAAATAGCTTGCTTTAATTGGTTGACTGTGATGATTTGAGTTGGTGGTGTTTCCCCTCCAGTCGTTGGTATTGACAAGTACCAGTGGAGAAATGTAAACACCAAACCTATCACAAACTCTTTAATCTACAATGATGTCCTCCCTGTAAGATATTCTAGTGCAGTGATGTCACAGAGCTTGTGGGAGTAACCAACCAATATCTGAATTGACTTAGGGTCCATTCCATGAGATGGAACCCATATATGACTCTGCTTGGGTAACCAAGAACCTGAGACTAGATAGCCCAGAAACTTATGGTAAAACCAAATATTACTCTTCTAAAACCAAACAAAACTAAATTAAATGTAGTATAATTTGTGTAGTTAGATTTAAGAAAAGCAACTGCTAGCGTGTTTGAGTTATATGTGGATGAAGAAGCAAGTTTGTACATTTTTCTGGAACTCAAGGTAGGAACCTGGAGGCAGGAACTGAAGTAGAGGCCATAGAGGAATGCTACTTACTGGCTTTTTCCTCATAGTTTGCTCAGTTTACTTTATTCTACCACCTGGTACCATCTTCCCAGGGGTAGCATCTGATGCCTAGCTCCACAGAAAGTTTTAAAAATTGCTTCATTTCACATTCTGAGTGGGTCTAGTGTTGGGATGCCTCACAAATCTCACAGCCAGCAGGGAGACAGTGTGCACAAGGTGAAGAGTGAAACTCGGTCAGTACCGTCTTTACAGGATCTGCATCAAGACTTCCAGAGACTGACAGTCAAAGACTGATCTCCTGGTTTACATTTCTTACACATTCAAGCATAGTAAGACTTTTGAAAAATGTCTTCATGTGACAATTTTATCACAACAAAGCTTAGCCATAGCTACAGAGAAACTCCCTAGCAAGACAGCAATGTACATGTGACCTTTCCAATAAGAAAGAATTCTATTGCCTGATAAGCAGAACTCAGGGCTAGGGTCTAGGGGAAGGATCTGTGATAAGCATAAGGATAGACTGTATAGGTGGAAGATGAAAAGCACATGGGACCTCTTTCATAGGGATGGGTTCTATTCACCTCCAGACAGAGCTCAGAATTAGGGATAAAAAAATGCTCAGGCTATTTGGGGAATCAGGTGGAGCTGGCTCTGTAGAATAGCAAAGGATCACCAGGTTGTTTGACCACTTTCACTGGCAATCCAGGTGGTCAGGATTCATTTCCTTCCATTGAAGAAGATAGACCAGAATAAATAAGAATCTTGGTTTCTCCAATGCCTCTCTAAGCTGTACTTCCTACAGGTCTAGTGAAGATGTAAACTATTTAATGTTAAGCATCAGCCTGTCATTTCCTTCTTGGCAACTTTCTGAGGTTAAAAAGATGGCTGAAATTTATAATATTCCTCTATGAATTCAAGCTTACATGTGAAGAACAAGAAATCCAACCAGTTCTTTCTATTATTAACATACAAACATCAACTAAGGACACTTTCCATGTATTTCCATACACAGCTAACTGAACTGAGTTACACTTTACTTACTTTTCCCAAGACCATATACTCAAAGTGACAGTGGCTGGAGAGACTCACATTCATATGAAAGTAGCAATGCATGATGGGAGTTCTGAGTTGGGGGCTCTTCCTTTCCTACCCTACCCTTTTATATTAGCTGTGTGACCTTGGTCAAGCTTCTTAATATGCCTACTTTAACTTTAGATCTTTAGCTGCAAAGTGAAATGGAACAAAATAATCTCTATGAGACTGACTGGTGTGTGGCATATAGTTACTTCTGACTTCTCATAAGGGTCACTTTTTACTAACACCACTTACTAATTATTAGAAATTTTACTTGGATGACAAGAAATAGCTTTAAAAACAGTTAAGTTTGACAGTGAAACAAATTGAAAAGACAGCTCTGAATTTCTTATTATCACAGATAGGTCTTACAGAATCATGAATGTGTTTTCTTAAAGTTGATTATGTTTTTTGGTTTCTTGTCTTTTGGGAGCCTCACTTGCATGAGCACTTTCCCACTGAGTCCAGGGGCCAAACCTGCATTGGCATATCTACCTTGTGCTATTGTAGCCCCTTGTCTCATCTATTTTCTTATTGTAATTGACTGCAGGAAAGGACACAACTCCTATGGTACTCATGTCTGATTGGTGATAAGTGTTTAATGAATATTTTTAAAGTGAATGAGTACAGGTAATAAACACATTACTTATAAGAAGTGATAGTCTTTGTCAAGCCAAAAAAATTACTTGTTAAAACTATAAATGGCAGATTCTTGAGATTCTACTGTTTGCGCTTTGGGTAAATGAGGCATGCTCACATTTACCCTCCCACCATCACCACACCCTGACTTCTGGCGCCTCTGGCTCTCTGGGCTGCTGCCTGAGCTGGAAATGGCTGGCCATGTCCTGTTATTGCTCATCCCTTTCTTCTACTTACATAAAGAAGATTCTAGACATGGCAATATTCCTTATGATTATTGCACACTGTAATTATTGGCATGTTTGGAGAGATGTTACATCTCATACTTGGGACTTTCTATCATGAAGACATGCTTGCAAACCTCCATGGCATCTTAGGTGTCCCAGCTGGGTGTGGTCCTGGGATACACACTTTGGGTTCTCAGTCAACATCCATCATACATAGCAAACCGACTTATTGGAGTGTGGTCTGTGTTCAAATCCAGAGCACTGATGCTAGGATAATTAACAGACCCCATGACTTCCCATTAATTTTATCTATTATTTTTGTTACTATTAGTTTCTTGAATCAAACATCAAGTAAACTGCTCTGTCTCTTGAATTCACTGATGTGTTTGAGTATTTGCTATCAAATGTAAATTGTAGCTACCAGTAGGAACTTTCCCTCCTCATGTAGATCAGACCCTGTTGCAGTGGCTGGACCATGTCAGTGGCAGGTTTTGTGTATGTCATTCATGGTCTAGAAGCAACTCAAATAATTTTCATTTTAATATCTTGGGAGCAAGCTCCAGATCCTATTATCTCCTTATACAGGTGAGCTACAGTGTGCCAGTGTGCAAACAGTATGAGAGTGTGCCAACATACCCACTCGTCGAGTCCAGAAATCCAGTAACACCAGAGAGTTGGGGCCAGTTGAGCTCATCGGTAAGAGCAGATGGTAAGTTGAAGAAGGATTTCTAAAGGAAAGAAGTAATAAAGTAGTAATTATTAAATGGACACATTGTTTTGGAGCCTTTGGCATTTAAAGAAAATGGTTCATCTGTGACTGCCACCTGAGAATTCACAATAGTCAGAATCACTGGCTGCCACTAATCCTGTGAAGCAAGAGGAGCACGTGGAGTCTCACAGTTGAGAAGGATGCTTTGGGACAGGGAACCTTCCAATATCTTTCAGTTGAGAAGATCAAAAAGTTGACTGCTTAAAAAGTAATTGCTCTGAAAAATAATACTGAAAGTCAAGCAAGAATGTCTTTAGTCAATATGCTGCTGCATCTGACCCTGGGAGTCTGAAGCACTTCTGAGATCAGATTGTGGCTTCTTTCCTCATAATACGCAGCTATATTCAATAAGGCCTACTGTGGGAACTGGGAACAAAATGTGCTGTCTTTTCCATCAGAGGGTTAAACAAGACAAAACTCCACTTTAAAAATTACAAAAACACAACTCAGCAAATATTCAAATTCTTCCCTCATAGGCATATTTTGAAATCAATATATGTGCTCAAGGGTGCATGCCGTTCTTATCAGCTGCACTTCTTTGAGTCAGCCAACCACATAAGAGTGTGAGGCCAAGCTCTGACCACTCACAGTAAGGCACAGGACCTCTCTGAATGAGGAATAAAAACTGCTGTTGGATGGGCTAGCCTGCTTGATTTGGCATGGCTACATTTCTGCAGAACTAAAACTTTTCTCTAGCCAAAATACTTCAGATTTTGTAGTCATTTTGGGGGGGACCCAAGATCCATTTCTCACACTGTCATCTCAGCAGATTTGCACACCTGCTGTGGTGTAAATATGGTTTGCAACCTCTGAGACTCATATTAGAATCTAATCCCCAATGTGAGGCATCCAGAGAACAAAACATAACCCAACAGACTATGGTGTATAGAGGTAGAATTTTCGGGAGGTAATTAGGGTCTCATAAGCCCGCTAGGGAGGAAATCTATGATTGAATGCTGTCAGCTGTATAAAGTATGGGCACATACATGATCACCATACAGTCACACATACATATGCCCTTGCTCATCATGCGATATTTCATATCACCTCAACATTGCCAGCAAGGGCACCATTACTACATGTAGCCTCTAGACCTTGAGCTTCCAGAGACAGAAGCTAAAATCAACTTCTTCTTTTTCTTTTTCTTTTTCTTTTTCTTTTTCTTTTTCTTTTTCTTTTTCTTTTTCTTTTTCTTTTTCTTTTTCTTTTTCTTTTTCTTTTTCTTTTTCTTTTTCTTTTTCTTCTTCTTCTTCTTCTTCTTCTTCTTCTTCTTCTTCTTCTTCTTCTTCTTCTTCTTCTATATTTACTTTATTTACATTTCAAATGTTTTCCCCTTTCCAGGTCTCCCCTTAGGAAACCCCCTATCCTATCCTCCCTCCCCTGCCTCTATCAGGGTGCTCCCCCACCGACCCACCCACGCCCGTCATCTAAAACCCTCAGGCCCAAGGGCCTCTCCTCCCACTGATGTTCAGCAAGGCACTCCTCTGTGGCCAGCACCATGGGTCCCTCCATGTATATTCTTTGGTTGGTGGTCCAGTCTCCGGGAGCTATGGGGGTCAGGCCAATTGACACTGTTGCTCGCTCCATGGGGCTGCAAACTCCCTCAGCTCCTTCAGTCCCTTCTCCAACTCCTCCATCTGGGACCCCATGCTCAGTCCAATGGTTGGCTACAAGCATTCGCTTCTGTATTTGTCAGGCTCTGCCTGAGCCTCTCAGGAGACAGCTTATCATGCTTCCATCAGCAAGCACTCCCCAGAATCCATAATAACGTCCAGGTTTGGTAGCTATATATGGCATGTATCCCCGGGTGGGGCAGTCTCTGTCTGGATGTCTTTTCTTTAGTCTTTGCTCACACTTTGTCTCCATATTTCCTCCTGTGAGTATTTTGTTCACCCTTCTAAGAAACACGGAATTATCCACAGTTTGGTCTTCCTTCTTCTTAGGCTTCCTATGGCCTGTGAATTGAATCTTGAGTATTCTGAACTTTTGGGCTAATATCCACTTATCAGTGAGTAGAGCTAAACAGAGAATTCTCAACTGAGGAAACTCGAAAGGTTGAGAAGTACCTAAAGAAATGTTCAACATCCCTAGTCATCAGGGAAATGCAAATCAAAACAACCTCGAGATTCCACCTCACACCAGTCAGAATGGCTAAGATCAAAAACTCAGGTGACAGCAGATGCTGGCGAGGATGTGGAGAAAGAGGAACACTCCTCCATTGTTGGTGGGATTGCAAGCTGGTACAACCACTCTGGAAATCAGTTTGGTGGATCCTCAGAAAACTGGACATAATACTACCTGAGGATCCAGCTATACCACTCCTGGGCATATACCCAGAAGATGCTCCAGCATGTAAGAAAGACACATGCTCCACTATGTTCATAGCAGCCATATTTACAATAGCCAGAAGCTGGAAACAACCAGATGTCCCTCATCAGAGGAATGGATACAGAAAATGTGGTACATTTACACAACGGAATACTACATAGCTATTAAAAACAATGACTTCATGAAATTCGCAGGCAAAGGGATGGAACTTGAAAATATCATCCTGAGCGATGTAACTCAGTCATAAAATCAACTTCTTTATAGTGTGTCTTGTCTGCAGAAGTTCTTAGCAATAGAGAATGGACATATGCCCCCTTGTGGCTATTGCAAAGGGTTGAGAGAAACGTGGCCTGGAGTGTTGCTACAGTGATGCTCATTTGAGTCACATTTTTATGGTTGGCGTGAGCTTGAGGAAGAAAATGGTGTCCAGCTATAACTGCTTATTAGTTCTTTTAAAAATGGCTCCCAGCACAAATCCTTCTAGGGACCTAATTTCTAGAAAGTGCTCACCTAAACAGGTATGGAAACCTACTGTGTTGATTGATTTGCCAAAATTAGCCAAGTAGCAAACAGGTATTTAAGTACAGCCATGACCCTGTCTTGCATTGTATATTTCTCCCATCCTGACATGGTATCCAGCACAGTGTGTGGAGATGGGGGTGGGTGGTGGTGGACGAGGAAGGGCATGGCTAGCATGGGTGGCTTCTTGACATACGCCTGGCCTGACTGTGAGTTGCCTCCTTTAGAGGCAGGGAGATGAATTCTTTGAAGCTCCTATGGTATCTCAGAGGAGCATGACATCCCTACTTGAAACTTTGTTGCCCTTTGGTGCTTAGCTGGCACACTTTTCCTTCTGGAATCTTGTATTCCTGGGACTCAGCTACTCTACCTTACAGTTCTTTTTCTTCTACCACCATGGAACAAAACCTTCCTCTGTTATGTTTCCCCCCATGTCCTTTTGCTTACAATGTATGTTTGTTGTAGGATTTGAGAATATTCAATTCTCCTAGAGAAGGCAAGAAAGGCAAATAGAATGCATAAAGCTCTTAAGCCATATTAAGCAGAGATGTGAGTAGGCAAATGGCTTGTGAGATATTGGTAGAATTTATGAGCTGGTTACCCATAAGACATGTTAGAAATTAAGAGAAGGATGTACTCCTCCCCTCCCCTACTCTCTTACCCCTTTCTGGGTCCATAAAGTGGTGACTCCAACTTGGAAACTATGGTACTAATGGGGCTGCCCTTTCTTCTAACGGAAGGAATGAGATGAGAAGTCTGCTACCATGGGGAGAGCTGTCTAATACTGTCTTCAAATAATAGCAGAGGAGAAGAACATTCTGAAAAGTGTCAGCAATGGAAGGACTTCACTCTGGGAACCAGATGTGTCTTCCATTTCCACTTCTACAAATACAACACAACTCTATGATTTGAAGATAGCAGCCTGAGACATGGCTTCCATACTCCATGTGGGCACTGCTCTGTCAAGTGATGGAGGAAGAGGAAATATGGAGGGGAAGTGTAGGATGGATGGAGTAATGGCAGTTTATAGCCTCCTTGGAGCTGGGATCTTCAAGTCCCCAGCTTTCCCTCCACTCATTTCTCTGGAGAACTGGGCCTCAATTACTTGCATAGTTCCTGAAATCCTTGCTGGTATCCAGGAAGCTTATCTGCTCTGACGTCACTGTATTAGCATTTAAGCTGAGGTGCACAGCAGCTGGTGCTGCATTGCAGCTGGCACCCCAGTGGGTCTGCATTCCATAGCCCAGACTAGATGCATCCATTTACCCTTGGTGATTTGAATAACTTCAAAATAATGCAGAGATGTGTTTTCCTCATTGAATGTTTTAGATTTCACTTGAGGCATTTTGGCAGGGTGTGGCTGTTTCTAGAGAAGCTTGTCGGGAAGATGCTAGCAGTTCCTCAGGTTCAATATGTGCTGATTCAGCAGAGCTTTGGGGAAGCTCTGTGAGGAATGGGGTAGCCAACTGAAGGACCAGCACAGTGCAAAGCATTTGTTTACAATGGGCCACCCCTTTCCACCCCTTTCTAAGAGGATCATCCCAGGCTTCAGGGAATGTAGTTTCCTGTTAGATAACAGAAATGATCTGAGCAGTAACTGCAGCCTCCACAGATTCCATCCTCCTCCCCCTGCCTTCTTTAGTAAACTTGGTAGATAAACGTGACAGCAACAGCCATTAACAACAAATGTGTGAAAATCCTTAACAAAAGGAGAACATTTAAATCATATTAAGCACTAAAAGCCACATTCATGCAACATTATACCCAAGACATTTTCGGCATTTACAGCAGGAGAACCACAAATGACAATTTCCCTCATCAAATCTTGGTTATTTCTCATGAGCATTGATGTTCTCAAAAGTTTCCTAAATTTATCTTAAATCATATATGTGAAAAGACTATATTTACCAAGAAAAAAATTACAGTTAGAAGTGCTCAGCAAGAATCAGGCTGATTATTTCACTACTTGGAGTTTTCCAAAGACATGACTGAATTTATATATCATGATTGACATATGTCTACTACTTTGTGTAGTAGTTTCATTTAACATTGTTTTGTGTGTGTTTTCATATATTGAGAAGAGCACTGTTTTTAATTTTTAATAATTATTAAAAATACAATAATTTGGATTCATTACTAGTTTTTAAAGAGTATTTTTTACTTGCTCTTTGACAATTTCATAAATGTATACAATGTATCTTCAGAATATCCAACCAAAATTATCCCTGGTTCATGCCTATTTGAAGCCATCATATTAACAAGCTGGTATTATGTCCTCTGAAGCTTTGTTAAATGAGAACAATGACATCAATTGCATGCAATCTGGTTCTTTTAATCTTCCAATGTCAGAGGAAGCTCTTAGGTGGCATGTGGTTTGCTGACTTGTCTTCTGCATCCCGCAAGACTGTAGGCAGCTTTCACAGTGTGTTCTCTTTTCTAACGTGCCTAACTGGGCTAGACCTGATTATTTGAGTACAACAGCTTGAGACATGGCTGTACTATTTTCAAATAGTACAATGCCATTTTAAGGGATATGCAGGTAACCATTAGCAGAAAAGGATATAAAAATATCAGTTAAATGGGTCATTTATCTTTACTTACCAGGAATGAAACTGTGAAAGAATACAAAGAGGGATTGTTGCTTTAAAAAAAAAAAAGAAGTAGATGTTGTGTTGGTGTTTCGATAACATAGAGCTTCAAGTCTGAACCAGCATAATCAAAAAACCTGTTGAGACCATAGATCCCGGAACTCCACTGGCCTGCAGTTCCGGCATCGTCCTGCAGGTGGTGCATGTGAGCTTCTCTTGTTACTGGCTTTTCAGTCCTGGAGTACCATTATTGCTAGCTGCCTGTTCAAGTTCTCCACCCATGTTGCTACTGCAGTGTCTTTTCTTATACAAACATCAAGTTATCCAACTTTTAGAGCCTCCCTTTACTTTCTTGCAAACTTCCCTGTCCTGACCCTATTCCTTTAGGCTTTGCTACATGAATGCATTCTGTAGCCAAATGGTACCCGTTGGTGAACATGCTAGAATGTGCTGTTTTCTAAGTGATGCTTGTATTTTTCAGACAGAGTAAGTAAAGTAACTATCACTGAATTCCCCTTACATGCCAGGTGACAGTACAGGAAATATGCACAAATTGTTTAACTTAATAACAGACTTAATAACAGAAGAATTCCCTTCTCTCTTTCCTTCCTTTTTATTTTATTTTTGCCCTCTCCTAGAACATCTCAGCTGGGTCTGTTGGCTCATAGCTGTATTCCCAGGCAGAAGGACTGTGAGTTTGAGGCCAGTCTGGGCTACACTGAATCTCTGTCTCACCGCCACTGCTGCCACTGCTGCCGCTGATGCCACCACCACCGGAGGAAAAAGGAAAAGGAGGAGAACTTTGTGAGCAACACACCATCATGTGCCCAGTCCTCAATATTCCCTTCTAAAAGGAGCCTAGACATCCCCTTCAATCAAACAGCAGTACACTGATGTCCAATCATGAACGAATGAGAAGTGGACAAGGGTCCCTTTCCACCCTGGATCCTATGGCTGCGGGTATGGTCCTTGGAATATATATATATATATATATATATATATATATATATATATATATATATATATATATATATATATATAAACATGTGGTCTGGGTGCTGCAAGGGCTCAGCTGAACGAGACTCAGGAAGTCTGGATGGTATGCCCAGGCAATAGAGCTGATAAGTAATGGGGCTGGGTGGAGCTAGGGAGGGAAAGGCTTGAAGCAGATATGATCTTTGCTCTGCTCAGTCTTAGCCCTCTTTTGTGTATGCATAGCACTTGCTTTTCCCACAAACCCATGAAAGCGGAATCAACTGAGTGCTAGCTGTTGAAAACGAGGCTTCTTGGTTGCCTTGGAGGCTCTGTCAGTCTGAGTTTTGGAAATAAAGTTCACACATCTCTTCTCATGTCCATTTCTCTTCTATGGAGGCCACATTTAACATATGAAGAGTGCAGAAGGAGTATTTTGGGGCTAAATACCAAAACATTATGTGGCATCAAACAGACCCCACTTTCAGGTGCTCAGGATCTGTTCTGGCCTCTGATGGGGACAGGAAGCACTTTGAACAGTGTACATATCATGGAGGTGGTGATGGGGCATGACATTCTGGAAGAATAGAAAGAGAATATCACCTGAATCCTTTCCCTGTGATCTCAGGCTGCATTAAGTACCACATTTGTAATAAAATAATATTTTGATATTTAAATATCAACAAAGAAGTTTAACTTTGTGTTTGCTTTATACGCTCTCAAATGCATGAGACCGAAAGAAGTCTCATGCTGTAGAGTTAGAATCCACTACACACACACACACACACACACACACACACACAGAGAGAGAGAGAGAGAGAGAGAGAGAGATCCACCTACCTAATCTTTCTGAAGTACCAGAGTGCCACTTTATGGAATTCATAAGGGATGGAATCAAACAGCATTTCCTAATCTTTCAAGACATTCCTTTACCCGTCTGTGCCACAACTGTACCACTAATAAAACTAAATTTAATAATGGCATCTACTGGTTGGTTGAAATGCTTAGAGAATATGTACATGCATGCAGTTTACTTTACCACCATTCAATGAAAACATCCAGGACACTGTGGCAGTCCTTGGAAAGCAAGCTTGTGTCACACGTGGGCACGGGGAAGGAGTCTCGGGAGCAGGTATCTACTGTGAGTGCTAACATATAAATGGCCTCCCAAAATTCATGTGTTAAGCTCACACCTGATGCTAGGAGCGTTAAGAACGGGAGGCTTTAGAAAGTGAGCGAGTCACTGGACCACCACCATTGTGAATGGAGTTAGTGCCCTTATAAAAAAAGCTGCCACATTCTGCTTTGTCTCCTCTCACCAACTGAGAACACAGCTAAAAGCACCATCTTTGACACAGACACACAGCAGACACTAAAGATCTCATGTATTGAGTGGGTGGGGCCGGAGACCTCAGCTTGGGCCACAGGGCCCCACACCTGATCAGCGCCGGGACAAAGATCCCTCGCCGGAGATTGCAAGACCCAGCGGAGGGCCAAAGACACGCCCCACAGCTCACCAGACCACAGAGACTGACCGCC
>CM052714.1:37075542-37093042 GCA_028551405.1 Uromys caudimaculatus
TGGACTCTATAATAAAGCCAGCTGAGCAAGCCAGGAGAAGCAAGCCAGTAAGCAGCATTCCTCCATGGCCTCTGCATCAGCTCCTGCTCCTTGACCTGCTTGAGTTCCAGTTCTGACTTCCTTTAGTGATGAACAGCAGCATGAAAGTGTAAGCTCAATAAACCCTTTTCTCCCCAACTTGCATCTTGATCATGATGTTTGTGCAGGAATAGAAACCCTGACTAAGACAGGTATTTTATGCCTTCATTTTCATTAAATTCTAAAAAGTCTTTAATTTCTTTCTTTATTTCTTCCTTGACCAAGATATCATTGAGTGAGCATTATTCAGCTTTCATGTGTATGTGGGCTTTCTGTTGTTTTTGTTGATATTGAAGACAAGCCTTAGTCTGTGGTGATCTGATAGGGATGCATGAGATTATTCCAATTTTCTTGTATCTGTAGAGGCCTGTTTTGTGACCGATTATATGGTCAATTTTGGAGAAGGTACTGTGAAGTGCTGAGAAGAAGATATATTCTTGTGTTTTAGGATGAAATGTTCTATAGATATCTGTTAAATCTATTTATTTCATAACTTCTGTTAGTTTCATTATGTTTCTGTTTAGTTTCTGCTTTCATGATCTGTCCATTGATCATTGATCAAAGTAGGGTCTTGGGGTCTCCCACTATTATTGTGTGAGGTGCAATGTGTTTTTTGAGCTTCAGTAAAGTTTGTTTTATGAATGTGGGGGTCCTTGAATTTGGAGCAAAGATGTTCAGAATTGAGAGTTCTTCTTGGTTGATTTTTTTTTTTTATAAGAATGAAGTGTCCTTTATCTTTTTTGATACCTTTTGGTTGAAAGTTGATTTTATTTGCTATTAGAATTCCTACTCCATCTTGTTTCTTGGGACCATTTGCTTGAAAAAAAATTTTTCAGCCTTTTATTCTGAGGTAGTTTCTGTTGTTGTCACTGAGGTGCATTTCCTGTATACAGCAAAATGCTGGGTCCTGTTTACATATCCAGTCTGTTAGTCTATGTCTTTCTAGTGAGGAATTGAGTCCATTGATATTAAGAGATATTAAGTGATTGTTTCTACCTGTTATTTTTGTTGTTAGAGGTGGAATTATGTTTGTGTGTCTATCTTCTTTTGCGTTTGTTGAAAGAAGATTACTTTCTTGCTTTTCCTAGGGTGTAGCTTTCCCTCCTTGTGTTGGGAGTTTTCCATCTATTATCCTTTGTAGGGCTGGATTTGTGGAAAGATATTGTGTAAATTTGGTTTTGTCATGGAATATCTTGTTTTCTCTGTCTATGGTAATTGAGAGTTTTGCTGGTTATAGTAGCCTGGATTGGCATTTGTGTTCTGTTAGGGTCTGTATGAGATCTGCCCAGGATCTTGTAGCTTTCATAGTCTCTGATAAGAAGTCTGGTGTAATTCTGATAGGTCTGCCTTTAGATGTTACTTGACTTTCTTCCTTTACTACTTTTAATACTCTTTCTTTGTTTTGTGCATGTGCTATTTTGACTATTATGTGACAGGAGAAATTTCCTTTCTGGTCCAATCTATTTGGAATTCTGTAGGCTTCTTTTATGTTTATGTGCTTCTCTTTCTTTAGGTTAGGGGAGTTTTCTTCTATAATTTTGTTTAAGATATTTACTGGCCCTTTAAGTTGGGAATCTTCGCTCTCTTCTATATCTATTATCCTTAGGTTTGGTCTTCTCATTGTGTCCTGGATTTCCTGAATGTTTTGAGTTAGGAGCTTTTTCATTTTTCATTTTCTTTGACTGTTGTGTCAATGTTTTCTATGGTACCTTCTGTGCCTGATGTTCTCTCTTCTGTTTTCTGTTGGTGATGATTGCATCTATGACACCTGATCTCTTTCCTTGGTTTTCTATCTCTAGTATTCTCTCCCTTTGTGATTTCTTTATTGTTTCTGTTTCGATTTTTAGATCCTGGGGTGATTTTGCTCAAATCTTTTACCTGTTTAGTTGTGTTTTCCTGTAATTCTATAAGGGATTTTTGTGTTTCCTCTGTAAGTGCTTCTACCTGTTTTCCTGTGTTCTCCTGTATTTCTTTAAGGGAGTTATTTATGTTCTTCTTAAAGTCCTCTATTATCATCATCATGAGATGTGATTTTAAATCAAATTCTTGCTTTTCCAATGTGTTGTGGTATTCAGAGCTTGCTGTGGTGGGAGAACTGGGTTCTGATTATTCCAAGTAGCCTTGGTTTCTGTTGCTTATGTTCTTGCCTTTGCCTCTTGCCATCTGACTATCTCTGGTGTTAGCTGTTCTTGCTGTCTCTGACTGTGGCTTGACCTTCCTGCAAGCCTGTGTGTCAGTATTCCAGGGAAACCAGTTATCTTTGGGAGGAATTTGTTTATGGAGAACTGTGTCACAGGGTCAGTTCTGGGGCAAAGATGAAAATCCAAAGAATCCTGTCCCCGGCTGTTTCTTGATTCCTGTGTCCTGATGGCTCTGGGTGGATCCCTCTTGGGCCAGGAATTTGAGCAGAAGTGGTGGTCTCACCTGTGCTCTCAGGTGTGTCAGCATCTTGGGAGACCAGCTCTCTCCTTGAGGGATTTGTGGTTGGAGAGCTGTGGCACAGAATTAGTTCTGGGCACAGATTGATAATAAATTCTTAATAATTTCATTTAATGGATATACTTTGTAAGGAACCTAGTTTTGGGCTAATTATTAGAAAAATATTTTAAAGAACAAAGAGCAGTAACTATGAACCTAGGGCAGTATATCCTCCATAAGATAAGTGGCAATGTCTGAAAACATTGATTCAACCAGGTTAAAGAGGTTGATATTTGGCTAGGAATACTTCCACACCCTCCAATGCTCAGGATGCCATCAAATGTAGTGTCACTCTTGAAAACCATTCCCCAAACAATGTACACTATCTCCTTTGCTCTTGGTTGCCCAGCAGAAGTAACTGGCAAATTCCTATTCCTGAAGACACAACAGGTTTTGACGTAGGACATAGAGAAATTCAGTTGGAATCAAGCTTGCAACCTTCTCTCTGCTGATTCTCACACATAGCATTAGAAGGCGTGATGCAGGCTGCTGGGCTAGAAAAGTCATCAACATTCTTACTGAACTTTAAACCCTAGAAGCTATAATATTAACCTTCAAGATAAGATTTGTCGACTGGTGATTTGTGCCATGAATATTATGGGGTAACCCACCACCTTCTGATTAGATTTGAGTCATGTTCTACAACAAGGAATTCATGCTTGGTACTATAGATTTGGTCAGGAGCCTACAGCTAAGGAAGTCATAGGCCCTAGGATAAAACTTGTTACTGTTCTTGAACTGCTACATGAACATGTTGCCAAACTTCCTTCTAAATATGTCTATAAATTATTGCTGCTCAGCCTTCATCAGAGAAGCTTCTTATTGCAGCGGTCAGTGGTCAATGCAGACTATTGTGTTAAATACAGCACAGGTCAATGTGCTAAAAATAAATGACAGTTGCATGTTCTACCCTAAATTGGATGTCTATATCATTCCCTACATGCCTCAGGAAACAATGCAGAAGATAGGCCCAAAGGATTTTAAGAGCCAGAAGATTGGGAGGTATGCTTCAAAAAGATGTCTTCTTAATATAATATGACCATTGTACACATGAATGTACTAAGTGAATGTAGCTACACAACTGTAGCTGTGCTTACCTGCACAAGATCTATATAAGAGTAGCCCTGTGAACAACTTATCCTGGGTGGGGGAGGTTCTAATGAAGCCCTACCCCTCCCTGAGAGACTATTAGCAGTTAATGATTACTAGGAGGAAGAGATCTAATTTTCTTCAGTGATGTAGCCACCAATAAGTTGTTTGTGCTCCAATGAATAACCCTTTCACTACCAATGCTCATGCAATCAATCTAACTAAACTCATTGCATCACAAAAATTTATATTTATTAATTAAAAAATGAAAGTAGGAAGATGTGGTGGCTTGAATAAGAATAGTCTCCAAAGACTCCTATATTTCAGTACTTGGTTTACAGTTGGTGGAACTTTTTAGGAAAGATTAAAAGGTGTAATCTTGTTTCAAGAGGTGTGTCACTGTGGGTGGATTTTGAGGTTTGAAAAGCCTATACCAGACCTAGGCTTGATTCCCTCCCCCCTCCAATGGAACAGAATATAGCTATCAGCTACTGCTCCAGCCTGGTTGCCACCCTGCTCCCCATTATGATGATAATGGACTAAACCTCTGAAACTATAAGCCCCCAATTGAATTCTTTCTCTTGTAAGAGTTGCTTTGGTCATGGTGTCTTTTCATAGCAATAAAACAGGGATAGCCCTGGGGATGTTTGCATTTGGATGCTAATTCTGCCCTCCTGGGAGCAGCCTCAGACAAGGAGTGAGTTACACCAGTGACTTCTTGTGAACCAATCCCCTAAAGAATAAAGGAGCCAATCACTGGGTGCATAGAGGGACTTCCAGGTCAGAGAGAAGAAGAGAGGAAGCAGGAGAGAGAGAGGGCCTTTTGGAATGAGGACAGCATGTAGGTAAGATGTAGCTATTAAGGTCTCCTGGTATGGCGAATCCACAAGGATTCGCCACCAGAGGAATCAGATTTTGATAATGCTTACAAGATTAAGTTTTAGTTGTTGTGCCCAGAGATTGAGTTACTATTGTTTCTGAGCTAAGTTTGTGTTGCATTTTCCTTCATGCAGCAGCTCATCTGGGTTCCAGAGAGAAAGGTATAGCAGCAAACTGTGGGTTTGCCCGATGTGCACCATAGAGGCCATGGGAATATTGAAGAATGGGGCTAGTGTGGTAGTGACCCACCAGTGGTAACCTCGTAAGCTGGGTGGAGAGATTGTGGAGCTCTGACTCAGAGCTCCATGAGATAAAAGCAGCTTGGCCATTGCTCTCCAGTGCATGGCTGGCCAGCCTGCTGGGGATGAGAGAATCAGGGCATAGCATGGGAACATGCTGCTATTTTTTCTTTTTTAATATTTCCCGCAACAGACCAAGATTGGAATTTGAATCAGGACCTGGTATAATGTGACATGACAGGCCTGACTGCTATTTGGGGAAGGAATATGGAAGACTTTGGGACTTTGAACTAGAAAAGTGGGTTACCTTTGTAAGTGGAGCTTAATGAACAGTTCTAGTTGAAATCTGGAAGACAGTGATGTGGAGAGCAACAAGGACCATGGCGATCTAGCTCAAGAGGTTTCACAGACCATTTTGTGACATTATGGCAAAGAATGTGGCTGCTTTCTTCTTTTGTCCAAAACATCTGTTAGAGGCTAAGTCAAAAGGTTTTGGACTAATGTCATCAGCTGAGAAGACATTTAAAAAGCCTAAAGTAGACTTTGTTATATAGCTATTAGTGATCTCTCTTATGGAGATCTACATTGAAAATGAGCAAGATAGGCAAAGGGAAAGACAAAAGGTGGACTTAAAAGAGAAGAAGAAAACCAAGAAATATATTGTTGGCGCCAACTCCCTTACTCAAGGGGGCAAAAAGTTTTTTAGAAAAAAGGCCTGATTCAAAGTGGACTAAAAGGAGTGGTATCTTCAGGGTAAGATCCCACCTAGTTAATTCAACAAAAGAAACTACCAACAAGTCAAAGCTTATGCAAATATAAGTCAGGAAAGGGGTCAGGCTCCAGCCCAAGTAAACAGAAGAACTTGGCAGCTTCAGTCACAAAGCTCTAGTTTGAAGTCAAGGACACTGGAATAAAGGGGTTATGGAACACTCCTCCACATTTACGGAAAGCTATGGATGCCAGACATGTGGTAATGGAGTCCCTGCATGGAGGTCTGGAGAAGACATTGTGTAAAGTTGTGATGTTGAAGCCTGGGTTGGTTTGGAGACCCCAAGATGCTGGACATGCAAGAGTCATGAGATATCTTCCGAGCAGAGATTCAGACAGTGTGTGGAACCAGCACAATAGAGAGAAATGTGTTGTACTCAACAAAGCTGGAAGGAATGAGAGATCCACAGATCCATCTAAGCATTTGGAGTTTGTCCTGCTAGATTTCAGTTTTGCTTTGGTCCAGTATTTCCTCACTGTGCCCTCTCTCCTTCATTTAGGGATAGTTATGTATATTTTGTTCCATTGTATATTGGAAGTATATTATTTGATTTTGATATCATAGTGGGTTACAGTTAAGAGATTGCCTTGAGTCTCAGAAGAGACTCTGGACTTTTAAACAATGTTGAGACTGTGAAGGACTAAGGGGACTTTTGAAGTTGGACTGAGTGCATTTTGCATTGTGATATGGCTAACTTAAGGGGGCTAGGGAGTAGAATGTGGTGGTGTGAATAAGAATGCTTCCCAGACACACATATTTGAATGTTTGGTTCCCTTCTTTTGGAACTATTTGGAAGGATTAGGAGTTATGGTCTTGTTGGAAGAGTTTTACCACTTTGGGTAGGCTTTGAGGTTTCGAAAGCCCATGCCAGGCCCTCTCTCTGTGTGTCTCTGTCTCTGTTTCTCTGTCTGTCTGTTTCTCTGTCTCTCTGCATCTCCATGTCTGTGTCTGTCTCTTTGTGCCCCCCTCTTTCTTTTTAACATTACAAAATTTGTAGACTTAATTTAATGTCTACTATCTCATGAATGTGTCTGGTTTGGATTCCTACCTAATAGTAATATTTTTAAACTTTATGTTCCTTTATTATTATTTTTTGGATTGGATATTTTCTTTATTTACATTTCAAATGTTTTCCCCTTTCCCGATCTCCCATTCAGAAACCCCCTATCACAACTCCTTTCCCCCTACCTCTATGAGGGTGCTCTCCCACCCACCCACTCCTGTCCTCCTGCCCTGGCATTCCCCTACACTGGGGCATCAAACAATCTTATGCCCAAGGGCCTCTCCTCCCACTGATGTCCAACAAGGCCATTCTCTGTCACATATGTGGCCAGGACCATGGGTCACTCCATGTATATTCTTTGGTTTGTGGTCCAGTTCCTGGGAGCTCCAGGCACTCTGGCCTGTCGACACTGTTGCTCCCTCCATGGGGCTGCAACGCCCCTCAGTTCCTTCAGTCCCTTCTCCTGAGCTCAGTCTAGTGGTTGACTGTGAGCCTTCTACCTCTGTATTTGTCAGACTTTGGCAAAGCCTCTCAGGAGACATCCATATCAGGCTTGCATCAGCAAGCACTTCCTGGCATCCACAATAATGTCCAGATTTGGTGCCTGTATATGGGATGGATCCCCAGGTGAGGTAGTCTCTGGATGGTATTTGTTTCAGTCTCTGCTCCATGCTTTGTATCCACATTTCCTCCTGTATTTTGTTCACCCTTCTAAAAAACACTGAAGCATCCACATTTTGGTCTTCTGTCTTCTTAGGCTTCATATGATCTGTGAATTGAATCTTGGATATTCCGAACTTTTGGGCTAATATTCACTTAAGAGTGAGTACATACCGTGTTTGTTTTTTGGAGACTGAGTCACCTCACTCAGTATGATGCAACTCAGTGTCTTAGTCAGGGTTTCTATTCCTGCACAAACATCATGACCAAGAAGCAAGTTGGGGAGGAAAGGGTTTATTGAGCTTACACTTCCATGCTGCTGTTCATCACAAAAGGAAGTCAGGACTGGAACTCAAGCAGGTCAAGGAGCAGGAGCTGATGCACAGAGGCCATGGAGTAATGCTGCTTACTGGCTTGCTTCTCCTGGCTTGCTCAGCCTGCTCTCTTATAGAACCCAAGACTACCAGCTCACAGATAGTACCAGTCACAAGGGGCCCTCCCCACTTGATCACTAATTGAAAAAATGCCTTAGCACTGGATCTCATGGAGGCATTCTCTTAACTGAAACTCCCTTCTCTGTGATAACTCCAGCTTGTATAATTGACCCTTTGTCAACTTGACACACAAATACCTCACCAATAAGCCTCGACCCTTACTTCCTTATTCATCCCCAAGATCTAAATAACTTTACAAGTCCCACAGTCGTTGCAAATTCTTACATATTAACATTTCAGTCCCTTTTAAACATCCAATCTCTTAAAATTCAAAGTCTTTTAAAAATTCAAAGTCTCTTAACTGTGGGTTCCACTAAAATACCTTCTTTCTTCAAGAAGGAAAAATGTCAGGCTATAGTCACAATCTAAAACAAAATCAAACTCCAACCGTCTGGGATCCACTCACAATCTTCTGAATTCCTCCAATGGCTTGAGTCACTTCTCCAGCTCTGCCCTTTGTAGTACACACCTTGTTCTAGGCTCCAGATGCCTGTACTCCACTGCGGCTGCTGTTCTTGGTGGTCATCTCATGGTACTGGCATCTCCAAAACACTGCTGTCTTCCGCTGCAACTAGGCTTTACCAACAGCCTCTCATAGGCTCTGTTCATGGTGCCAAGCCTCACCTCCTTTGCATGACCCCTTCAGTCCTGGGCCATCAATTGCATCTGAGGCTACACCTTCACCAATGGCCTTCCTCAGCCTTCTCACAGTGCCCAGGCCTCAGCTGCTCTTCATGACTCCTTCATGCCTTCAAAACCAGTACAACCTGGGAGACTCTTACACATTACCAAGTCCAGCCACAGCACAACCCTGGCTATCTCTGGAATGCAGTCTCTGTGCTCTCAGAAAACACTTCTCAGAAGATTTCCTCACCTCAGTGATACTGGTCTCTTCCCAATCACCACTGATTTCCCAACTCCAGCTAACCAGCATCAATAGTCCCAGTAATGCAATGGTTTTGCTTTAGTAGTTCTGGTATCTTGTTAATCACAGCTGATTTCTTCAGCCCCAGCTAACCAAAACCACAGAATCTTAAATCAAACTAGCAATGGCCCTGATAAGAGTCTTTAATCTTCCCTCTGAAATTTCACAAGCCAGGCCTCCATCTTCTGCACTATTCTCAACATTATCTTCCAAACTCCTACACAACATCCCACAAAGCTCTTAACACCGAATGGCTCTTCTAGCTCAAAGTTCCAAAGTCTTTCCACAGTCCTCCCGAAGACATGGTCAGGTTGTCACAGGAATACCCTACTACGCTGGTACCAATCTGTCTTAGTCAGGGTCTCTATTCCTGTACAAACACCAAGAAGCAAGTTGGGGAGGAAAGGTTTATTGAACTTACACTTCTATGCTGCTGTTCATCACAAAAGGAGGTCAGGACTGGAACTCAAGCAGGTCAAGGAGCAGGAGCTGATGCAGAGGCCATGGAGGAATGCTGCTTACTGGCTTGCTTCTCCTGGCTTGCTCAGCCTGCTCTCTTATAGAACCCAAGACTACCAGCCCACAGATGGTACCACTCACAAGGGGCCCTCTGCCCTTGATCACTAATTGAGAAAATGCCTTAGCACTGGATCTCATGGAGGAATTTTCTCAACTGAAACTCCTTTCTCTGTGTTAACTTCAACTTGCGTCAAGTTGACACACAAAACTAGCCAGTACACTCAATCTCTCTCTATGTCTCTGTTCCTTCTCTCTCTCTCTCTCTCTCTCTCTCTCTCTCTCTCTCTCTCTCTCTCTCTCTCTCTCTCTCTCTGTCTCCTGTCTGTGAATCAGATATAAGCGTTCAACTACTGCCCCAGCCCCAGGCCCGTCTGCCTGCTGCTGGGTTCCCTGACATGATGAGCATAGACTAACCCTATGAAAATGTAACAAGCCCCTAATTAAGTGTTTTCTTTTACAAGCTGTCTTGGATTTAGTGTCTTCACAGCAATAGAGCAGTAACTAAGACAGAGGGAAACTTGCTGGGAAGAAGAGAACTCCTGTTTCAGCAGGAGAGAGGTGGAATGGGGGAAGGTAATGAGGGATGAAAATTCTTCACATAAATGTATGGAATTATCAAATAAAATAGTATTAAAAAATCTCATTCTAGAACGTGGACTGGATTTTCTGCTCCTTGTGGGAACAATGCTGATGCTCTTAGAGTGTGCTGTCCAAAATTATTTTAAATTCAAATCAGTTAAAATAAATTAAAACTTGAAATTTAATTCCTCAGTTGGATTAGCCACATTTCAAATGATCAATATTTAGAGGTGGTACAAGAAGAACAATATTTTCATCTCAGAAGTTCTTTGGAAAGGTAAGTCAAAGAAAGATCTTCCACTTGGAATTCTTAATACCATCATGCTGTAGTTTATTTTCATGTCATGAGAAAACAAATATTAAATATATCACTTTAAAAAGATTAATAAGACATATTTATTCGCAGTGTAAAAGTGGTTTTCTAAACTCAAGTGTATCTGAACTACCTGCTGGCATTTCTCTTCATCAAGCTGTTGCTTTATTTGTTTATAGATCCTCACAACTGCAAAGGGAGTGCGAACTTAAGCCTGGGCGTAGCAATGCCACTACCATTAGTAAGTCAAGGACATGGGACTCAGTCTCAGAGTAAGTTACAGAAGCTGAGTTTAAATAAAACTTGTCTTATCTTGAGGGAATCTGATTTGCGTTGTTCTGTTGGGGGTCATAGAGCAGGAAAGGATGCAGAGAAACTCTCACCTGGGTGGCTGGGTGAAGCCTCTCACCAGCTGAGAAGCAAGTTTCAGCACAAGTGGTAACAGACATTTGCTATATAGCTACCAGCACAGAGTTCATATTCCTTCCACATATACTTACCTTATGTTAGAGCAGTAGTGATCCAAGTTCAGGGCTTAAAAGCATGTGACATTGGGAAGGGTCTGGTCTCCCCGCAACGCACACACATACCTATGAATTATAAACAGCAATATTAATATTGCTTATAGTAAAAATATCCTGCCTTCCTATATCTTGGGAATCTTATCAGTTATAATCTTGTCATGTGCCTCTCAGGAACCAGCCTATGATCTCATTTAGGTTTCTTAGCAACCTTTAAAAACAATAATACCAATTCCCACCCACATTCTATATATGACTATTGTTAAAAAAACAATCAGCCTGCACCCACACTTGGGTGTGACTTACTTTTCTTGACTCTTGCTTGCAAGGCCCACACTCACACTCTGCTGTGTCTCTTTCACACTGAGTGTCAGCCCTTTTCCTTGACCTTTATACGTAAGTCAGTATTAAAATGTCTTCATTAAACCACATCTCTGCTTCATCACCAGGGAAGTCCTGAGAGTCTTCTCTATGTTTGGTCTGAGTCAAGATCCCTGAACATCTTGGGGGAACTCATCAAACAGCTGAGTGGGATGGCAGGGAGCTGTGCCTTCTCACCCCCCCCCCCCAGATTGGTGACAAGAGGTCTGAATGTGGAGGAGCGTGCTGATGCACACTATGTGACACATACAGGCGCAGTTTCCACCTGACTTTACAGTCAATGACTTCCTAAAACCCTCTCTGTCCTATTTCCTATCTTCCCACGACACCCATGTCACAGATGAGAGCATTGAGGTCCTGAAAAATAATGTGGCTTTGCTCCAAGTTTACACAGTAGCAGAACCTGAGCCAGAAAACAAACATTCTGTTTCCAAGCCTTATGCATTTGGTTGGAAATATTAACCAATTTAAGGCACTAAAGGAGCTAGTCAAAATCCTCTGTTTGACCTCTAAGGACAGCACCAGCTCTGAGAAAGAAAACGACATTTGGTGTGGCCAGAGAAGAGAAGAGGGAAGTACATATGAACTTAACCTGGACTCCACGAACTGGCTGGGTTAGGACATTCAGAATTACCAAAAATGTTCTGTAGTCCCTGACCTCCAATCATTCTGTCTTTGGTAATCCATTACCTTGTCCATGCCCCGTGTCCCAGAAATAATTCACACCCTCCACGAGATTACATGATTGCCTCCATCTTTCAAGTAAGGCTTCAGGAAGCAGTGTGTGACTTTCCTTTTGGAGAGCTCATTATGCTATTTGCTTTTGTTGCTGCCTCCTGGAGCCTCTCCTGTGCTGTATCTTATTTGTGCTTTCCTTTTTAGGCCAACAAAGAACCTAGAAAACTTCCTTATAGAAAATTCTAAAATTCAACTGTGTTTTTACTGCAGGTTTAATTACAAGAAGTGAATACCTTCCAGAGGTCAGGCTTTTCAGAGTGCTCCATTATGCAGAACAGCAAGCAGATGCAGGACTTAGCCAACCTCACTGTAGCCTAATCTGCACAGATCTGCCACTATTGAAATGCTGTAAATAGAAAGAGTAGTCTCCAAAAGGGAAGCTGCCTTGAGGGCTGTGCTTGACTGATCTTACAAACCCCAAGCAGGGCTTGTTGGATCAAGCACATCTCTGCTTAGCATCTGGGACCCAGCAGTCACTTGTCAAGGATCCGCACGTGAATAAGCTGAATGGGCCCATCTTTTCATTCTTCTTTACCTCTGCTGAGCATTCTCTCTTCACCTCCCCTCCATCCCGCCCCTGGGGCTGTGCATCCCTCTGGAGTACCTCCTAGGTGCTTCCTAACTGCATTCAAACAGAAGCCGGCAGGTGGAAAGGGACCCACCTACTACCTGCTTCTGTCCCCTGTGCTCTTGGGCTTTACTTTGGGTTGGCTGTGATCTCCATAATCACCACTTTCATGGGGTGACCCTTCTCCTGGGTGTCACCTCTTCTTCGGTTCAGGAATATTATCTTTAGTCCTGTCTCCATTAGCTCTAGACCTAATAACCACTTTCTAACTTACTAGTGTTTGCACGTCTTCTTGTCCTTTTGAGTCCTTTGAACCCAGTTCATGCCTCAGCATACCATCCTTGATTAAAGTCTTTAGCTGGGCCAAATGAGTTTTATTTGAATCTTTGCCAGTATCCTGCTGAGTCATGAATAGGGGCCCAGCTCAGGCACAACTAGTTTTGAAGCACTGTGAACAAACTGTTTTTACATTAGGGAATAGTGAACACACACATCAATTTGCAAACAGCAAAAATCTCAGTCGCTGTAGTTTTATTTAAAGATGAGTGTACACATTCATTCTTTTGTAATACAGGCAGCTGATGTAGTTGAAAAGGTGTCTAGATGTCAAAAACTACCAAGAATATTAATACTTGACAATCAGCTATTAGCTTGTATGTGCGTTTTAGGGAAGTGTGCTACACGTACACGTGCATATATCATATAGGAAGACAGTGCCAATCATTCATATAATTGATAAGTCAGACTAGTACATCATCTGTGGCCCTACTTATCAGAAGGATCAGTGTTCATTTTGTATAACAGCTGCTTGATTTTAGAAGGTGGGGTCTGAGTAGTACTGTAACATAGACATAGGTTGGTTTCAGATACAGGGCAGTTTAAAGAACCTGATATTAAGCTATTAAGACACAGGCTTGAAGCCGGGCAGTGGTGGCGCACGCCTTTAATCCCAGCACTTGGGAGGCAGAGGCAGGTGGATTTCTGAGTTCGAGGCCAGCCTGGACTACAGAGTGAGTTCCAGGACAGCCAGGGCTACACAGAGAAACCCTGTCTCAAAAAAAATAAAAATAAAAATAAAAAATAAATAAAGACACAGGCTTGAACTGCTTTAGTTCTGTGGAGTCATTTTGATGGCAGTTCCAGGGGTCAGAATGAAGTTTCTGCGCCCAGCACACTGGCCTTGTCTCTCACCTCATGCTAGCTCATTATGATTCATCCTAGTTTTCTTTCTCTGAAAGTAAGACACATCCAACAGGGAAAATATCAAAAACCTAAAGATAAGGAAAAGAGAAATAAAACCTAAAATGATCCATAATCTTTGCCCATGGAGATAACCAGGTTTCGCGGTTTGCCCTGTAGCCCTACAACTGAGGGGTGATCGATGCGCTAGCAGAAGAGAAGATGAAAGGGGCGTATTTTCTAGGGAAAAGCTAATCACATGTACATTTTGCTCCTTGTTGTTTTCCTTTAACAATGTTTTTTAATATCTTCTAGGTAATTACCCACCTCTACATATCATTTCTTATTTCTGAAAAACATTTGATTGTATGAATCTTTCATGGCTTGTCTATCCAGCTCCCTGCTATTAGAGATATAGATTCTTTCTAGAATTCCTCATTTTAAGTGATACTTTAAAAGATATATTTATAACTACTCTAAATTTCAATAGCAGAATTATTGTCATGCCTGGATCTTTTTAGTGCAGTGGGTGTGAGCTTTGTTTACCTTCCTTATATCTGAGGGTTGATAGGGATTTCATTGAAATATGGGGAACTGCAGTATTTGCTGAGTCTTGAGGAATGGCGCTCATCTCTCCGACCCAGTGCCTCTGTTGGAGCTGGCTTATTCTAGTAGAAGAACCCATTCCCCAACCTTCTGCAGCATCGGTCCTTCATCTTAGTTAACATTAATTAATGCTTCTTTTCCCTCACAGATACTAGCACCAACATGAAGGAAGACATGAGCTCTCTTCTGATTTTTTCACACTCACCTATGAAGCATGTAAGTGCCTTTTGCATCACGTGCTGCGCTTCATAAATAGGACCGAGAATGAATACGAATTTGACTGGTGTCCCCATTGGATGATTCATGCCATCATCAGTTTCTGTAGGTCATTACATGTTTTGGAGTCTTGCCACACTCATAGGATCACAGCCCAGCAATCCAGAGTCACTGAAGAGAACATCAAACCTCCACTTCTAGCCTGACAGTCACAGAATGGCTATCTAGCAAACCCAGCTAGTAATGGCTGTTACCCTTTGAGTGGTAAATCAGGTTAACAAAACTACTGGAAATTTCAGTTCAAAACACACCAGACACACATATACACCAAAAATATGTATTTATTGAGCACCTTCCTGTAGCTAAAGCTGTGGGAGGGGATCAGGCTACAGTGTGAAGGACAAATAGCAAGTCCCTGTCCTCAGGCTCACATCTAAACTAAGCTAATTAAGTGACTTACTCATGCAAAGCATTTCGATCTGTGAGTGGTACTTAGCAGTAGCATCATTTCCATTATTTGTAAAATGAATAAGAGAAGCCAAGAATCCTAAAGGCTAACCTATCAAACAGAATCTCCAGTAGCCATGAAGTATAAATATCTGTAGAGAAATTTGTGAAAGCAGACATGAATACAGTTGTATCAGACAGGAACTGTAAGTATGTGAGGCTATTAATTTACAAGGAGAAAAGGTTTGCTAACTTTTTCAGAGGTTCCATTCGAGACAGAGCGGTTCCATTGCTTTGAACCACAAGATATCATGGCAGAAGCATGTGCTGGAACAAAACTCTGACATCATGAGCCAGGAAACAGGAAAAGACAAGGCTCCACAATGATTTTGGAGAGCGTGCTTTTAGGGATCTAAAGACTTCCCACTAGAATCCAGCTCCTACAGATTCCACTGCATTCCACCTTAGCAACCAAACCTTTAACGCACAGGCCTCTGGGAGACACTATCCATATCCACAACACATCAGTGGGCAGAGAAGGAAGAGTGACAGAGGTTTGGCCCTTAAGATAGTGGAGAATCACCTCGATGGCCACCAGGGAGAAAGGAGAGGACTTTGGGCCTGAGGGTGCTAGAGGCCCCAGTAAAAGGGAATGTCAAGGTGGGAATATGGGAATGGGTGGGCGGGTAGGTGGGAGGAGGAATTCCCTCACAGAGGCAGGGAGGGGGAGGGGACACGGGGTTTCCAAAGAAAAGGGGAATCATTGGAAATGTAAAAAAAGTATCAAAAAAAAAAAAAAAAAAAAAAAAAGATAGTGGAGATGCAATGTCCTGCAGGCTGCTTCCTTCCTTCTGAAGCACATAACTCCCAAACAGCCTGCAACTCACTTCTCTGTGCGCTCCTTAGTTACCCCATCCTATGGTGTGCTCTTCATGTAACAAGTGGCTTGACTTGGAGTTGGTAACAACTCTGAGTTGCCACTGTCTCAGTGCTACAAGAGACATTCGATCCTCTTTAACGTTCCTCGTTTGCATGGGATACATCCTCTTTTGGTTTCTTTTCTATCCATGTCGGAGACCCAGAAAAGAAACACAAGCGAAGCCTGAGGCCATTGTTCTTCGTGTGCTGGTGAGCACACACAAGGACGCACAGGGCCCTGCGGTGGTTCAGCAGGAAGGGGTGTGAGGTGGTTCTTGAAAACTATGCTTAGCCCTACTCCTCCTTCCGTGGTTCAGTTTTATTTTTATAATGAAGAAATACAAATTTCACTTCCCATTCTTTTCTGGTTCCCTGCTTTCTTGGCTTAATTAAATCTGATATGTTTAGGATTTTAAATATTTCTCCGTAGTGAAACAGGAAAACTTATAAAAGGAAATTTTAAAGATTTGGCCAAAGTAGTTTGACCCCTTCTTCAGGAATATAATTTTCACTGGAAAAGTTTCAATTTTATATTTCAGGAGAAAAAAGCAAAGAAACGGTTCCAATTTAGAAGGATGCTTTCATGGGTTTGTAAAGAGAGGCACACGGCATGGTGCCAAGGAAGGAAGGTGACTCTGGAGAGCGGTGCTCTTACCTCTGAGTACTCCGCATCCGCATCCGCTATGTGAGAGTTAGCAAATCTGTGCAGCTCGGAGGCCTACCCCGTAAGGAGAGAAGGCCAAGTCTGTTCACAGGCACTGTGAGAGAAGAGTCCAGTCATTTACTGGAAAGCTTGGTAAATGGTAAGATCAGACAAGGCTGCTCCCTTCCTCCCTGTGCCCTCTGTTTTGTTATGCTGATCCCTGCTTCAAATAAATCTTATGACAATGTCAGGTTTTTTTAAAAAAGGAAATTTACTGTCAGTAAAGACTTCATTGATCCTTCCAGACTGACCTTTCTGAATATATATATATAAAAAAAAACAACTCCAGACAAAATACCAAAATCAGCCCCTTGAAGTCATTTGAAAAGGAGCAAAATGGGCAGATTTGGGAAAGCAGAGAAACTGAATTCATTTTCTTTGCTCTGTGTGTTCATTGTGCCCCACAGGATAGATGAACACCAGTAGAAAAATCCTACAACCCTTCTGGTCTGAGGAACAAGATCCAAATGAATCAAAGCTCTTGGGGAGAGCAAGTGAGAGGGTCAGAGAGCATCCCAAATCCAGAGCCCTGGTCACTGACTGACTCTTGAGCCATATATGTGCAGTGTGGCTGAAAAGGAACTTGGGTACAAAGAAAAGATGGGTAGTCAGGAAACAGCAGACACCCAAAAGATGTAGGGCTTTCAACTCAATGTTTTCTCTGTTGGTGCTAATAACATAATTTTATAGTCATAGTGTGTAGGATGCATTGGGAAGTTGTTAAACTCATGTAAGTAACTAAAAGAAAGAGTATATTTTCAAGAGAAGAAATACCAATGGAGATCTGTCCTCAGATTATTCACACACCGGAGTTAGCCAAGATTTGAAGCAGAGGCTTATAAACCTGCTAGTGAAGAAAACGGAAACATGGAAGCAGTGCACAATAAGGTAAGGAACTGAGGCAATAAAATGAAAAGCATTTACAAATCTACAAATTAAAAACATAGCGTCTGAGATTTTTTTAATTTCTGAATGTATAAGGAACTGAGGGAATGAGTGAGGATGAGTGAGCAGAAAGGAATTCATCTATCCAGGTTCTTACTGTTGCAATCTTAAGACAAGAAAGAAAGAAAGAAAGAAAGAAAGAAAGAAAGAAAGAAAGAAAGAAAGAAAGAAAGAAAGAAAGAAAGAAAGAAAGAAAGAAAGAAAGAAGGAAAGAAGGAAAGAAGGAAAGAAGGAAAGAAGGAAGGAAAGACAA
>CM052714.1:37097465-37129224 GCA_028551405.1 Uromys caudimaculatus
AACAGCAGCATGGAAGTGTAAGCCAAATAAACCCTTTCCTCCTCAACTTGCTTCTTGGTCATGATGTTTGTGCAGGAATAAAAACCCTGACTAAGACAAATGGGTACCAGTGTAGTGTGGTATTCCTGTGACAACCTGACCATGTTTTGGGGAGGACTGTGGAAGGATTTTGGAACTTTGGGCTGCTTTGTGGGATGTTGTGTAGGAGCTTGGAAGATAATGTTGAGAACAGTGCAGAAGATGGAGGCCTGGCTTGTGAAATTTCAGAGGGAAGATTAAAGACTCTTATCAGGGCCATTGCTAGTTTGACTATGAAGATTCTGTGGTTTTGGTTGGCTGGGGCTGAAGGATCGCCTGTGATTAACAAGATACCAGAACTACTAAAGCAAAACCATTGCATTACTGGGATGATGCTGATTAGCTGGAGTTGGGAAATCAGTGGTGACTGGGAAGAGACCAGTATCATTGAGGTGACATCTTCTGGGAAGTGTTTTCTGAGAGCACAGAGGCTACATTCCAGAGATAGCCAGGGTTGTACCTTGAGCTGTGGCTGGACTTGGTAATGTGTAAGAGTCACCCAGGTGGTACTGGTTTTGAAGGCATGAAGGAGTCATGAAGAGCAGCTGAGGCCTGGGCACTGTGAGACACTGCAGAAGGCCATTGGTGAAGGTGCAGCGTCAGTTGCAATTCCAGGACTGAAGGGATCATGCAAAGGAGGTGAGGCTTGGCACCATGAAGAGAGCCTATGAGAGGCGGTTGGTAAAGCCTAGTTGCAGTGGAAAACAGCAGTGTTTTGGAGATGCCAGTACCATGAGATGACCACCAAGAACAGCAGCAGCAGTGGAGTACAGGCATCTGGAGCCTAGAAGACAAGGTGTGTACTACAAAAGGCAGAGCTGGAGAAATGACTCAAGCCCTTGGAGGAATCCAGAAGATCATGAGTGGATCCCAGACATTGTATGATTGGAGTTTGATTTTGCTTTTGATTTTGACTGTGCCCTGAGGTATTTTCCCTCCTGAAGGAAGAAGATATTTTAGTGGAGCCCACAGTTAAGAGACTTTTGATGGTAAAAAGACTTTGAATTCTAAGAGATTGGATATCTTTAAAGGGATTGAAATTTTAATATGTAAGAATTTGCAAAGACTGTGAGACTAAATGTTATTTAGTTCTTGAGGATGAATAAGGAAGTAAGGGTTGAGGTTTATTGGTGATGTGTTTGTGTGTCAAGTTGACAAGGGGTCAATTGTACTGGCTAGTTTTGTGTGTCAACTTGACACAAGCTGAAGGTATCACAGAGAAAGGAGTTTCAGTTGAGAAAATGCCTCCATGAGATCCAGCAGTAAGGCATTTTCTCAATTAGTGATCAAGGGGGGGAGGGCCCCTTGTGAGTGGTACCATCTGTGGGCTGGTAGCCTTGAGTTCTATAAGAAAGCAGGCTGAGCAAGCCAGGAGAAGCAAGCAAGCAAGCCAGTAAGGAACATCCCTCCATGGCCTCTGCATCAACTCCTGCTCCTTGACCTGCTTGAGTTCCAGTCCTGACTTCCTTTGGTGATAAACAGCAGCATGGAAGTGTAAGCTCAGTAAACTCTTTCCTCCCCAATTTGCTTCTTGGTCATGATGTTTGTGCAGGAATAGAAACCCTGACTAAGACATATGACCTTGAGAGGGGCCATACATAGAACCCTTTCTCCTGGTTAAAGAAACAGATCTGTGAGTAGACCTTGATTGGGTCACTTGAATGGACACATGGATCTACTTTCAGACAGATGTAGGAAATAACTTCCTCCCTTTTGCTCTATAGCAACATGTGTAGAGATGTGGATGGAGCCTGTTGCTGGCCACTCTTGCTCCACAAAAGGAAGCACATCTGCTAGAACTAAAAGAGGAAGGGAAAGGGATGAAGAGAAGTTTCCAACGAGAACAAAGCCATTTGCCTTAGTTCTTGCCTAATGCCACCAACCACTCTGTCTCTAAATATGATCAAACTGATCTTTGAAATCTTCTACTTTTTAAAAAAGATTTATTTATTTTATGTATATGAGTACACTGTAGCTGTCTTCATGCACACCAGAAGAGGGCATTGGATTCCATTACAGATAGTGTGAGCCACCATGTGGCTGCTGGGAATTGAACAGTCACTGCTCTTAACCGATGAGCTATCTCTCCAGCCCCCTGAAATCTTCTATTTAAAAATTTTATTATTTTTATTTATTTTGTGTGTATGTATGTGGACATACCCCTACCACAGTACATGTTTGGAGGCTAGAGTTCAATTTGGGTGTGGTAGGTTTCTCTTGCTTTTCTGAAATTTCTAGTATTCTTACTTGGGCCATGAGGTTTGGTGGCAAGCACCCTGAGCTATCTTGATGACCTTCTGTCTTTCAAAAATGAGATTATATTTATTGAAACAGAGACCCACAAAATAATGGAATATCATAAAGAGACCTTGAAAAATATGTCCCAGCATGAGGAAAACAGACAAGATAGAAATAAAAATGGATGGCACCTGTTGGACAGAGGAAGAGAAGAGGCCTAGAGTCAGAAGTTCTGAATTAGTTTCCAGCTCTGATCCATGCCAAAGGTGAGACCTTGGTTGAAAATAAAAAGAATTATTTTGATTTAAGGGTTTCATGCAGGGCACTTGGCCACATTGCTTTGGGCCTGTGGTAGCACAGAACACTATGGTAGGACCGCATGGTAGAGAAGTCTGCTTGTCCATGGCAGCATGAAGGAGAGAAAGAAGTGAGGAGCAGTTGGGGTCCTAGAATTGCTTCAATGGCAGATAATTGCCTAGGCTTTAACTTCTAAAGGCGCCACCATTTCTATAAGCCATCAATAGAGCTTTTAGCATATGGGCCTTTGGGAGACATGTGAAATCCAAACCGTCACAGCAACATTTGGGGTTCGTGGTGAAGGCCTGCATAGTGAAGGCCTGTTAGATGGCTGTGTTACATGTCAGTACAGTATGAACACTCTATAAAATGTTAAGCACTTGCAAATAGCACTTACCCAGAAAACTACACAATTGAAGAAGGAGGAGGAGGAGAGAAGAAGAAGAAGAAGAAGAAGAAGAAGAAGAAGAAGAAGAAGAAGAAGAAGAAGAAGAAGAAGAAGAAAAAGAAAAAGAAAAAGAAAAAGAAGAGGAAGAATCTCTAATCTCTCAGGCTGAAAAAGACTTGAAAGGAAAAAGATAGTACTTAAGTATCAGAATCTTGAGAAAGGAATATAGAAATTGATCTTTAAAATATCTGAAAAATACATTTTTTTTTTACTGAATGTAATTGATTCAAGTAAAAATGACATATAATCCTAATGAGAACTCTACAGCTGAGTGTGACATAGAAATGATGAGAGAGAAGAGGGGGACCCAGCAGTTGAATGTTGTCTTCAGCATCATCCTCCTTGAGTCAACCACAAGAGTCAAATGTTGCTGTCCTCCTTTTGTATTCAAAGAAAAGATCCAGAGCTTACATTCAAGGGCAAGTTTTATACAACCAGATTACTAGAAAGCATTACATCCAGATAGGATCTCTGAAGCTTCAGTTTGAGAGTTAGATAAATATATATTTATCAGTCATATTCTTCTGGCTTCTGCAGGGTCTACACCCATGTGGTGTGCACATGGTGTGCATGCTTGTGTGCACACATGTGCATACACATACACACCAATTAACACAGACACACACGCACACGGAGACATACACACATAGACACACAGACACACACACACAGACACACACAGACACACACACATATATTATATAAACATAAATATGTCTAAATTTCTTGCCAGATTGTAAGAATCAAGCAACAGTTTCAAGAAAAACAGAGTTTATTTAAACAAAATCCATTTATTTGTTTAGAGTTTTCTACTAGATTTAAAATCTAGTGCTTTCAGGGTTGGAGAGATGGCCCAAGAGTTCAGAGTCCTCCTGATCATCTATTCAAGTTTGGTAACAAGCAGTCATATCAGGTGACTCACAACCACACTCACTAAAACTCCAAGGGATCAGTCACATTCTTCTGTCCTCTGCAGGAATGACACCTATGTGGTGTGCATGCTTGCATACACACACACACACACACACACACACACACACACACACACACACACACACACACACACACACATACACACACCCCAATTAACATTAAAAAGTCAAATGTTGGACTGGAGAGATGGCTCAGAGGTTGAGAAAACTGTCTGCTCTTCCAGAGGTCCTCAGTTCAAGTCCCAGCAACCACATGGTGGCTTACAACCATCTGTAATGGGATGTGGTACCCTCTTCTGGCCTGCAGGTGTACATGCAGGAAGAATGCTGTATACGTAATAAAAAAAATCTTTAAAAAATCATATAATTCATTATTTTAAAAGTCTAATATTTAGGAACTATTAAGTTCAGGGAGTTTTTGAGTTTACCTGACTTAGAAGTGAATGTTAACCCATAGTTAATGTTTTATGGATGCTAGTAAAAATACATAAGACTTCAGCGCAGAGCTAAAAATCTTTATTACTTGTAGCAAAGGAGTATCTTTAGTTTAATTTCATGTCTTGTGTTTATTGGTTCTCACTCCACCCTGCCGACTCCCATGTAGGAGTCACAGACAGAGGCAGCAGTCATTTCTCATGGTTTCCCAGAAACCCAACAAATACTAGTCTAGATAGTGCACTGAAAAGATTCTACACATGTGAAATGTCATATCAGTTGACTCATTTTAAAAAGAAAGAAAGGAAGGAAGGAAGATGATCCTGAGCAGACCAGACTTAATGGGAAAGATTTAAAGTCAGCTTTGGACTTTCCTTTGCTAGAGACAGAACAACAGCTGTGGGCTTCATATCAGCTCCAGAGTAACCCTCTACTCCTCTTGAATCTTCTGCCCCCACTGCCTGCCTGAGAGAAAGGCAACTTATATCCATGACATTCTCTCCTGCTTTTGTTTCTTATTTGCCTACTCTCTGGATTCAGGGCTTGCTAAGTCAGTCTCCCCAACTGTGCAAACCTATCACCTATAATAAGCTCAGTAATATAGTAGTATAAATTATTATATCACTGTCAATTATTGAAATGTATAACTAGTACATGTACCCTAGTGGAACTGTTTCTTTAGTGGAGCCCTGGATGGTGTGTGTTACCATGATTGGAACTGCTCCTTTAGTAAGACTGAAATTTCTTCCTTGCAGTCATCAGTCTCAGTCTTCATCTGAAAGGGTTTCCCTTCTAACACTACCCTTAAACACTTCTACTCTGGATTTGGAAATAGCCTTCTTGATCTCTTCAGGCTTCTCTCGTTCTCTCTTTTCTAGTTCTTGTTTCTGCACCTTTGGCCATTTTCCCAAGAGTATTTATTGCTATGAAATACAACTCTACCTTATCTCACATTGGTATGCTTTCACTTTTTGACTGCAACCACATTTCATGTCAATTACTTCGATACATACCTCTCAATTTTATCATCTTGGATTCTCTTAATAATGTTCTCATTCAGTGAAGAAAAACCACTTGAAAAAGGAGAGAAGTTTCAAGATGACTTGAATTGTTTGTCCCTCTGCAGCCTGGAGAAATTGCTTTCATCATTGACATTATCACTACTACCAATATCATAGCTGTCGCTACTGTATACTGAGCTCTGGTAGGCACTGGGTACGATTCAACATGCTTTATAAGAATAATCTCTTTTACTCCATATAACATCCTTATGATAGAGATATGAATCCCCTTTTTGAGAAAATATGAATTTGGGAATGATTATGCAACTATCCTGATTATTACTGGCTATTTTGTCAACTTGTCACAAGCTAGAGTTATCTGGGAAGAGGAAACTCAACTGATAAGATCAGCTATAGGGCATTTTTCTTGATTTATGATTGATGTAGGGGTTCCCAAACCACTGGCTACTCCTGGGCAAGTAGCCTTGGGTTGTATAAGAAAACAGACTGAGTAAACCATGGGGACCAAACCTGTAGCAGCACTACTCCATTGCCTCTCCTTGAGCTCCTGCCTCCAGGTTCCTGCCCTGCTTGACTTCCTGCCTTGACTTCCTTCAGTGGACTGTGAGCTGGTATATATAGGCCAAATAAACTCTTCCTTCCCCAGGTTACTCCTGGTCATAGTGTTTATTACAGCAATAGAAACCTAAGACAGGACCATAGCCAAGAAATGCCAGAGTAAGCATTATACTCTTTATTAAAGCTCTAACCAATTAGCAATTCTGCCTTTGTTGGAAAGGAAGAATCAGTAGAGACCATTTAAATCTATATAGGCTCTGATCAACTAGGACAAAGCTGAACAGGTATAACTCCGTCTTAAAACTGACTCTAGCCCGCCAGCAACTACAGCCCGCAGCTGAAGGTCAGTTCCAGCTGATATAATCACAGATCTCATTTGCCCTTGGTTTCTAGGCATAGCTTTCTGGATTTCATGGATTCTTTAATCTCAGAAAAATGGCAGCTGGACTTCCCTCTTGCCAAGCCCCTCTGGCTCTGGCATAGGCAAAAGCACATCAGCCCAATCCCATTGTTTCTTTGACATTATTGAACTGCAACCATAACGTGTCTGGAAGACACAGCAGCATAGAGAATTTGGTGATGATTTTTGTTAATGTCAAGTCAACATAGTGTTAGTGCGGAATCATGGCGTTTAACACATCCCAAAAAAAGACTGCAGTAGAAAAGTGTGGCAAATAGAAAGAAAATGCCTACTTCCTCAAACAAAATGCTCTGGCAATTTTTTTAGTCTTGGCTAAAGCATATATGATTTTTGGCTTGTGTTTACTTTATGAGCCAATCATCAAACCCTGATGTGACTATGAATAAAGATTATGTAGAATATGAAAAACAAATTACAGAGATGGCTATGGAAGCTTTACAGATTCCAAAGAATGGGTGCCAGAATGGAAGAGCATCTTGGCAGAAGCCGCCGTTGGAAAAGACGGGGTAGGGTAATTATCTCCTAACTCTTAGGATGTTTGCCCCCTGCTTCTTTAAAGGAGAAATCACAGGTGATGAAATGCCCCTTTACTTCCAACAATCTCTTTTTCTGGTATATTGATGACTCTGGTTTATTTAAACGTATTTTTCAGTTGGCTATAGACTTAAAGTATTATTCTGAAGTTAATTTAAAACTTCACTGTATCAGCCAGCCCAGCCAGTAGAGAAACCACTAGCCTCTTTGTTAGTTCAATATGAAGAACCTCAAAATGGCCTAGAGATAGGCTTAACTCTTAGCACATCAAACATCAAACCTTAACCCAGCCACTCTTATTTCTCTTGGATTATAGACCTTATATTCCATTCACAGGGTAGATGGCACCAGATGTTGACTGCTGGCACAAGTCTTAAGTTTTTAAGGTTTCTCTTCAGCAGACTGTTTGAATGCCGCCATAAGCCTCAGGGAGCTAGAAAAGAACCATCAATGCTAAAGGGGGGGGAAATGAAAGAAAAAATCTATTGTCACCACTTTTACCACCGCATCAGAGGCTTAGATGGTCATGACATCTTGTAACCACATCAAATGATAGTGCATTTGTGGGTTCACAAACAAAAATGCTTGCCTAAGAATTCTAAGAAAGGAAGCTGGAGTGTAGTGTGTAGTTTTTCGCTACCCCACCTAAGGTCCAGGAATCGGCCACACTACCAGCCCCGACCCAGCTTCCCTTGAATCCATGGATAAAAGACACACACACAGGTTGCTAATTTTCAACTTGCCTTCTGACACAATTGCTGGGTGCTACAATCTCCCGCCTGGAAAAGCCTGCCCTTATCATTATTTTTAAATCCTCACCTTTCCACTTGCCCTAAACTTTCGTTGCTCAGTTACATCTAGTCCCTACTAAACATCCCTGACCTCTGCCTACAGCCTGAGATCTCACTTGACTATTTGCCTTTTCTCTCTCCAAAGCATGGTGAACTCTGTCTCTCCTCTCTTTGTGTTTCTCTGCTTGCTTCCAGGGACCCGGAAGTCCCTGCTTATGCTTTCCTCCCAGCAATTGGCCCATGGCTTTTTTTACTGACAGATCAAGAACCAATTGGGGAACAGAATCTTAGCATCAGAACTGCCCCTACACTGGAGAGATGGCACAGAGGTTAACAATGCCTGCAGCCCTTGAAGACTATCAGACTTCAGTTCCTAGTACAACTGCCTCTAACTCCAGATCAAGGGAACCAAACACCCTCTGGCCTCTATGGGACCCCCATGCATCAAACACAGACACAGACACACAGACACACAGACACACAGACACACAGACACACACACCCACACACACACACAGACACACACACACACACACACACACACACACACACACACACACACGTTTTAAAGGAGCAACTAACCTTAAGAAAAATAATTTTAAAAATAGAAGACAAAGGTATATTTATGATACAATTTCTTTCTATGAGGACAGATTGTCCCACTTCACAGACTGTTGACTTACTAGGGACAGTTGGTCTGAGCTATTGGAATGCTGGACAGTCAGCAGTGGTTCTAGCCAAATGGCTGCAAAGAAAAAAGTCCACGTCAAGCTCTCATTTCTCTATCTTTGACCACTGTGGTTGTGGCTTGTTGAACAAACACCAGTAGGACCAAGGAAGGAAGCTGGCTGAGAGCCACATTTCCTGCATGTTTTTTGAGAATGTTCCCAAACCAATAGTTGAAGACCAGGTGACAAAACTGGGTTTTAATTTGCTTCAATGACGTTATTATATGCAAAACCTCAGCTGTGATTGGTGTAATCACCTAGTTAAGCCTGGGACAATTCACAGTTATTCTCTGAGACCCATCTGCCTTTTGTAGCAGCCAAACAAACAGTGGAAGGGTTGTGGAAGGAATAATTGTCCTTGCCTCTCTCAGACCTCTAATGGTGGACAAATCTTTCCAATGCTTCCAGAGATACCACATTGCTTTGAGTTCATTATCTTGGAACTTCTCTTTCAGTTGTTGCATAGTTACTATTCTTACTCCTCATAGTAGGGAACTAAGTAAGAACACTGATGTTTATTCTTCTAGAATGGAGCCTAAAAATGAGGTGGACTAAAGTCTCATGAAACATCCAACTTTATTCAGAACATCAGACAATTTATATCCTGAGGGTTAAGAAAGGTCATCTGAGTAGAGTTCTCATGAGTTAAAGCTGTATACAATAGCCACAAGAACAAACTGCATGTGGCAGAAAACATGTTTTCCATATATACATATAAACAAATGACAATAGTGAGTTTTAATGGATAATCTAAAGTAAACTCACTCATATCCATTGTTGGTCTGTGTTGTGACACTCTGCTGGTTGTGTTTATTAGCTCTCACTGCATTTTGTTTTCTGAGACAAAGTCTCTTACTGGACTGGGACCCACAAAGTAGGCCAGGCTGCCTGGCCAGTGAATGGCAGGGACCCTGCTATCTCTATGTTCCAGTGCCAGCCACCATGCTCAGCCTTTGTTTGTTTGTTTTTTATTTATTTTGACAATTAGCTTTCTTTCTTTCTTTTTTACTTATCTACATTACCTGCCTCTCACTGCCCCTTCCCAGTCACCCCTCTCTCACAATCCTTCCCCTATCCCCCTCCCCTTCATCTCTGAGCAAGTGGGGGCCTCTCTAGGCATCCCTTCATCCTGGCACTTCAAGTCTCTTCGAGGCTGGGTGCTTCCTCTCCCACTGAGGCCATACAAGGCAGCCCAGCTAGAAGAACCCACATACAGGCAACAGCTTTTAGGATAGCCCAGCTCCAGTTATTTAGCATGGATTCTAGAGCTCAAATTCAGGTTCTCATGTTTGTGTGGGTAAATATGTCACTGAGTCAGCTATCTACCTAACCCCAACTTTTTCATTGTTTTTCTAATGTCATTCTTTAAGTGGGAGATCAACCAGGAAGGCCTATTCGTGCAGTCCATGTAGAGCACAGGGTAGGGCAAAGACAACAGATAGTTTTGGAGGTGCTAAAGGAAGTGATCCAGTAGACCTTTCTCCCAAGAGGCTGCCCCTGAGCCCTCCATCACTCCCCATCCTCCTAATTGCCTCTACCTTCCTGTGACACTCAGGATTATCTGCACATGTAACCAGCCTGTGCCGGTTTATGCCATGACACATCATTGCCCTGTTTTTCAGATAGAATGCATGCTCTCCTAGTACCTACTTACTCATTTTGTTCTCAGACACTTCCAAATGACCTAGCTCAGTGACTGGCATAGGGTAGGTAGCCCATAAATATGCAATGGTGAGTGAAAGTGATGCATGGTGGGTAGGCAAAGAGACTTGCCTTGACACAGCTTCTTGATTGTGTGCTAGCATTGTGTCTTCTATGTCCCAGTTGTTCTAGGAGTTGGGGGAAAATGCCAAAGAGGAGAATGTGAAGGGAGCAACAGTAAACATTTAGTTTTCATAACCGGAGAGAGGGAGGACTTCATGTGACTTGTTTCCAGATAGCTGCATAGGAGTTAAGCTGAGGATTCACTGAAGAAAACTGACCAGCATTGAAATGGCTCATACAGCCCAGTGAAATGATTGTGTCCTCATTTCCCCCAAGTGTCCTTTGTTCCCAGTTTGCTCACTGTCTCCTTCTTCTTTGCTCTGCTGATGGTATGGGGTGGGGGGTATACTGAGCAATAAATGGAGTGAAAGGTCTTGGGAAGAAGTCACTCCTACAGTTTGCTAACGCTCGCAACCTGAATATACATATACCATCGAAACAAAAAGATGCCGATAACAAGGACACAGGTGAAGCAAGAACCTTTGTGTCTGTCAAGACAACTCTGGGAGCAAGATAAAAGGCACCCACCACTCCTGCCTGCCTGGCAAGTCTTTATTTTCATTAGGATTTAATGGCATAGCTTACCTAGGGAATGTTATGGATTTAATTGTGCCCCTCCAGATTCATAGCTCTTTCACACGTCTCTTTCCAATGTAATTGTATGAGGAGCTATGGCCTTTAAATGAGGTAATAAAGGTGGAACGCTAATCCACTGTAACTAACGTCTTTTTTAGAGACAGTGGGGACATAGGCATAGAGAACAGGCCATGTCCGAGTAGTGGGAACACTACTGATCAGCTGTGTGGAGGAAAGCAAATTGTCAACTCTGATACTGAGCAAAGAAAATCTGTTGTTAAAGCAACTCCCAGTCTGCTGTCTTGTTATATCTGCCTAGTAACAAAAAGGGGGTGGGGTTTAGACAGAGTCCCAGCACTAAGAGGGAAAGTAGACACAAGCCCCATCCCTAACCCGGAAGCTATCTCCAACTGATAACTGTTCACAAAGAAAAAACTAGCTTTCTCCAGTGGAGTCTCACTGAATATACAAATCACACTTAAAAGGAGACCCCATGCTGAGCAGTAGATGGCCAATGCAAAACAAATTCAATGATATTTTTGGAAGTTTGTGTATCACAAGACTTTGGCTTTTTTTAACTTCTTACATTACTAATCTTTTGTTTATATATTATGGTTTCTGATTTTATTCTTGTGGGTTTTCTGTGTGTATGAATGTGTGTCTCAGCATCTATGTGTGCTTCTTGTGCTTTTTCTTTTTGTCATTCTTTTTTATTTTTATTATTATTCTTTAATCTTTTTTTACTGTACAGTCGTTATCCCCTCCTGGTCCACCCTCTGACTGTTCCTCATCCTACACCTTCTCCCCCATGTCCAAGAGGATGTCCCTACCTCCCCACCCACACCCCACCAGACCTCGCCACTCCCTGGGGCCTCAAGGGTTAGGCATGTCTTCTCTCACTGAGGCCAGACCAGGCAGTCCTCTACTGTATATGTGTAAGGGAGCGCATATCAGTGGGTATATGCTGCCTATTGGTGACTCAGTGTCTGAGGAATCTCAGGGGTTCAGGTTAGTTGAGACTGCTGGTCTTCCTATGGGGATGCTTTCCTCCTCAACTTCTTCCAGCTTTTCCTGAATTCAACCACAGGAGTCCCCAACTTCTGTCCATTGGTTGGATGTAAGTATTTGAATCTGACTCTTTCAGCCATTTGTTGGGCCTCTCTGAGGTCAAACATGCTTGGCTCCTATCTGTAAGCACACCATAGCATAAGTGATAGTGTCAGACCTTGAAACCTCCTCTGGAGCTGGATCCCAAGTTGGGCCAGTCACTGAACCTCTTTTTCCTCAGGCTCTTCTCCATTTTTGTCCCTGCAGTTCTTTTAGACAGGAACAACTCTGGGTCAGAGTTTTTGACTGTGGGATGGCAACCCTATCCCTCCACTTGAAGCCCTGTCTTTCTACTGGAGGTGGGCTCTACAAGTTCCCTCTCCCCACTGTAAGGCATTTCAGGCCCCTCCCTTTGAGTCCTAAGAGTCTCTCATTTCCCAGGTCTCTGGTACATTCTAGAGGGTCTCCTCACCTCCTACCTCCCAAGGTTGCCTGTTTCCATTCTTTCTGCTGGCCCTCAGGGTTTCAGTCCTGTTTGCCCCTCCCAATACCTGATCAATTCCCCCACCCCACCCCACGATTGCTTTCTTCTCCCTCCCAAGTGAGACTGAAGTAGCCTCACTTGGGTCCTTGAGTAAGGTAACTCAGACCCCAAAGGACATGCATGGTATGTACTCACTAATGAGTGGATATTAGACAAAAAAAAGTACAGAATACCCAGGATACAGTCCACAGAACTCAAGAAGGTGCTTTTTCTTAAGATTTTTTCCTGTTCTTTTTGTCCTATTCTGGTTTGTTCATTTTTAATAATGTTAATTTATTTTATTTTATTTTATTTTATTTTGGATTCCTTTTTATATTCTAATGAGAAAGAGAAAGAAAGGATTTGGTTGGGTGAGGAAGAGTTTGCAGAAGGAGAATTGTAATCTGAATATACTGTATGAAAAAAAATCTATTTTCAATTTTATAAAGCGGGTGTTAAACTTTTCCCTTCAAGTGTGGCATGGCTAAATCAGCCAACAGTTGCTCCCACACCATGACATCCTCGGGTTAAGCCTATGGTTCATATCTCTCTCTCTCTCTCTCTCTCTCTCTCTCTCTCTCTCTCTCTCTCTCCCTACCTCTCCCCCTCTCCCTCCTCTGTCTCAGGAAGGTATGGCAGACATTGGAATTACCCAAACAGTTTCTTTCTCAAGTTCCACTTATGAAATCTGCAAGCATGACTGCACTCTTTGACTTTGCAAAGTCTTTTGGCAGTCTTTGTTTTCCCAATCCATTGAGCTACCTGCCTCCTGAAACAACATTTTCTATCTTCTCCTTGACTTAAGCAGAATCATGTTGAATACAGCAATATTTTGTTGTTGTTGTTGTTGTTTTTGTTTTTTAAGATAGGGTTTCTCTGTATAGCCCTGGCTATCCTGGAACTCACTCTGTAGACCAGGCTGGCCTCGAACTCAGAAATCCACCTGTCTCTGCCTCCCAAGTGCTGAGATTAAAGGCGTGTGCCACCACTGCCCGGCGCAACAACAACAATATTTTTTATATGATTCTCTAGTAACCTGAAAGTGTTCCCTCTAAATCTAACTTCTGCCCAAGAATTAATTCTCTTTTATGTTCTCAGAAAATCTCAGTTCCCATAAGTATGCTTAACTGTTGGGTCCTGGACAATGAACCAAATGAAAGAGGGATATGAGAAAATATGTAGACCTAAGCAATGGATGTTTAGTCTGCCCATGCCTGTTGTAAAACAAGAACAGAGTTTGACGTTAGAGATCAAAGACCATTCAGAACAGACCTTATCATTCCCCAAATAATGGTAGATTAGGGATTTTTACCAGTTCTTCAGTGAAATTAATATTAAAATTATATGAATGTTTTTCTAAAAAAAATTTATTGAGCATAATGATATCTAAGTTAACAATGCCATAACTCTATGCTATTTTCATTCCTTATATTTTATTATATCCATAAGATCCAATAGTAGGGCAATGCATTGTGATAAAATATCTCTTATATTCTGAGAGACTGAACTTTTGCTGGACCTCCCAGCCAGAGCTAACAATACACCTGAGGTCACTTAAACCTTACGACTGCTGTCCTCCTGGGCATTCAGCCTTTCTTTAACCTGATTTTTAAGAGAACAATGTCACAGTCAACCTTACTTGTCTTGTATTTCCCATACAATCTGCTTTTACAACCTAAGCTAATGCATGGCTGTAATCTTACAATGTACTTTTAGTACTTATAATGCTGAAAGCAACAAATACAGAAGTTGAAATCTCCTTCTAAAATGAATATCTGCCATAAATGTTATGTTCATAAATGTTGAAAACAATGCTTGATAAACAATATTAGTAGTACTGCTGGTTATCTGGGTCACTAGGTCACTTGGAGTCAATGAATTAATCCCTTGTAAAACCCTATTAAAGATTTCTGTAAAGTATCCTCATTCTGTCCCCATGGGATGCTTTCTATTCTATTCAATGAGGCAAAGTCCTTTGTTAGTGACAGACACACAGAAAATACAGATGCAGGGACAGATTCACAAGACAGCCTTCAGGCAGGCCTGGATTCAGACTTAGACCATAGACACATGGCAGACAGATAACAGAGGAAGTATGAAGTAGAGAATTAAAATCTTTACGCTCGCTTGGTTAAACCACTCAGAGAGTGAAGTACTGTATTCCTTTCCTTAGAGTTAATCACTGATGAATTTAATATATGTACAACAGTTTAAGGATAAAGTTAGGTAAGATATATAAATACCCTAACTACAGCGTGCTACATTTTTTTTGAGGAAAAGCCAAGCAGAGAGGAATGGCTCTGTGTGGACCCTCTTTCTGTCATGTCTGGGCATGTTCCATCAGCAGGGCTGACTTCCCAGGCAGACAGCAAAGAGCCAAGTCCAGAAAGACTCACACTTTGTTTCATACTCTGCTATAGGCATCCTGAAAATTTTAATTTTTCTCTGAACTTGTGTTTTGCATGCCCAGTGGTACACTGGAGCATGGGCAATAACCAGTGTGCTGTGTTTCCAGTATAGAACCTTTTGAGACACACCATGAGCAGAGCCTCCTAAAGAATCCACATAACTGGGAGATCATTAAACATGAGCAGGGGGAAATCAGTGTTATGTCTACAGCTGAATAGATGAGGTGCAGACAGCCAAGGGAGAGTGTGCTCCCTCTTCCTCTCAGAGTCTTATGAAGGAGAAAGAAGGAAATGACTTTCAAAGAAATATGAGCAGTCAAGGGGCTCTGTCATACACTTTCTTTCCCTCCATAGTTTCCCATAGTAGATGATCATATACTGAAAGAGATGACCTCAAAATGAAGAGAACAATAAGACAAGAGTCTTCTTTCTTTTCGTCTTGCCTTCCTTGTCACCAGACTGGGGCTAGTGTTCTGGAACATATGCTTTCTAAGAAGCAAAATCAAAACAGATTTTTCTTTGTTTCTGTTGGTGCAGTGCTTCAGGGAAAGCAGGATCTATGCAAGTGTATTCTATGAATCTTGAATTATGATTTTGGAGATGCCATAAACTTAAACACGCTTTCATACTTGCATTTACATCTTATAATTACATTTAAAGGTTTATTACAAAAACAAATAGAAATGGCAAAAACTCAAGATAATGATGGAAATGTTTAATTTTTCTTTACCTTTAGAATAATACTACACAAACAAAATTTTTTAAAGGGTTAACAAGACAGAAAATACACTATAGAAGTAGGAAAAGGCTTTCATTGTAGAATTTTAATAATACCTTTATTCCCCCTTTGATAAAAAGGACTCCACTTTTTTCCTTTTTACTGGGAACTATCGATTAGGCAACAAGCCAGTGGCTGTGAACACACAGACTTCAGTTCACCGGGCTCTGGACGCTTGCACCATGATATGAAAAAGAAGGGATGACAGTTCAGAAATCACATGACCACTGTAAAGGGTTTGCAGGGGGGCAAAATCCTTCTGGATGATGGCATTAGCTAGTGTCCGTTTGCAATGCACTTCAGACAGGCTTTACGGAACAAGTGCAGCTAAACAAAACAAGGAAAGGATCAGTTCCCTGTTAGCTTGGGCCAGAGCAATTTCATCTGAGAAGTAATGCTGGAGAAAGGCTCTCTCTTATGATCTCTTGATAACCTCCTGTCGATTACTCGAGTTCGATACCGGAATGCATTTCTACAGAAAAGCTGCCACGCTCACTCAGAAAAGCCAAGGAATGATTCAATAGATCAATTGATTTGTCAAGCCTGGGCAGACAGAAACAATTTCCTTGGCTAGACTTAGGTAATTCAGATGGCTGGTTCCTTTACCCTTTGATACAGTTCACACTGGCTGTGGATTACACTCTCAGGAGGATGTCACTGTTTCGGTAGAAGGCTCTTTCTTTAGGCATTTTGAAGAAGAGATTAAACAGTAAAATGAAATCCATCGACAGAGAGTGAGTGTGCCTGGGTGAACAGTTAGGTTAGTAAGGTGCCTGCTGGGTATCACGCTAAAACGGGAATCCTGTTGCCATTTTTTGTCCAGTCACAAATGCCACATCAGCCAGTGTACATAAAGAGACAAACACAAAAGAACACACCATTGCTTGCTGATTTTTCACACCTAGAGTGCTGACTCCCAGGCTGAGTGTCTGCAGGGCTGAGCTGTTTGAACATATGCTGAGACAGACTTAGCTGCGGTCTGACCTCTGTTCCAGGCCTCCTCCTCCCTGCCCCCATTCCCTTTCTCATCTTCATACTTTAAAAGCAAAAGAGGAAAAAGAAAGGCCAGATTCCCCACCCCCACAAATACAAAAATGCACAAATATAATGCACAAGTATCATTTAGGATGGAAGTGCATTCTGAGCATCATATCAGACAGTCTCACTGTGTAGCCATCAGAGCACTGAAACTAATGTGGATGACTAAGGACAGTCACTCAGTGTGGCAAACATTAGACATATGGGGCTGCTGGCAGCATAGAACAACAGACTATTTTTACCATAAACCTTTTTATAAGTAGGAGTAAATTCTAAAATTATGACAAATATTACAACAGGAAAAGCATAAACACAGTTGTTTGTGATCATTATCCAGTGTTATGTACAATGCAATACTTCTGTGTAACTGCTACCACTACCAACAATCACTACTGACGCATACTTGGGACATTAGGTTTGTGACCATGGGACAGCTGTGATATCAGTAGGTGACAGGAATTTTCAGCTGCTATAATCCCATGGGGCCACCCTCCTGTATGTGGTTGGTTGCTGAGTAAGACATGTTCTTATTTTTCTTTTTTTCATATAGCCATTGCTGGTCCCATACTAGAGACGAGGACTGAGCACTATATTGTTGATATGCCATCTGTAACCTCTCCTTTCCTGCAGTGTTCTGACAACCCCAAGTCATACATAGCTCCTGCCTATACCACAGAATCTCTCCTTCCTCATACTTTTCCATACTGCTTTCTCCATGGGAACTGCTCAAGTGCCCTCTTCTTCAGTGACTGCTGCTCATCCCACCCCTTCCATCTCCTAGGCCACAGAAAAGACCATGTTTTCAAGCTGCTCTGGCTATTGGTGTGGCCATGTGACTGAGTTCTAGTCCCTGGAATGTGAGCAGTAGTGCTGTATGGCCCACATGGACCTCCCACCTGTATCCTCCAAGTTCTTCTCCCCCTAGACTGTGAGGACCAGGAAGTTCTGTAACTTACCAGAATGCCATGGGATAAAGGCCTTGGGAAGAAAGCCATCTAAATTCTTCCATCACCACATGAAGGAGAGCCATCGATTGATGATATGATCACTGTGAATGGAATCTACCTCAGGAGTAAACACACTTTTTATTATGTTCAAGGACTGACTTCTAACAACACCCTCCATCTGGGAATTATGGCACAGTTGTAACCCAGGTGGCCTTCAGCAAGCTGGAGCTTCCTTGTTCCTTGATTTTTTATTTCAAGGGCCAATATGCTCTCATACTTATAGGAAAATTCACTGCTCTCCTCTGCTCACTTTCAGAGCAACTAACATGGTTTCCAGAAAGACTTACATTACAGAAGCTTGGTCATTTGTATTTCTTAGAGTTCTGCTGACTTTTTCTGTGTTGAATACAAGCTTAGATGTGAATAGAAAGTGGGAGTATGAGTGCTTTGCTTATTCAGTGATCGCTGTAACATTCTTCTTTTACTCTTACTTTGAGTCTTGTTAAATGTCCACAGAATGAGTCCCTGGCATTCTGTATGCATTACAATGTTCTAGAATGATAAGAAGAAAAGGAAAACACATTCGCATCGCATCTCCCATGCTACTGCACATTCTTCAGCATCCAATGGTCCTTACTTACAGAACAGTACTTAAAATCAAAATTATTCAAAATTGTAAGAGAGAACAATGGCAGCACTAAATCACATAGTGCTTCTTAAGCTAGGGTCTCTGTGCAACTGCACAGGTTATAGAAGGTGAATTAACCATAGAAGACACCTCTCTTCTATGTTCTATAGCAACTTCCCCTAAGATGAACTGAGTCATCTTTCTTGTAAGCAGTCTCATTACAATTTAGGAAGTGTCCTAGTTTGTTTCCTTTTTCCATGATAAAATACTGACCTAAAGCAACTTGGGAAGGAAAGGATTGATTTCATCTTACAGCTCCTAACACTGAGATGGATTATATGCAGTCCATCACTAAGAGAAGTTAGGGCTTGGATTCACTAAAAGAAGTGAAGGCAGGAATTGAAACAGACTGTGGAGAAATATTCTTTATTGGCATGATCCCCTCGTTTGCTCAGGATACCATAGTTTTTGCATAGTTCAAATCTGCTTGCCCAAGAATGGCAGCACTTACAGTGATCTGAACCCTCACACATCAAGCCCCAACCAAGAAAATGTCCCACAAATCAGTCTGATGGAGACAAGTTCTCAATAGATATTCCTGATTACCAGTTAACTCCAGTTTGTTGACACAAACAAACTAGCACAGCAAGCAAACAAGTCTCTGGAAGTCCTAAAACTTAACAAATTTGCAAGGCTCCTCCTTCACTAAGGTCATATAAACAATAAGGTCTGCTGTAGAGAGAAGACTCCCTGGCATTTGGAGATGCCTAGAAGTCATCCAGAGAGCTTTAGGGATGCAGCTTTCATAAATCATTACCAGTGTTGTTGTGGACTTTTCAGTGACGAAGCTACCTTTGACTCATCCATGCTCTTTTAAGTAACCACTCACCCTACTACTGTAAATAGCTCCAATAAATTGAGTCACCAAGTTGAGCTTTGATAGGATCAATCATTTAGTCTGTTATTTGTCCCCTATTTAGGATGAGTGAATACCTATTGTTGCTCAGGAAAAGTCAAACACCATCCTATTACCAGCAGGGAGAGCATATAAGTAAGGCCTGCAAAGAGGGAGCTACTGAGGAGGGATTAATAGAGACTCTGCTTAATGCAAAGTCCTTTTCACAGTCTTCCACTGAAACTGAAGATGTTTTTGTGAGGCAGGCTTCCTTTAGGGGGGATGTGACTCAGTACTGAGTCATGCTTCTGGCCTCAGGAGGAACAAAAATATATCCAGAAGCTGGTACACTGGCAGACAGGTTACAACTTTTAGATTTGGTCCTAAGATTCTCATACAGCAGTGAACATCAAAAGTTGAGTGATTGATTTCTGCTATTTAGTGTCCTTGGTCCAATCTATCACTGGCCTGTACTTTTCTCCAGGCTTTTGGCCTCTTTGAAGCCTCACTGCATGCCTTTTCTCATAGATTCAGCCTGTTCCTCATAGATCATGTTCCCATTTATCTTAATTCTTCCCTCTTGGATGGCCTTTAAAAAAGAAAACCATTTCCCACTTACTAGCCAAAGAATTTTGTCCTACTTGAATCACTACTAGTTGATTATTCGTCCTGGTAGATCAAAGTGCCTCATCAAAAATGATTTACCTAACAAAACAAGCTGGATTATTTCCTTAAAGAATTTAATTATCAAGATTTACATATTTTTTCTCTCTAGTTCTTTGATACCTGGCATTCTTGACATGGAACCCCCATAAATCCACATCTCCCTATGTTGGTTTGGGTTCTTTTCTCTGATCTTTAAAGACATGTGTACATCACACATATTCAAATACAAATGTATTTGCCCATTGTCTAAAACAATATTGTCTAACATAATTGGGCATTGATTAAAATGGGAAAACATTTTATTCAGGAGCAACTAATGTAGAGAAAACTGAGCTTCACGTGAATATGGAAAAAGTTGGTCTTGAAAAAGGGAAGAGTGAATAAGTAGAGAGCAGGCAAGCAGAGACTCCGTGCAGAGAGAAGTGAAACATCACAATAGGTTGGTTAATGGAAATGCTATTAGAAAGCTAGTTGGCAATTGTGTAAGTTAGAACTCTAACCTACTGAAGCTGAAGAGAAGCCAGCTATGTTCATCTTGATGAGTGCTTTTCAAAGAAATGTCTCTTTAGTCATGAGATTTTCCCAGCATTGCAGAGAATTCAAAGCCACTAATGTAAGTTCTTTATTTTTAACTTCTTTAAGTTAGTACTATCTTTTCAGTAAATTTATTGTACATATTTAATATATACATGATTCTATGAGATGAAAAGTATATTTGTGTATATAATAAAATACTAATACAGTGAAATAAATTACCAGGTATCATCTCACATATTGCCTAATTTAATTTTGCCAATGTTAATCTTCCTATGAAGCAGAAAACCAGAGTATATCACTCTTTTATTAACCATGGCCTTCATGTTGAATAGGCAGGGTGAATACATTTAAGCCCTTTTCACAATTCTAAGAAAGTTCTAAGAAAGGAAGGATCACACCTGAATATTTCATCAGAACAAAAAGTAAATTTTCTTAGGAACTCTGAGTTTCCTATAGCAGGAATCTAAAAGAAATCCTGGGTCATTTGGGGCATACGGATACTGTGACAGGGCAAGACAGTGCAGAAATTCCTTCATCTTGTATTCTTGCTAAGGCCATTTTAGGTTTGGTTAGAATTTTGTGTTCTTGATGGAAAGTCTCATGGAAAATTTCCCAAGCCTATTCTAGGAACCTGAGGTAAGATGCCTCAACTAATTTATCTTGGCTTCTGTAATCCCTATTTATGTAACCCCCAACTCCAGCTAACTGCTTACCTTAGCTTCTGTTAAGTGGCTTGCTTACACAAAACCTCCCATTGCAGCTGCCAAGTAAGATAACAGGATGTAGGTTTTGCATTTTAAAGCCTCTTACTCTAAATTCTTGGTGTTACATTCCAGTCTCGAATACCTAAGTAGTTCTAGATGGCTGAATTAAAGACTTCCACTTGGCTATAAACTACATCTAAGTAATCTTCTGTGGGGGCTCTGCATAATAATACAAAAAGGCAAACTGGAGATTGAGTCTGAGTCATTGTGTGCCAAAAGTTCTGTGGTTCTCAAAATATTCTACATGGGGCTGGAGAGATGACTCAGAGGTTAAGAGCTCTTTCTGAGGTCCTGAGTTCAATTCCCAGCAAACACATGGTGGCTCACAACCATCTGTAATAGGATCCAATGCCCTCTTCTAGTGTAGCTGAAGATAATGACAGTATACTCACATATATAAAATAAATAAATCTAAAAAAAAATTCCATATGGACATAAAAATCTATGTCTGTGCATGTATGTTTTCAATGAACTTCCAAGCAGCATCATATTACAGGTATGTTCTAACATATAAAAGAGAAGTGCCATGCTGATTAGGTAAAAATGATTACATTACCTGAGAAGCTCATAAACACTTTCTTCAGAGGTACCTATGGGTGGGATCTATAGGCAAATGATCAGAGATTTGGAAGCCTAAAGAGTAGACACTGACCTCCTTTGAACCACAGCATCTATATGCTGACCCTGAGAAAACACTTTCCAAAAGATTTTGCCTTAATGATGCAAATCTCTGCTTAATCATTGCTAATTCTCCAGCCCTAGATGACCAGCATTAATTGTTCCAGCAAAGTAATGTTTTCATTTCAGTGATACTGGCCTCTTGTTAATTACATCCAATTCTTCAGTCCCAGCTGACCAGAACAACACATTTAATTCAAAATATTAAAATAAGCAAACAAAGTATTTGCTTATTTCTGGAACTTTACAAGTTCAACCTTTGTCATGCATATTGCTCTCAGCATTATCTTCCAAGCTACCACAGAACAACTCACTAAGCTCTGAACACTTAATGGATTTTCCACCCCAAATTTCAAATGCTACCATGATAGTCCTCAAAACAGATGGTCAGGTCTATCACAGAAATACTCTATGATTTGGTACCAATTTTTAGCTTAGGTAGAGCGTCTATTGCTGTGATAAAACACCTCCAATAGCAACTTAGGAAGTAAAGGATTTATTTTATTGTATAAGTCAGGTCAGAAATTCAAGGTAGAGACAGTTGCAGAGGCCACGAATGAGTGCTGCTTACTTGTTTGCTCCTCATGGCTTGCTCGGCCTGCTTCTTTATAGAACCCAGGACAACCATCCCAGGAGTAGCACTGCCCACAATGTTCTGAGTCCTCCAAAACATCAATTAAAAAAATACCCTTGCCTACAGAACATTTTCTCAATTAAGATCCCTTGACCTTAGCTTTTGCTAAGTTGACATAGGAACTAGGCAACATAACTACCAAACATAAAATAAAATAAAATAAACAACTTAATTAGACTCATAATATTCAATACATAGAAGAAGTAATTTTAAATATCCAAATTAGAAAAGCCCATGGACAGATGGATTTAGCATAGAATTCTACTAAACCTTCAAAGAAGAACTAACACCAATACTCCTCAAGTTATTTCATAATATAAAAAAAGGAACATTTTCAAATCCTTTTTAAATAATAAAGATCACCCTAATATCCTAACCAGAGGAAAACTCAAGAAAAAATAAAATTATAGGCCAATGTCTCTGATGAATGTAGATGCAAAAATTCTCAATAAAATATTTTCAAACTGAATTCAAGAACACATCAAAGAGATTATCCAGTATGAGCAAATTGTATTCATCCCAGAAATGTAAGAATGGTTCAACATATGTGAATCCATAAACAAAATCGACCACATAGATAGACTCAAGAACAGAAACCAAATGAACATCTCATCACATACAGAAAAGACTTTTGACAAGATCCAACATCTTTTAATGAAAACAGAAATTGCTATAGGCTCTAAGAAAACAGGAAATATATCTTAATATAATGAAGGCAATAAAGCAAGCTCATAGCCAACATCTTGCTAAACAAAGAAAACCTCAAAGCATTTCCACCAAAATCAGGAAAAAGACAAGGTTGTCCACACCCCCAACCAGCCCATATTGTGCTGGAAATCTTAAGTAGGGCTATAAAAATAAGTGAAGAAGAAAAAGGATATGCATATATGTACATTTAAGGAAAATCAAAGCATTCTTATTTACAGTTAATATTATTTTTTATATTACAAATGATACCAAAAATCTCTTACAGATGATAAACATACTCAGCAAAGTGTCAATATACAAAATTAATGCTCAAAATTAGTAGCCCTTCCTATACAGAAATGAAAATATATAAGAAATCAGAGAAACAATAATATTTGCCTCAAAAAAAAAAAAAACTTGGAAGAAATTTAACCAAATAAATGAAAGACCTGTACAATGAAAACGTTAAGACAATGAAGAAAAAATTGAAGAAGATATCAGAAATAAAGGACTTTCCATGATTTTTGATCGAAGGGATTAATATTGTGAAAACGGAGATCCTTCCAAAAGCAATCTACCAATTCAATGCAATCCCAACCAAAATGTCAACACAATTTTTCATAGAAATTAGAAAACTCATCTTGAATTTTAAACAAAAGCATAAGAGACCCAGAATAACCAAAACAATCATGAACAATAAAAGAATAGCTGGAGGTATCCACCATCCCAAGAATCAAGTTTATACCATAGAACTGTAGTAATAAAAACAGTCAGGTATTGGCATAAAATCATGCACACTGATCAAGGAAATTGAGGAAGTACAGAGTCCACAGCATGCAGTCAGCTCATCTTTTACTAACAGACCAATAATAAATGTAGGAAAAACTATCTTCTGCAAATGGTGCTGGTCAATGAAAGACTGAATTAAAAGAATATAAATATTTATCACCCTACAAACAAAGAATCAAACAAACAAAACAAAACAACAATGACAACAACAACAAAACTCCAAATGGATCTAGGACTTCAACATAAGACCTGATACCATGAACCAGATGGAAGAAACAGAGTAAGGACTATATTTGAACTCATTAGCACAACAAAGGACTTTCTGAATAGGATTTTCTAAACTACAATAGCATATATGTGTAGCTGCAAAGAAAAACAGTATTTCCTACACCCTAAAACTTACTATCACTTTTAAGAGAAAAAAAATGCCTGATAAGACCCTTCATAAACATAGCAGTCCCTTAAGACACCAAATCTGTCTTCTGAGGCCCCACCCTGATACTGTGCTCTGCAGCAGTCGATCTACACCTACACTTTCCCCACTGCTCCAGGAGCCCAGAGCAAGCATGCTGCAGAACAAAAACTGCAGTCAGGTCAATCAATCCTGGGTTTTTAACAAGGGGGGTAAACTGAGTCAGACATGGTTGACAAGGCTGAGGCAAAGCAGACTTGTTGCAAATTTGAGGCTATACTAGGCTACTGTATACAAACTTTTTGTCAACTTTACACAAACTAGAGTCATCAGAGAAGAAAACACAGTTGAGAAAATGTCTCTAAGGAATCTGGCTGTGGACAAGCCTGTAATGCATTTTCTTAATTAGTGATTGATGTGATAGGGCCACCCCTGGGCAGGTGGTCCTGGGTTCTATAAGAAATCAGGCTAAGTAGCTGTGGAGACCAAGTCCTGTTTCAGTTCCCATCCTGATTTTCTTCAAAATGAACAGTGATGAGGAGATAGACATCAAATAAACGCTTCCTAAGACTTGCTTTGGTCATGGTATCTCACCATAGCACTAGCAACCCTAATTAACACAGCTACATGCTGAGTTCCAGGCTAGCTTGGCTTACAAACTGAAACTTTGTCTCAAAGGAAAGGAGATGGAAAGCTAATTTTGTTACTATGCATTTTAATCTATACTGAAAATAATTTTTTTAGCATACTTCAGACTTGTTTCATCACTTAACAATTTTAAGGAGTATTTATTATTATTTCAAAATTGTTCATGTGGCAGTGTCATCAATGATATTTTATACTTTTACTAGATATCTGAAGTTTTCTTTAATTTTGGGCAAATCACTTGCTCTTCTTAGTGATGCCTCCTTGCTCATGATGTCTCTCTGTGTACAGGAGTTTCCTATGGGCTACACTGCCCTTCTCCACAGGTACACCCATCATGTCTCCCCTGCTATAATCTCATGCTTTCCGCTATATCTTCCCCTCAACTACATGAGAGAGACACATTTTCTATCTAATGTGAGGCATGAAATCACCTTAAGAGGGCCAGTGACTAGCATTTTTGGATAATAAAATATAATAGAGTATCATGGTGTAACTGTAGTTGTCAGTGGAATTACTGGATGGGCTCTGCATTAATCATAAAGTGTGTTTCTTCCATTGAGTCATAGTCAAAAAATTTAAAAGCCAACGTAGTAAGATAAGCAAAATAAACAAGCCTTGCAAAGCCTTGCAAACAATATTTGAATGGATTTTTTTTCTTTTTTTTTTTTTTTTTTTGGTTTTTTTCAAGACAGGGTTTCTCTGTGTAGCCCTGGCTGTCCTGGAACTCACTCTATAGACCAGGCTAGCCTTGAACTCAGAAATCCACCTGCCTCTGCCTCCCAAGTGCTGGGATTAAAGGCGTGGGCCACCACTGCCCGGCAATATTTGAATGTTATGTCTGCCCCAATATTAGTTCTCATGAGTGTTCATCCTGTGTCCAAGTGCAAATGGAAGCCCCCAGGATTGTGTCGTGTTGGCTGCTGGGAACCGTTTCCTTACAGACGCTTCAGAATCATCTGATGTTAATAATGAAATGGAATTTAAGATCGAGAACCTATGTTTCCCAGCAAAGTTCTTTATTTCCATGTCCCAATTCTATCCTAAAGCCCAGTGGTCCTAAGAAGCCCTGCTTTTCTGTGTAAGAAAATACACAAAATGTGTCTCTTCTCAGTCTGTTTCTTTCCCCATAGCTAGCCTCAGCTCTGCTCTTTCTGGATAGGAACCTTTGGCTCAAGCAACTACCTCAGGAGCCCACTGTGCCTCTGTACACAGTGTTGTTCTCCATTTCCCAGCATCCTTTAAGACTTGACTACTGCTGAAGACTCTGTGGGCAGTTCTGCAGAGCCCCATGTGATGCTCCAGTGCTCTTATATCTTTTACGGCCTCACAGAATTTGATTGGTAGATGCACCTGCATAGCAACAATGGCATCAATTTGTACGTTATGATAGACCTGCTCTTGGGTCTCCTAGACATGGACTGGGCTCCTTAATCTTGTAATTACCCAGGTTTGTCAAGCTAAGATCTGAATAAGATGCCTGGTAATATTGTAAGCATGAATAAAAACAGTCTGAAAAATCAGGTTTACTTATTGGACAGCTCATAGTACTTCCTTACTTTGCCCCCATAGGACCCAGGACAGTTTGATTAGGACATGTAGGATCTTCAGCTCTGTTACAGAATTGAAAGAGCAGATAGAGATGCAATACATACATGCATCTTAGGCATCTCCAGTAGAGACTGGATGTAGTAGCTTTTCCTACATGGTCCAGTGACTTTAGACTTATAGCCATGTATATAGGCCTTGCTCCATGGGAGGAAAGGTGCTGTGGGGCTCTAATGTGACCACAAGTCCAATAAAGTCTGTAGTGGGTGATTAATAATTTGTGAAATTAGTTAAATGTGAACTTTTTAGTAGCTCTGAGGATTGGGGATGATAGAATTGAAAAGTGGCTTTTGTTCCGAATCTTCTGCAAGGCTTTCTATTCAGGTTCTTGCCTGCCATCTCTCTGGCTACTCCCACACAGTGACACCCCGCCTTTGTTTTTCTCATAATGAGAAGGTTCTCTAGCCTACTGACCCTAATGTGGAGGCTGTGGAGAAACCTCCATCCTACCTGCATAGCCAACTCCAATGTTAGTCAGAGTGGCCCCTCCCTAGTAGCTGCACCATTCACCCAAGTCTCAAAGCAAGTCCCCCATGAGCTGTCTCTCCCGTTTTTGACAACTTCAATCGAGTGCTACTTTCTGGGATCACTAGGAACTCAACCAACTACAAACCCTCTATTGGGAAGGTCACACAAACCCCAAAACAAAGAAGGAAAAAGAATGTGAGTTATAGAAAAGTCCCTGCTACTAGATACAGAGGCTCAGTAGTGACATTCATGCTTTTGGGATTCCTGAGAAGCAGAACAACTGAAGTCATTAAAATTACTGTGTAATCAGGCAGAGATGTCCAAAGGGCATTGAGGAGAACATTATAATGGTACCCAATGGAGTCTGGTGGTGCATTCATTGTGTTTTTTTAAAAGAAATTGTTTCAGTTTTTACTGGACAGCCCACTTGATATCAGGGACTGTGCCCCACAGATTTAACTTGGAAATTCATGCTCATTTTGAGGCACTAGGTTTCAACCCAGGGCCTAGGCCAGGCTTCTGGACATTGTCTATGGCTGTAATCATTTTCTCTCACCCCTCTTATCAGCCAGTAGGACTCGAAGGCTCTACCTCCTATGTGTTTCAAAATCTTTTCTGTTCTGTAGAACTTCTCCAGTCATTGGTGTGAGCAGCCGGCCCAGAAGTGACCTGGCCTGAGACTTAGCTCTTTGGCTTCAGCTTTTAGGCCCCCTTAACCTGTTAGAGTTTGAGGTTCCGAGCTGTAACCCCAAGTATACCCAGAAGACAAAGGACAATCAGGAGATGGTGTCCATGGTGACACCTGTGGACCTGAATATAGAAAGTATTCTGACAGATCAAAACCAGGAACATCCAAAACCCATGAAAAGTATAATCAGTCATCCAAATCTTTCAAAACATATCTGTATACATATTAAGCAATAAAAGAAAAAAGACCCAACCTCATAGTGAAGACAATAGTGACGGAATGTTTTCTGCACTGATGAGATGAAGAAGAAGATAAAGCCTTTTCTACAAGCTAAGGAGTGCAAAGTGGCAAAGAATGTCTCATAAAGAACCTCAGCATATAAAAATAACAAGTCTGCAAAAGTATTTGTGACTATTAAACTCAAAACAGACAGAACAAGACAGACTAGCATCATTCAAGAGTCAGACATACGATTCTTTAAGTTCCTGCAAAATTATCCTCTACAGTATGTAAAGAGAATCATATAGCATAGCCAAATCTAATTTCTTGTGTGGAAACAAGCCTATTTCAAAGTCTATTTGAAAAAATGCAAGCAGTGTGAGTGATCATTTGAACAGGTTTAACAGAAAACACATGATCATATGAATCCATACTTAAAATCCTTAACAAAGTTCAACATTCATGACTTAAAAGCTAAGAATATATAATGTTGAGTAAGCAATCCCTCAGGCACACGTCTTAAAAACCATTAGAATCCTTTTTTCCCCCCAGTTTGGCAATGTACAAGCCAAGTCCTGGAAATAACACACATATTCAAAACCAGGGTACTGTTAAAGAAAACACTAGTAAGATTATTTATATTTAAATTCTCATTTAAATAAGAAATGTAGTTGTTGACATGAGAAAAACTATTATTGGAAATATTTAAGATAAAATAGTTTATACACATTTATGAACAGTATTTTTATTTTAAAAAGCTATATGCATAAAGTATCATGAAGAATATATTGAGATGTAAGTATTAGTTATATTCAGACTAGACTTACTTATGAGGATATTTGAGAACATTCTGACAGGGTTTTTTTTTTTTTTAATCTTTGGACAATAAAGTGATTTACTATATGATAAAAAGAAATTTAAAAATAAACAAAATTTCCAGCCTGAGAGTTATTTATTACTGAAAGCAAAGACCTGAGAAACGTGCTTAAATCTAGAAAACATTTATTCTCTTCCCAAAAGCCAGGTATGAAAATGTGTATTAAAATGGTAATTCACAGTTGCTTAAGTAAACAGTATAAAATCCAGTGTATGAAAATTTATTTTGTTTTATGAATTTGACTGTGATGCCAAAATGATTTTAGTGTTGATTAGGTTAATTAACACACAGAAATTCCTTTGAAATTAAAATGGCATATTTGCATGTGTATACACATCTGTCAAACCGTATCAAACTAAAATTAAGGTCTGCACATTTTGCTATATACAGCATAACTCAGAAAGGTGAAGGCAGACAAAAAGCATGCATACAAATGACACGAATATCCTTCTTTTTTGTTTAAAATTTTCCATGCATTTCTAAGTCTATTATGTTGACTCAATTCCAAAGTAAGAGGACTGCGACTTCTTTTGAATGTGATGGAGTAGTTGGTACCTCAGGAACATTCCACTCCCTCTCATCTGACCAACAGAGAACAAAACCTCACCCAGAAGAAAATAACAGCCTGCAGAAAACCACCATTTTCTGTTTTTATATAGTTCAATATTAGTGGAAAAATTAGCAAGCATGACAAAAATAAGAAATCAGTGCAAAGTAAAAATGATTCCATAGGAACTGTATTAATAAGGGCAGAAGAACCTGAATACAGGTTAACCTCAGTGAGTATTATACAAACTAATGTTAATGTTTGTGAAATTCAGTATATTATATGTGTCATATGAAATTCAATATATTATATATGATATGTTAGGCAGCAAACATGATGAAGCATTTAACGGAAGTCCTTGAGACACTAGAACAAGAGGAAAGAGGAGCCAAATTGGGTTAGTATTTTAAACTGTCCTTCTATCAGATGAAACCTGACATCAGTAGGAATTAATGCATATCAGAATCTTTAGATCAATAGCCCTCAACCAAGGGCACGTTTGCTCTCCGAGGGACATTTTGAAATGTCTAGAGACTGCAAATGTCACACTTAGTGGTGGGAGGTGGGAGTACTGAGACTGCAGAGGGCATTAACTGGGTTGAGGTAGAAGGTACCACTTCACTGTAAGAACACAGCAGCCCTGCCAACAAATTCACCTGGTCCAACATCTCAGCTTTTCTAAGATTGAAAAGCAATTTATTCATCTAAAAGAAAGGGAAATGGGTTTCAAAGAAATAATGCTGAAGAGAAACACAAAACAAGAATAACATATTAGTATCAAAACTCTGATCCATCGGCTGATACAGCCTTTCCAGTAGCTTCATCTTAACACAGGCTCACTTCCACCTGGCTCTGCTCATCATGGGGATCTCAACTTGTGGTTTGTGAGCCCTTTGGGGGTCGAATATCAGATGCCCTGCATATTAGCCTCTTACATGGTGATTCTTAACAGTAGCAAAATTACAGTTAAGAAGTAGCAACAAAAATAATTTTATGGTTGGGTGTAGAGAAAACTCTCTTATGTACTGTATGGATGCAACCCCTGTCAATGAAAGCTGACTGTAGCTGAGGCAGGAAATAGAAAGTGGGACATCCATCAGGAGTAAGGATTCTAGGAGAGAGGCAGGCAGGGGAGGGGTAGACCTGCACAGAGAGGCAGATTGTGGCACTCAGCTAAGGACTAGGGAACTAGCCACGTGGCAGAATTTAGATTAGGATGAATGGGTTATTAACTTAAGAGCTATTGGGGAACAGCCAATGCTAGTTGGCCAAGGTGTTTGTTAATATACATTTTGAATCTCAAAGTTGTTATTTCAGAAACTTGGGGCCAGAAGGCAAACTTGGATTTTAGAGTTGTGGGTCACCACAACACGAAGAAGTGTATGAAAGGGTTGCCACATCAGGAAGGTTGAGAAACCCCGGGAAGGTGCAATTTATGACCTCACCTCTCACTCCACATGTTACTGGAAAGCTGCAGCCTGTCTAAAGTCTTCACTGAAGAGTCTTTTGTTCCTCCAAGAAGCATGAAGTTTTTCATTTGATGTCATTACAAGCTAACAAAATTAAACATATAGGCTGTTTCAATTGATTTTTTATTTTTAATTCTATAAAAATCATTTTATTGCAATAAATTCACAAGTAAAAAGATCATACAGCTAGATCAAAGTACCACACAAACATTTTCCCATCCCCAAACTCTACATTTCAATGAACTTCACAGTTAGAGTAGCCATGCTGAAGCCATAAAGCTTGGCTTACTTAGAGCTTTTACATTTTCTTTTTATTATTATTATTATTTTTGATACTTCATTTACATTCCCAGTGTTTCACCTTTTCTGGGTCTCTTCTTTGGAAACCCCCATCCCCTCTCCATCCCCGCCTCTATGAGAGAATTCCACCTCTAACCCACCCGCCCACCCATCCCCATATTCCCACCTTGACATTCCCCTTTACTGGGGCCTCTAACACCCTCAGGCCCAAGGGTCTCTCCTCTCTCCATGATGGCCATCGAGGCCATGCTCTGTCACATATGCGGTCAGAACCATGGGTCCATAGATGTGTATTCTTTGGATGGTGGTCCAAACTCCAGGACGACTGGGGGGGGGGGGTAAGGCCCATTGACGCTCTTGCTCCCTCCATGGGACTGCAAATTCCCTCAGCTCCTTCAGACCTTCCTCCAACTCCTCCATCTGGGACCTCACTCTCAGTCCAGCGGTTGCTGTTAAGTGAAACTTGGCCATTCTGAACTTTGGGGCTAATATCCGCTTATCAGTGAGTACATACCATGTTCGTTCTTTTGTGACTAAGTTACCTCGCTCAGGATGAAATTTTCAAGTTCCATCCATTTGCCTGCAAATTTCATTAAGTCATTGTTTTTAGTAGCTGAGTAGTACTCCACTGTGTAGATGTACCACATTTTCTGTATCCATTCCATTGATGAGGGACATCTGGGTT
>CM052714.1:37129724-37205917 GCA_028551405.1 Uromys caudimaculatus
CTGTTTCTTGGGACCATTTACCTGGAAACTTGTTTTCCAGCCCTTTACTCTGAGGTAGTTTGTCTTTATCATGGAGTTATGTTTCCTGAATGCAGTAAAATGCTGGGTCCTCTTTATAGATCCAGTTTGTCAGTCTATGTCTTTTTATTGGGGAATTGAGTCCATTGATGTTAAGAGATATTAAGAAATAGTGACTGTTGGTTCCTGTTATTTTCGATGTTACTTTCAGGTTTGAGTGGCTATCTTCTTTTCAGTTTGTTGAAAGATTACTTTCTTGTGTTTTCTAGAGTGTGGTTTCCCTCGTTGGGTTGACGTTTACCATTTATTATCCTTTGTAGGGCAGGGTTTGTGGAAACATATTGTATAAATTTGGTTTTGTCGTAGAATATTTTGGTTTCACCATCTATGTTAATTGAGAGTTTTGCTGGGTATAGCAGCCTGGGCTGGCAGTTGTTTTCTCTTTGGGTCTGTAGGACATCTGCCCAGGATCTCCTAGCTTTCATAGTCTCTGGTGAGAAGTCTGGTGTAATTCTGATAGGTCTGCCTTTATATGTTACTTGACCTTTTTCCCTTGCTGCTTTTAATATTCTTTCCTTGTTTTGTGTATTTGGTGTTTTCACTATAATGTGACGGGACGAATTTCTTTTCTGGTCCAATCTATTTGGGGTTCTGTAAGCTTCTTGTATATTTATGTTCATCTCTTTCTTTAAGTTAGGGAAGTTTTCTTCTATGGTTTTGTTGAAGATATTTACTGGTCCTTTAAGTTGGGAATCTTTACTCTCTTCTATATCTATTACCCTTAGGTTCTGTCTTCTCACTGTGTTCTAGATTTCATGGATGTTTTGGGTTAGGAGCTTTTTGTATTTTTGTTTTTAAGAAGGTATTATTAATACTGTTTGTGATTGACAAGTCATAATTAAATATATCAACATGTTATATTGTGATATTTTGATATGTGCTATACAGGTGAAATGATTAAAATAAGCTAATATATCAGTCACCTCACCTATTACTTTTTATCCTGAGACATATGAAATTTGTTCTAGTTATTTTGAAATAAATGATAGTCTCTTAATAACTAATATCTTCCTGTGAAATATCTTCTTATCCATATGAACCACTGTGCTAGGTGATCACCACTCCCTCCCTCTCTCTTCAGCTCTTAGTAACCATCATTCTATGCCTTATTTGTCTGACTTTAACTTGCCTGTCTACATGCCTTGTGTGCATGCCTGAAATGATGTAGAATTTACCTTGATCCTTGACTTACTTATGTTCCCCAGGTTCATTCATGTTGCCACAAACAACAGGCTTCTCCCCTGAAAGGCTGAACAGTATGTCATTGAGTATAACTACCACATCCCCTTTAGGGATTTAGCCATTGATGGAGATTTTAGATTTTTGTCCTAGCATGGTATCTTGTTGACATACTGACTTCATTGTCTTTAGATATCATAAAACTATTCTTATGGTGTGAACAAGGCATGTCACCATAGGTGACACATTTGAACACTTGCTACCTAGTTGGTGGTGTTTAGAAAGCTTGTGGAACCTTTAGGAGAGGTAACCTTGTAGGAAGACTATTTTTTTCTCCATTAATTTATTTATTCACTTTACAGCCTGTTCAAAGCCCACCAACCTCCTCTCCTCCCAGTCCTAGTCTTATGCCCCTCCCCTACCTCTCTTTCCCCTTCTGCTCAGAGAATAGGAGGCCTTCCATTGGTACCCAACTTTTGATACATAAAGTCACAGCAGGACTGAGCATATCCTCTCCCATTGAGGTCAGACAAGGTAGCCCAGCTATGGGAAAGGGATCCAAAGGCCCACCGCAGAGTCAGAGAAGCCCCTCTCCAATCGTTAGGGAACACACATGAAGATAGAGCTGCACATCTGCTACATATGTGTAAAGGCTCTAGGTCCAGCTTATGCATATACTTTGGTTGGTGTTTTAGTCTCTGTGAGCCACCATGAACCCAGCTCAGTTTACTCTGTAGGTCTTCTTGTAGTGTCCTTCACCATTCCAGCTCTTCCCCCCCAACTCTTCCACAAGACTCTCCAAGCTCCACCTATTGCTTTCTTGTGGGTCTCTAAATCTGTTTCTATTAGTTACTGGATGAATCCTCTCAGAAGACCGTTATGTTAGGTTCCTGTCTGCAAGCATAGCAGAGTATCAATAATAGTGTCAGGGGTTGGCTCGCTCCCATTGAGATGAGTCTCAAGTTGGGCCAGTCCATCTTTATCCCTCCATCTTTATCCCTGCACTTCTTGTAGACAGGACAAATCTTGGGTCAAAGGTTTTGTGGGTGGGTTGATGTCCCCATCCCTCCACTGGAAGTCCTGTTTGGCTACAGGAGGTGGTCTCTTGAGGTCATGTTCTTCCCTGCTAGGAGTCTCAGCTACAGTCACCCCCGAAGACTCCCAGGAGTCACTCCCATGGCAGAACTTACCCCACCCTACTTATTTCTGTTCTCTCCCCCAGCCCTCCCCCATCCCCACACCTGATCTCCACCCTGTTCCCTTCCCATTCCTGTCTCACCCAGTTCCCTCCTTCCATCTATTTTATATGACTATTTTATTTCATCTTCTGAGTGAGATTTAAGCATCCTTCTTTGGTCTTTCCCTGTTACTTTGCCTCTTTGGGTCTGTGGATCATAGCATGGTGATTCTCTACATTATGGCTAATATCCACTCATCAGTGAGTACATACCATGCATTTTCTTTTGAGTCTGGGTTACCTCACTCGGGATGATATTTTCTAGTTTGATCCATTTGCCTGAAAATTTTATGATATTCTTGTTTTTAATAGTTGAGTTGTATTCCATTGTGTAAAATATACCATATTTTCTTTACCCATTCTTCAGTTGAAGGACATTTAGTGTTGGGTCCAGTGTAGATTGAGAAAACTTACTTCAGAGATAGAAGCTTGAAATAAAAGGTTTACTTCCTATGAGAGCAGGAAGACAGGGATCTGAACTATGCCCCAAAAGGAGATCATACAACATTTTTAAAGGATGGGAACACAAGACAAAGGGGAACAGGGTGGGCCCTTGCATTAACTAATCATATTTTGACACAAGGGATTAACATTGGTGACAGGGCCTTATGCGGGTCACCTGGTTTCAGAGTCCTTGAGTAAACTTTTGCAGCTAGGTACCCTCCTGGCCTCAGACCTGGAATCTAGAGTGATACCGGAAGAAAGGGGTGGCAAGTTGCACATAGTCAATTGACCCCAAGACCCAGAATTCAGAATGATAAGGGAATAAAGGAGTGGGCAAGCAGCATGTAGTTAATTAAATCAAGTCAGGCAGCACATTTAGGATTTGTGTGCTTTAGTTATGCCACGGGATAATGGCAACTTCCCTCTTTGCATCCTTTACTTGTTAAGAGACAAACATGGAGCTTGTGAAGAAGCAGGATAGGACTTGAGTTCTGGGGCCTAGGAACATGAATTCAGTTTTGTCCCTGCCAGCAAGGTGGATTTTGTTCCTGAGATCGCTAAGCTTAGAAAACTATTTCCTACCACTGGGTTGTTTACAGTTTCTGGCTATTACAAATAAAGCTGCTATGAATATAGTTGAGCAAGTGTCCTTGTGGTATGGAAGAACATCTTTTGTGTATATGTCCAGTAGTGATATAGCTGGGTCTTGAGGTAGAACTTTTCACAATTTTCTGAGAAACAGCCAAATTGATTTCCAAAGTAGCTGTACAAGTTTACACTCCTCCCAGCAATGGAGAAGTGTCACCAGCATGTGCTGTCACTTGAATTTTTGATCTTAACTATTCTGACAGTGTAAGATAGAATCTCAGTGTCATTTTGACTTGTGTTTCCCTGATGAGTAAGGATGTTGAACAGTTCTCTAAGTCTTGCTCAGCCATTAGGGATTCTTCTGTTGAGAATTCTCTGTTTAGCTCTGTACCCCATTTTAAAATTGGGTTATTTGGTTTGTTGGTGTAATTTCTTGAATTCTTTATCTATTTTGGATATAAGATCTTTGTCAGATGTAGGGCTAGTAAAGATCTTTTCCCATTCTGTAGGCTGTCTCTTTGTCCTAGTGACAGTGTCCTTTGCCTTACAGAAGCTTTTCAGTTTCATGAGGTTCCATTTATTGACTGTCGATTATAGTGCCTGAGCTGTTGCTGTTCTATTCAGTGTATCTGGTTTTATGTTGAGGCCTTTGATCCACTTGGACTTACATCCATCAGGAAAGGATGTAAAGAAGGAAGTTACTACTATCCTGTTACGTAACTAAAGCACACAAGTCATAAATGTGCTCATTGTCTTAACTACGTGAAGCTTGCCCACTCTTTTGTCCCCTTATCTTTCTGGGTGCAGGGTGATAAATATGATCTGATCTGTTTTCATATTTCTACATGAAGACATCCCTTTAGACCAGCACCAAGCACCAGTATTGAAGATACTCTCATCTTTCCATTGTAAGCTTTTGGCTTCTTCATCAAAAATCAAATGTCTGGAAGTATCTGGGTTAATTTATGAGTCTTCAATTCTATTCCATTGATCAATCTGTCTGTTTCTATGCCAATACTATGTGGTATTTATTACTATTACACTGTAGTATAGCTTGAAATCTGGGGTAGTTATACCTCCAGAAGTTCTTTTATTGTACAGGATTGTTTTAGGGAATTTTCCCCCCATATGAAGTTGAGAATTGGCCTTTCAAGGTCCATAAAGAATTGTGTTGGAATTTTGATGGGAAATGCATTAACTCTGTAGATTGGTTTTGGTAAGATGGTCATTTTTACTATGTAAATCCTACCAATCCATGTGCATGGGAAATCTTTCCATCTTCTTCAATTTCTTTCTTCAGAAACTTGTCATTTAAGTCTTTCACTTGCTTGGATATTTTATTATTTGTGGCTATTGTGAAATGTGTTGTTTTTCTAATTTCTTTTTCAGCCTGTTTATCATTTGTATAAAAGAGGGCTACTGATTTTTTGTTGTTAATTTTTTATCTAGCCACTTTTCTGAAGGTATTTATGCACTGTAGGAGTTCTCGGGTAGAATTTTGCGGTCACTTATGTAAACTATCAGACCATCTGCGAATAGAGATACTTTGATTTCTTCCCTTCGTTTTCTTTTTTATAAAACACAACAGGCCTCTCTTACCCCTCCCCTTTTCTTAAACTGCAAGGCCTGCTCCAGCTCATGGACTTCCCTTATCCTCCCTATAACCTACCATTCTCTACTTTTCACTGTCCCTTGCTCTCTCACCATCTGGCTGTTCTCTTTTACCATCTCTTGCTATTCTCAGCTGTCCTTGTTTGCATAGCCCCGGACTTGTCCAGTCTGTTTCTCTTTCTCGTTACTTTGCACTCTTCCAGATACTCAGGATATTCTCTCTCTCTCTCTCTCTCTCTCTCTCTCTCTCTCTCTCTCTCTCTCTCCCTTCCTCCCTCCCTCTCTCTCTCCCACAGTAAGACACTCACACTAATGGAGTGGACATTTCATCAGTTTCTTGACTATGCCCTTTACATACAGGAATCAATCAATACCCTCAAGTTCACTGAACATTCTTGAAAGAGGAAAGAGGAGAAGGTTTATCCTTAACTGCTCTGATTGTGTATGCTTCACCCTGACTGTTCCTGACTCTACAGAAGCTGCAGCCGCCCCTCAGAGAAACCCCTTAAATGACTTCACTCCAGCACTACCCAGCCTCTGGCCTCAGCTTTGGACAGTGCCCCTGACTTGGCATGAACGTGTGCTTTCCTTAGCCCTCTGTGCCTATCATCTGCTGATGATTGCAGTTCCTCAGACTTTTTTTGTATTGGAAATTGAACCAGCTTGTCACACAGGCTAGGAAAGTAATCCCCACTGAGCTATGTCTTTGGACAACTTCATATTTTATTTTAAGACAGGGTCTAAGTTGTCTAGATTAACCTTGAATTTATTCTAGTTCGGGTAGTGGTAAAAGCTGTGGTTTCCCTGCCTCAGCCTCCTGAGCCATCCTGAGATTACAGATGTGGAGCACCATGTGCTGTGCACTTTTGTGAAGCTTTACATTTATGGTGAAATGAATATAACCAAAAAACTACCATTTAAACCGCTTTTAAGTCTCCAACCCATTGTCATGAAGTATTGCTCATTATGGCACAACCATCAGCAACGTTCATCTCAAAGACAACTTCTTCCCCAATTTTACACCTGTGCATAACTCTCCTCTCTGCCTTTTCAGCATTCTATCTGCCTGAGCACTTACCTGTCCTGTGTATCTCTTTTATTTGACGTCATATATTTGTCTTTTGTGACTAGCTTTTGTCACTTAGCCCAATATCCTCAAAGTGCCTATATGCTGTAATATTGCACTCCATTGTTGAAGTGACAGGAATTGCTGTGTATGGCTTTTCTGCACGTTGTTTATCTATTCAGGAATCAATGGCACTTGCCTTGCCCAGTGTTTGGCTGCTGAATAGTGGAATTATTAACTGTTAGTGTGAGTATGTAAGTATCTCTTAAAGATGCCACCGCTGGTCTTTTTGGGTATACCCAGCATGGTGCTGTTGGGTCATGTACCTATTTTCCTTATCTTCTTGAAGAGCAGCCACATTGTTTCCAGTAGCATCTGTATAGCTTTACGTTGGTCTCCAATAGTTTACAGTGGCTCTAACCTCTTCATGTCCTTTCCAATAGCTGTTACTTTTGTCTTTTTAGAGTATCGATCATGGCAATGAAAGTGCAGTGGTGTCTCAGTGTTGTTCTCCTACCTACGTGGGTGGCACACACTCCACAGGACACACTCCCAGGAAGCAGCTTGACCTGTAGGTGTACTGCTGGACCTCCAGAAAGAATCTGACTGGAAAGAGACAGTAATCCTTGGAGTTCATTCTATGTCCCTGATATTGTCATCTGTTGAGCTGCATTGTTTGGACTAAGAACATCTGCCACACACAGGTCTAGTATCGAATTTTGAAGGAGATAATGAAATGGCTTATGGAGTGATAGGAGTTTCTGAATGAGAAAATTACAGAAGGAGGTTATGTGGCTTTAGGTCTATTTGTGCTACACATGTGGGCTTTCAGAAAAATAACCATAGCTACCCAGAACAACAATAAAATGTTGACATTAAAAAAAAAGAGCTTTGGCAGCTAGCCTGGAGTAGGGGGCAGTGAGAGCTGAGAATAAGGGCTTGATGAAGTAGAAGCTATAGATTTAAAAATATAAACCCCACTCAATCACAAAACAGATGAGTTATGCAGGCTACAGGCACTCTGAACCCTGAAGTCCTTAAATGCCAGTCCCTTTAGACCCATGTGTCCCAATGCAGGACCTCGGAGTAATTGATTTAGTCGCTACTCTACACAGCCATACACAGCAAAGACAGGCTCACTTGTTTTCCAGAAACCCCCAACTTACAAAACTTGATCAAACCATGCCAACTAACACCACTTGCCTGATCCTCCCTCTGAAGATTCCCTGAGCTCCCTCATTGTACAATGGGCCTTGCAACTATGTTAATGGGTCTAACTTTGTGGATTGTAGGTATGTTCCAGATGGTCTTGGCTGAAAGATACTGATGACTATCAAATTGCCTAGGACACTTGAGGTCAGCTCTCTGCAATGTCATGATTCTGGAAATGATCAAAGCCACTCTTTCTAGCCACTTGTCCCTTCTTGTTTATTCTCACCTTCTCCCCCCCCCCCCCCAAGATCTTTAAATGTCACACTGGATACATAGGTACTTCACTTCTATTTATATGTGTTTCTTATAGAAATGAATAATTTAAAATCATAAAAAGATTCAAGCTGACTTAAGAACAAAGCAATCAAAACTACATTAAAATAAGAATTTCTCCCCTAAGACTCATTAAGAAGATGAGAAGAAATCAGTCCTGTTGTGAAATCCCAGTGTAAGGGTTAACCAATTTTCTGCTTTTGAATAATATATCCACCATTTGTTACCTTTTTCCTTGCGAGTTTCCTTTAATTTCTTTACTGTAATATACTGAGAGAGTGTCAGAATTGGGTCCGGTGAGCCACGCTGCCTCTTCCCCTACAGATCCATTTCTTGACTAACAACCCAGGAGAGTGCTGACTCACTTCTCTCAAGTTCAAGTCCAAGAAGAAGGTTCCGAATTTCTTCTACTCGTGCCCACTCCCATTTCTCCTCTTCCTAGAACTTGTTTCATGCTCTGGGGAGAATGTCAGCCCTTTCGAGCAACTTGAAGAAGGAGGCTAGACTGCCTGTCTCATGCTCCAGAGCAGCTTTTGCCCTTCCACTTTGAGAGCAGTCTTATACCCTTGGTTCCCCTTTCTCCTGTCCAGAGTTAACCAGTGTCGCAGAGACCATCCAGTCTCTTCCTGAGAATTTTTAACTAAAACCGAAAACATTGGCCCTGAAACATAGAAAGTTACAAGCTACTGTGGCCCTAAGCATTAGATAATTCTAAATCTAAGAGAAAAACAAAATAGAAGCTCTGAGAAAACACAAAGAACTCACTTTGAACTGGTTACTTTGCTCAGTGTTGTGACAAAACACTGGAAAAATCAAGTTAAGGAAGGAGAGGTCTATTCTGATTCATGGGTTGAGGACACAGAACTTTCTGGTATACAAGGCTTGGTGACAGAACAAGAGGCAGCTGTTCACATTGCACCCACTGTCAAGAAGCAGAAAGAGATGAACATCTGTGCCTAGCTCACTGTTCTCACTTTCTCTAGTCTGGAACCCCTGCTGTTACCCACGTTTGGTTTGGGGAGTCTTCTATCCTCAAATAAACCTCTCTGGAAATGCACACACATGCCCAGAGGTGTGTCTCCTAGGTGTTTCTAGGATTCAGTCACACTGACAGTGTATAACAGCTGTCACAGACACAATCATTAACACCCAGACATCATTTTGAAACCTTTACATCTCACTCCTGCTCCCACAGTCTCATAGCCAACTCATACTGCAGAAATGCTTTTATTGCAATTTCAAATCCACGCACAGTCTCTCGTAGTGGTTCTCAACCTTCCTAATGCTGTGTTCCTTTAATACAGTTCCTCATGTAGTGGTGACCCCGACCATAACTGTAATTTGCTACTGTTATGAATATCTATGTAAATATCTGATATGCAAGATGGTCTTAGGTGACCCCTGTGAAAGAGTCATTTGACCCGCAAAAGGTTGTGAGCCAAAGGTTGAGAACTCATGGTCTAACCCTTTCAATACTGCTTGAAAGTCCAAAGTCTCTTCTGAGAACCCCAAACTGTGTTCCTTTATAAAATAAAAATTAAAAATTATATACTTCTAATATAGATTGGAACATAGTAGACATTCTGATTCATAAAAGGGAGGACCAGAAAGATAGCAACAACAAAAAAAAATCATACTACATAAATATTGAACCAAGCAGAGAAAATCCCAAACTCTTCAGCTCCATGTTCAATACTGAATGCCTATGGTGGCACCATCTGGACTCCAATAGGCTTGGGTATCTCTGCTCATCCAGTTCTGCTTCCTGCAGTACATATAGTCTCCTCTTGAGCCAACTGTAGCTTTCCTCAGCAGACCTCTTTGGGTCCTAACGTCTTCAATATCTTTGGGGTTTCCATTGCGATTTGGGGTTCACTTTCACATGTTTGTGCAATGACCTCTCACAGCTTTCCTGCAGAGAATGCAGCTCTTCTAAACATTTCCTGACCGCGATGTCTTCCTTAACTTAGTCCAAGCTTCCATGAACTTGTATTCTCTACACTTTGCATGCCTGCAAAACTGTAAGGATGATGCTACTAGGTTTTCTGCTCTCACAGAATATTATCTAGTCCCCTTCTACAATACCTATAACTATAATTTTTTAAACCTTATTTTAATGATGGTTCTTAAACCCTTTAAACTCCCTTTTAGCCCCCCACTCACCAGAGGAAGTAGGAAAGAAAGAATGCAGGGAATTAGACCTGGTTAGAAACGTTCTTTGGAGCAGCTCCTGTCTGTGTTGTCTGGAAATCAGCAATTCAGTTTATAGGTTAGCAGCAGCAGCTAGATCCACTCACAAAACACTTCACAGATACACCAGTAGTCTAGTTCGGTAGAGTCAAGTTAGCAACAGTGGTGACACAACCTAGCAGACACAGCCAGACCTCAGCCTTGGCTCGAATCAGCAGGAGGGACCAGCAGGAACACCAGGAAGAAGTTCTCAGCTGTGCCTCTCTCAGGGAAGCAAGGATCAGTGTCCCACAAGCATTGCACAGCTCGCTCTACAAGCAAGCTTAGCTCAGCCTCCATCCCTGTCCGTCGAGTCCTATTTGTACCCTCCAAACATCACTTGTCCTCTACAGGTTGTGTCTCGGCACATGTCTTGTCTTAGCATGTGTCTTGTCTCAGTGTCTGCATCTGTTTCAGTTGACATCACTCAGCCTTTGGAACTGGCAAGAAACTACAGCACACCACCAGAAGGTTTTTGGTGTGTTTCTCTCTGTGGAGTCCCAACAAATGTAGCTCAACTACACAATGTAAGGCAGACCAATACGTGTGTGTTGTTAACAAAGAATCCTTCATCATGTGACTTTTTAGGTGTTTGTTTTAGCAGAATATCTTTTTGCCTGTGGCTGCTTTAGCTAAACGTTCCTTCACAAGTTTGCCCTAGCAAAACACCATCCAACCGACCTGCCAAAGAATTCTTAAGTTCTTACTTCAGATAGCTATGTCAGCTTCTGTGTGCCTTACTAGCAGAATATGGAAAATATTTCCTAAGTTGTTGCTTTGAGCAGGTTAGCATTCTCTCTCTTGTCAAGTAGATTTGACACAGGGCCTTTGAAGGATGGTAAGCTTGCCCTTAAGGGATCTTTATTACTGTCCCAGTGCAGACCAGAAAGTATCCTTTTCATGACTCTGTTGTGTTGTGGATTGCTGTCTATATGCAGATGAGGGCAGTTACAAGATAAGGTGAGAGAGCCTGTGATTGGGCAGTGGAAAAAGAAGGCGGGCTGAGAATTTTAGAGCCAAGTACAGAGGGTACAGGGAAGGAGAGGAAAAGATAAGATAGAACCTATAGGAGAGGAAGAGGAGCCAGAACCACACTGTCCTGGCAGCCATAAGTATTGGGGATTTCTTAGACAGATGATTAAATAATAAGTAGGATGTCTTTGCCCTATCTAGGTCTGTAGCTCGTGTTTATATCAATTAAGTTTTGAGTTCATTGTGTGGGCATTTTGTGGGTTGAATTTATTAATATAAATCTGACTGATAAATTACAAGTCTCTAGAGTTTTGATTTTACCAGGTTATGAGGATTTTTGACCGCTAACTACAGGGGGCGGATGGATGGGAATGTGAGCAGATTCTGCAGCAAGAGAACTGCGAGATGGGCAGTCACTGCATGGGGCTAGCCATAGAGGTGGCCAGACCGCTGGGGCCAGAGAGTAGCCGGCGCTAGTGTGGGATGGTGCCTTTTTATATTTCACACAATATTGTGTGACTTTCCCTGGGCAAACCTGAACAAATGTCTATTTACCCAGAAATAGCACTAACAATAGACAAAAGTAATGATTCTACCAAAGTCTAAATCAGCAAATCAATGAGTTTATTGGGCTCATGTTCAGAGCATGGGTGAGGGGATACTGAGAGGCCAAACCTACTCCATCTTAACCGAACTCCATCTTAAAAGAGAAAAAAAGAGAGAACTTGACCTGCAGCTGAACCAAAGTTACACCCAAGTACCAAGAAGGACCCCATGGCTTTGTCTTTGGCCAGAGTTGCTCCCTAGCTACTTCCTAACAACTGTTCATCAAAGATTAGTCTGCTTGTTTCAGATGAACTTTCGGACGGTTCATGATTATATACTGTCTTGCTTCAGTGCACCTACTTGTCAGCTTACAGTGGACATTCAGTTAGATGCTTGCTAGGCTAGACACCTCCTCACTTGCTTCCACTTCCCTATAAAACTTTGTCCTGATGAGAGTTCAGGGCTGCTTCAGAAATTGTCCTGTGGGTTGGCAGTAAATAAGCCCAAACTTGAATTTATAATAAAAACACCCTAATATAATTACATCTGAGTCAGCACCTTGGTGGTCTTCTGGAGTTCACTAATGCTTCCTGGCACAACAATACCTACAGGAACAAAGATAGCTGTATCACTGGAAAGCCCAGCCAAAATAGGTGATATCTCATGAGAGCTGCATCCCGGGATATTTTCACAGGACTTGCAGTTTGTTTGAGTGCATTCTCTCTTAGCACCTGTTAAATGTTTGTTCAACTTTGGGAAAGGGCCTCATAAATTTTGTTTGTTTCACTAAATTCCTGAAACTTGTGAATTTTGTTTACTTCCTGAGTCTTATTAGCCTCATTTTCCCCTCTGGGAGTAGATGTTTCAATTTAGAGGAAATAACTACTCAAGGGATGCTAATCTTTTCAATAATTACATCAGGTTTCTCTTTACTATCTGCAACTTTAAACTTGCTCAAACACCCTTTAAAAAAATCAAACTGCACATTTTTTCATATATTTTTGCTTCTTCTCTTCGTAACTCTGACCAAAAGCAGTCAGCAGCAACTGTGCCACAGCCTGAATGCTATTATTCTTGACATTTCCTCTGCCAACAACTTAGTCTATAAATTTTGCATTTAGCCTCAATCAAATTCTCAGGACATGGTCAAAGTGCAGCCAGCTTCATTACTAGAGTGTAACCTAAGTGTCTTCTAGCTCAGTTCCTAAGTCCTTGTTCTCCACAAAAGCCTCATGAGTCAGGCCTCTGCTGTCTGACATTTCAAATTCCTACCAGGATGGACATTTACATCTGTGTACAGCACTCACAGCCTCTCTATTCCACACCTTCAAATCCTTCCAAAATCCTCTCTCAAAGGCACCCCCAAAGGCTTATGTGCTGCACACAGTGAAGTTTATCACCAAGGAGCGCCACTCCTTGGTACCAATTTTCTGTATTAGTTGCTTTTCTCATTGCTGTGACAAAATACCTGGCAAAAGAAACTTCAGGAAGAAGATGTCATTTTGGCTCACAGTTTGAGGTTGTGGTCCATTGTTATGCAGGGCAAGGTACACTGGCAAGAGTGGTTATAGCTGGAGCAGCAAGGACATGAGAACAACGCACATTGCATATGCAGGTAGGAAGACAACACTCTTGTTCTGCTTGCTTTCTCATTTTTATTCAGTCCAGGACCCTGGTCCATAAGCTGCTGCTGTCCCCTCTCATGGTGGATTAACTACCACTCTGTTCTTGGATAATTCCAGTCCCATGCCTTCATTAGGACCTAATAGTCTCTCTGTTCTTGGAATCCATGAATTTGTGTGTCATTCTTCTACTGAAATTTCAGTTTTCCTAAAATGATGCTTTTGTAACTTGCTAATGGCATGCCTGGGAAAGGTTCCAGCCTTCTGCAGCTTGATTTAATATTTTAGGAGATGCTCACATTCACAAAATTTGAGCACGCTCCCTGCTGAGTAACCCAGCCATCCTCTTAGTGTCTCTTCTTGTTTACCATTTCCTGAGCTGAGCAGCCTCTCCTGGCTTTGTGTTCCTGTCTCTCTTTGCAGGTTTCTGTTACCACTCTAGACTCAGTCACTCAGAAGTTTGATCAAGAGATACCCCTTGAGGACTGGGTTCATCCATTCTAGATCCCTTATTTCTGTCTCCATGTATACTGGACTCAGAAATTCTACAAATAGCTTGACTGCTTAGGTTAATAAGATATGACTTCTTTATTTCTTTCTAATGATAGAAGTCTTTCTTTCATCTTTTAGACAGGTACGCTTATAAATGGGATATAATAACATTTGTTATCAGAAGTGACTGTGAAGGCTTTGATGGACTCTGCTATTCATTAGGCATATATTAAGGTCTGTGTAGACATTTTGATAGCACTCTGCCATTCATTCTTTCATCATCTACTTTGTTAATACTAATTGAATATGATCCGCATAGCAGCCTGAGCGAGGAGGAGCCCAGATATCCAGTAGGTAATGAACAGCCTTGAGACTTTTGCATATCTGGGTCTGAATCCTGCCCCTATGCTCTTGCAGGTTAATCTGTCTGATCCTAGTTCCTTCATCCATGAAAAGCTGTAATGATACCTATCAGGTAGTCTGCACATTTGATCTTACTTCTAGTTTAACCTTTCATCCTTCCAAGATTAGATCATTAATGTCCATATTTTGTTCTGTTCTTATTATAATAAATTACAAAAGTATGCTAAAACTCAAACTTTTCATCTTATACACTTGGATGTCTGAAATCCAGAAGGCTTTTATACACCAAAATCAAGGTATTGGCAGATCTCTGTTCCCCTGGGAGATGCTCTGCTTTTTCAGCTCTCAGAGGCCCCCATGTTCCTGGCATATAGCACCTTCTTCTCTGTGATCAAGGGTTTGTTTTTCTGACCACATTTCCTGCTCTTACTGGGGCTCTTCTGCCTCTTTTAATAATGCCAATTATGCTACTGATGTGGCTCAGTGGTAGAACTCCTACCTAGCATGTATAAGGTTCTGTGTTTCATTCTCAAAACTGACAATAATAAATAATAACATTTAAAATTGGTGGACCCAGGGTAGTCTCCTGACTTCAAGACAGAAATTAATCTAAAATCAACAAATAAATCTCTTTTTCCAGGTAAGCAAACATGCTTGCAGATTCCAGGTGTAGTAAATAAATGTCTTTGGTAAACCATTATATAGGTTCCCACATTGACCAATAACTTCCATAATCAATTATAAATTATTCCACCCTTAGAAAGCATCTCACCCACAGCCAAGGAAACTGAGACAACCTACAGTGGCAGGCAGGTACCTACCTTCAGCAGATTTTCTCAAAAACAAAATGAGGAATACAAACTTGCACAAAAGAGTATGTTCAAATATGTGCAATAGATATATATGTTTTTTATTACCCCAAACTGGAAAGAAGAAATGAAGTGAATGCACCTGCAGAACATCCTTGCAATAAATAAATAAATTTAAAAAGAAAAGAAGAAAACAAAACAAACAAACAACAACAACAAACATTTGAACTGACACCAAATCATCTCATCAACACACACTTCACCACGTGCTCTCTGGTGATTCTGCTCAACAAGAAGGGAGTATTCCACAATCTAACAACATGCCAAGGGGTTTTACACAATGTCTTCACCCAAATTCCTAATTTTAAAGAGAGGAATTTTATTCATGGAAGCTCCACATATGTGACATAGAGAAAAGATACTTAAGGAAATTCAGGCCTTCCAGGCAATAGTTCTTGGCTAGGTGAGATTCATGAACCCTTAGAACAGTAGGTTGGGTTGAAACCCCTTTGGGGGTCACATATCCGATATCCTGCATATCAGATGTTACATCGTGATTCATAGCAGTAGCAAAATAACAGTTATGAAGTAGCAACAAAATAATTTTATGGTTGGGAGTCACCACAACATGAGGAACTGTATTAAAGGGCTGTACCATTAGGAAGGTTGAGAACTACTGCCTTAAAAGATAAGATTTTTAGAATTCATGGGATACTTTGGCTGCAAGACATACAGAAAGCAAACAGGAAATGACCTGGGTACTTCCTCCTTGCTGGTAGCTTTTACTGTGCCAGAAGGTCCTACACAGGCCACTAAGGAAGAAAAACCATCTATGGCTTACTCAGCGGTGGATGGCAAATGCAAGAATGCTACAATATTTACCTCCCAGCCAAGATGTCTACCACTAAAATAGTACATACATAAGTTATGGGAGTAACCAAACACTTTCTGGTTGAATTTGAAGCTCATTCCACAGCAGTAAATTCATTCATAGCTGGTACTATAAGTTTTGCCAAGAAACCATGGCTGGGAAAGTCATAGGCTCTATGGGAGAACGTATGCCTGTTGTTTTGCTACACAGACATGTTGCTTAGGGGGTCAGGGAGAACCAGAAGAGAGAGAAGGATAAGCGCCATGGATCAGGTGAGTTCATGAAAATGTAGCCGGGAGGGCTGGCCAATTGGAGTTAAGAGCAGCTCAGATGAAACACGGTAAGTAGTAACTCAGTAATAGGTAAGTAATAACCTATTGATAGGAAATAGATTTTAATAACATAGAGGGTAGATATCTTCCCAGCTCTTGTGCTGTTTAAGGCTTATTGTAAATATGAAAAATGTGTGTATGTTTTTTATCCAGGAACTGAATAGTCAAAGTTGGGGTAGAAACCCCAGATTGGAGTTAAATAAGTTCTACAACACTAAATATTTAATGTTAGCCTTAGATTAGTGCTGTGTAGCCTTGACCTGAGAAACTTTCTTTACAGTGGGCAGCAGTTAATGCAGAGAATCACAACTGGTCAAATGCTGAGAAGACGTGGCTGTTGAGTGCTCATCCCTAAACCACCCTGAATCTCAGCGAACATCATAGAAGAGGAGGCAGAAAGAGTGTAAGAGCCAGAGGATGGGCAAGAGTAATGTGGAAAGCTGTCTCCTAGGTATAAAGTGGTCATTGCACCCATAGACTCATGGCCACTAGATTTACCTGCATGAGACTGAGCCCATCAATGTTCTGTCCTGGATGGGGGGAGGAGTATGTGAGGCCTCACCCTAGCTGAGTAGCTATTGTAGTTAATAATGTGTGGGAGAGGACGAATACATTTATTTCAGAGATGTAGCCACCAGCAAGCAGCCTAGGATTCAGTAAATAACCTCACAGCCATGTACTTGCTATAAATTAAACTCTGCGGGTTATATTTTTTATAAGACACAGAAGAGAGAGTATGTGTTGAAATGAGACCTACAGAAATAGTAGGAAGGAGGGAAAAAATGGAGAGGGCAGTGAACATAATCAAAATAGAACAAATTGCTTTAATGTTTACATGCCATTTTATCCATGTATGAAATTGTCAAAGAATAACTTGAAAATTACTTTAATATTTAATGCATTTGTATTATGTTGATTTTTCCAGAAGGAAGACAGATAGCTTTCATAATATTGTCAGAGTGGTTTGTGACTACAATATAACATGCTTTTTATGGATAATTCTGAATACATTAAAAAGCCCAGTGATTAGAGAGCTTGTTTGGTTTTATTCTGGCTCATGCTGCACGGTAGGAATCGTCCTGTTCACAGGTGCTGGGGTCCAGCCGCAGTCACAGCAAAACATACTGCTGTCTAAATTCAGCTTTCTATTTATGGCAGCACTGGGCTCCTGTGTGTCCCTGGGTCAGGCTTTGCATGTAGCTGTCAGCTCTGATCATGTGGCTAAGTAGTGACAAAACACAAAAGTGATTCAACTGCATTTAAATGAATCAATTTGCCAGATGGCACTGCTAGTCAACAGTAATGGCAGACATCTATGCAAATTTTTTTTAACTTTCATGCCTGTAACAATGCCTACCTGGTGATATTCAATAAATCTGCATTGGGTGAAGGAATCAGTGTGGTTTTCTAGCCCCTTGTGAAGACTACTGAGCCAATTAAGTTAGGCCCACTGTTTGGTTTGTTTTCCCATTAGTAATAGATAGATGGATAGATAGATAGATAGATAGCATATATGCATAATACATATATATGATACTTAATAGCTACATACTTACATTGAACACAAAATTACAACTTTTATTCCTAATAAATAATTTTAATACTGAAAATCTAAAAGCTGTTCACTGAAACATTTTGACATTTCAATGTGCAGTGTACAATTCCCTAGAAGTTATATTAGAAATTCACATATGAAAGAAAATGATGGGAAAAGGGTCAGTTCTGGTTCTTTATATTCATAACCTAAATATAAGACATGTGTCCTGGTGGGAACAAAATGTGAACATTTCGAGTTGTCAACGACATGATGAAACGCCTGTGCTGTCAGTGGTTGAGAACATCCCACTGCACTACACAGGGGCTGCTGAGCACACAAGTGTCTGATCACTCCAGTGCTGAGCTCTGAAAGCTGTTCAGATCAGGCCTTTGGGGTAATTGGTAGAAGCTGGTGTAGATTGCTTTTCCATATGTATCTCCATGTAGGTCCCTCCAAGAAGAGGTCTCCCAATCAATATTTTTTTGAAATCTAAGCAATTCCTCATATCGTAGAATGGCAGGAAATCTTTTAAACCCCAAATAAGATTTCTTATTTTAAGGCTGAAGCCCCAGGCATGCTTCGGTGGCACAGAAGGGAAGTCTTTTCAAATACCAGAATCAAATTTCTGGTTAGAGGGTTTACTCACAGCGCCCAGGCCCAGTTTGCAGGGAGACCTTCCTAGGAGTCACTCTCTGGGAAACATCAGATGATGCTTTTGACATGAGCTATGGAGCATGAAGCCACAGATCAAGGGACAGGGCACGACTTTGGCAGGCCACAGCACTCCCACAGAATTGCAGCTGTGGCATTAGCATAAGGATGACTCCTTAGGAGGTCATAAGCAAAATTATGATGGCTTTTCAGGCTTTACTACAAACTCCAAATCAAGTCTCTAATTTGCAGTGACTCCAGTGTTTGTAATATCCTAACTCAGGCAGTATCAGCTGCAAACAAACAAACAAACAAACAAACAAACAAACAAACAATCCAGGGATCACCTGGACTTGAGCTGTGAAGACCAGTGAGATGGAAAAAAATCACAAGCTCAGGTAGGCAAAGGGGAGGTCACCTTAGCACTGCTACTGAGGTGAGGCTCTATCAGGGAAAAGGTCCAACTTGACATAGTCATGTATTATCTGAAGGAGTCTCTGTTAAGAATTACCTAGCTCAGACTGCCCTGTGGCCATGTCTGTGGGGCATTTTTATGCTAATTGATATAAGAAAGCCCAGCCCACTGAGGGCAGTGCTACCCTTAAGTAGGCTCCTGGGTTGTATCAGGAAGGCAGAGAATAAGTCAGTGAGCAGTGTTACCTCTACAGTTTGTGCTTCAAGCTTCTATCCTGAGTTCTGGCCTTGGCTTGCCTCGATGAAGGACTGGAATCTAAAAGTTAAATAAACTCTTTCCTCCTCCAAGTTGCTTTTAGAGGTTTGCTCGTGGTGTTTGCCACATCAACAGAAAGCAAACTACAACACATGCAAAGACAGGTCTGCAGGAAGATGTGGTTTGAGGTCAGACCATTGGAGTGGTTTGAGACTCCAGCACCACTTGTGGTAGAGAGTAGCCATCCTAGCTTCATAGGAGAGGACAAGAGTTTGATGGTGGCAGAAAGATATTTACAGGATTGGACCTGATTGGCAGGAACTGAAGCAGTCATACCCAGGTGCTAATTCAGCAGGCAGGAGCTTCCTGCAGAGACTGACCATCTAAGACCTCTCTAGCATGAATAGCTGACGTGCCTTCCTGCTCTAGGGCAAGTGAGATGAGGGCCAGAGGCTGCCCTTTTCTACATCTGACTAACCAATGATGCTGAAATCAAACCTTGACCTTTACCTAGGTGCAAAAGCCCAGCATAATGGCCACATATATAGAAGCAAAAGAAAGGAAACAACTTGGAAATTGTTTTAGCAAGACATATCACAAGAATGACTTTCCAAATTGTGAAATCTAACAGCCACGTAGACAGAAAAAGCCTATTTCATTCTGATTACAACTTGGCATGTGATTTCTATTTGGCTAAGAGTTTTGATATTACTTTTACATCCTGTTGCAAAATATTTATTCAATTGAAGTATGAGTGACTAATACCGTGATGGTCTTTTGGGAAAAGTGGGAAGTGAGAGTCCTGGAAGGGACATGAGAGGACACAGCAGGTCCTCTAGCTTCAGAATGAAGACCAGGGCTCTCATCCGGCACTTTGACCCTAGACAATCATCCCCAGCTCTCTGGCATCTGTTCCTATAGTAGTCTGCACATTTTAAGCTATAACTTGATTCTCTCTTGGTCTCCTTGAGCTCTGCAAAGAATAGAGTTAAGGCAAATGACTCACTTGCCAGCTTGAGGGCAGTGTACCAACCTCACTGTCAATGTCCACTCCAGCTGCAACATGCTTAACAGTCCATCCTGGCCAGTTGACTTTGTGACCCTTCTTTCTCCCTTCCTGGTACCCATTGCAGTAATGACAAACAGTAGCAGTGCTATTAGGAGACTAGATGAGCAAGAGCTCTGTTTGACATTGATTTGTCTTTGGGGGTCTATATATGTAGTTCTTTCCTTAGTCTGGCTTATCATCTCTTTGGAACATGCAAGGTCACCTCTGATCACTAGGCATACCCTGTGTTTTGGGGTTGGTTTAGCACAGCATTAAATAAATAGGCTGGATTGAGGCTCTTAATACCTGGATGTGGTACAGACTGGTGAACCCTACCTAATCCTAAGACTACAGCCCATCCTAATTATCTGTTGTTACACACAAATGTTCCCAAAAGACAAGGATATAAAACAACCACAGTTTTACGTTGTATTGTGTTATCTGAGCTCAACTGAGAAATTCTCAGATCCTATTAGAGTATACTCACTGATAAGTGAATATTAGCCCCAAAGTTCAGAATACCCAAGATTCACCTCACAGTAACTGTTGGACTGAGTGTGAGGTCCCAGATGGAGGAGTTGGAGAAGGGACTGAAGGAGCTGAGGGAGTTTGCAGCCCCATGGAGGGAGCAACAGTGTCAACTGGCCTGACGCCCCCCCCCCCCCGTGCTCCTGGAGAATGGACCACCAACCAAAGAATATACATGGAGGGACCCATGGTTTGGACCACATATGTGGCAGAGAAGGGCCTTGCTGACCATTAGGGGAGGAGAGGCCCTTGAGTCTGAGGGTGTTAGAAGCCCCAGTATAGGGGAATGCCAAGGTGGGAAGATGGGAGTGGATGGGCGGGTGGGTGGGGGAATACCCTCTTAGAGGCACGGGAGGCAGGAGGGGATAGGGAGTTTCCAAAGTGGAGACCTGGAAAGGGGGAAAATTTGAAATGTAAATAAAGTATCAAAAAAAAAAAAAAAAAAAAGATCATGTCTTCTTCAAAAAGGAGAGGAAAAAAAAAAGAATTATCTAGGGACTTGAACCGTATGTCCTGGCAACTCAGCAAGTGTAGAGAACCAAAAATGGATTCTCTCTGGTCTGGGAGGTCAAAGGTGGAATTTAATCAGACAGAAGATTCTCTTACAAGCACAGTGAGAGGTCGGGCCAACAGGCCCTCTCCTTTTCCTCTCACCTCAGTGTTCATATGATCTCTGAAACAGACAGATATCACACACAAAAGTCTAGACTCCAAAACACCAAAGCAGGGGCTTCTACTTCTCAGAATGATGAGGCCACAAACCCAAGCATTTGCCTGTAGGCCTATACAGACTTGGGGAAAGGCGAACTCTTTTTTTTAAGATTTATTTATTTATTTTATGTATGTTAGTACACTATTCTCCTCAGGCACACCAGAGAAGGGCACTGGCTCTCATTACAGATGGTTTTGAGCCACCATGTGGTTGCTGGGAATTCAACTCAGGACCCCTGGAAGAGCAGCCAGTGCTCTTAACCACCGAGCCATCTCTCCAGCCCAAAAGGCAAATTCTTAATAGGAACAAACATGGTGACAGATTCTGTCCTTTACCAAGGCTAACCTCTGGGACCCCATCTCACACCTCCACCATGGCCTAAAGGGTAGAGCCAATGGTGGCATAGATTCTGACAGCGCAAGCCTTCATCCCCAGGGCAACCTTAACTAACTACTCACTGGATCCCTTAAGTAAGTACCCGCCTAGAAAGGATCAAGGCTGCCTAGAAAATTTGTTTTGTTTCAGTCGTACCTGAAGTTGTGTCTCCTGTCTCCCAGCGTCTGCATCAGAGCAGAAGACTTTGGAAACTGCCAGTTAGCAGAGCAGATGGACTCCACATGGACTGGACTCCTGTCCCTGTGGTAATTTTTCACTTCCCTAGCTCTGTCAGCGCTCATCTTCATCCTCTGCTCCCCTTACACCCTTTTTAAAACCCATTAGTACAAGGCTAGAGATGTAGGCAGTGGCAGAGCACTTGTCAAGCATGCACACAGGCCCTTGGTTTTACCACCCTTGGTACAAACGCATACGCACACACACACACACACACACATACACAGAGAGAGAGAGAGAGAGAGAGAGAGAGAGAGAGAGAGAGAGAGAGAGAGAGAGAATTAGATACCTCAAGACAAATAAAAATAAAAACATCTTTGATATATACCTTGAAATTGGATTTAGTTTATATTGAATCCTGTTCACTGATCAAAACCTGCCCTCCTTTGGTTCTCTTAAACAAACATATTTAAACTAGAGTTAGGTGCCAGAGTCTCTTTTTAAAGTCCTCTTTGGGAAGAGCGTGGAAAAGAAACATTCGGGTCCTCTCAGATCGACCTCCACCCCTTTCAACAGATGCTACTCAGTAACCCTGGTCTCAGTCACTCTCTTCTACACATATGACTCTCATGTCAATCGAGCACGAGTGCAGTAAACATATCTCTATGTTGAAGGGGACCTGCTGCTGCAAGTGCACACACCGAGGCCACCTTTCTTCTTTCTCCTGACTAGGGATTAGACTGCATGGCCTCACAAGTAGCTTGAATTAAGAGGATCTGAGCTTAGCACAGTGTCAGCAGGGCTGCCTTTCATCTTTCCTGGGCTGGCCAGTCTTTAAGGAAATGAACTTTGCCATCTTGATACAAAGTGTGACAGGCCTTGAGGAAATGATGAAACGTTGGACTTTACCCTCCTGAGGCACTGCACTCTGGCTTCCTGTTTTCTCTCTGCACAGACCTGGGGCCACATCTGGAGTCCCCTGTGGAGTCCCCTCTTGATGCTCAGCCTGTACTGCCTCTAGTGCTGACCTTTTTCTTAGTATTGACTCTGAGCTTTAGTTCTGAGGCCCAAATTTACTGCCTCAAATTCTTTTCTTTTAAAACAAACCAAAGCAAAAAACCCCAGAAATCTCTTCCCCTGCTTTGCTGACGGTAATACCTAATACATATGTTCTTTATTTTGCTCTTTTCACTTGCTTTTGTCCCACTAACATTCCCTGAGTATCTGCCTAGAGTCAAGTACATGTACTGCAGTGATGGTACCAAATACGCTGCTACCCAGGAACCCACAGCTACAGGGAGACTCAGATGTACACTGATGCCAAAGCAATGGAGAACACTGAGAGACTGGAGCGAAGAATGCTTGGCCAAGGATAGGAAGCCCTTCTAAGAAAAGTGAGCTTGAAGGGAAAGGAGCAGTCTGCAAGCCCAGGGAAGGGAGATTACAGGGGTAGCACATGCAGAGGCAGGGGCATGTGGGCAGCTGCTCAGACCCTGGGGTGTCAACATGCCTTTATGTATAATGCAGACATAGTCTTTATGCATACAAATGTCATATGCAAACATAAGTCTTTATGCAAACTATGTATTTATGCAAGCATAAGTCTTTATAAGTCATTCAGTATGATCAGAATGCAAAAGACCCGAGGAATGAGATTGGAAACGTGAGTGGAGACATAAACAGGCTCCAGATGACTCAGAGGTCTGAGACTCAGAAGCCTTCACTCTTGATGCCATGCGCACCAGGAGCTTTGAGGTCCTAAACAGTAGAGTGGCGCAGCATGTCCTTAGACTGAAATGCTCGTTTTTTTCTTTCACTCCAATTTTGTCTCTAGCTGTGTTCCTGTGGCTTTCTTTCTCTCAGAGCCTATGTTATCTCAGCAGAAGGTCATGTGGTGATATCTCTGTACTGGATATTGACTTCCTCAAATCTAGGAGTTTATCATCCCTACACCCACTTGCTTCAACTTTTCCTCCCAATGGAAACACTGGGTCTCAGATCGGACTGAAGTTCTGCATTTTGGCCACCTGCTCTCTATTACCCAACATGTAAAGCAGTTTTGTGACCATCTTACCCGGTCTATTCTCTAAATTCAATCACAAGGACTTGTAAATCCAGGAACACAGTCTGTGCCCCACTGGTCCAAACTCACATGAGCATTTGAGTAGATGAAGTGAAGTTGTCACTGTCCACTGGAGTGCAGACATGTCTTCATTTATCTAGAGGCTGCATGGCGTAGACCTCTCCACCACTACTACTCTGGCCAACCAATTTAAGGATCCCATACAACTGTAGGGTTCTATGTCATCCTCCTGAAACACAAAGCATTTTTTAGCTTTCTGTTCATCCTTTCTTTCCAGCTTTCTATATGAACATATCATCAGGAAGTATGTAAATGATTCAAAGGTTTATTTTTGAAATGTAGATGCAAACCCCCAATAAGACATGGGCCTATTTCTACACAAGGTCCCACCCAGGTCACCCTCAACAGTCAAACTTCAGCTGAAGTTGTCACTTGGGCTTTTGACAGCTTCATTTCTGTGAACAACCCAGGATGTGGGTTCATTCACAAGGCGTGGAGAAGCTGTGGCCATTCCTGGTAACCGGCTCTTCCCTGGTGTGCCTAAGAGGAGTGGGTTGCCCTGGTCTCCACATTTTTCTACCAGTAAGAGTACCCACAGTTGACACTCCATGACCTTGTAAATAAGAACTTACCTTTCAAGCATGAGGGTCACTACCACTTACTGAAAACATACTTCTCTGGGCTTTTCTGAATTCCTATTAAACATTGTGGTTTTAATCCTCTATTATTAAAACGAAACTCTTGAAATGACCTGAGTTAATGTGTAAAATATTAAAATTCAGTACATCACTACAGAAAGGCAATGCTGATTCATTGCCAGCTCTACATTTTAAAAGAATGAATTTTTAATTGATGCATAGCAATTGCACATACTTGTGAGGTACCATGCAACATTTCAATATGTGTATACAGTGGGTGATGACCACATCCTGGTAGCTGGCATATATATCACCTCTCAGTTCTTTGTCATTCTTTGTTGGTAGCTTTACATTTAGCTAGCATTAAATTTCAGGGTTTTAAAATACATTCTCTTAATCTCCATAATCCTGCTACAATATTGGCATGATAAGCAGCATTTTGTAGTTGAATAAAGGGCTGGAAAGAAGACTCTGTAAGAACATTTGTTGCCCCAGCAGAGGACCCAGGTTTGGTTCCCAGCACCCACATCAGGTGGAGAACTGAAACCCCAGGGGACGTGATACCCTCTTCTGGTTATATGTAGTGCACATACTCATATACATAAAATATGAATAAATAAATATTTATAGTTAAATAAATACATGGTTTCAGAGTGCATAGTTACTAAGGGAGAAACCATGACAATGGGTTGAGTTTCCCCATCTGACTTCTGAAGCACTTTTAGAAAGTCCACATACTTCCTTGCCAGGATTAATTTACCAGCTCCTGAGCAGAGCAAGCATGATATAGAATGAGGCTCCAAACAGGAAAAGTGCCCTTTATAAGAGACCTGGGTCTAGCCAGTCAGCAAGGACAAGTCTGGAGCCAGACCAAGAAGAGAGCAGTATAAAACTGGGCACAGAGAGAATAGGCTGATCCCAGAAGCTCCTTGGAGCAATACCAGCTTCTACCTTGTCTTTCTTCACCTACATCTTTCTCTACTTCTTTTCTTGATGAAGAACTTGGTATGAATGAGAGGTAGAGGCCATTGCAGGTCAGACGTAATTCCTGATTCATGAGCAATGAGCCAGAACCACAGTTGCAGTTTTAAGAATCACAAATGTAGTCGCATCTCCACTTGGGAAATAGCCAGAGCTTTAATTTACTACACATTTACTTCTTGCCTGGCATGGTGCTTTGGGTTCTACATCACCTGAATCCTCATAGTAACCTTATACAGTAATACTACCATTACCCAAGGTCACTAAGAAAAATGGAGAAAGAAAGTTGGCTCATTTGTGTGATACATTCCTCATGTAAAAGTAGGCAGGAGAGTTAAACACAAGCCTTTATTTTTCAGTCACTCCAACATTCCACCTAAAGCTTCCCTCAACCACAAGGTCAAAAGCAGCAGCACTTGGCCAAAGCATCTGCACTCAAAGTCAAGTCAGAATCAACAGGCAGTGCTAACTGTCCTCAGGAGAGAACAGGGAGGAGAGGAGACATGATAGGGGGTGGCCAGAGAGTGTGTTTCGAGTAGGGATTGAGGATGGGTATGATATATTGAATACATGTATGAAATTGTAAAAAAAAAAAAAAAAAAAAAAAAAAAAAAAGCTATTCTATTAAACAAAAAGTGCTAATTAATTTAACTAAGTCTGTAATAAGTTTTTCTCAGAGCCAAAGCAAGAAGGGATGGTCATATGACATTTTTTAGCCTCTGAGCTTGTCTGAGTGTTGCATACAACTTTGGTGTATCCTATTTAAAAAATACCAAAACATTCCAATGTATCTTTTATTTTCAAGTCTGTTTTCCCAGATTGCTTTCCTCAGAAAAACAGTGCCAAATCCTCAACTTCAAAGCAGAAAAATCAGTCTCTTAAATGTGAGCAAATGCCCCTCAGGTGGAAACCATAAACAAATCCTCAAATTCTCAGGGAAAATAATGTGGCCTGCCCGGGCAAGTCAATATGAGGTAGCCAGCTCACACATCTTTTCTTCTTATTAGATTTAAGATCTAGCCCTGCTGATGGCTCATTGTTTTCTGCTTACCAAATAGAATTTAAGAAAGCTGGACCCTGCAAAGAATAGCCTCTATTTGCTTGAAGAAAGTCACCACTGACCAGAAGTTTCTCTGACAAAGCAAGGAGTCCATCGTCACATATACATCCAGTTAGAAGAAAGCTAAATAAGTTTAAATATAATTCTGCATACACTTTATAATCATAATTAATCTACATTACAACTATAACTTCTTCACCATGTGGGTGCTGCCAATCCGATTGTGAAGGGCTGTGTGCAGGTCGTGTTAAGTTTTCTTCTTAGGTTTTAGTTTACATTTCATTTCATTTTGCAAGAATGAAAGGGGAAAGGCCTCTCTCTTCCAGCTCAACAGAGTGCTTCAGACAAACCACAAGGTTCATGTGGTTTATGGTCACTGACTTCAGTCAGAGGCCGGAAGTGCTGCTGCTATCAATGTGCAACTTGGGTATTTCTTTTTCCTGAAGTCTTTGCTCAGAGAGACTGCTCACCAAGGACTTCTCCAGCTGTTCCCAGATCTGGAAATCTGAGCCTTTCTAAGACGTCTCGGAATAGCCACTCTGTGTGTGTGTGTGTGTGTGTGTGTGTGTGTGTGTGTGTGTGTGTGTGTGCGCGCGCGCGCACGCACGCGCTCACAGTGTGTTTATGGCAGTGTGCATCGGGGTGTGGTAACTACAGAGGGGCCAAGCAGAGTTGAGAAGTAGAGTGATCTTGTGGACTAATATTGTGGCTCCTGATACACAGCTCAGGATGAAGTCCCCCTGGAAAGTCTTTGAGACTGCCCTTCTGTTTCTTCTGCTCTCTCATTCATTGGCTTCTGTGCCCTATGAGAACCAGCCAGGTGCCAGCTACTTCTATGGCCAAAGCTGTTTAGGTATGTACATTTTAATTTTTTACTATGTGTTCATAACAATGAGGTCTGATACCTTGTTTGCACAATAATTCCTCAACATTAAAATTAGATATGGTACCAGGTACCTGTCTGTGTTCCTAGCACTCAAGGAGATGAGGCAGGAAGATCACCAGATGGAAGAGAGTCTGGGCTATATATTGAGACCCTGTCTCAAAAGTAAACAAACAAAAAGCCCTCTTCTGTGATTGGGAAGGTTTTCTTTTGGATCCTCTCCCTTCATATCTGAAATTCTCAGTTCTCGCCATGGTTCCGAATTCAGACATCTGGACTGAATTACTGTCCTCTTCCTCCTCTTGCTGATCTGTTAGTACCTCTTACCTAGCCCTGTCCCTGCCATTGTGTTCTCCTTACTCGACAGGGATGTACTTCACTGGGGAACTGTGAAAATTAAGACCCTGCATGAGCATCTGTGACATCTGTACACAGTAAGGGCTCAGCCCTACAGCTTCCTTCATTCTTTTAGGGAATTTAGCTATAGTGACCTAACAGAAACTCTGAACACTGACTGAGATATGACTTTGTGACTTCTTCATAGGAACATTTTATTTTCAAATTTTCTTTGTATTTGCTTTGTGTCTTCTGAAGACAGTGGGGAGTAAGGTGAGACTTTCTATGCTGGCAGTTTTATGTCAACTTGACACAAGCTGAAGTTATCTGAGAGGAGAGAACCCCAATTAAGAAGCTTCCATCAGATTGCTGAGCCTGCAGGGCATTTTTTAAAGATTCACGGAGGAGAGCCTAGTTTATTGTGGGTGGGTCGTTCCCTGGGCTTGGTTTTCCTGGGTTCTATAAAAAAGCAGGCTGAGCAAGCCATGAGGAGCAAGCCAGTAATCAACTCCCCTCCACGGCCTCTTCATCAGCTCCTGCATACAGATTCCTTCTGTTTGAGTTCCTGCCCTGACTTCCCTCAGTGATAGAGTGTTACCTGGAAGTGTAAACTGAGATAAACCCTTTCCTCCTCAAGTTGCATTGATTGTGGTGTTTCATTACAGCAAAAGAAACCCTAACCAGGACAACTTCCATATTTGTATATACAATGGACATGTTGCAGGAGAGGGAACTGATATGGCGTGGTCAGTGGAGCCACATAGACTCAGAATGAAGAAACGATTACTAGTGAATAGACTCAATATGCAATCCTGGCCAAAAATTACCCTAGGGATAACTGTGATGGCAAAGTACTGCACACAGGGAACCCGGGCACAAGTTCTGACACCTAAGAGTTCTACGTAGAGGCAATAACAAAAAGTCTGGCTTAGTCAGGTTTTCACAAAACCATGATCTTATTATGCACACCAAGTAACGCATCTCTAGAGCCAAAGCCTTCTTTTAAAAATAAAACTCAAAGAACCTGATTCATTGGTTCCTTTGGAACCAGGTCTAAGGGGAGGAGGTGTCATCTTTACTCAGTCTGTAGTTTCACAGCTTACTGCCATTCCATTTTCTCAGAGCAAACCTGCAAGCTTATTAAATAAAATCCACCAGGGAAAGTCTCCGAGAGTCACTTCTGTTACCAGGGGGCTATAAATGGGCTTTCTGGGTTTAGTCCAGAAATCTACCCTGATATCACCAGATCTTCATACCAGTAGAGTGGACACAAGGTTTCCATTTCCTTCCCTGCCAGCAAGGCTAAGGAGTATTGGAAGCTGTGTTAAGAGAATTCCAGGAATATGCTCTGTATATCTACTATTGCAGAACAAATTAAAATAATAAATATTTGTGGTAGCATGATTTCGTAGGTAAGGAATTTGAACACAGAATGGATGGTGGTTTTCTGTGCCATGTAGGTAGGGGTCACTGGGTTGATGGGTCTGAAACTAAGATAGCTTCTCCCCCCACACACAATTGATCCTGCTGCCATCTACACCTGCTACCAGTGCACCTACAAATCTATTCTAATTCCCTCCCAGGGGAGTCCATGAATCCTTGCTAGAATCCTCGTCTCTATCTAACCTCTCTGAGTCTGTGGATTATAGTTTGAATACCATGTATTTAACAGCTAAAATCTGATAACAAGTGAATCTATGTTATATTTGCCTTTATGGGTCTGGGTTGCCTCACTCAAGATGATTTTTTTCTAGTTCTGTTTATTTGACTGCAAATTTCATGATGTCATTATTTTAAACCACCAAGTAATACTCCACTGTGTAGATTACCACCTTTTGCTGATCCATTCTTTGGCTGAGGGACATCTAGGTTATTTCCAGTTTCTGGCTATTATGAATAAAGCTGCAAGTGTCTTTGTGGTAGAATGGAGTGTCCTGTGGGTATGTGCCCAAGAGTGGCATAGCTGGGCCTTGGAGTAGACTGAGCCTCAGTGTTCTGAGGAGCTGGCATATTTATATCTATAGTAGCTGTACACATTTGCATGCCCCTGCCCCACATCCTCCCCAGCCTGTTGCTTGTGTTATTGATCTTAGAAGTATCTGTCTTCCAGGAAGTGACTGCCCAATTTAGAGAAAAATCTAGAGATTGCTCCTGTTCTGCAGTCCCCAGCATTTCAAAAAACACATGTCCTATTCATATAGTATATATTTATAACATATGTAATTTTGGGTAAATATAAACTAATGACTCCTACGTCTTTTTCCAAGGCTCCGTAATATATTTATCTATCCTCCCTCCTCTCCTTCCATACTACTCTTCACCCTCCCTCCCCAGTGAAAGCCTCACACACACCTATTTCTCTATTCATATAGCCTATGCCCTGATGTTCCCCACTCTCTAGCCACCCACTTCTTGGTCCTTGTTTTACTTTCCTAGTTCCAGTGACTATTCTAGGTTTCCTATTCACATCCTGGAGCTAAGAACCACAAATGAGAACCTGCAATGTTTGCCTTTCTGAGTCTGAGTTACTCCAGTCAGTATAATACAAGTTCCATTCATTTACCACCAAATTTCATGATTTTTAATGGAGTTTTCTTTTGACTTTCATATACAGGTTCCATGGCAAATATGTATCTGGGTAATTTTTTTCTCTATTCTGTTTCTCTTCACTTTTATTACTGTGCCCCCTCTAGAAAAAAATATTGTTTTATTTGATGAGTCCCTAATTTTTTATCTCTTGTGCTGCTGGGCCATATCTAATAGATCCATTTTAAGCTGCTTTTGTCTGTGTATCACTCTATTTTCTGCATGTTTATTCCTTTTTCCTTGTTCCCAGACACTGAATCCCTAAGCAGCATATGGCAACCAGGCATGCAATCCCTACTAAGACTGTAAGTAAGAGGAGTCAAATTGGGCCTGAGACAAGTTCAGGAGCTGGATATATGGTTGGCAGGTGTGTAGCTCTGGATTCAAGTCCCACTGATCTCAAATAAATAAAGGAATCCAACTGATTTAAGACGAATCTGAAAAAAAGAAAACTTTCTTACGATAACCCAAGGAATGAGGCTTAGAATCGATAGTCAGAAATCATAAATCCTAAAAATCAAGCCAGGTGTCAGGAGGTGGTAAGCTCCAGGCATCTGGGCATCCTCTCTTCTGACCTCTCGGTGCTGGCTCTGATTCTGTTCTGCAGGTGAGCTCTCTGAGCTTTGGTCAGCTCTGTGTGGCGGTACTCCATCTGGGTGCTGATCCGAGTTTTATAGCAGAGAATCCCTGGGCTGCCATCATACCACTGAAGAAGAGGCAAATGGGAGTCAGGAAAGACCTAGGTGCAGATACAGACCCAGAGGGGTGGGGTTGTTGTAACTGAGCAGACACTCCAAAGGAGTCACCACAGAAGGGGCCAGGCTACTGAGCAACATCGCATCACAGGCGGACAGGAGCTTTGTGCTGGGGTACCAAACACTATTCCTGCAGACACAGGTCTTGACTTCACCCTGCATCAGAGCTAACTGTGGGAATTCCATGTCATTCACTAGCCATCCCACCTGTCCTCTGGACTATGTGTCACCTTTACAAAGGTTATAGAATCAGTAATCAGCCAGGTTCCATTTTGTAAAACATTAATTTCAGTACAGGATGATTTACAGACCAGATAGTCCTTCTGCTTTTTCATTGACACTTAAATTAATTCATTGAGTTTTGAGGGTTTGAAGGTACTATTTAAATCTGAGGAAGCCATAAGGGTATTAAAGCTTCCTTCATGCTCTTGTTCATGTTTTATTACACATGCCCTCAGAATCAGGCCATCTTCTCTCCGGCACACCCCACAGAGTTCTCAGAAACTCTGGTTGGAATAAGAGACAAAGGTGCTTCTGTGGTCTCAAAACAGTATAAATGGAGAAAGAGTTTCATTAACAGAAACCGGAGAGGTTTAAACAGAGCTGGTAGGGAAGGTTGCAAATTCATGGTCATAATTTGGGTCCACAGATTTCAGTCTGTTTCTCTGTAACTGGGCAGTAGCTCACAGACACTATTTCTGTGGGTAGCAGAAAGCATTTCCTTTTGTTGTTCACATTCCCTGTGGATAGCAGGGGTTCTCCTCTTCCTTTCCACCCCTCTCATCATTGATTTAGTTCTCAAATCACCGAAATATCCACAGATCTCAGACCGAGTGGGCTCGGTCCTTAGCCCTCAGAGCTCCTTGAGAAGCAGCTGAGACCTCTAGGCTGTAGAGTTCACAGGGCCATCTTGCAGCTATTCTATTGTCCCACCCTGATGTTCTGCTTCCTGCCTGCAGCTCCTGTGACTTCCAGATCATCAGCATGTCACCTCTGGTCCTGTGGGGGCTTCTCCAGTCGTTCCTCACTCTGGTAATCTTGTATGTCCTCCTCTCCTGAGTGCTCTGCCTTCAATTTTAAATTATCATTGACTTCAGTCCAATCTTTATACAAATGGAAGCTTCCTGCTCATTTGAGTTGTTCATATCCTGTCTATTTTCTTTTCTTGTAGTGTCCTGGAGTCAAAATCTTAAAAAGAAAAAACAGATAAACACAACAGAGAATAGAAACCGTTTGTGACTTTGGGGCCAGGTCATACGGTGAGCAGAGCTTTCAGAAAATGGAGGTAGCATGGGAATCTTTAGGGGGAAAGTTAATAATAATTTTTATTTATTATTGTTCCATGAAAAGAGGAAGGAACAAAAGAATTGCAGAGTATTAAATGGAATCCCCTGAAGTTGTTATGTGCCTATCACTCTCTATAGATCCTCCCTAGACCTACTGAACCCAGGACTGTCTGTTTATAGCTCTCTCACAGTTATCTCTGGATGCTGAGATCACTCGGGGCCTATATTTTCTGTCAGCATTTTACTGACTTTTCTAGCTGTTCACATGGAAACAATTGGACGAGTAAGGAAAAGAAAGTCCAGGCTCTTGTATGAATGAGTCTGGAATCTGCCACTCTGCACGTGTGGCATTGGGGACATTGTTTAACCCTCTGAACCTTCCTTCCCAGCAGGAAGAGAATCACACCGGGTAAGGGATCAGGTTACACACAGAGATATCACATCACAAGCACTCAGAAAATCAAGGAAGAAATATGCCGAAGTTGTGTTCTAAAAAGTTCTGAGATTAAACCTAGTGCAAAGCAGACTCCAAGGAAACTAAATGTTAACATGTGGAAAATGCACGTTGTGTAAATCTGAGGGGGTCTAAAGCAGAGATTCCTCTACAAAGAAAGATTTCCCAGCAATTTCTGGAAGATGAGAATGACATGTAGAGGCAACATCCTTGAGTCTCCAGTGATAAAACTGGACAGTTGTGATAACAGCTGCCTGAAGAGGTGGCTGATGGGTAAAACTATAGTTTAATAGCTAAGCAAAACAGGAAATTTCACAAATCCAGAGTCTATCCTGGAGAGATTGTCACAATCTGGGGAGCTTCCCTATCCCAGTGAGAGAAAGCAAGGAGAGCCACTTAAGACAGAGCCTCAGAAAGTCCTTAAGGGACTCACACTTTAAAAAGAAAAGTTAGGAGGTGACTGAAAGACAGAAGCTTTGCATGGCAGCCACAGATCTCCTCTAGGCACTCAGCAGAAATGGTGGGGAGAAGGTGTTTTAAAGACACCCTCCCCCAGGGGAGGCAGCTGCAGGTGATCCTCAGAGCCACATACTGGAAAGAGAGAAGGGACTCCCCTGACCTCTGTACACAGGCTGTGATATGAAAAGGTACTGACAGCACATACTCTTCAATGAACACACACTAAGGAATTTTTAAAATAAATAATAAAATGATTTCATAGCATGGCTTGCTATAGATATGTAACAAATTGTTCTCCACTAACAAGCTCAAATTTACACATATTTGTTGTCTCAGTTTCTGTACATCAGAAATCTGGACATAGTGTTACTGGGCTCTTCAGGATTGAAAGGGTTGAAACCAAGATGTCAGATGGGTTTTGTCTTAGATACTGTTCTATCGCAGTGAAAAGACACCATGATCATAGCAGCATATAGAAGAGAGCATTTAATTGGAGACTCGCTTACAGTTTCACAGGGTGAGCCATGACCTTCAAGGCAGGATGGCATGGAGCTGAAGCACTAGCTGGGAGCTTACATTCTGATCTGTAAACTGGAGACCGACAGAGAGCTACTGGTGATGGTGGAGGCTTTTGAAACTTCAAAGCCCACCTCCTGTGACACACGGTCTCTAAAAAGGCAGTCCCTCCTAATCCTAGCATTCAAATATGTATGGGGGTGGGGCAGGGGGCACATTCTCATTCACACCACCACAGGGCTGAACTCTCATTTAGGACTCATTTAGGTCAGAACTTTCACTGGCTGCTGACAGCATTCAGCACCTCCCGTTTGTAGAATCAGGGTCCCTTTGCTTAAAAACTACCAGCTATCAATGACTAGAGGCTGTTGTTCAGGATAAGAAGTTAGCAGCATACTGATTTCTTTTCTGTCCAGCCCCATTTAGAGAAAACTCCGCATTTAAAAAGATTTGCTGATTATTTCTGGCCCACTCAGGAAAAAATAGTAACTCAAAGTAAATTGGCTAACATCCCAATTACATACACAAATCCCTTTGTTGTTGTGAGCAAAGTAACGTCAAACACACTAACCCTCCCTCAGAGGAACTAGAAACAAAGGCCTTATAGGTCTGCCTAACGGACATCGGAATGCTCCCGAGAAAGGAGAAGGACCACCAAACTGAATACTATGGTAATATCACGTAAGAGGATCTCTGACTTATGCCCACAGTCATTCTCCAAATAATCATTATAATCTTGCCCATGTAATAGAGATCAGTAAATAGAGAATGGTTTCTGTCTGGATAAGATTTACCTGTGAGGTTTTTGTGTGCTTCATGGGATTTTTTTTTTTTTTTCCTTTTCAGTTTCATAGACTGTGTTGGCTGGTTTTGTGTGTCAGCTTGACACAAGCCATAATCATCAGAAAGGAAGAAAGAAGCTTCAGTTGAGGAAATGCCTTCATAAAACCCAGCTGTAAGGCATTTTCTCAGTTAGTGAGCAGTGAGAGAGAGCCCATTGTGGGTGGTACCATTCTTGGGCTGGTAGTCCTGGATTCCATAAGAAAGCAGTCTGAGCAAGCCAAGGGAAACAAGCTAATAAATAGTACTCCCTCATAGCCTCTGCACCAGCTCCTGCCTCCAGGTTCCTGTTCTGATTGAGTTCCTACTCTGACTTCCTTCAATAATGTACAGCAATATGGAAGTCTAAGCTGAGCAAGCCCCTCTTCCCCCGGTACGCTTTTTGGTTATGGTGTTTTGTTGCAACAATAGCAACCCTAACTAAGACAGGGCTTTTATGTTAAGCTTTTATGAATAAACTTCATTCTGCAAATTTGGAAAGAAAAACAAATTGCTCCAATGCCATAACCTTCTGTTTCTGTAAAACAGAAGCTTACTGTTTTACAACTCTCAGGTTGTGAATAAAACTCCTGGACAGAGACTGTGTCTGCAGAGACTGATTGATTAGAAGTTCAATACTGTGGGGAAATTGGAGAGTTACAGGTCCAGAGGCTAATTACCTTATCTTGGACTAGTTTTAGCAAGAACTTCAAAGTAATCACAGAAATCCACAGGAAAGAGCTAAATTGAAAGTATTTTGCCAACGTTCGGCAAATCGACTTAGAACAGACACACAAGATGATAAGGGCCAAATGAGAAGTCTAGACTTGAAAACCAATGATAATTCACTAGATAGTCTAGACAGATTTGAATTCACAGAAGAAAAAGTCTTTGAGCACAGATCAATGGGAATTATCCATAACAAAGCTAAAGGAAACCCAGACTTGAAGGAAAATAAGCCAAAACCTCGGAAACCAGTTCCATGATGTCTAATTTCTCAACATCTGTGAAATGGGTGTTCTAAGAAGAGAGGAAAGAGAAAGAGGAAGTGTGTAAAGCTGTCTGAATAAAAGATAAAAGTAAACGCCACTTTAAAACTAAGGAAAATATTAACCCACAGACCCAAGACTCTACATAAACTTTAAGCAGAATAAATACAAAATGAATCCAAGCAGAATAAATACAAAATGAATCCTGACACCTCATAACCAGTCTTCTGAAACCAACACAATGTGAAGCCCTTGAACACCACAGAAATAAACGATATCTCTCGCACAGGAATCGCAAAGTCAGTCTCTGGCTTCTCACACATTTGTCTGCATATATGAAAACGCTCATACACACATACATGCCATATACACATGTACATACATATATGTTATGCACACATATGCATATATTAAAATTTTAAAAAGACTAAAAGAAGTTTTTTTAAACAGAGATAAAACATACTATATGGTAACTTAGAGTCATAGGAAGAGATGGAAAGCATGAATTATGGTATATATAAAAGGAGATAATATATTTATAGACACAAATATGCTTTTGAATATGTGCAATGAGACTACTTAAAACAGTAACTGTATTGTTTGGTCTACAACTTGAGAGAATTAGCCTAAAGGAGAGGTGAAGAAATGAAACCGTATAGGAGCAAAGCTGTAAACTTGTGTGCTAATTAAATTGCTATTAACTTGATAGAAATTTTGATAGGTTGAAGCTACACATTATAATTCAGGGACCATGAGGAAGGCAAGCATTCAAGTAAAACTCTAATTTTAAAAAGTCACTAGGGACAAAAGTGATGAAATAACACTAACTAATGATGCCTGTTTCCACACATTAAAAAAAAAATCAAAGACAGAAGATCAAACAAGAACAAACACATGTGAACAACACAGGCAGCTAGAAATCTCACAGAGTGGAGTTCTCTGTGGGGACCACACATGCCACTCTAAGCTCAAGATAGTCAAAACTAGGCTGTTATTTCTAAAGTAGAATCCAACTAGATTGTGTATACTAAAGACATGCCTAGATATAAAGGCATAAATAGGTTGAAAATACAAGAATGAAGAAAGATCTGACAAAGAAAGAGAAACTACAAGACTTCTTACATTGTGTTACAGAATATGCTTTAAGCTATAGAATAGTATAAAAACAAAGAGACATTTAAAAATGATTAGGGAACCATTATACCGATAAGAGGTAAGCTATTATATATTTCTATTGCATATTGTATTGTCCCTATGTATGTGAATTTAGTAGAAGCCTTAAAATATAGGAAACGGTCATAGAATTGTAAAGAAAATTATGCAATTCAGAAATATACCTTAGGATTTGAACAGTTCTTATGTCTTAATAGATAGAACTAAACAAAAATGAGCAATATGAGTCTGGACAACACAGAAGATCTCGCTAACATCTCAGAGTCCTCCACCTAATGACAACAAGAGACCCCTATTAGGACCGTTCGCATCTGTTTGCTCGTTTGTTTATAATGTGGGTTCTAGGAGTGAACCCCAGGTCAACACGTGTACACAGTGAGCCCTTCACCAACTTAGTCCTCTACCCAGTTCCATTTTTAACTTTAAACATTTTTCTTAGTTCATTGAGAATTTCCTAAAATACATATTGATTATTTTCACCCTTCCTGCCTTAATTCTTCTAGATCAAGACCCTTCCCAACCCACTTTGTGTCCTTTTCTTATCGCTTTCTTTGAACCCATCAGGACAAATTTGTCTTGCCAAAATATTCTTGGATGTGTGGTCGTTCGCTGATCAATGTACCAGGGGCTATACTCTTAGAGAAAACTTAACTTTATTTCTTCCTACAGCTAACAATTGCCAATTCCTCCACAACTGGGAGTGGAATTTCATGTCCAACTCTCCTCTCCGTGCTGGAGTTTGGTCTTTCTTGGACATATAAAGGACTTATGAATGCTGTTCACAACGGCTGTGAGTTCATGTGCACTTTTGTCCTCCTGTTTCCAGAATATACTTATAGTCATCAGCCACACCAGGCTCTTATTCTCCTATTGTCTCCTTTTCATCAGTGATCTCTATGCCTTGAAAAAGAGGTCCAGTACCTGTTACATTCAAGGCTGAGCATTCTGCAGTCTCTTATTTTCTTCACCCCGGCCTGTGATTCCGTGTTCTGCTTCTTGTCTTGGGCTCTGCTTCACACTGGTTTGGAAGGATGACGCAGAGCCTGGAACAGGTGGAGTCTGCAAGGTCATGGTCTGGCTGTGAGTCCTGCGGGGAAGAAGGCCTGCTCTGAGGATTTCAGTGTTACAGCTTCTCTGGATGATATTCAGTGAAATAGCTCGTGCAATACACTTTATTTGGGGTGAAAGAGGGTTATATATGAACCTTAGAGAATGGGAAGGGGTTTTCAGGGTGAACATAAATCACTGACTGGAGGTTAAAGTAGTGAGAAATACCTCATTTACGTAAAGAGGCATTCCAGGAATCCCGAGTACTTGCCAGGCAGGTTCTTAACAGGAAAGAGAAAGTTGAACCTGTAGTTTTGTTAACCTGCCTCAGGTAGGGGGTGTGGGGGTCTGTCCCCAGATAAGACCAGGCAAAGAAAAGGAAACCCTGCTGAAAGGGAGTCTTCCATTTGGTGCTCAGCTCAGAGGAGCTATCTGGACATAGTAGACTGTGACCTTAAATAGCAGGATTTCCCAACACTGGCCAATTGTGGCTCTCCATGCCATATGCTGCAAACAAAAGATTCTATGATGAGGCTTCATTGATGCATTATTCTACTGGTATAATGATAAATCACAGATATCTACCTAGTAGCATAATAGTAGTAAGTTCTTCCCTATGGCCTATGAGTTCTTTAGCCATAGGGTCTTGACCTGATAATGGTGCAAGGTATAAGTTTCACCTTGTGGATCAAGGATAAGTTCAATCAGAAAGTGCTTGTATGCTCCCATGGCACTCATGCCTCTGTTACACCAGTGGGCATGTCAGGCCTATCAATGCTGTAGGCCACAGAGCTCACAGATGAGTAAAACTGGTTATTACTTTCCTCTTCTGGTAGCTTGCTCAGTACCTTCTAGCACTATGAAAGCTAGAGCTTCCATCCCTAGTGGGGATGAAGCGATCAGATCTGCAATAGTTTGAGTTCTCCATGTTCTAAGACTCAAGTACGCAGTGTCTTCAGTAACAGGGTTATGTTGTAGAGGATAACCAAGCAGATCGGCAATCACTTGTGCAGTTTTGGGGTCTATGGGACCTTACTGGCCAACAGCTCTATCAATAGAAGCAGCCCATTCTCAGCACTGGGCTTTTTAGCCAGTAGTCTCTGGTGTCTAGTAGCAACATTGTTGCCAAGTTATAAGGTAACTTTACCTTTAAAATATGCATATACATATGTGTGTGTGCATGCATACATATGGCAGCTTCTACAACAGTACATTTTCATATGACTTTTTGAAAGGTTTTTAATATTGTTTATCCCTCTCTAACTCCTCCAACACAAATTCAACCCTTTCTATTCCACTATTCCTTTTTAACCCTTTATACTAGTGTGTTTTACATCCTTTTCCTTGGAAGCCCTTTCCTGTAAGCTGTCAGTGATTTTCTATCCCTATATGGGTATTTCAAATGAAACACAAGTATTTGAAGATTCAAAGCTAACACACACCATGAAAAAAATACATGTAACGTTAGTCTTCCTGAACCTGTGTTACCTCACACACAATGATTGTTTTCAGTGCCATTCATCTACCTGAAAATTCTACAATTTCATTTTTATTAAACGATGAATGATACTGCACTGTGTAAATGCACCACATTTTCATAGTTCATTCATCAGCTGATGGACATCTAGGCTGTTTCAATTTCCTGACTATTGTGACTGAAGCTGCAGTGAACATGGATGAGCAGGAATCTCTAGAGTAGAATATGGAGTCCTGTGAGTAGTGCCCCAGAGTGGTGTCGATGGATCTTGGAATAGATACATATATTTCTAGCTTATTGAGCAGCCTCCCGCTGGTTGCCATAACGACTGCACCAGCTTTGCATTCCTACCCATATATGTTCCCCTTTCACTACTACCATGCCAGCTTTTGTTGTCATTTTTTTCAATCTTAGCATTCTGACTGGAGAAAGATAAAATCTCAAAGCAGTTCTAATTTCCATTCCTTTAATAGGTAGGAATGTCGAACATTTTCAAAAATGTTTCTCAGCAATTTGTTTTTTGTCATTTGAGAACTCTGTTTAGTTCAATGTCACAGGTTTTAATTGGTTATTTCGTTTTGTTCTGGTTTTGATGTTTAGTTTTTTCGGGGTCTTTTTGTTTGGTTGGTTGTTTTTTGTTTTGTTTGTCTGTTTTTAGGTGGGTTTTTTTTTTGTTTTTTTTTTTTGTTTTTTTTTTGTTTTTTTTTTTTGTTTTTTTTTTTTTTGTATAGTGTAGATACAAACCCTCTATCATATAGATTTGGTAAAGTTTTTTTTTTTTTTTCATATTCTGTAGGGTGCTTCTTCACTGAAATGATAGTTTCCTTTGCTGTACAGCTTTCTCGTTTTATGAAGTTACCATTTTTAGTTTTTAATCTTAAAGCTTGTGCTATCAGGGTGCTATTCAGAAAGTTATTTCCTGTGCCAATGAGTAAAAGGACATGGCCTACTTCCTGTTAAATTCAGAGCATCAGGTCTTATGTTGAGGTCCTTGATACATTTTGAGCTGAATTTTGTTCAGGGTGAGAGATGAGGATCTAGTTTCATTCTTCTGCGTGCAGTCTCCAGTCTGACCAGCATGATAGAATAAGGATGTTCTCTTTTCTCCAATACATACTGTTGGCCTCTGTCAAAAATGAAGTGACTGTAGTATTGTGGGCTTATCCATGTGTCCTCAGTTCTACTCCATCGATCAATGAGTCTGTTTTTATACCAGTACCATGCAGGTTTCATTGCTATAACTCTAGTATAACTTGAAATCTGGAATGGTGATACCTCTTGTGTTTTTTGTTTGGTTGGTGCGTTGTTGTTCAGGACTGTTTTGACTATCCTAAGGCCTTTGTGTTTCTATATTAAGTTTAGGATTATGTTTACAATTTCCATGAGGAGCTACATTGGAATTTTGAAGAGAATTCCATTGGGTTTGCAGATTGGTTTTGATAGGATGGCCATTTTCATCTTAGTCCTACAATCCATGAGTATGGAAGTTTTTTCTTCTTTTCAGTTTCTTTTCTCATTGGCTTTAAGTTTTCATTGTATGCCTTGGTTACATGTATCCTGGGATGTAGTTCTGAGGCTGTTGCAGATGGTATTGTTTAAGACATTCCTGTGATAAAGCACAGGTTATTCAGTAAAGTAAGCATAAATTTATGTTAAGGGATTGAAATCATATAGTTATCTATCATATTAAAATTCAATAATGAGAAATGTGAAAGCAAAGGAACATATTTTACGCCTAAAACATGAAAAAGAAGCTGCCTTATGATGCCAGCTAAATCATGCTTAGAGAGCAATGTAATTTTCTTTAGAAGAAAGATTTAAAATCAATAACCTGAATTCTACCTAAGAATCCAGAGAAACAATGTTTCAACCCAAACTAAGCAAAAGAAAGAAAATAAACATCAGAATAAAGAGTAATAAAATAAAAACAAATGCACAAATGGAAAAACAGATATTGTTACTGGAGGAGATACACAAAATCAATGAACTTTTAACTGAACTTATCACTTAAAATTGATAAATATAATTTTCAATAACTCAACTAAAGCATCACTATATTCCCAAAAGAAACTAAAATGATTATAGTAGAATATTATGTGTTATGAAATATAATGTGATGAGGGGTGCTTTTGGCAGCCTCAGCCAAGGAGCACCCTGAGAAATTACGGCATGCAACAGACTTGGTGTAAAGTGGACTTATTGGGCAGCGGGGAGGAGTGAGGACCTGGAGAAAGGGTAAAGCAGATAAGTGAACATGTAGACAGGCCGACAGATGGGAGCAGAGCTGTGAGGGCAGAGAAAAGGGAGGGGGGGAGGGAGGGAGGGAGGGAGAGAGAGAGAGAGAGGGAGGGAGGGAGGGAGGGAGGAAGGAGTGAGAACAGAGAGGGAAAGAGAACCCCCAGAACAGAGAGAAAGCTGAGTTGCTGAGTCAGTGACAGGTCTTTTACACACACACACACACACACACACACACACACACACACACACACACACACACACACACACACACAGAGGTGGTTGGTTGCAGAGGCAGGTCATGACATAAGCAACTGCTAGGTCCCTGAGGGCAGGCCAGTGGAATTACCTGTACACTAACGTTATGGACAATTTGTGTCATGGAAGTCAAGAATTAAGATACAACGGGGAAAAATGTAAAGAAGACCAGAGAACTGAAAAATGACTTAAGAAATAAAAGGCCTGAAGGAACCTGTATCAAGTTAAGAGATTAAATGAATAATTAGAAATTGAATTAGTGTTCTTGGACTGCAAACAAAACAACAAAACTAGCACAATTAGGCTGGCTACAGCCACAAGATGAATTCTCTCACAGTTGTGGAGGTTGGGGGTCTGAAGTCACCTATGCTTGTCTCCTGCCTTCTAGGGTTGCATGTCTTCCTTTTCTTTGTCTTACAGCTGCATAACCCCTGCATTCATAGTCACGTGACCTTTCTCCTCTGCGTGTGTCATTGCCTCTTCTTGTGAGAACACTTGCTTTATTGATTATGGGCCTCCTCTGGTCTAGCATGACCTTATCCCCACTAATTGCACCAGTAATACCCCATTTCCAGATAAGGCATATGATCAAATTCCAAGAAAAACATGAATTTAAGGGACATCAGCCAAGGTCACAAGATCTCAAGACTTGCTGTTTTCATCTATGAGTTCCATAAAATATTAGAAAGAAAATAATTTCAATGAAATGTAATTAATTCCCTTCATAAAATAAAAGAGAAGTTTGTGTTATGTTTTGCTCTAGTGTTAAACCCAGACAGACACCACAAGGGTTAACACTTCATACTGTTACATAACATTATTGTATGAACATGGATTTTAAATAAATCTCTTAAAACACAAAATAAATTCAGCAACATATAAAATTAAATGAATGCTAGGTACCCTATGAGCAAATAGTATCTTTGCTAGAAATGCTTGGCTGACTTATTATCTGAATGTTGATTAATCGAATGGACTAAATTAGCAAAATAAAGGGTATACAGTATCATTCTAGCAGAAATGTGAATTATTTGAGAACATCTCTTAAGATAGCTCAACAAATTATGGAAGAAAAGTAGACTCCCCCAACGTGATAAAAGGCGTCTATGAAAACTCTGCTGCTCATGGAAGATGTAACTATGGTTTCCTTTCCAGATCAGGGGCGAGGTGCACCCTCACCATTTCCAATGCCACACACAAAAGCATTTGTTAAGGTCATATACACAAAATGAAAGGAAAGTAGAAATATTTCACTTTCTAACTTTTTAGTTTTAACAAGTGTAAGCAAAATAGTAATAAGTATAATTTAAAGGTAAGTGTTAGTTAATTTGAGGGTATATTTAACAAAAAACCTGAAAGACATCATTGATTAATGACACAGTTTTTCAAGTCAGTTTATTTTTAATTCTTTCAGAAAAACTAAAGAAGACAATAAAGTTGTCAGGTTATAGATCATTTCAAGTAATTTTCAATGATAGATCATTATAGAGTTTTGGTATGGAACTCTGAGGAAACTCAAAGAACTGAGTGATTTTTCTGTATGAAAAATATCACCATTACCATATATTTATGTATATATCTTTCTTGGCACTTGCATGTATAAAAATGAAAATAAACATATGTTATGCTGAATTTTGTCTATGGATAAATAATATTCATTAATAGATATGGGTATTTATTTAGGAGACCCAACCATTTCATTAAGAAATAGAATTATTATAAAATTACCTTATCATTCAGTAATTTCTCATATATTGGGAATACATTTTTTTATGTTAGCTTTATTAGTAAAGAAACCTGATCTAGAGGAATTTTAAGTCACATTTATTAAAATAGAGATGTAATTGAAAAAGAATCCAAGGTATAGAATTATCAACACAAAGTTAAAAGGAGAACGTGGTTGTATATTTTTGAGCAAGTATGTAAGCGCAAATCACTGGTATTCATGCTTATTTACATCTTTACAGGGCCTAATTTTTCTCGTTTCCTCGCCTGCCTTCTGCTTCCTCTCTAATGCCTCAAGCTCTTGTATTCACCAGTAACTATCTAATATGGTGCTCTCTTGTTGCCAAGGTTCTTGGCACAGTCAGTAGTTTGGAACTTGCTGGGCATTTTCTCATCAAAAGCAATATTCGAAGTGGCAGTTAGATTAAGGGCACAGGCCCTTAGAATCTACCCAAATGTAGGGAAAGGTTAGAAGATGTTTACAACAAAAACAAATTTAGCCCTAGAAAACACAAATAAAGCACTCATAATGCCACACATTTTCATAGATAAGATTCTGAACTTCCGTCTCAAAAAGCATTCATGAAAAGTCTGTCTGTATGTCTGTCAGTCAGTCGGTCTGTCTATCCCATGTGTCTGCCCCAGCAGATAGGAGGGGAAGTAACATTTGTTCAGTGTGTCTCTGCTGCAGTCACTGTGTTCATGTTATTGGCTGTATAGCTGTAGCCCTGCAATTCTGTGGTACAAACACATGGGAATCACTTACTGGCTTAGGATTTTGTGGGTGGGGTCTCCCTGAATGACTGCAACTGAAACAGCCTGGGACCACGGGGGCAGCTGTACACAACTGGTAGATGGGGAAATAGCAGAATCAATGATCTAGAAAGGCCTCATTTATAAAACTGTTAGTTGGCAGGCCTCTGGCTGGGTACCTTAATTTCCTTCTGGCAGGCTAACTCACACTTGTAGCTACAACCTGAAAGAGGTCAAATGTCACTGAGAGCCACAGAGCCTCTTGAGGGATGGGTTCCATCCCAAGTCACTGTCACTTCCTGAATATTCTAAAGGGCTGTGAAATAAGTTTCACCCCTCATGAGAAGCAGATTGCTATACTACACAGGCAGAATTCCAGGCCTCAGTGAGCTGTCTGTCTAAGATACTTGACCAGATGAGGACCCCTGCTGCAGGTAGTTATGCTCAGGCTCACTTACTTCTCTCCGCACTAAATCAGGGGTGTCTGCTTCTATTACCCTCACTATTTTCAGACAACAAACAAAAAGGTGTTTTTCATAGATGAGATCTCAGACAGAGATCACTGAGTAAACTGCATAGCTCTCCCCTGTCCTCACTTCCAAATTCAACACTCACTTCAACAAAGCCAGGCCTTTTATTATTGGCCAGAGAGTAATCTATACTGGGAGAGATTACTCAGCACATGTCTCCCCCAGGAAAACAATCGTTAGCTTGTCAAGGCAGTGAAATCTCTTATTAGACTGTAGGCGAGCCCTCCATGCTTTGAATTTTGTTTCCAAACATAATATCTTTATTGATTATTTGGAAATTTCATACAGTGCACTCCGGTCATACTCACTTTCCATTACTCCCAGGTCCACCCTCCCACGCTTGTGCCCCGCCCCCCAAATGCACTAAGTACAGTTTGGGTTGCTCATATACTCAATGGAGCATGGTCAAATTCCCAGTAGCCAGCCCCCTAAAGATAACTCAGTTCTTTCCCACCCCTCCACTCTTGCTGCTGAAGAATGCAATGCATTCACTGCAGAGCCCAAATTAATGATTCAACTGGAAGAGAGTAGAGCCTACTGGAGGGAGGTGAAGATGGACCTCCACATCAAAGCTGTTTCCAGCCAGGGTGTTCAGTGCTTCAATCCCCATTACTGCACGTCTGTGGGGTCCTTTTGATCATAACTCTTCACTAGGCAAAATGATGAGCATGGGAGGAGTTGCCTGGTCTTCAGAGACAACTGGCTTTTATTGTTCTCTATCTTTTTCTCCCCACCCCCCGGGCCTGGCTGCTTTTTATCTACCTAATGATTTTCCAGTTTTAGCCAACAGTGCTAAGGGGCTGCAACCCTCAGTCTTTGATGGAATCTCTCTGAGTTAAAATCAAAAAGAAAGTCTGTACCTATACTACAAAGTAGCAGGCTGGTCTCCAGGAACCCAGGGCACTTTGTATGCATCCTTTTAAGCCATGGTTTAAAACAAACTCAAATAAGCGTTAGAGTGGATTTTTCAAGAAAGAGAAATTCCAATCCATGGGTCCACTGGGATGGACATTCAGAAAATCAGACTCCAAGAAGTGTTCCTTTAGGTCCCATGCTCCCCAACAGTCCTGCTGATCTGAATGATGGTTTTCATACCTTGACTCCTAGCCTGCCTATTAGGACATTAATCATAACGAACTATAATGTTCAATTATAAAGGAGAAAGAAAATCTGCTGCTAATTAAATTGTGAGAAACATGGAGTCTGTCATCTTCTTTCAGACTGCAGGTCTTGATTCTCTGCTGAGAGTGCTTGTCCTCCCTTCCACTCTGCACGGTCTCCTGCAAAGCTGCCTCTCACTAGTCCTTCAGCTGCTAATTACCATAAAGTTGCTATAAATTTGGCAATTTTGGCAGTATATTGTGACTGCCCTGTAGATAGGGATCACGCTGTTTATCTGGGAGGCCATCAAGTTCTAGTATTTTCTTGCCTAGGACAAGTTTCTTTAGTTGAATGCAAGTTGCATGTTTCCTCTGTTAAAGCCATGTTACAAGAGCCCTCTGGTTTGAGAGACTCTGTATGCAGATTTTGTCATCTCCCTTCCTATGCTGGCCCAATACTTGGAGAAAAGAGAGGACCAATGAGGTTGTTTCTCTAGCCACAAAATAACCCGATGTAGGTTTCTCATGTAAGTCTTTTTGAGAGGCAGTCTCTCACCCACAAGTGCTGAGGTTGCTTCCTATGATTTGCTTTACTCCCTCTTTTAGCAAACATGTATGGTGCTCTTTCATGGTGCCCCTGAAGTGGAAAAAAATGGAACTAACTCTTCTCTCTCCAGGAAGCTGGTTTTAGAGCAGTATCTAATGTCAGTCCAAGGTCATTAGTACAGTGGGCCCTTTATGTTCATGGCTCACAGACCTGTGTATTCAACCAACCTCTGATTAAAATGTGTTATAATTGTCTGTCTTAAATGTGTATAGACTTTTTTTCTTTTGTCCCATTCCCTGAGCAATACAATTTAACAACTATTTGCAAACTATACACATCACATTAGGTATTATAAGTAACCCAGAGATGACTTAAAGGATCCAGGAGGATATATATGGGTTGAGGGTCTTTAACATCTATAGATTTTGGTACCTGGATGGGGTCCTCCTAGAATGTGTCTGTCACAGATAAGGAGAGATGTCTGTATAGAATTCTGAGAAAAAGGAGAAGAATGATGTGGCTACTGACTGGGTAGAGAGATGAAGGGGCCATTAACAAGGAAGGGAATGGAAAACAACTTATAAAACCAGGGCCTTTGAGAAAGGGGTGGGACTAAAATGAGCTTACTTCATGATATAGAATTATTGGAGGGGAGTAACATGCTAAGTTTGGATTCCTCTTAAGATTCAGTATCTTAAGGGAAACTGAGGCAGCATGACAATTCACAAATGTTTTTATGCTCCTTTATTATCTTTTATAACAAGAAAATATTATCAAGGTAATATTGTTCTTATCATTATTTCTTTGATAAATATCTACTCTACCCTCACAATGGGTCTAGTCTAACTTCTAAATACTCCTAGAACACTTCAGTCATGAAAATCACCCATAGTTCTTTGTCATCTGCTTAAGTGTTCAGACCGAAAATGTTTTTAATGAAAACCATAGCAAATTATTTTGTGAGCAGTAATGGAATTGTTTTGTATTTAAGGTATTCAGAATCATAACAGCAACAGACTGAGTATTGGAGACATTCCCAATGAAATCTCTGCTTGGTGACAGCACCAGGCCCTCTCATACCACTTCTGAACTCCATGTGCACCCTGCTTTGAGTCCATTCCAGGCATCAATCGGTGCGGCTCATCATCCGTAGAATGAGATCCAGAGCACTGCATGTTGGTTCGATGGAGACCTGAACATTTGAGCATGTTTCCAATAGAATCTGCTGTCAGGCTCAAGGGAAGCTACCTGTTGTCCAGAAGTGGGAACTGAAATAATCCAGTAAGATAGCAGAGCTGAGAAGTAGCTGTAGAAGTAGGCATTAACCGTTTCCCAGGAAACCCCCCTGTAAACCCCAAATGTCCCTGACAAGCTCTTGAATAGGCTCACTTCAAGCCAGTAAACAATTCTTGCCCCTATTTTATGAACCAGGCCCTGTGCCAGTCACAAAGAAAATTAGACTCCATTCCACTGTTAAGGAACTTGGAGTCCACTTGAAACTCAAGAATAAAGTTTCAAAAGGTAGACAGATCATTCAAAGTCACGGCATTCGCAAATAGATCCAGTATTTGAACTCATGCTTTGTTTCATTCAAAGCCTTTTGCTTTTCAACTGCAATGCAGTAAAACTACTTATTATGTCCCATTTTCAGTTTATAGTTTTAAATATACTTGATATACTCAAAATGAAGGTGCAATTTGTCATACCAGAGAAGTTGAGTGGTTTATTATCTTGCTATCCTGTTTCATATCCTGTTTTCTAAAATAAGATTTCATTGTGTTTCTATTTTCAAAAAAGAACAAATATACGTGAAAATGCTTTTTAGGCCAGAGAATAGTAATCAGTATCAGCTACTAAATTCATGGTGATGTAAGAAAATCCTCAATGGTGGTAAATTCATTAGAAAATATAGCCAGATGATCTTGATGTTTGATGTTACCAAACACACCAGCAAGTGGGTCCTATTAGCCCAAGAACATGTCAGCTGCACAGGTCTCAGCATCTCATGTCTAGTGGGTACCACCTCCCCAATCTGAGGAGACAGAGTAATTGCAAGCAAAGTGCCATTAGGCACTTCAGTCTCTTTAGAGAGGTAGATAGCTTCCATTTCTTCATCTCGTTTTGTAGAAGGCCTTATTTTGTTCTGTCTAGAAATGCCCAGTAGCATTGCTCACCTTCTCCTGATGGCCATGGTGGGAATTTGGGTTTAATGACACTCCTATGTAAGTTGGGAGCGCTGCTCACTTATCTTTTCAGTCTCACTTTTAGTCAGCTTCTTCATATGGAACTTCTGTGCTATAAATCTGCTAACATGTGCCTGCTTTTCTTATATGAAGTCTAGCAACTTCTCATACGTTTATGTATCTTGGGCCAAGACGATACTTTTATACAAAGAAGGAGTCTCTTCTTTAAAGGGGGAGGATGTTTCTACCTCTCCATCAGTTTGATAGCTTAAGGTGTAAGTAATAGAACTTTCTAGAAATGTGATCATAGCAACCCTGGGGAGTCATACTTATCCCACGCTAAAATAAGAGAAAGAATACATTCCTACTGTGCCCATGTTTTCTTCTAGACACTCAGCACATCTGGTTCATACGTAACAGTGTTAGCTTGTGGCCTGGGATGTTTTGCGGGGTGTCGTATTTCCAAGGCACACTCAGTTGCGTTATCATTCCTATTAGTTAGCACAGTTGCACTCTGGAAAATGTCTTATTTCCTGCTTTATAAGGAAAGCAAAGGCTTAAAAATGGAAGATATTGAGTCCAAGGTTGCAAAGTCAGGACTCAATTCCAGATCTTCTGTCAAATTTCCACTATTATCCCAAAATTAGAAATCGGACTCTAGGTCACAGGCCAGGATTTTGTAGGCTAAGATAATGAAGACGCTACAGAGAGGCAAGTGGAGATTTGAGAAGTTAAAACCTATGTAGTATGCACAACTTTGCTCATCCTATCTCATGCAAATATATTTCTTTCTCTTAATTTCTCTCACATTTTTTTCTCTTAATTTCTCTGGAGGCTAAACCAGATTAATCACTGCCCTAGGTCACACAGCTCACTGGTAGCTGAGCTACTCTGACAACCCCTGACTTTCTGAGCCCCCAACCCACAGTCTTCTCATCACATTTCTCATTTCTCTTTAAATCCCAGTGTGCTTAGGTATGCAATAGACATTTAAAGGCAAAAGCAAGGGAAGTTTTGCACCTCCGTTGATGTCCTTAAGCAGTTTTTCTACTTTCCTTCCCTACACCCTCCAGCCCCTGGTGAACTGCTGACGTGTTCTTCTGCTCCCCACAGGGTGTGTGGTGGTGATATCTGTGATTGAGCAACTGGCTGAAGTTCACAACTCTTCAGTCCAGGTGGCAATGGAGAGACTCTGCAGCTACCTGCCTGGTAAGTTTGCAAGGGCCCTGGTGTTATGTCTGCTTGTCTCCTCCTCTGTGAAGCACCAAGAGGGAGTTTGCATCCTGTAGAGAAGAATTTGATTGTGCTTTCCTTAGATCGTTATTTTTGTGGCATTTATAAAGACTGAAATAAAATGTCCACTCTAGGTAGTTTCTGTCTGACATTTTCTATCACGGCAGACATCACTGTGGCTATTTAGGGAGAAAATGTTAAATGGCCAATTATCATTAGCATATCACAATAATAATGATTTTCCCACCTGATAATCATCTTAAATAATAAGAAGTCAAAATAATAAACAATTTTATGTTTGCTTATACACACCTTCACAGACACACACTGTTCTACTAATACAGACACTAGGCTGAAAGGATTCCTGATCTCAAAACCCCAAGTGGGAATGTTTCAGGGACACCCATTTCATCTCACCTGGATCTCAATCAAACATCTCACTCATCCTACAAACCAAGACACTGATAAGTGCTTTAGAATGCTGTATATTTGCTTTTCAGACTGAGTAGAAAGAAAATGTTCATTCTACTTTCTGTATATATAATAGTAATGTATTTGAGAGCCAAATTTTCTTTCTCTTAGCAGAAGCTAATTCATCAAGAAGACTGACATTTTTTTGGCTATTAAGTATGATATTGAGCCTAATGGTTTATATGGATTATATCTTTGATTTATTTAGTACCCCATGTCAGTAGCAAAGAATCATTTTTCTGAGAATAATATTGTTCATAATGTTCATTTACAGGATAGAATATTTAGAAATCAAAAAGAAAATCTTAGAGAGAATAGCATATACAGCACCTGCTTACAGTGTCCCGGATGGACCATTGTCTGCCCCAGTACTAGTTTCTATCAGTTCCTAGAAGGCCAAATGAACTTAATGAGTATTGTTTTTTCAGGACTTAATATTTACACATTCACTCATAGGAATCTACAAGTAAATTGTAGTTATTTTGTTAACAATTTTTAAAACCCTTCCTGCAAAAACAAAACAAAACAAAACAAAAGCAGATGTAGAATGCACATGAAGTGAATGCGTAGTGTTCCATTTTTGAGAGGTAAGCTCCTGTGTAAATAGCCCAGGTCAGAAAGAAGAAAGAATTACCCTGCTCAGAGGTCCCATCCATGTGCTCCATACAGTCGTGGCTCTTCTACCCACCTGAAAAAGAAAACATCTGAACTTTGTAGTAATTGCTTCTTCACATTTCTTTACAGTTTTAACATAACTATCTTCTTGCCCTCATTTTACATTTTCAAGGTCTATTACAATCTACAGCTTAGCTTTTCATCTTTTCCTTTCTCATAAAGTTTAGCTGTGAAATTTGTCCTGTAACATTTTCTATAGCCTGGCATGTACTGACTTCATGTATGCCCACAGTAACAGAACATGATTCTTCCGAGCTCTGCAGTTTCTCAGACTTGGAACTTAGGTTCAGAGCCTTGAACAGGACACTCCAGTTGGATTTCTTCCTTCCCTCCTCTCTGTAATTCTAGTGGCTGCCGATGCTTCATGGTGAAATGTATCAACTTACTGAATGGTATATTATTGGATATTTCAACTGGTCATTTCTTAATTGAACTACCCTTGGCCTGTTCCCTTATCATCTTACTTGAATATTTTCTTATAGTACTTAGTTCAATTTAAAAAATTAGGATAAATTATTCTTTTTCTTTACTAAACACTTTTTAAGAGAGTACATTGGTTTTCTATTATCCTCCCAAAGTAATCATTTTCTTCAAAATGCTGTATGAAGTCATGATTAAACATACCTTGAAGATTTCAGTCAATTGCAACCATTATCCTATTGAAGCTCAAATAACCCCTTCTTTGACCAGAAGGTCAGAATCTCCTCTTCTATTTGACCATGAGCTCAAATAACCTTGAACAGCTTCCTCGGTAACTGGAATAGCCAGGTATTCCAGCCTTGTCTGAACATTCCTAGAGCTTTAAATCAGTTGTTTTTCTTAGGAATCTGGTTTTTGTTGTGGTAGTGTTTTATTTGTTTGTAGCAAGTCCTATATTAAGACTAAAGCTGGGTACTTGGGGAATCTTAATTATACTAAATAATCAATCTTTCTAGGCCTGTTTGTGGACAGAAATAGAAAACACATGTATACACACAAGTACTTGCAACCAATAAATGTACATATACATACATATACACCAAAAACTCCTTGGTATATGATTCTTTCCAAGAAACTCTTAATTACCAAAAAGCCTAGTGTGGGGCTGGAGAGATGGCTCAGCAGTTAAAAACACATGCTGCTTTTGCAGTGGACCCAGATTTAGTTCTCAGAGCCCGTATCAGGTAGCTCACAACTGTCTGTAACTCCAGTTTCAGGGGCTCCAAGGCCCTCTTCTGGCTTCCCTGAGCACCAGTCACACACACAGTGCACATACATACATTCAGGCGAAATACTCATACACATAGAATAAAAATAAATATTTTTAAAGTAAAAGGCTTCCTGTCAGTTTAGTCTTTTTCTTTCAGGTCAATTGCTGTGTTTGCCAAGCATTTCAAAGGATACTTTTTGTTTTGTTTTCTGTGAAAGATAGTGATATAAGCAGAGAAGTGTTTCAGTGCTCATTATTGAATGTTCAGATTCTTGGGCATGCAGTGGTTCCAACTATATGTATTTCCTAATTGAAGGAAAGGCTTTTTATGTTTTCAGTTTCCTTGGTTTCCTTTGCTTCAGGGATTTCCTTTTATCTGTGTATTGACTCTTCATCGTCTATCTGATACGTTACCTCCCTCTTGAATCCCTTCCCATCTTTGTGTATGGGAATGTGTGTTGAGTGCTAGGGTGACACCCAGGACACCATGCACACTAGCCAAGTGCTCTCACCACACTGTAACATGTACCCTTTCACGTCGTATCACTAAATCTCTTCCTCCTTCCTCCTTATTCTCTGAAGACAATGTCCATTCGATTTGTTCTGTGTTCATTCTAGTTTAAACTTCTTTTATAATTTGTATTCCTCCCTGATTTCTTTTTATATTTTCTAACTTGTATTTCTTGCCTTCTTTTGTGTCTTATATCATTTTATTAATGACTTCTCTCATTTTGAACTCCTGTTTTAATCTCTTCTTTGGCATGATTTCTGGCATGCTTTTACTATCTGTAGGAATGTTTTCTTAGAATAGCTTTGTATGGGAGTTGACCTAGATACATTTCTGTTGCTTAATTTTTTGTGAAATTAGTCTTCAAAAGCTCTTAGAAAGAGGCAGAATAGTGTTTCCGAATGCTCAGAGCGCCATCTCTGTTGCTTGCTGCTCAGACTCTGCATCTTTCCCCTGGCCACTTTCACCAGGAGCTTCCTTTAACACTATTTTTAAGCAGCTCAGCAGTTTCCACTGATTGTGTGCCCTGCTCAGAAGGGATCTAGGAGTCTAGTTAACAGAGTTTATGGGTATCAGATCACTCTAAATCCCTAATCCTGACCTTAGGTGCTGTAGCTAAATTCCTCCTGAGCTCAGTTGCCATCTTCTGATGGGATCACTCAGCATCTAACACCTCTGGTCTCTCCTTGGGAGCATATGCAGATAAGTCATCTTTACGTAACACTGTGTTCTGTTCATGGGGGTTCCTAATTTTGCTTTAACTGTTTTCTGTGTTAACTGCTAGCCAAGTACTCTGTGTGTGTGTGTGTGTGTGTGTGTGTGTGAGAGAGAGAGAGAGAGAGAGAGAGAGAGAGAGAGAGAGAGAGAGAGAGAGAGAGAGAGAGTTGGGGGAGGTCGCCTCCCCACCCCCCCAGGGCTCAGAGAGATTCAGAAGCTCCACTGCTTCCCTCCGTGACTTTCCAGTATTCTCCAGTGTGAAGGTTTTAATTTTACATCAATAATTAGGCATCACTTTGCAACATCCTGTTTTCATTCAGCATTCTGTTTTTAAGATCTATACTCATTAAGACAATGCCTCAATTGTTCTTATATCCATGTCTTTGATTTATACCCCTATTATTGGATATTCAGACTCTTCCCAAAGTCTTACTTCTATAGTTTGGGGATGGTCTAAATGTGTTTGCCCTAGACTCTTGTACTGGAGGTTTGGTTTCCAGTACATTATGTGTCACAGCCAAATATAGGTGATTCAGCCATGGCCATCACCCTGGGAAGCGCTGATATTATGGCGAGAACTAGCACCTAAAACCAAGTTGATAGGAAAAAGAACAGCTGTACTAGGCATTTTAGCATATACCTGAGGTATCAGCTATGTGGAAGGTTGAAGTCATAGAACCCATGAGCTAGTTCTAAAGCATCTTGTGCACTGTGTTGAAACACTGCTACAAAATAGAAAGCAAGTGAAGCTAGTGAGATGGTTCAGTGGGGAAAGGTGCTTGTAGTACAAGCCCGACAACCTAATTGTACCCTAAGAATCCACATGTACCCCCTCATGTTATGCACCCACATGGGGAGAGAGAGAGAGAGAGAGAGAGAGAGAGAGAGAGAGAGAGAGAGAGAGAGAGAGAGAGGCAGAAACAACAACAATAACAACTCTTTAAAAAAGCAAGTTCTGGTCTCTCTGTGTGAGTGCTGACTCCCTCCTGCTAGGTTGCCTCTTCATGAAGTATACACCACCACGTGCTGGTTGGAGTGACACGTTTCACATCCTTGGGTTAGAGAGGAAAACACTGCTGCTATTTTCTGAAGGAGGGATTTGCAGGGAGTCACAGTCGTCGCTAACCCTGCTCGCCCACTTGCTGTTCACGTGTAACAGGTTTCAGTGTCACAGGGAACCATTTGCACCTTGAGTGTGATTTTTCTTTTTCTAGGAAAAGCTCTGTTGTCCAAAGGTAAGAGAGTGGAAGCCTAGTGAACGGAGAGCCTACCTGTCACACGGGGAAGCAAGGCAGACTGCAGGGTTTGGGGGGTTGTGTTTCCTACTCAACAGGAGAAACGCCTGTCATTAAAAAAGACTTTGGGGGGTCGTTTTGATCTTATCAGAAAATATTGGACTTTTGAGTGGAGACCAGGTACTCCTGTTCAGTTTAAACAGTCGCACCACTTGATAGACTTAAAGGTAGGCTGGACATTTTGTTCTAACTTAGTGACTATGAAAAACCTGCATAAAATAACTACATGAATTATACAGAATAATGAAGAGAGTGTCTCCTAGCTAAACACTTCTCCTGGAGAACATAACAGGCCCAGCCCATAGTGTATCCTTAGGTCTAATATTGGCTTCTGCATGATAATCCAGATGCAGGAAGAACAGATGAAGATGATAGTATGCACACAAACACACATTCGTTTTAAAAATGATTTCTAAGTATTCATTTTGCCTCTAAAGCTAAGCAAGCACAAATCCCTAGCCGTAGTGGTCAGAACACAAGCGCCATGTGCTAGAAAATCGTCTCTGCATAGATCTTGCTGCCCTTCCAATGCCTGAGAAGACTAGCATTTTTAAATTGTGCAATGTGTTTCTGACCTTTGCTTTGACCTGAGGTTTTACCTATGCTTTGAATGGAAAAATTAAAAAAATAAAGAAATAAAAAAGGAAAAGGAAACATGATTGGTAGTGAGTTTCAGCACTAGATGAATGCAAAAAATAAAGAAAGAAAACAGAAAAGGAACATGGCTGTTCCTAGGTGTGGTGGAGAAGAGAGTTTATCATAGATATGTGAGAGGGCATAGTCAGAGGCAGGGACATCTGGAAGAATCCAGAGTGGACATGAGGAGACTGAGCTGTGCTGTGTGGAGAAACAGGGAGGAGAGAGGAAAGGGGAGAGCAGGGCAACTAAGTGGGTACAGCAGTCATGAGGCCCAAACGTACAAAGAGGGCAGGTATCCAGAATGGTTGGACTGGACAGGGAAGGCCAGCCCAGCCCCCTGCTGGAGAGTTACAGGTAGGGAATGGGATATGCCAGCCAGGAGAGCCTGAGAGACTGAGGGATGCAGGGAGAATCTGGCAGCCAGGTCCACTTTGATATGTCAAAGAGGTCCCAGGTTTGACACCTAACATGGTTCTCTTTAGAATGATCTCACAATCATAAATGGGAAAGTAGTTAATGGAATTCCTGTTGCCATTAGTCAACAGAATCTCACATTCTGAGTATCATACCAGAACTTCACTTCTCTGGTCTCCATTCAAAAATTCTATCTCTGTTAAATATGATAGTTTAAAAGGAACAAAGTAACACATGCATCCCAGAATATGCAACCACGGAGAGGCTAATTGTTCTCTTTCTGTGTGCTTCAAGGTACTCACTAACAGTGTCTAACAGTACCTGCTCTGCCTGAGGTAGTGAAGGTATCAAATAAAATGTCCTTAGCGTATTGAAATGTATGTACTTTACAAATAACATTGGCTTTCAGAATCTTTAGGAAGGCCTTTAGGAAGGGAAATCTTTAACCTCAGCTGAACTGTTGACTACTCCTGTGACCTTGGCTCTCTCACCCTTGGTGTTCCTGCTTATAGGATGAAGGTAATGAGTCCGAATAGCAAGGCAGTGACAGTCAACGTGAGCACGACTCAAAAATGGGAGGAGGTTTCATTTGCAAATACACATGTGTTTCCTAGTGCATGAGGACTGCCCAGTGATCCTTTAAAAAGCCTTCTTTGACTTTGGAATGGCCATGTTGTTTTCTATTGTTGATGTGCTCTTCTAAGTCTTCATTCTCTAGATCTGTAGAAATATTTCCATATCTGCCAGTTCACAAGTATGATCCAATAGTAAAGGTTCTACTGTCAATCTTATCTTCAGAGCTAGGAATGTAGCTCAATGATAGAAAAATGTGCCTAGCATGCACAAGGTCCTGGTCTTGGGTCCTAGTAAAACACACACACACACACACACACACACACACACACACACACACACACACACACACACACCCCACATGCATGCATTCACACACACATACCTGGCAGCATGCCAAAGCATCCTCTACTATCTGGTGGTACTAAAACCAAAACAATACAGTCTAGAATGGACAGAAATGTATTTGTCTCAGAGTTCTGGAGGTCCAGAGACCAAGGGGATGAGCCAAGTGTCATGTTTCCTGCTGTGTCATCCCATAACATGACATTAATCCATTCACAGGGGCAAGAACCTTTGATTAGGCCCCAGAGCCCAACACTATGGCTTGAGGACTAACTTCTTGACACAGGAACATCAGGGACACATAAGAACCACAGCTGATTTCTATCAACATTCCTATGGCAGTCACCACTTGGGTTGCAGTGACAGTTGGGGCCATCTAATCATAGTTTCCTGGGTAAATCCATCTCTTGCCCAGAGGTGTTACATGTTTCTGCTCCTCATTCTCGCATGCTGAGCTTCTAATTTAGATCTGGGAGCATCCTCTCTTTTCCCACATCCAGCACTGCTCCAGGGGCCTCCCCGAGTTAGCAGAATCACAGAATCCAGTTGAAGAAAGAGATTGCAGAGGTGCCTGCTCCAAATGAGAACCCTGTAGCCATTCACTGTGAGTGGAGCAACACAATCACAGAAACACACTCATAGTGCTTCTCATCAAACCAAAGGGAGATGGATTTTCTCTGCCTCTTAGCCAGTAATGCAAGTTAATCAAAGAACACACAAATGTCATTTTTTAAATTGCTCTGCTCCAGGCTAAGCTCCTTCAGCATTAGCATTACTTTAAACATTTCCAAGCTGCCTCTCTCCTCACTTAATTACGAACTTCTCTTAAAAACATTCCTTAAGCTATATGATGCTACAGTAAAAACAACCAAGCCATGGCCACATTTTCTTTTCTTTTCTTTCTTTCTTTCTTTCTTTCTTTCTTTCTTTCTTTCTTTCTTTCTTTCTTTCTTTCTTTCTTTCTTTCTTTTCTTTTTTTTTCTTTTCTTTTTGTGAGACAGAGTTTCTCTATGTAGCCCTGTGTGTTTTGGAATTAGCTATGTAGACCAGGCTGGACTCAAGTTCCTAGAGACCTATTTGCATCAGTCCTCTGAGCACTGGGATTAAAGGTGTGTGCCACCATGACTGGCATGGTCACATTGTCAGATACGGAAGGCAAAGTCTGTGGAAAGAGGTGAGGGCACTTTACCCAAGTCTGAGGTCAGAGAGCTGGTGCTAGAATCCTAGTTTCTTGAGGTCAGTGACGTCACAACATCAGACCCTCTGCACAGTAGTAACCCTCAACAGAAGCAGTATGGAGGGGAGGACAACAGATTTCTACCATTAGTTTGAGATACAATTCACATGTATTGCAAGTCATTGATTAAACTGGTAATCACAGTGGCTTTCTATATGTTCAGAGTTGTAACCCATCACCATGATTTCAGAATATTCTCATTACACCAGTGTCTTAGTTAATGTCCTATTGCTGTCAAGAGACACCGTGAGGAAGGCAACACTTATAAAAGACAACATGTATTGAGGGGCTTGCTTACAGTTTCAGAGGTTTAGTCCAGCAGACAGGGATGATACTGTGTGCTTTACAAGGCAGGAGGGGGGGGAGAGAGAGAGAGAGACAGAGGGAGGAAAGGAGGGAGGGAGGGAGGGAGAGAGAGAGAGAGAGAGAGAGAGAGAGAGAGAGAGAGAGAGAGAGAGAAACTGGACCTGTGCTTTAGAACCTCAAAACTCACCTTTGGTGACATACTTCCTTCAACAAAGCCACACCAACTCCAGAATGAGCACACCTCCTATTCCTTCTAATCCTTCTCAAACAGTTAGCTCCTGGTGACTAGCATTCAAATTTATAAGCCTATGGGGCCATTCTCATTCAAACCACCATAAAATATACACCCCTTAGCTATCAAGCTCCAACACCCATCCTCTCCAGCACCTAAAATCCACTCATCCACTTCCTATCTTTTGTATTTATCTGTTATAGATACTTTATATAAATTGAACTATATAATGTTTCCTCTTTTGGGATCAATATCTTTTGCCTAGCACAGTAATTTCTGTCACTTTGCATAACTTTAAATGTATTTTTAGAATTACATTCATGTCACATGCATCAAGAACTTCATTACTTTTTAGAGCTGAGTAGTATTCCAGTGTATAGACATCAACATGAGCCTATTAGCTCATGAGCATTTAAGGGACTGGAAAAAGCAATACTACTTCAATGTTTGAACATGTCTTCTGGTTTCCATGAAGGAGTAGAATTTCTGCATCCTATCAAAGCTTTTCTAAATCCATACTAAGTAATTTGTGGAACTCTGAGGTTAGTCACTAAAGTGTTTGTACCATTTTACATTCCACTACTGTAGGATACTTTTCATTTTGATTCACTTTCAACACTTATTATCACTTTGTATTGTAGCACATGGAGGTATGAGCTGTATCTCACTTGAATTTAGATAAAAACATGCATATTTATGTATCTTTAAGAAAGCACCTCTTCAGATGCTTTCCATATTTTTAATTATACTATTTATCATCATTATTAAATTGTATTAAACATTTATCTAGAAACTTCCATCCCATTGGTAGCCCGATAACTTCTTCTTGATCATGGGTAAACTGTTTATTAAACAAAGCTATTCTCTAAATACAGCAAAACAAGTCCATTTATTAGTTTCCAAGTGTATGGATCTTCCGACATGACTAAATGTAGATCCTAGAAGATCTTGAGTGTTACCGAACCTCTATAAATAACATTTGTCATAGCATTAACAACAGCAAGGATAAGAGAACTTCGTCTTTCCCAGACAAACATAATTATCAATCAACCTTAGGATCTATTCATATTCCTACAAAACCATTTATTCTGAGTATTTTAAAGTCCTTCTGATGTATTTTACTCACTTCAACAAGAAGGTGGAGTAAAGGAACTCTTGCCCTTTTCTAGACCTTTAGGATTGTTTGATTTTGGACCTTAAGACAAGGGACCGAGGTGCGTATTTTACATATCAAAGCACACCCAGCCTCAGATCTTCCCAGCATCCCTCAGTCTCTACCTGGCATACCCTGCCTCCAACCCTGAACTTTCTGTCTCAGCGGTTGGGGTGCCCTTGCCCCAGAGGCTTCTCCCTCTATCATCCAAACATTTTCTTTCCATAATCCCCTTCCCTATGGCAACTTTCCTAGCCTCAATCCTTGGGGCCAGTGAACTTGCCTGAGATCAGCTTCCCAACAAACCTGTGTTTAACATAGTCCAACCTGTTTTTTTGTTTTTTGTTTTTTTTCCAACCTGTTTTGAACTGGCTCATTTTACCAGCAGAGAAATACTCTATCATGGATTACTGCCCTAAACTGCTATTAGCTAGTTACCTGTTGGGTTTCAGCACTAACTAAAACCATCTTCTGCCAAGACATTGAAGAGTCTGGGTAGGAAGGCTTCACTACTATGGTGAACAGTCAGAGAAGAGTGCTGAGTCCTACATGGCCATGGAACGGACTTCATGACATGGCCCCACCCCTGGAACAGAGCCAGTGTGATGTGGATCTCCACGAGTGCTGATGATTGCTGTGGTCATGAGGCTTGTTTGTGTAGTAATGTGCATATTTTCATGTTCCTCCTTCAGGGAATGCTCTCCCTGTTAAGGTTAATGACTCTTGTGATAATTAGAAACAGCATGAGTCTGGGAGGTGAGGATGTGTCTATATTCCTCAGCACTATGACCTTCAGGACAGCCTGTAAGACTGTGGAAAAGAACTCTGAAAACCTAAGTTAAAAGTACATAATTTCTCATCTATGCAAAATATAAGGATGCAAATTGAATTATATGAGGGGTTTTTCTGTCCAAAAAGAACAAAGACAGCTGCACTAATGAGCCAGCTTGTTAGAAAGATACAAAGACAAACAGATTTCTGAGTTCAAGGTCAGCCTAAGACAGAATGAATTTAGGTCCAGGTGTGATGGGAATGGTGATCTCAGAACTTATTGACTGTGCTTACACAGGCAGGCAGATCTGGGAGTGGTGATCTCAGGACAGGATTCTACCAAGCTGAACTTACTGTTAGTGCTTACAAAGGCAAGCACCCTGAGTTCATCTGTTATGTTAAAAAAAAAAAATGTGTCAGCTGCAGCAGCCATCTTCCAGTAACTCACCAAAATGGCTAACAGGAAAAGAGGAGGGATATTCACTGTATGTTCTCTAGGCCTTTTAAGAAACATGGAGTTGTTCCTCTAGCCACATATATGTTAATCTACAAGGAGGGTGACATTCCTTGTAGACATCAAGGGAATGGGCACTGTTCAAAAAGGAATGCCCCATAAGTGTTACCACAGCAAAATCAAAAGAGTCTACAATGTCATCCAACATGCCATGGGCATCATTGTAAACAAGCAAGTTAGGAGAAAGATCCTGGTCAAGAGGATCAATGTGTGTATTGAGCCCATCAAGCACTCAAAGAGCAGAGACAGCTTCCTGAAGTGGGTGAAGGAGAATAATCAGAAGAAAAAGGAAGCCAAGGAGAAGGGCAAGTGGATCCAGCTGAAGCACCAACCTGCACTTCCCAGAGAAGCATAATTTATGAGGACTAACAGAAATGAGCTGAGCTGCTGGAGTCCATTCCATAAGAATTTATGGCCTAATTTAAAAAAAAAGAAATAAAGGACCACGAACTGGGGGAAAAATGTACTTGCTGTCTTTTCTAAGAGTCAAGGGGCTAGGGCCATAAAAATGCTGATTCTTGGACAAACAAAAAGGAACCTGGGGTGGATGATTGAATTAATACATAAATAAAAGACTGAGCTTTGGTCTGCAAGAACTGAGCTATCTAGAAAGAACTGCTTGGAGAGCTGTCTAGAGCAGAGAGCTGCCTCAGGCAGAGAGCTGTCTTGAAGAGATCTATCTGGAGAGCCATCTCAAGCTGAACACAGCTGTCAACTTGTACCCATGATTGACTTTGAGTGGTTTTTTACCACTCCCAAACATCCCTTCCTCAGGAACCTTTTCAAGCTGAGGCTGATTCGTGGCAGAAGAGGCTTGTCACATAGACTCAGGGTCATTGAAGAAGCTTTTGAGGACAGAAGCTTCCCTTCTTTCAGGTACAGAGAGGGAAATGGCTTTACAAATGGACACTTTTTTTGTAACCCTTGCAAACAGAAATCTGGAGGGCAGGGCAAAGCCTCTGAAGGCAATGAAGAAGTATGTAATTTGGCAGAACAGATAGATGAGAATTGATAAAGGTTGTGCTGCCAAAGAATTTCTGCTTGTGAGAAGCAATTAATCAAAGCACTAGGGCTAATTAAAATAACTGATCATTGCCTAGGGAGTGAAATCTCTGAAGAGTCCTGTGAAGGTTGAGTAGATATGGCCCCCATAGACTCATGTATTTGAATGTTTGGCCCGTAGAGAGTGGCACTATTAGGAAGTGTGACCTTGTTGGAGTAGGTGTGGGCTTGTTAGAGGAAGTATGTCACTGTAGGGATAGGTTTTGAGGTCTTATATGCTCACACTATGCCAAATGTGACACAGTCTCCTGCTTATGGAGTCAAAACTCTCAGCTTTTCCAACATCTTGTCTGTCTATACACTGCCATGCTTCCCACCATGATGATAACCTCTGAAACTGTAGGCCAGCCCTAATTAAATGTTTTTCTTTATAAGAGTTGCCATGGTCATGGTGTCTCTTCACAGCAATAAAACCCTAACCAAGGCAAGTCCTTTGGGGAGTTCCTGACTCTTTTATGATGAACCTGGAGGTAAACAAATTTATTTGGATTAAAATAGCCCCATAGCAGCCACTGTGATTACAAGATAAGTCTCCCATTTGCAGTGTTAGAGTTGGGGAAATTATTTCTAGACTCCTTAGAACTTCTGTGTGCTGTTTACCTAAGACAGTGTTGTAGACTCCTTCAGTCCAAAAAAACCCATGATTATCTCCCTCCTCTATTTTCTGTCTGATTATCAAATGTCAGTTCTGTTTTTACAAACCCAGTTCAGTTTCTGTCTGAACTGGTTAGATACCATATACTTCAAGGTCATGTGCTCTTTCATAGTACTGATGAACCTTTAACATGGGCTCAATGCACAAAGAAAGATTAATTAATTAATTTATTATTGGAGAATCACTGTCAAATGCACTCTGAATTTTTAAAAAATTGTTCAGACAAATCAGCTCAAAGCATGAATTCATGAAGTTTCAGAATCCCAGAGAGAACTTACCCATGATCCCCTGAGGCAGCAAACAAATAACACATAACAGCCTCAGGTACCTGTGCCTGGTTACTAGGTATTCTTGGGTCATGAAGTTCTGCTGTGGATCCCACTGGCTGAACAAAATTTATTGGAAACATCTATAAAGAGGAAAATGCTTTATACCTGTTAAATTAATAGTTTCCTTGAGCAATTATCTATAAAACAGAATAAAGTAAAACCAAACAAGTAAAAAGTCATGAATCAGCATTCAGAACTAAAGTTAGTTCAGAGACACTCATCTGGTAGCAAGTTCTACCATCATTTACTGAGAGTGGAAGGAATCAAGGTGAAGAAACAATTCATTGGTTATTTGGTCACGGTGCTTCTCATGCTTAACTTAGGCTCAGCTATTGTACTCAACTCCATGTTAATTTGGTCTAATGAAGTTTGGTGTAGTAGCCTGGTTCATATCAATTTCTTTCCATAAGTTTTATTTGTCAGTTGTCTATTTTATACTTCTTGTTCTCTTGGTGTCGTATTTGAGAAAATCCTGCCTAAAACAAAAGACAATGATTTATACCCATGTTTTCTATGAAGAGTTTTATCATTTTAGTGCTTATGTGTAGATTTTTAGTCCACTGGAATAAATTTTTTGTATACTAGTATGAGGAGGATGTATTAGTTACTTTTCTATTGATGTATATAAAAATGTACCATAACCGAAGCAATTTGTAGACTGGTTTACTTGGACTTAAGTTCATTAGGGCTAAGAGTCTAACACCATATGACAGGAAAGTGTGGCAGCAGGCAGGCAGACATGGTGCTGGACCTGGAAGTTAAGAGTTCACATCTTAATCCACATGGAGGAAGCAAGGAGAGTGAACTGTGAATGGTGCATGGCTTTTAAAACTCCAAAGCCCACACCCAATGGTGTACCTTTAGTAGGCCATTGTCTTCGTTAGGCTTTTATTGCTGTGAAACACTATGACTACAGCAACTCTTATAGAGGAAAACAACTAATTGGGGCTTGCCTATAGTTTTCGGTGTTTAGCCCATTATTGTCATGACAGTATTCAGGCAGACATAATGCTAGCAAAGAAGCTGAGAGTTCTACATTCAGTTCTATATCTGTATCAGCAAGCAGCACAGTGACACACTTCCTCCAACAAGCCCCACCTGTTCCAACAAGTTCATACGTAATAGTGCCATTTCCTGTGGACCAAACATTCAAACACATGATTATGTGGGTACCAGTCCTACTCAAACCACCTCAGCCACACTTCCTAATCTACCCAAATAATGCCACTAACTGGGCACCAAATTTCAAGTGAGAAATTTCAGTTACTCTTCTGCTTATAGCTGTCAATTTTTTCAAATTTTCTCATTGAAATTGTCTTGGCACACTTAAGTCTTAACTACAGACTCAAGATTTCTAGCCCCTTGATTCTATTTCATTGGCCCACATGTCTCCCATTTTAATACCACACTATCATGGCAACTATAGTTTTGTAGCTTGCTAATTGTGAAGTATGAGTCTTCTAACTTTGATTTTCTTTTTCAAGATAAAAAAAAATTCATTCTGAGTCACATATAGTTAGGATCAGTTGCTCAGTTTCTGCAGAGAATTTACAATTGTTTTGGAGATGGCATTGAACTAGTAGGTCAGATTAAAGAATATGGCCACTCTAATCCCATTAACCGTTGACTCACTGATCCATCACCATGGTGTGTGTTTCTGCTTGTTTGGATCGTCTTTAACTTCTCTGGGTAAAATCATATTTCAAGGAATATATTTGCATGTTTTTCAGAAAGTGTCTCATACAGTAGCCCAGGTAGCCTGGAACTCACTATGTAGAAGAGATCGACCTCAAAATTATGGCACTTCTCCTGCCTCAGGTTTCCACGGTCTGTTTGGTGTACATTCTACACCAAACTGTTTTTGTTTGATTTTTCTTTGTCAAATTTATTTTTTTATTTTGTTAAATTTATTTCTAAGTATTTAATTCTTTTTGATGCTATTATAAACAAAATAGTTTTCTTAATTTCATTCTTATTTGCTCATTTCTACTTCACAGGAAAACAATTAGTTTTGCATTATTGGTTTTTTTATTGTGCAATGTCATTAAATTCACTTATTAGTTCTCATCGTTTATTAATGGGTTCCTTGGGGTTTGCTACCTACATGATGACATCATTTGTGTAATAGGTTGTTTTGTTCTTTCTAATCTGGGAGCCTTGCATTTCTTTTGGTTAGCTAGTTATTATGGCTAGTATTCCACAGTAACGCTTATGGGGAAAGGGTTCTGGCTTTTGTCATTAAATACCAGGCTAGTAGTTTTGTGAATAGCTTTGATCAAATTGAAGACTTTCCATTTCATTACTAGTTGGTTTTTGATGTGGTTCTTTTGCAGGGAGTGGGGGTTATCAAGTATATGTATAGTATTCTGTCAAATATCTTCATCTATTGATGATGATGTGAGCTCTGTCCTTTACTGATATAGTGTGATATGATAGCTGATTTCAAATGTTACACCTTGCATTTTTGGGACAAAACTTACTTGGTCAATGTATAACTTTTTTCTACATTGTTGTAATAGATTTATATCATATTCTGAAAATCCTTGGAGTTATATTTATAAGAGATGTGGGACTATATTCTTGAAGGGATATATTTTGATACTAGTCTCACAGAAGTTAAAAAATATTCTATACCTTTCCATTTTTAGAAGAGATGTGGTGAGCTAATAAACTTTACTAGTAGACCTTTCTCATCATGTTAGAGTTTTCTTTGGAGAAGTTTTAGATTACTGTTTCAGTCACTTTCTGTGCTACATGTCTACTTATTCTTAAGACTGATTTGGCATTTCATGTATTTCTGAAGACATCTCCTTACTCCATCTACTTTTTTCTTTGCTGCCATGCAGCCATATGAGAAAAGTATTCTCTCAGTTGAGGGTTACGCCTGGAAGATGATTCTAAAGTGTCAAGTTAAAAAAAATCAGCCAGCATCGAGGGTATTTTCTTACTGGACATGTATATGTGTTGTGTGTGTTCTTAGATATTGATGCAGTTTAGCAACTCCTATAAAAGTGGGTCTTCTTTTGCTCTATAGTAAAGACTAATTGATGAAGTTGAACTCCTCCCTCAAATGATCAACAGAAAGGAATACAAGTTGTGTTTCTTTTTAACACCAAAAGATATCTTTTTAAAAACAATTATTCAAATTTTTTCATACAGTACATTTTGATCTTCATATAGTTCCTCTCCCTACTCCTCCCAGATCCTTCCTGCCTTACTGCCCATGCAATATCAAATTCATTCTAAAAACAGCAACAACAACCACAACCACAACCACAAACCAGGAAAAATAACTATAACAACAACAAAAACCTCAAAAAAAAAAAAAAAGAAATTAAGACAAACTTAAACCAAAAAGGAAATAAGATTTAAAAAAGTAACAAAACAAAACAAAAGGTGTCCACACACATGCACACACACACGAAATGTGAAGTCTAATTTGTATTGGCAAACTACTTCTGAGTACAAGAGCTTTCCAAGAGTTAAACTTCCCAGTGAAACTCCATTGGAGAAAACTGATATTCCCTTTCCCAGCAGATATTAATTGTGAACAGCTTCTTAGGCAGAGTTGGGACTTTGTTTCTACTTCTTCTCCTTGTTGTATTTTGTCTGTTTTGAATCTGTCCAGGTCTTGTGTGCTATCATAGTCTCCGGGAGTTCATATGTGTATCAATCCTGTTGTGCCTGGAAGACATTGCTTCCACGGAGTCACCCACTTCTGGTTCATACAATCTTTCTGCCTCCTCATAGAGCTCTGAGCCTCGAGGGCAGGAGTTTGATAAAGACATCCCATTTAGGGTTGAGTGTTCCAAGGCCTCTCACTCTCTGCATATCATCAAGTTGTGAGTCTCTGTATTAGTTACCATGTATTGCAAGAAATTTCTCTGATAAGCATTGAGTGATACTCTCTACTCTGTGTGTATAGCAAGATGTCACTAGAAGTCATTTTATTTCTCTGTTTATTTAGCAGAAGAATAGTAGTATTGGTTTTGCTCTAGGCCCATGTTCTATGTAGTGTTGGGTTCTTGGCCACTTTAGTAGTGTCATGTATGGGTTTCATTTTATGGACCGTGCCTTAAATTCAATCAAAAAAGTGTGATTACTGCCATAACATTTGTGCCACTATGTGGTACCAGTATATCTTTCAGGCAGGTCACTGTTGTAGGACACAGGATTTTTAGATGAGAGAAATTGTTTCCTTTTCCCCTTTTTTCCTGCTCCCAAGTAGGGGTCAAGCTTCTAGTTGGGGACCAGCTCAATTTCTCCATGTTTGATACCATAAGTAAATTGTGTCTACACCAATAGGGTTTTACCATCATCTTGGAAATAACATGTGATATTTGGACGAGGGCTCTATTGATCCCCCTTTGGCCAACAATTCAACAAATGTAACCCATTCCTGGCACTGGAAATTTTACTTGGTGGCACAAGCTATCTAGTTGGGTCATTGTCTCCCCCATTATATGGTGACTTCATTTACTTTTTTTTCAAATATGTATATATTTTAGGAGACTTCTACTGTGAGGTTTCCACACTACTTTAAAAAAAAACCACTTTCGTGTCAGTACCCCCTCCATTTCCTTCTTTATCATGCCCGCCCACCCTTTGCCATTTAGTCCTATCTAGTTCCCCCTTTACCTACTTATGACGCTATACTCTATTACTCCATCCTCGGAAGATTTCCTCCTCCTTCCCGGTCCCCTACTAGCTACCTAATCTCTGTGGTTATTGAAATTGAAACACTTATATCTAGAGTTTAAAAGTAGACAACCACATATAAAATAAAGCATGCACTATTTGAGTTTTCTTTGGGAGCTTTAGGTCACATCACTCAAGATAATTGTTTCTAGCTCCATCTACTTATCTGAAAATTTCATAATTTCAATTTTCTTTATACCTGAATAACATTTTCATTATCCATTCATCAGTTGGTGGATAGCTAGGCTATTTCAAATTTCTGCCTGTTAGGAATAGAACAGTAATAGACATGAATGAGCAAGTATCTCTGTAGCAAGATGCAGAGTCTTGTAGGTATATTGCCTAAGAGTGTTATAGCTGGATCTTGTGGTACATAAAATTTCGGCTTTTTAAAATAACCTCTACACTGATTTCCAGAATGGATACGGCCATTTGCACTCCTGCCAGCAATGAGTAAATATTCCTCTTTCCCAACATCTTCACCATCATGTGTTTTTTTTTTTATTTTGTTTATTTTGGCCATTCTGACTGGAATAAGATGAAATATCAAGTAGTTTTAGTATGTATTTTCTTGATGGCTAAAGATGTTGAATATTTTGTGTTTCTCAGCCATTCATCCTTCATTCTTTCTTTCTTTTCTTTCTTTCTTTCTTTCTTTCTTTCTTTCTTTCTTTCTTTCTTTCTTTCTTTCTTTCTTTCTTTCTTTCTTTCTTTCTTTTAGTACTCTGTTTAGTTCTATACCACATTTTAAAATTGGGTTGTTCTCTTGATGTTCAGGGTTTTAGCTCATTGTATTTTCTCGATACTAATCCTCTACCAGATGAGTAATTAGTAAAGATGTTTCCTATTCTGTAGGCTGCCATTTTGTTCTAATAACGGTGCCATTTGCTGTATAGAAGCCTTTTAGCTTCATGAGGTCCCACTCACTGTTGGACTTAATACCTGTGCTATCCTTGTCCTATTCAGAAAGTCCTTTCCTGTGACAATGAGTCCAGGTGTATTCCCTACTTTCTCTTCTAACAGGTTCAGGGTATCTGGTCTTATGTTGAGGTCCATGGTCCATTTAAGATTGATTATGATGTAGAGTGATAGATATATATCTATTTGCATTTTTATGTGTAGGTAAAGATTTATCAGCATCATTTGTTGAGAATGCCATTTTTTCTCCAATGTGATTTTCTTCAACTTGTGAAAAATCAGGTATCCGTGCTGTGTGGAATTATATCTTGGTCTTCAATTCAGTTCCATTGATCAAAGTGTCTGGTTTTTTTATGCCAATACCATGCTACTTTTATTACTATAGTTCTATATAACTTGGAATTTTCTTATTCAGGATTGTCTCAACTATTCATTGTCTTTTTGTTTCCACATGAAGTTGAAGGGTTTTTGTTTTTCAATTTTTGTGAAGAATTGTGTTGGAATTTTTGGTGGGGATTGTGTTGAATCTGTAGACTGTTTTTAGTAAGATGGCCATTTTTACAATATAGTCCTACCAATCCCAAGCAAGGGAGATCTTTCCATCTTCTGGTGTATTCTTTAATTTATTCTTTTTCAGTGTGTGAAAGTTTTTATTATATAAGTTTGATATTCATCCACTTGCATGGCTAACATTATCATAAGATATTTCATTCTTTGAGGCTATTATAAAAGCCTCAAATCAAGGTAGTTTCCCTAATTCTTTCTCAATATGTTTGCCATTTAACAAAATAGATCTTAGCCAACATTTTTATATTCCTTGCTATAAAAAAACCCTGAAATCTATAATCTATAATTTTATAAGAAACTAAACATCTTCAAATAACTGCAGAAAAATAGCATTCACACAAGCATTCTATAGGAAGGGTTACTTCTTATAGGTCTGAGTACTTTGCCTACATTCAAGTCTGTGTACCACTTATGTGGTGCTGGAGGAGTCCAGAAGTGGGTATCTAATCCCTCAGATCTGGAACTACAGATGGATGTGAGTCACAATGTGGATCATCTGGAGCCATTGTTCTAAACCCCCGAAGTGATGCTCTAATAGCCATGGTAACTTTAAAATTACTGGCCCTTAAAGCCAATACTCAGTCGTTATTAATCATTAGTCTTAGTTCTTCTTAGAGATAAACACCAACTCATGTTCTAAACTATGATAACAAAATGTATTCTATTTACCTTTTTAATTTTTCTTAGAAAAGCTGTTCTTGAAGACCTCCTGCTATTTCTTGGTTCAGATGTTTGGCTCAGACATCATAAAACTGTGAGTATGGTGTATAGTCATATGTGAGTATAGATGTATGGTGTGGAAATCTGGCTCCATTTCTTCCCAAGCACTTTGTACACAAGATTTACAGACAGCACCACCAACAAATAACCCTATGCTATCCACTGACTAAGTGGGTGACTGACTGTTCTGAGCTCCTAGTACTTAACTCTGCTCTCTTCCAGTAGCTTTCAGCCCTCTGTCCTCCAGGGTTTCTAACCTATTAGCCTCAGTGCCTCTGTGCCTTCTTTGTTTGTTTGTTTTCTTTTCATTCTTTTCCTTCTGTTTTGATCACTTTTTGCAGCACTGGCTAGGAGTCATGTTCATGTTCATGACAGTTTCTCAACAATGATCCATGTTACCCAACTTGAGGTCACAGTCTAAGCCCCAGTGCAGCCACTGGTCCAGACCATCCACCTCCAAACCAATTAAAATGGTCAAGTTAATAGTAAAAAAAGAGAAAGGGAGGTTTGTTAAATGTAGCCACATTGAAAAGAGGAAAAAGAGATGGCAGCTATGTCTTCCTGTTCATCTTCTGTTCAGAAGAGACTAAAGTTTAAGTAGAAAGCCAGTGATATGAACATCTAAGCTGGTGAATTGACCTAAGCCAGCCATTGACCTATCACTATCTGGGCTTTAGTTCCATTCTGTGAAGCATTCTAACAAGTTGTGAAAACTGTAAAATCTCTTTTCCAGGAAATGAGGTTCTCCTCTGTCTATAGCCAGGCTTCCATCTTTTCCTTTTCCCAGCATGGGATTCCTGGGGAAAGTCCCATTATTGGGATCCATTTTTAAATAGTCTGACATGATAGTAAGATTAAGGGATACAAGCATCTCTTTAGAATAGCTTCACTTCTGCCATGCTTACATCTATATGTGGTTTTCTTGTTTTTGTAACTTAATCATTTACCCAGTTTGTATTATATAATATGCACTCAGACCTACACCACAAACAAACTTTAAGACCATGACGATCAGCTGAATCTAACCTTATAAACTCTTTTATCTTGCCTACTTCCAAGAATATCATCTTAGGTTCTGTGTTTATCCTTCTCTCAATGCACTTTTAATATTTTTTATATATATGGTTATTATATATATATATATATACACAGTTTTTATATACATATATACACGCCAGCAAGATGGCTTAGTAGATAAAGGTGGTTGCCACATAAGACAGACCACCCAAGTTCCTGAAACCCATGTAAAGGTTGAAGGAGAGAACTGATTCCACAAAGTTCTCTTCTGACCTCCATACCTGTGCCATGATACATGCCTTCCTCATCATATACACATAACAATAATAATAACCATATGTATACTATATTACATAATATGTATTACATATAATATTTTAAAGTATATATTTTTAGTTTTTTACGTGGTTTCACATTTTATATATGCTACTTATGTGTGAATATCTGAGATCACCCATATATCTGTCTTCACTATAGCACATTAACTCTGACTCTGTGATACTCAACTGTGCCTCTAGGGTACTATTCATGTACTCACTCACTAATGGCCATGCAGGTTGTTTTCTGAATCCCTCCTTGTATATAGTACTCCTTTGAGTATTTCTATAATGAATATGTCATTAGCCTAAGAGTTGGGTATATAATGGTGAAGCTCAAAAGACAGTGTCACCTCCTACAATAGCATAGCCTAGAGCCAGAGAAGTTTAAAAACAGAATCTTAAAATCATACAGACTTGAGACATAATCAGTGCTCCTTGTATGCATCTGTCTCTATTAATACTGAACTCATCTGTTACTAGAAATGGTTTGTTCTGGATTCTGGCTGTGAAAGCAGCAGGAGCCCTATATTTTACCTGATACCACAATTATTGTCATGACCTATGAATTAAAGTCAGGCCCATGGGCTTTCCAGTTGTCCTTATATTTCAAAATCTACCAATTTAAAGAAAAAATAGTGTATTTTTAATGCATACCTAACTATGGCATCCCCTTACATAGTATTCTTCAAGCTCTGCACCTCCTTCTCAGGATTCTGGCTCCCAACACAAGAATCTTCATGAATTGGCCCTAATAGCCCATCCAAACTCATCCCTTGCTACCTCCCAGCACACCACATTCCAGTGTTTTCCTCACACTACTGGCTGGTTCTGCTTAAAGACTTTCACAGTTGTTTCCTGTGTTTCATACATCTAAAGTCTATCCCAGACATATTACCCTACTTCTTTAGATCCTAGCTCTTGGTCACCTCATCTGGAAGCTTCCCTGATCCTCTCCAAGCTAATATGGACATGCCACTCTTACCACATACAATAAAATTAGCACACACATTCTCAAATGCACGAACAACATGTTGTACAAACCTTCAGAACAGCACTTAGGACTTGTGTTTGCAATTTAATTACCACTCTACTGTGATATGGAAACTTCTAGTTCTTTGGAAAGTTAGTTATGTCAAATGATGTTTTGCTGGAGCACACAGTGGAAGGATGTCTTGCTAAAGCCAAAAATGTGAAAGGATGTTTTTCTGAAGCAGACAGAGGCGAAAGGATGCTTTGATATAGGAAAGACATGAAAGGACCCCAGATAAAGGAGTATAAATATGACCCCACAGACAGTGGGAGACAAGCACTGTGCTTTGGTGTGGTTTGCTCCACCTCACTATGCTTTGCTAAAGACACACATGTATAGGTTCACCTTACATGGTGTCGTTGAGCTTAACTTGTGGTAACTCACCCAAAAACTGCTCTCAAGGTTCAGGCCAGTTGGCGATCCTGGCAGTTTCTTCAGAATTAAACTACAGCTGCCTGGTGTTTGCTTGCTGAAAGGACTAGACTGTAGAAGCTGGTTCATGCCTCATATCTGCCTGTCTGTTCTGCAATTGTTAAGTTGTATTTGGTGTTTGCTACAGGACTGAACTGCTGCCAAAGAAGATCAAAGTCACCCCCAAAGAACTATTGCTGAACAGGTCCACTTCCCTCACATCCTAATAACTTTTCTCTTTCCCTACCTCTGCTGGGTAGTGGGCTAGTGGAGAGGTTGAGCCCTTATTATAAGTAGGTTGCAAAAAAAATTATGCCTACACTACTGAGTTCTGAGTTTCTGACTAACTGACAACTTTTAAAATCCTATGACTACACTTTATTCATTCTGTGTGTATTTCCAGGTATTTAGCAAAAATTCTGACTATATGTCCAAGGAAGGATAGAAATAGAGTAGAGGAAAGGATGGAAGCAGAGAAGGATGAAGTATAAGACTGTTTTGGAGAAATACAGATGAAGTGAATGGGTCTGTCCACCACTTGTTTGCCCGAAACGTCTGGCATGCTCTTAGTGCCAGCACCTGCTCTCACGAGCACCCAGTCAGCACCAGCATCCGATCAGCTCCAGTGCCCTATCAGTGCCAGCACACTGTCAAAACCAGCATCCTGTCAACAACAGCATCTCTTCAGCGCCAGCACCCTGTCAGATCCATGCTGATAGAGATCTCTCCTTACATGCATCCTCTTGAACCTTGTTTAAATAGTCAGAAACTGCTTTGAGTTGATTCGGGCCCTGAAAATAACAGCCTCATGATTTAATTTTAGCTGAATAGCTGCCTTCCAATATTAAATACATTTCCTGACCTGCAGGGCATTCTTCCTATTATCTCATACTAGTCAGTTCTCAATAATTCACGGACTAATTATGTAGCAATTACATTTCTATCCACAACCGTAGCCATGGGATTCTGTAAAGAGAGAACCTGAGAAACAAGACAATCCCTCCAAAATTTGCCATTCGGTGTCTTGATCTGTTTGAACTTTTATAACAAAACACCTGACAGTGGAAATTTTAAAAAACAGCAGAAATTTACCACTCATGGATCTAGAGACTTGAGCTACATGATCAAGATGTCAGTAGATTAGATGCCTGGTAGGGTTCACTCTTTGCTCCGTAGATACTGCTCTTTTTTCTAAACTAATGAGACAAAATGGGCAAACAAGTTGCTTGAACCTCCTTTATAAATGGGCACCAATTCTATTCATAAGTAGAGCCTCTCCCTACACTCTCAGTATAATTCATGAAGGTTAGGTCTTAACATGTAAGTTTTGGGAAGTGAACATTAAAGCCATGGCATGCAGGAAAAGACTATCTTATCTACCTGTTAGGTAGAAATTCCATTTTAGGCTGTATTCAAGTGCAAGGTCTCCTGTCTGCTCCTGATCTCCGCTATTTTCAATGGTGCTTCAGAAAATCCAGCTGCTGCCCCTCTTAGTCTCACCTCACTTCCTGTTGCTTCCCTGTAAGTCACAAACCCTGCTTTTCAAGTGCAGTAGCCTTCAGAAATCAGGAAAGGACATTTTCATAAGAAAATTAAAGAGAAGAAATTAGTAATTATAGCATGGCTTAAACATAATGGCTTTTATTGACATAAAAAGGAGAAAGCATTGTAACTGTTCTTCACAAAATAATTACAGAATTGATTAAACTCAAACCGGGCATACTGCCTCATACCTGTAGTCCCAGCTCCTACAGGGCAAGGCAGGCTCCCTCTCTGAGATCAAGGCTAGCCTGGCCTACATATCAAGTTCCAGGTCAGCCAAGGTTACATAGTGAGAAAAGAGAAAACCCACAATATTCTCCAGAAAAGGAAAGACCATGATCAAGAAGGTAATTTTCTCAAGGCAGGGCTTACCAACTGCAATGAGGGTGTGCGGAGCCCTGAAATTTCTTCAAGTGTGGGAAATCCAATTGCATGATTTGTGAAAGTGGAGGACCATTTTTATCTCATCCCTATCAAAAAAATCAAATGTTTACAATAAAGACCCATAAAAGAGTGAAGAAAGACACCCAAGTGCCTGCTGCAGGTACCGCTATGATGGCTGAATGTGTAGTAGAGACATGGGAAAGATGGAGTACATGGTGAAGAGAAGGAGAAAAAGCAAATCTGAGGGTTTGTACACAGTGGAGAAAGGTGGAGATTTGAGAAGAACATGGTGAGGTCCTGGCCTAGGGCTGTTGCCAAGGGCCATGTCAGGGGCTGTGGTCCTGCTGCAACCCGAGTCTGTGTTGATGTCTGTGGCCCAAGTTACCACCAAAGCCCAAAGAGATATTCATGGTCTGGGATGCCATTGGAAATTATATGGCTGTCTGAGGGCCATACTGCCTAGGGAGTTGGGGTAGGTATCATGCAGGCCATTTATATCAACATGATACCCACCCCTACTTTAGAGGCAAAGGCACAGGTGAGCCTGCCGAGTACTTGAGAGCAAGAGAGCTGCCCCTGCCCCTTGCCAGCTGTGGCATTGGGTGAGCTAGCCAAAACAGTGCTGGAGAGCTCACCCTGGTGGCATAGGAGCAGGAGAGTTGGCAGACTGACCATTTCAGCAATCTCCCAGACATATATCCAGAGCTCTCAGTTAGCTCTGAGTTAGCACACCCCATCATCCATCCCATCTATAATCTGCTGGAGTACGTGAAAGGGCCAGTCTTACAGATCCAAAGCTGCAGAATCTCCATGACAGAGGAAACAACAGAGGAATCCCCATGAGGATCCAGTATAGATAGTGTAGCAGAAGCCAGAGGCCTCAAAACAGACCAATGACTCATTGCAGTGAGCATTTGCAAGTAAAGATGCGTGGACAGGTTGGTATACTGTGTAGTACCCTGTAGCACATGGCAGCTTCCATGACAAGATTTGTTTTATTTTATTATTATTTTTTGATACTTTATTTACATTTCCAATGTTTCCCCCTTTCTAGGTCTCCTCTTTGGAAACCCCCTATCCCCTCCCCCTCCCCACCTCTATGAGGGAATTCCACCTCCCACCCACCCGCCCACCCACTCCCATATTCCCACCTTGACATTCCCTTTACTGGAGCCTCTAACACCCTCTGGCCCAAGGGCCTCTCCTCCCCCTGATAGCCAACAAGGCCCTCTGCCACATATGTGGTCCGAACCATGGGTCCCCCAATGTGTATTCTTTGGTTGGTGGTCCTCCTCCAGGAGGACCGGAGGGGGGTCAGTTGACACTGTTGCTCCCTCCATGGGGCTGCAAACTACCTCACCTCCTTCAGTCCCTTCTCCCACTCCTCCATCTGGGACCTCACTCTCAGTCCAGCGGTTACCGTAAAGTGAAACTTGGTTATTCCAAACTTTTGGGCTAATATCCACTTATCAGTGAGTACATACCATATTCGTTCTTTTGTGACTGAGTTACCTCACTCAGGATGATATTTTCAAGTTCCATCCATTTGCCTACAAATTTCATGAAGTCATTGCTTTTAATAGCTGAGTAGTACTCCATTGTGTAAATGTACCACATTTTCTGTATCCATTCCTCTGATGAGGGACATCTGGGTTGTTTCCAGCTTCTGGCTATTATAAATATGGCTACTATGAACATAGTGGAGCATGTGTCTTTATTACATGTTGGAGCATCTTCTGGGTATATGCCCAGGAGTGGTATAGCTGGGTCCTC
>CM052714.1:37206417-37248449 GCA_028551405.1 Uromys caudimaculatus
ATACTCAATAAAATTCTCGCAAACCGAATCCAAGAACACATGAAAACTATCATTCATCATGATCAAGTAGGCTTCATCCCAGGGATGCAGGGATGGTTCAATACCCGGAAATCCATCAATGTAATTCACCACATAAACAAACTCAAAGATTTTCTTTAAATTTGATTTGTAAAAATTTTATTGGGACTTTTTTATCTGTATTTATGAGGATAATTGGTTTGTAGGTTTTTCTTTGCTATGTTCTTTAACTGGTTTTGACATTGGGGTGATCTGTCTTCATGGGATGGGCTTGGAAGTGTCTTCCCTTTCTATTTTATGGGACAGACTGAGGGGTATTTGTGCCACTTCTTCAAAGTATGGTGGAATTCTACCCTGAATCCATCTGCTAGAGTTCCTTGGGAGAATTTTTACTCTTGCTTCAGTTTCATTGATTGCTGAACAGCAAGCTCCCAGCATTCACCTCTCTCTGTCCTTCAGTGCTGTGATTACAGGTGTGTGACCACACTTGGCTTTTTACTTGGCTGGTGTTAATCCTAACTCAGTTCCTTAGATTTGTTCAGCCATCTTATGCACTAAGTCATCTCCTCAGCCCTTGTCTTTTAATTTTACATTTTTTGTTATTGCAAACACTAAAAATTTACAGAATTGTATTTAGAATTATTCTCTTTGGCTTCCTCTTATAGTATCATGATAGACACTGGGATACTTCTTGAATGCTGCCTGTCCTGGAATGGCATATGTCTGATATGTTTTCTAAGTCTGAGAATGATGTTGCACATCTTTGAGAGAGAACAATAGCTTGCATAGAATTTTGAATGCATATTCTTTCCCCCAAAGCACTGTGAAGGTGACTTCACTGGGCTTTAAAATTCAGCGTTGTGAAAGCCAAAGCCTATGGTCTACCTGCTTCTTTTTGTCCTCCCTCAGCTCTTGAGAAGAACATTTGCAAGATTTTACCTGATCTTTGGGAATAAAAGAAAAGCAGGGTATGACGAGGAAGAAGTTTATGTTGATATTTTGGCCGCAGTTGGAGTTTTGATCAAAGACTATAATTTTATTATGATTTGTTGAGTCACAGCTTCTTCTCTGCTGATGGCTTTTCTCTTTCTGAGTTTCTTACTCAATACCCAGAAGCACCTGGCATGCCTTTCATCCCAAATGCTTCAGTTTTTTCTGAGACTCCCAGGTTCCCAAGTCAGCTGACTGGCTTGGACATCCTGCTTGTGGTGCACTCCAGCTTCCTGTCTGGTACATGTTCTCCAATTGTGCCTCTCTCTGGTAAGAGAAGTTTTCCTTGATCCTACATTGCCGTCAGCACTGTTTCCTGCCAATTATTGTCAAGATTTAAAATTTACTGTTTTCTACAAATTGCTTTCCTTCCTCTAGCCATTTCCCAGGTGGATACTTAAAAATTCCTTCTGGATTTTTTTTTTTTTTTCAATTTTATGTGTAGGAATGTTTTACCTGTGTGTATGTATGTGAACCACATGTGTGCCTGGGGCTTGAGGAGGTTAAAAGGAAGTGTCATACCTTCTGAAAATGGACTTACAGATGGTTGCGAGGCATCATGTGGGTGCTGGGAATTGAGTCAAGATCCTCCACAAGAGCAGCAAGTGCTGTTAACCACGTAGCCATTGTTCCAGTCCCCCAAATCACCTTTTATCCCACCCAAGCATTTTGTATATTCATATGTTCAGATGTGCTTCCTCATTGCTCAGTTTTCCAAAGGGACTTGGGGGATGGGCATTGGGAGAGTTTTTGGGTTAATTCGGCTTAGTGTTCAATCTACTTAATTTGGAGAGAACATTTAATCCTGAAGTTTGATTACTTGGAGTTGGTTTTAGCATTCTGGGAGACAGAAGAATCACATCCAGAGATGGCTATGTGACAAGGGCTTCCACTCTGCCTAGGTCCCCATCCATGAACATGTATGCCACCTCTGGCTATAATGGATAGAGTGGTTCTTGTCATGACCTGTTGTGTCGATGCACCTCATGTTTCTTACCGCACTGCTTGAGCCAAGTCCGACCCAGAAGTGCACTTGCAGTCATGAGCTGTTACTTGTTGTGCTCTGGGTCAGACACATACATGGTCAGACACATACACATATACTTCATGGGTACAAAGCACCTCTGAGCCTTGTGCTCAGAAGGGCCTGGCACCTGGTTTAATGCTCTGCTGAAGAGCTTAAGAGTCATCTATTTGCATCGCAAGTGTTAAGGAAACATGTGTCAAGGAGGTAGCTGGAAGCTAAGCCCATACTGGATCCTGTCTTCTGCTCCCTCCCAGGGAATTTGGCCACTCATTCTCCCAATACAACTTCTTCCTCTGGAGATGCTGTGTTCTCCAATGAAGTCGTGGCTATGTGGTATAATGGGGGGAAGGCCTGTCTTCTGATAGTGCTCCCTGGCCCTATGGGAAACTAGGCACAAGAAAGGTAATAGTTTGGGTTTGAAATGGTGATAGTTGTTTTCTTGCCAACAGTGAGCAAGGTCTGGTGGGCAGGGAAGGTGATTTCCATCTCCTGACCTACTACTTACCCTGTCTCAGGGCAGAAGTTTGAAGACCATTGGGAGTTAACTGACTATTATAGGCTGGGATAGCAAGTCATGAGCAAAGGAAGTACCTGGTTGAATTAAAATTCTGAGGTGTACTAGGAACTCCAGAAGGTTGAAACCTGTGTGTCTCAGAGAATGACCCACAAAGGTGGTAAGTCTACACTTGTTCTGGGTACCTTCTGCCTGAGGAAACGTTTGGTCTTGTAGCTCTGGAATTATCTGAGCATCCTCCCAGCCTCTCTGAGTCTGGCTAGCCTTTCTCTGTTCTGAGAAGCTCAGAGCAACCTTCAATGAGTTGCCAAATAATTGTGGAATTCTGGCAGTTTCACGCACGAGTTCAATGCTTTTTCTATTGTATGTAAAAACAGTATTGAATAACATAACGATGAACAGAATATTCATGCTGGTAATTTAAGATTTAAAATTTGTTAGAATGCTTAATGGCAAATTAAAATCACCGTGTCAAAGAGGACACTGCCAGAGAAAACGAAAAGAAGAGAACCTCATAGTTTAGCAACTATCTTTGTTAGAATTTCTATTCCTGTGGTAAAAAGCAACTTGAAGAGGAAAGAGCTTACTTCAGCTTGTAGTTTTGTATCACAGTGCACTACTGAGGGTAGTCAGGGCAGGAACTCTACAGGGCAGAAACCTGAAGGCACAAGTTGATGCAGAGGCCATGGAAGAATGCTGCTTGCTGGCTTGCTTCCCACAGCCTGTTCAGCTTGTTATCTTATACCTCTAAGACAGTGTTTCTCAACCTGGGTATCCCCATCCCTTCAGGAGTCACATATCACATACCCTTCATATCAGATAGTTACATTACAATTCATAAAAGTAGCAAATTACAGTTATGAAGTAGCAATGAAATAACTTTGTGGTTGGGGATACCACAACATGAGGAACTGCATTGCGGCATTAGGAAGATAGAGAACCACTGTTAAGGAACATCAGCCAGGAGTAGCACTAACCCCAGTGAGTTGAGCCCTCCCACACCAATCATCAATCAAGAAAAAGTGTCATAGACTTGCCTATAGGCCGATCCAACAGGGCATTTTCTCAGTTAAGTTTCCTTCTCGCGATATGGCTCTAACTTGTAGTAAACTGACTCAAAACTAATGAGCACAGTTGACCCGTCTCAACTTGACACACAAACACACCTTCTTTCAACTAGAACCTTTTCTTTTCAATTTATCCCCAAGATGATATATTACTATTAAATCACAATATAAAATATCCCAACTTTTAAAAAAAATACCAGTTTTAAGATGTTAAAAGTCCCATCTTTTTAATTATCCAAAGTCTCTCTAACCAGGAAATAGTTAAAATCAAATCAAAGCAAAACCAAATTCAACAGTATAAAAATTCAGTGCTTAACATCTGGAACCTATCATGATCCTTCCAGGCTCTGAAGGGCCTGAGTAGTTGGTTCTTCCCAAGCCTGCCATGTGAAGCACACATAATTTGCCTTATAGGCTCAGGCTGTTACCACTCTATAGTAGCTGCTGTCCTTGGTGGATATGCTGTGTGTGGTACTGGCATTTTCTGTTGCAACTTGGCTACACTTTTACAAAAAAGTAGCCTTTTCTGGGTTTTCTTCAGGGATGTGGACCCTGCAATATGGTGCCAAGTCTCAATGTTTCTCCATGACTCCTTCAATCCTGGGCCTTCTACTGTAACTGTAGCTGCACCTCTAACAATAATCTTTCCCAGTCTCTTTTCATGCACTCCAGCTCTGCTACACACTCCTAAGCGGCCTCCATCACTCCTTCCTATCATTAGAGCAAACACACTTGGGTGACTCTTATACAACCATGATTGGCTGCCAGCATGGGATTCAGCGTTGGTCCCCTATGGACTGTAGCTTCTGTATGCTGACCTTGAGGGAATCCTTCCAGATTTATGATCCTCAATGATGCTGTTCTCTTCTTAATCACAGATAATTTCTCAGCTTCAGCTAGCCAGCACCAATTGTTCCAGTGAAGCAGAGGTTTTACTTCAGTGGTGCTGCTCTCTTGTTTATTAGAGCCAACTCTTCAACTCCAGATAATCAGATGCCACAGATACTTAATTCAAAATATTGAAAGACCTGATAGAGTATGTTGCCAAGTTCTGCCTCTCTCAGGGTGTCCAGGTGCTCAGAGAGGAAAGAGCAAAGTCTGGAACAGGTGGAGGTCTGCAGTCTGCCTCTCCCTCTGGGGGAGATGCTGCTGCCTGCCAGACTTGGGAAGGGGAAGCAGAGTCCGACATGATCAGGTTCTGTTCCAGGTACTGCATTACTGACCACTTGTGACCACCTTGTTGGGGGTCTTTGGCAGGCCTGGAAACTCAATATGTACCTAAGGCTTTAATTCCTGATGCTTTCCACAAATGATTAGATTATAGCTGTGTACTACCATGCACATCTCTATTTTGCATTTTTATTAAAAGCATCTGTACCTTTATTTTGCACTGGGCCCTGACAGTTGTGGAGATGGCTCCAGTACAGGTATTAGCACATTCTCTCATGACAACTCCCACCTTAGGAAGCTGAAGTTGCAGATGACAAGGTGTCCTTTGTTTGGCTGTGCCATTTAGACTGTCCTGCCCTGCTCTCTTGGTCTTATCTTTGTCACATAAGTCCTAGGTATTTGCACAGTTCAACTGGGGAAGATAATGGCCCTCCTGATAAGCTGGCAGGTGTGTGCCCAGGTGATAACCCAAGAACAATCAGTTGTCATCCTATTTCACCCCATATTGTAGTCCCCTGGCATTTGTGAGGAATGGTTTCTGAGTACCTTTGAATACCAAATTTTTTAGATGTTCAAGCCTCTTATATAAAATAGAACAGTGTTTGCATATGACCTGTACTCCACCCCCACATGCTTTTAAATATCCTTTGATTACTTATAATGCTTTGAGTGACTTGTCAATAGTTAATGTGCTATATTGTTCAAGGAATAATGGCAAGAAAAAGTCTGTGCACGTCCATTACAAATGCTGTTGGCATAGCCTGCTTACAGCTTCTATGTATAGTTGGTTGATTCTGTGGGTGTGGAACTTGCAGGGATGGGTGGTTGCCTGTATTTCTGATCTGATCATCTAACACATGAAAACCTCCCTCACACCGCCCTGTGATTGATAGCATCCATGATTATTGGTGTCTTCCTCCTTTCCGTGTCGTCTGTGAGTCTATCATTTATGATGACTGTTTCATTGTGTTTTTGAATAAAAAAAAAAAAACTTTTCAGGATCTTTCTGTTCTTCAGGAAAGGGTGAGAGGATTCTCTGTTCCTGATGTTCTCCCATGGAGCACAGGAGTGACTACCAGGAGCCCAGATCCCTGCTCTGCCCAGCCTCATCTTGCTTATAGACAGCATTCAAGCTGGAGAGACTCCCCATGCTCCTGACTTCCAGGAGAATCTAACATGTGACTGTGTTCCTTCTGCATACCAGCTGGGCTTGACTGCCATCTTTACTTTTTTTCTGGTGGGAGCTGGGTTGAGGCTGTGAAGGTGAGAAGGAGAAACCCTTTGCCTTCATTTGCCTAGAACTGACAGGGGAGATGCCCCCCATCCCCACTACTGTTATAGTAGCAGTAGTGGTTTTGCAAAGGGTAGTTTACACCTGTTTGGAGCTGGCTTCACATTGAGAACACAGAGAACAAGAGCAAAGGCCAGCACATCCGGAATGGGTACTGCCAAAATTACTTACCGCAGACATCTGTGAAGCTGTCAGCCATTCAGGGGGGATGTGAAAATGAGCTCCAGCTGAGTCTCCCAGCAAAATGATTCCTCTGGGCTGTGAACCTAGGAAGCACAATTTATTTACATTATTTATATACACAAGCAGTGGGCAGCCTCCAGAGTGAGTAGCTATGTGAGCAGATAGCCTGGTGTGTATCGAAGGCACAGTACATCCCAACAGTGATATATTGCCACTTTTCATGTGTTGGAGAGAGAGTGCGAGGAGAGCATTTAGGAGGCGGATGGAATTTCTCAGCTGTTGGAACTGCTAGCGAAGCTGCACAAGCACAGGTGTGCTTCCTGGCTCACTGCTGCACAACATTCAGAGCGGATGATGGATGGACACATGAATCAGGCTTGATCTGGGCTCAGAAATAAGCCTTACATTTTGGTTCTGGAAATGGCTTTCTTAGTGAACACAGCGATTCTCTGTAAGAGCTAATGACCTCATGGAGCAATTTTGATAGTTTAAAGATGTGATGGTCTCTTAAAGTCTTTAAATCCACATACACAAAAGGCACTGGATGGACAATTCTGGCTGATTAATAGAGAGAAGGAGATAGAAAGGTTTTCGAGCAGCCTGCATGTCTGGATGTCAGAATCACTTAATCAGATTCTGAGACGCTTCTACACAAATCACTTACTGGTGGGTACACCCTTCTAACCACTTACAGGCCTAGAAAAATCACATTATCCCTTCAGAGTCAGATAAGTCTCTTTCCTCTATCTCCAAACCACTGGAATGAAGCAGAGGATGGCCTAGCCTTGCTGTGTGGCTCCCTAGCCTTGGCTTCTATGGGAGCTGCCCCTGGACAGAATGGAGACTAAGAGGGTCTAGGACATCTAGGAAGATAATGTGGAGATTTGGGGTTCTTCATTCCTAGGCTCACTAACCCAGAAGGTTTAGAGTTTCATCTAAGTCTGGGCTTATTTATTACTATTGTTGTTGTTTATTGCAGTCCTGGAGATTGAACCTTGGGCCTCATGCATACTAGTGTCTTAGCACAGAGCCACTCCCCAAACTGGATTTATCCACAACTTTATCTCCTCTTTTTCTTCTTGTAATACTGAGGATTAAGCTTAGGACCCAGCACATGCTAAGCAAATGTTCTACCACTCACTATGCTATACCGCCAGCCATCTTTTTACTTTTTATTTTGAGGCTGGGTCTCATTAATTTCCTCAGACCAGTCTGAAATCACCCTGAAGCCCACACAGGACTTGAAGCTTCAATCTCTTGCCTCATCCTTTAGAGTATATGAGATATAGACCTGTGTCACCAGACTTGGTTATAAACTTATTTTTTTTGTCACTCAACAAATATTTCTAGTTTGTAATTATATTATTTACAATTTATAAATTGTATCTATTTATAATTATGCAATGGGCCTTTCAGTTTCCTATCCTCTTCTTTGCCTCTCTGAGAGCTTAGAAACAATTAGGTTTTAGGTTGATCTTTGTCAATTATACTTTGATCAAGTGTAGCCCTTCAGATAAAATTAGAGTAGTTATCAGGTGATACCTGTTGAATGAGTGCTTGACCAAAAAGTATCATCAAGGAAAGGAAAAAGTATCGACTAACATACAATGGGCATCGGGTGGAGAATGCCTTAGCTTTTTGTTTACCCCCTAGAGTGGGTTTTCAGACTGGTGGCTCAGATGCCCAGGCATTTGGGCTTTTGGGGCAGGAAGCTTTTGCTTCAGTTATTTCTGGAAGTATCTGCAGACTGGACCTTGGCTTCTCTTTTAGGTCATTCAGATATTCATCTTTAGAGACTGTCTCCCCAGTATAGGGTGATTAACCTTGATGTGTGTTGAGAAGGACATGCAAATGATTAAATATTACTTCCTGTGTCGTTATTTGGAAAAGTCCCGGATTTTGATTACTCTGTCATCTACCCTGCAGTCTTCTCTAATGCTGTCATTAAGGTTTCCAGTCCCCAAGTGAAAGAGCCAATTAAACAAATTACATTCTGCATCTTCTAGATCTGCCTTCTCTTCTATTCCTGTGTTTTCTGATGGGTTCTGAAAACTAATATAAATTAGGTACTTTAAAGTAACTGCTAACCTCAGACACTGCTGCATAAGGATATGTATTTTTTTCTCTTTCATTTGACTCAACTAGAAAAGAAGCATCTACTGTAACAATGCGCTCACTTGTAGTTCATACCTTCACAGAATTTCTTCTCATATGGAATTCCATCTTTTGGATCAATACCCTTTAAAAGAGAAATGAAGAGATTAGCAGTGTGCTTTTAAATGTATGAGGCACATACACTAAATCCCTCCCAACTGAATCTAACATGCAAAGGCAAATCAATATATAAAACCCTTTCAAGCCTTTTGGGCCCCTAATCCAGCATAGCAATACTCCATGTAATGAGCTGGGTTTAAGAGGAATTGGGGATAGTACAGAAAGATAACAGAAAATGAGACCCACTGCCTCAGAGCAATCTGGGCCAACCATTTAGAACAAGAGCTGGCCAGTAGTGACTCTTTTTGGAGCACTGAAGGCTGACTGAGTTTTGAGGACATAGTCAAGGGTCTGTTCTACAGTCTCTGAGCTGGAGATCAAAGAGTCCAGACATCTCAGAAGCACCAATTTTCATTCATTTCACCCTTCCACCCCATACTCATTCCAGGGGACATTGATGAAGAGTGGAGACACTTGTTGTTGTCACAATGGTGGATTGGCATACTCTTGACATCTTGTGGCCAGCAGCATAGGAGGCAGTAAAATACCCTACAGTTTATAAGATGATATGTTGAACTCAAATGTTGACAACTCCAGGAGTTAAGAAACCCAAGAAGGGCAAGTTGGTTCTGAGTGGGACTAAGTCATCACAATCAAATCTCCAAAGTGAAGTGAGACAGTCAGTGGAACATCTGTCTCTTGGAAGAGACATTAGTCATATTTTAAGACAAAAGTGCTTGGTGGCCAGGATAAGATGGAAACAGTAAGTTCTTGCTCCTGATCTTGAGAGCTTCATATACATGTGGAAACACACCACACACACACACACACACACACACACACACACACACACACTCACACACACACACTCACACACAGTCACATACCGCACACACATTCACACATACTCACATACTACTCACATTCATTTATACACATACTCACACACATTCATATACACACATTCACACACACAGTCACATACATTCACACACACACTCATACACACTCACACAGACATGTTATCACTCGCATACACACACACATTCACATATACATTCATATACACACCACATATACATACACACACACACACACACACACTCAACACAACAGGCCACACACATACCACAGTCAACATTGGAGCCTGTGGCTACTGTGTAATAAGGACTGGGCTTGATGGCTACAGTCTTCTTGTTCCTGACTTTGTGATCCGAGACATTTTCCCTCTGCAGAAAAGGACATGTGTGGAGATCTGAAGATCATGTCTTTCTCTAATTAGGAATGATGAACTTCAGGTTTTGCCTCCTGTCTTTGCTTGGCCATCTCTTTATGGAGATGGAATACCACAACACAAAGAGTAGACAAAGGAAGCATTCTCATGTACTAATCCTTTGTCCTGAGGTAAGACTACAAAGCTTGTATTTATCACAAAAAGAGCTACCTTGGGTCCTCTACACTGTAAATCTCTAGTGCTGAATTCTATCCCATAAAAAGGCAGCATGACTGAGGGTAGAATGTTGACACAGTTATCTGCCATGCTGTCTAAATCCCAGAAACCACAGACCCTGATGCACACTGGAGGGAACTGCTGGTGCTAGCCTGGGCCACTGGTGTCCCAGGGAGAGAACAATGCTTATGGGAAGTTTCTCCTCTTTGTCTAAGCAAAAGAATGAGGTAACAATTTCCTTCAAACCCAGGAATCTTTATCTTCAATGCTCCTTGTTTGCATAGCTCCTACCTGTGAGAGTGCTGGGACTGGCTGAGAACATTCTAGATCATTGTTTCTCAATCTGTGGTCATGACCCCCTTGGGGTAGCATATAGTAGCAAAATTACAGTGATGATGTAGCAACAAAATAATTTTATGGGCTGAGGTCACCACAGCATGAGGAACTGTATGAAAGGGTCTCAACATTCAGAAGGTTGAGAACCACTGTCCTAGGACGAGCAGAGAGGCCATGTTGTCATTGACAGGATGTAAGTATTTCCATGTAAGCCCTTCAGGCTTGTGAGAAAAATGACCTCAAAACAACAACAGCAACAACAATAAATCTGACCTGAATTTCCAAGACTCTGGTGATTTGTAAGGATTTCTTTCATGTTTATAAGTAATTATCTACTTTCATACTTGAATTTGGGTTTGTAATTGGTTTCCTTTTTCTCCACAAAGACTCTCAAATCATGTAAATTTAAGATGACTGTAGCATCTGAATCTGCAGCCATTGCTGCCCACAGGTAAGTTTTGGGTTGGCTTTCTCCTTTCTCCCCTTTTCTCTTCCTGAAAGCTACAAACCCATTATGTATAGAAAACTGGGCAGCAGAATGAGAAGGTTTGAGGAGTGTGTGGTGCATGCAGGGTAATTCCCATGCTTCCTGACAAGGCTTATGAAAGAAAACAAATGGTTGTAACAAAATGGCTCCAATAGCTGTGTGTGTGCTATTGGGCTGCTAACATCACCTTCCCTTCCATCACACTGTTCAAACCGAATGGAGGCGTTAGACAGGGGCTATCACGGCACAGCACAAATGGTATGCGACTGAGGGAGCTGACACCACCACTGATGCTCTTCCTGTGTGTTAGAAAATCTCTATCCCTCATGCAAGTAGCTGAAGGACAGTTCCTGGAGGCTCTCATCTTCATCTTGTGGCCCTAGAAAATACACACTGGAGAGGGCAGAAAATAGGACATGGTGTTTGGTTTTAAATTGTTGCTTACCCAGATGCCATTACAGTTGGAGTCCTGATGGATATCCCAGTTGTCCGGCCTATGAAGAAAACATCAGCATTGGTTTTTGGCATATACAGAATGCTCAGTGAATGTCCCATGAAGAGGGTGTCACAGGAGATGGCACTGTAAGATAACAGTGTTCTTCAAGAGCACCCTAAATGTGCTGTGACATACAAAAGCCACCTCCTGAGCCTCTGCATTCTTGATTTCTGGAAACCTAGCCTTGAAGCCAGCTGAGTGTTCCTGTGGACAATGTAGCTGTGCAGTGGTGAGCATAAGAAATAAGTCTGCAGACCATTTTCTTTAGCAAGGTGAAGCCACCAACCCTGCTGCGAGCTGTGCAGCACCCATCAGCTTACAGTTCTTATACCGGGATTAGTGTCAGCAAAGGGTGGCACAGCTTTGGTTGTCGTGAGCTATGGTTCTTGGCCATCAGGACAGGACTCAAGCAGGATAACATCACATTACATGGACTCCACACCTCGCTCGCTCTAAGGGAACAGGACATAACTTCTGGGTCTATCTTACTGGTAGAATTCACTTGGGGGTTGTGTCAATGTCTACAGTCATTTTTGTATAACTTATTACTCCCACTAGACTGCTGTGCCAATAAAACAGGCAACCTTCAGTTTTGTTTAGTGCCTAACATTACCCAGTGTGCTTTGCAAGTATCAGGGTTATAATAAGCATATCTGGACAAACAGCTGTGTGCAGGGCCCTTCTCCAGCAACTGGTGTTCACCAGGTTGGAAAAAGCCATTGTGTCTCACTTCAATACAAGTTACCTTCTGCCTGGGTACACTGTCCTGTCATTGTCGTTACAGTCTCGCCCTCGCCAGTGGTAGCCCCGCAGCGTCTGAAATTGAAGAGCACACACCGGGGAGGGGGGGTGTTAGCCTGCTTTGACACTGTGGGTTAGTCAGGGTTAATAGTGAAGGTTAATCGGGGATGTATAAGGGATATTGACATCTTCAATTTGTAACTCAAATATTGAAGATCAGTAGGGAAATTATGATTAATATAAGACAAGCTGTGTGAGGGAAAATGTAATATGACACCAAACCCAGAAAAAGGTGAAAGTGTATGTTCAAATGAATGTGTGTTTAGGGGTGACATTGGGTGTGTGCGCCTGTGTGGAGGTGTTAGGGAATATGCATACATATGTACTTGTGTATACATATGTATCTGTGCACTTCCATGTATGTGTGTGTGACAGGTGGATGTGTGTGTGAGTGTATGTCTGTGGATATCTCTCTGTCTCTCTCTCTGTCTCTCTGTCTCTGTCTCTCTCTGTCTCTCTGTCTCTGTCTCTCTCTGTCTCTCTCTGTCTCTCCCTCTCTCTGTGTGTTTGAACACGTACCTAAGTTGTTCTGTTAAGTCTCAGGATATAAAATAATTTATCTATTTTGCCAGTACTAAATCTTTTGTTAGATAATTTAAAAATAATCTATGCCAACTGCCAACCATTTGGATTCCTATGTTGCTGAATAGCTTCAAACAACCAGCAAACAAACAGGCATGATGGCCAGCACAAATGAGATCAAATCTACTTATCAGATAATGTTGTTCCTTTGCAAGGTTTTTCATCTTTCGGGAAGTTCAGGGCAGGGCACTGTTTGTTTGCTTTCTCAGAAACCTCATTGTCATCGTAATAACTCTAAAACAACCCACACGTGTACACACTTAAAGAGTACGTTCAAGCAGCCTTATGAATTTCCAAAATAAGCCCACCACCCTTTTAGGAAACAATAGTTTCATGGAGAACTGCAGCCGGACCGGGAAGAGCTGGGAACAGAACTGGGTGCATGATTTAGTTTGATAACTGATGACTTTATGAAGTCAAAAAAAAACCCAAAAAACCCTTAAAATTGTGAACTGGTGTATGTTCATAAACAAAATTCAGTCTTATCTATTAAAGGAGAGAAATTTGTAGATGAATTACAATATGCACTGGCCAGCTGTTCATTCACAGCAATACTCACTGGGAAAACACTGTAATTGTCTGAATCGACATCTTTGAATGGCACAGCCTTCTTTATAGATCTAGAAAGGAAAACAAAACACCTGGTGAGCTAAGAAAAAAAGAAATGATGTTTGTGAAAATAAGCACGTTCAGATGCAGGCTGTTTCTGTGACAGAAGCTGATCTAAAAATAAAGCCTGGAGTCTGTGGGCGCATGAGAGCATCAGCTGCACTTGGCCAATCACGGTTCTTTATTCAACAGGACAGTTTTTCTCTATTGTTTAACTTGGGTCATTTGAGGAGGTAAAATAAATGAATTGGCATTGTAGGGGACATGGGATATTGATATTATTGAACCCAGGAAGTAGGAGACTACATGTTGAGTCTACTCAGTGAACCGGCACTCCTGTGGCATCTTGCATAGAAACAGCCCCCATAGGCTCAGAGATTTGAATGCTGGGTCATTAGGGAGTAGTGCTACTTGTCAGAGATTAGGGAGTGTGGCCTTGCTGGAGGAAATGTGTCATGTGGGGTGGACTTTGGGGTTTCAAATGCTCAAGCCAAGCCCAGTATCTTTCTCTCTTCCTGCTGCTGGTGGATCCAGATGTAGAACTCTCAATTTCTCCAGCACCATGTCTGACTACATGCCAGAACTCTCCTTGATATTATAATCAAATCTCTGAACCTGTAAGTAGGCCTCAGTTAAATGCTTTCCTCTATTAGAGTTCCTATGGCCATGCTATTCTTCAGAGCAATAGAACACCAACTAAGACAACTCTAAATTGTCTTTGTGCCCTTAGCATATTCCGTTAAGGAAATCTTTCCTTTTAACCACTCACTCTAAGAATCTTGGGTATTTAATGAGCATTAACTGGTAGCTTACGCTCCTCCTTTATGAGACTGAGTAGCCAAGAACACAGGCATGATGGCCAACATAAATCAGATCAAACCTATGGATACTTTGAGAGGAAGGACATCCTTGTGCCTTGCTATGAGAGAGATGCTTCCTTCTTCAAAGTGGCAGCACCACTCTCATTTGAGGGGAATTAGTCCGATATAGGACAGAAAGAGAATGCAGCCATGGGTCAGTATGAGGCTGTTCTTGGAAACTAAAATTTAGCCTTAGTAACAGGGGACTGTCTGGGATTTTATAATGGTCTTCTGAATCAAGGGCATCTAAGCAGATTTGAGAGCTTTGAGGTAAATGAATGGAGCTCAAAACAAGTGCAGTCCACAACCACAATCTATTTATTCACCTTAAGAAGAGGGTTGGGAGTCTTGAGGGCCAATGAGAGCAGAGGCTGAATCCAACTCTCAGGTTTATCCTATGCCAGATCTGTGACCACTGGAGAGTAACTTTACCTGTCTGAAAGGGATCAATAATAGTGCCTGTCTCAACATATACAATTGCTCTTGATGCATAGAAAGCACCAGTCAATTTTGTTCTGATGATGATTTCTGAACCACAGGGTGCATTTAAGGAGCAAAGGAGGATGCACTTATGTGTACATTATAAGCTGAAATTCACCAAATGCTTTATGATATGGTATCAGTGAGTGATTTTTTAAAAAGGGTTAAAACATGCTCTTTATCTTTTACCATAAAGGAAAAATTTTCTTTTTAAGTTGGGCCAAGAAAATTCATGGTTCCAGATACTTCTGAATTCAAAATTTCAAAGGTGGCTCAATTATAGAGTTGTCACTTGGATATCATTGGATACTTCAATGATGCCATTAAAGACGAGATGGGGTCTCATATCCGCTTAAGCTGGGCATGATGCAATGATTGGAGCTGGATGCACCCCAGCTTCAAAGCATTTTCTTTCATGTCTGACATTCCCTTCTTCTCATAACCTGAGGCTCCCTGCACCTATTCCCATCCACAGAAAGGGGTGAAGTTACTGGGATTCAGGCCAGCTGGCTGCATGGCTCTTGTTGGTAGGTGAACTAGGAAAAGTTTGTAGCTCTTTGACTCTTAAGAAACTCTAAATGTGGGTCAGATTCATAACAGCTTCCCCCTTTCTCCAGCTATGCTAACAGTGGCTTAGAGATCTTCAGCAAATGTAGTCGTCATGAAGCTCAAGAGATGATGGATGGTGGAACACCGGAATGCTTTCATCATGGCTTAAAGTATGTTCTTCAAAAGTATAAGTTAAACTTTTAACTCCCAGTAGCTGTGAACCTGGATTTAATCCAAATAGGTCTTTGAAGATGTAATCAGGTTAATATGAGGTCCTTAGGATGAGCCTTTATCAAATGTGACTGGCAGGTTACAAGAGGTAAAACAAACACCCAGGGGAAAACGAGACCATGAAAAGTGAAGATGGAGATTGGAGGGTTGCAGCTATAAGAACTGATGGCCACCACAGCATCTAGGAAGAGGCAGGAAATGGTCCTACTCATGGTAACTGTCAGAGGAGCATAGCCTCGGTGCCCTGGGTTTTGAATTTTTGGTGTCCAGGCCTGAGAGAGCATACATTGTGACATTTTGTTACAGCAACAGCAGGAAACTTACACAGCCCCTCAGAGCACACCAGCATCCTGTCTCTTGTACCTGTGAGTATTCTCTTGTATCCTTTTCTCTTCCTAGGTCAGTTGAACTGGATCAGAATGGAATAAAGTAACAGGAACTTAACACAGGAAGACAAGAGGAACAGGTGCTGGGAAGATGTTCCTATGGTCTAAATGAGTGGCTCACATCCTTTAAAGCATTATTTGTACATTCAGTATTTTAGCTCTGTCTCCTGCCTTGCAGACAATTATTGAACAAAGGCAACCACAGGTCATATCTGGGGACAAATTGACTCACCAGGAAAATGTTTGAGAAAATGTAGTGCTTTCTCACTAGGTCTGGGGTCAAGGAATTTGGCTTTAAGGTTGTCAGATGGTTCTGAGGTAGCAAGGATTCAATTTACAGTTTGATTTTAGATAAAGAAAAACAATTCCAAAGGTATTAAGTGGCTCAAGTTCTTTAAATTAACTTAAGAAAATAAAATCTCTGAAAACGAATATGAAGGATGCAGGGAGCTAAATATACCTGGGGTGGAGGTGGGAAGGTTGGGTCCTCATGGCCTGTGGGAAGTACTTCTTTAAGGCTTAGTGTTATGCTTTAGAGATAGAATGTCCCCAGAGGCTTCTGTGTAGAAGACTTGGTTGCCAGATAGTGGCACTGTTGAAGTGTGACTGGATGGAGCCCCATCAGAGACAGCCCCTCGAGAGGTGGCCTTTGGTGTTTTTTTTCCAAGAGTGGTCCCCTCTACTCACTAACACAGAGAATAAAGAGAAAGCTAGACTATTTTTCTCCTCGTACTGTTGCAGATATTAATTCTATGATGTTTAAGCCCAGATATAGGGCGAAGCTAAGCTGGGATAGTTTTACTGTTGTCTTTTACAACCCTGGAGACTGAGTAAAGGCCTCTATGCTTGCTGGATAATGGATTACTATTGAGCATCATCTCTTAGCTGGGAAATGGCGCTGTCCATGAGTGTGTGTTGGGTGGGTTGTGAAATTTTCAGAAGTGTCCTTCTGTGGTCACAGTCATGACCAGTGCTGACTGTGGGAAGTCCTGAGCAAGTGTGTGCTGCTGACATGGCACAGCTGGGTAAAGGACCCATGGCTCAGAGAGATAGCAAAGCCTTTCTCTGGTCATCTGTAGATGTTGATAGTGTGTGCAGAAGATGTCTATCATCTTTTTCCCCATCTTGATATTTACTGCCTGAAGACTACTATTCTACAGACTGTGTTCCTACAGGGATTACCTAAACCATTTCCTTGATCCAGCTGTATACTATAAACTCCACCTCCTTGTTTAACTGTATGTAATAACCCCTCTTCCTTGGTCAGCTGTATACAATAGCCTCGCCTCTCTGTTCAATTCTATATAATGAACACACCAAGCTTTAGTGGTCCTGAGGCTTCTCCATCAGAGAGAGGTCTACCCCACTCCAGCTTTTCTTTCTGTCTCTCTGTGTGCTTGGTTTTCTTCATTCCCTCACCACCCCAGTCAGGAAAAGTCCTTGAAAGTATGGAAGAATTTGGCAGCCTACTTCATTCATATGTTATGTGGCAAGAAGGAGCTTTTCCCAAGTGTCAAGCAATGGTTGGCTGAAAGCCTCACTGAGATTCTGCTTGCTGGGGCTGAGATTGCCTGTGATACATTTCCAAAATTAATAAGCAGGCTTGTCGTTTAGTTTCTGTACACGTCATGTTTTGAGCAAGAAATCAGGAGGATGCCTTTTAAATATGAACATCAGTTTAGTCCCATAAAACAGGGACAAGCAGAGAGATGTCATATCTGCTTGAACAGTAAAAACAGTATACGTACACTTCAATTTTCTGGCAGATCTTGGTCAAAAATGGTAGCGAACAAATATTACGACCACTTCTAGGATATTTCTGGGGAGGTAAAAGAGACAACAAAAAGAGTTGGTTAACTCAAGGAATGGTTCCCACCAAAAGACCCCTCTGTGGTCCTGATGGCTGGACCTGAATCTGGTTCCCTTTTGCTCATCTGGATGCAGTGCTTGCTCTTGTTCCTACATCCCATATTCATTCTGCCTTATGTGCCATGGTCTGTGCTAGCTCCTGCACTGCCACCCAGTTCCCTTCCACCCAGCCATCTGCTCCGACTTTTATAGCCAGGCTCAGACTTCTTCCTTACTGGGTCTTGCCTACTTTGGTCAAGTACTCAAACATTTCTCTTCTAGAATGCTTTTAAAGAAGGCTTGAGAACACTTTCAAATAAAGTGATTCTATCCAATTAGGATAGACAGGAAGAAACTGTTGATTCCCACCAGCCCAGAATCCCTCAGGTGTACTTGTGGGCAGTAATGTTATTTTAACTCTGTTCAAGAAGAACTAGCAAAACTTTTCAGAATATAAATGAGGTATTGTATGGGTCTTTGCAATACCTTCCCAGAATTCTAGAAATAGAGGAGTAACCCTAATAAGTAACCCCCATGTCTATGCAAGGTATACAGATGTCTTGAGCTCACTATGTGGGTGGAGGTCCCAGCTTTTAGCATTATCTGTGGGGTTCAAAGTGGAAGCACTAATAGAGCTCCTTAAAAGCCCTGCAGAGAATGCTGGTGACTTAGAAACCATACAGAATGGGATGACAGGAGACTTTATAACTCAAGATACACTCTATAGCCTATGTGAGATGCAAAATTTCATCTGAGATGTACTGAAATGGACACCCCAGGATGTAACCTGGAAGTCTGTCCTTTCTTATTTTTTAAAATATCATTTTCATGTCTACTCTTCTGAGTCAGTCTGCTACCCACTAAGTCTCAAAAACAAAAACAAAAAAACAAAACAAAACAAACAAACAAACAAACAAACAAAAAAACCCACCCAACTATTTCAGGTCCTAACCATTCAAGGTATGGTCACAGTGTCAGTGCCACCTGTGATCCATGAGAAATGCCCAGCCCTCCCCACCACATATCACAAGATAGTTTGTATTTCAACAAGATCTTTGCTGTGCACACCAAAGCTGAATAAGTCTTAATCTTTACTCAGGGAGCACACTGCCCCGTGCTGAGAACATATGTGAAGACTTGGCATATGAGGGGTGATAAAACATTTCAGTGTTGCTGGCGCATTGGGATCCATAGAAGTCCGTGAACCATGCAAGAAATAAGGCATTGTGACAGCTTCGGATACATCTCCCTATCTCTCTGAAGACAGTGGAGAATCCTTGAAGTGGTCAGGCAGAGGGTTATATTTGTATCTCAAAAAGAGACCTAAAGATGGGTTGCCTTGAAGAGCAAGAAGGGGAAAAACTCATTGGAGATGCAAGTCTGGGCTTCCCAGCCTTAGGTTGCCTTGTATAGCATGTGACAGCTTCTGCTTGCTAGATGCCAGCAACACAAATCAGTCTCTAGACTGTACCAAGTGCCCTCTCTCCTGGGCTGGAGGTGAAGAGCAAAACTACCAGTTAGCAACCATGTTGATGTGAAACAGGTACAAGGCAGTAGCAGTGGAGGAAGGGGTGCTTTAGAAGGTTAAAGTCAAAGACTTAGGGTCTGACTGACATTAGAACTATAGATACACAATAAAGTAAACATCGACATGGCCTTTTACAAAACATTGGTGCCAGTTTGGAAGCATAGACATTCTGGGACCTAAGTCAGCTACATTAAAATGTTGGAGCTACTTCTCTTAGTATTTACTATAGTCTGAAAGCCTGTCTAATTAGTCTAATGACAATGTGGAGTTCGACATTGATGAAAACCAACTCTTAAAAATTATGTGAAGTCTTATAATTACTACAAAGAAGTACAATAGAATAAAATTTTACAATTGCACAACTGTTCATTGTCAAATGCAGCTGGGACACTGCAGCTGCCTTTGCTGTTCATTCAGCAGACACTGAGGTCAAGAAGTATGCAGTAGACAATGTACCAAGTCCAGAGTCCCTCTGCTTCTTCTGTCCAGACAGGGTTGTTATCTGATTTTCTGTATCACTTAAGAGATAGACAATTGGCCCCAGACCACCTTACCAACTGCAAACAGTGTGCTTGCAAAGATAAACTGAGATGGACATGTGAACCACACTACAAAAGTCCTTGCTCACACGCCTGTCAGACACCTCCTTTCAATGTGAACTTTGCTAGACAGAGACAGGAGAGCTGGATTTAAAATTCTGCATTTGGCTGTATTCAAACCCATCTGAAAGGAAGGTGTAGAATCTAGACAATCTAGGCAATCTAACCAGCTTCCCTCACCAGAGGTTGGTGATGTAGAGCAACAAACAGGGCTTGAATAAAATACATGGGGGGAATGGCATCAATGAAAAGGATGTGTGTGTGTGTGTGTGTGTGTGCGTGTGTGTGAGATTCAACCATTTTTCTATGCACAGCTAACCTGAAATTGACTTCTCATATGGCAAAGTGTTTCTTGACTTTGTGTGTTTTATGTTGCCTGGGTTTAATTGTTCTGGGCTAGGTTTTGAACACACTTGAACACAGACATTTGTTAGCTTCCCAGGTGACTAGATTGGCCAGAAAGGCCTGTGCTTATTGTTTTGTGTACAGCTGCACAGGCTGTCCCCAGTATAATTCCATATCCACAGAGACCAATACAAAGCTGCTGCTCAGGTTCAGCACTGCAGAGGCCTGGTCAGAGAACTATCAGCGTAGTAGTCTCACTGGATGTAGAAAGAGACATTTCTGGATTTATGTAATGCATTGCTCACATACTAGCTACATAGAGAAAGTGATTGTGTCTCAGCCTTCTCATCTCTAGAATGAGACTGAGGAGAAAAGCTCCATCTAGTTTGTATGGGTGAGAATTAAACAAGATGTCCACAGCAGGTATTCTAAACAAGTGACATGTATGTTCTCTTTTAAGTATGTGCAAAGCTCCAGAGGGGCTTCCATGTGCTTCCCTGGGATTCGCACCTTTTGCTGCATCACTTTTCTCCAGTCCAAATTTGTAAAAAGCTAATTCTTTTACTAAAGATTAATCCTTATATTTTAGTTTTGTCTTTGTATGTGTGTCTATGTATGGGTTTGTACTTGAGACTGCAATGTCCTCAGAGGCCAGAGGAGGTTGTTAGTTTCCTTGGAGCTGGAGTTACAGGAGGTTGTAAGCTGTCCGACAGGGATACTGGGAACCCAGTTCCAGTCCTCTGCAAGAGCAGTTCATGCTCTTAACCTCTGAGCTGTGAAGAAGAGATAGTACCATTTGCTGCACATTGCTTTCTGGGTCATGGCTAGTAGGTCTACAGTTATACTAGCCATCACAATGAATTAATTACAGCCAATATTCCCTGAGCAGACAGTCAAATGCATTCACACCATTTTCCTTAATAATTTTAGTCTGGAGTGGAAATACTCAGGGAAGCTTCTGGGATGTTTTCTTAATTGTTAAAAAACATTCAATAGATTTTTTTTTTTTTTTTTTTTGCTTTTTGAAATTAGACTTCTGTCTCACCAGTTATGCTTTCAAGTCTGGTGACAGAAATTTAAAAATGTAAAATCCTAATTAGCCTTTGAGTTCATGCCAAGGCAGTTTGTGCTAGTAAAATAAACAATGCCTTAAAATAAGTCTTAAACCCTCACTGAGAGGAATAAAAGACAAACTCGTCTTCTCCTCCACTCTGCTCAGATCGCTGAAGGTACTGGTCATGGGGATTTTTTTGTAGTATTTCAACTTCTTAGTCAACATTATCAAGCAGACTGGATGAATTGGCTACTACCAACCTTTAATTATTCTGTGAATTAGGCAGTGAGTGGCAAAGCTGACATCATGATTGATTACTCAATTATGTAGACATGTCTCTGTGTTACTATTTAACTCAGATCAGCCTTGTGCATCAAAACTCATAGGACCCCCGCAGGTTGTCATATGAAAGTATTATATAGCACACACAGAATAAATTTGATTATTATTTAAATTTAACTGGGGCATCTTATAACTTTTATTTGCTGAGTCTGGTCAGCTATGAGGTAAGTGATTCCTCTCCCCTTTGTTGCTCTGTTGCTACATCCATAACATGTAGACACATTGCCTGATGGTGAACGATGAGGTAAGCCAGCAGAGAGGAGACAATGGCAAGGCCTGCGCACGCGCACTCTCACGGCTGCTAGGTACTCTCAGCAGCCAGCCTACTTTCTTGCTTCCCTTCCAACTGGGACTGACTTGCCCCACTTAACAAGAATTGAAAGTGTAATTGCTGAGGCAGGATTCCAACAATTCCTTAAAAAAGGAGCCTAAGTCAAATACTTAACTGACTGATTCTTGCTAAGCATTCGGTCTGTTGAGAAAGAGTCATTATAAAGAGAGCCAACGGCAGTGGTGATGCTGGGTACTGAGTCCCAAGTCCTCTGCAGGATAGCAGCTGCTTTGAATATGTATAAGTCCATTCCTCCTTTTACAGAAAAGGCTATCATTGTCCTAATCCCACAGCCAGGAAACCTTAGGCTCAGTGAAGTGAAGCACTGCCTGATACTACTGTGCTTTAGAGAGTGGAGAGACGATGCCATAACTTTCACTATAACGGTCTGTCAGAAAGCACGGGTTCTCAACTTCACAATGTCATGAGACAGCTCTGGTCATCACAGCAGGGGAGGGATAGATAGTGCTGCTGACGTGCAGTGAGTAGACAATAGAGACCAGACAGTGTTTGATAGTGTTTGATGCCACCAAACACAGGACAGCTCCTACAGAGGAGTCAGCCCTGAATGTCAGTCAGTCCTGGGGCTGAGCTTGCCTGCCTCAGAGTGAAGGCGGGGGTGGGGGGGAAGGCAAAAGAAAAAATGGAAATGTGCTCATGTTCCTATTTCAGTCCAAAGCAATTGCAGTACCACTGGGCTTTGTCCAGGGAAGCCTCTGGCTTTTGGAGTGTGCAAGCAGAGCCTGTGAGAGCAGAGCAGGCAGAGGAAAGGGCTGGCCTGCTATCAGCTGATTGCTTACCACGGGGGAGGACCTCCTGAGGACTTGTCTCGCCTTCTCCAGTGTGGACTCCCAGGCCTCCTATAGAAGCAGAATGAGGTCACACCATAAGTCCTATCTCACCAGCAATTTTCTAAATTTTTCAACATCTTTTCTAAAATTCCTATCAAGTGCTACAAATATGCAGTAAATGAGTCGTCCCACTAAATTTTGATAACATAATTTATAGAAAGGCAATTTCTTTTACTAGGTGCCCTCATTAAGACTTTACACTGGGATACTAATTATCTTGCAAACATTACCTCATGCAGTAGTAACAGCACTGAGAGATGCAATTGCTGCATTAGAAGAAGGCAAATGTACTAAAGCCAAGAAGCTGGCTCCAGGTCAGTAAGGAGGGCTGGCAGACACTTGTTCTGAACCTCTGCTCCCTGACAGCCACGGTGCAGTGACATGCCTGAGTGATTCTGTCCTTCTGCAAATTCTGTCCTCAGCAGAGCATCAACAGCCCTGTGGAATCTTGTAGCATTGCAGGTGTGACCAGTGCCATGTGAATGCATTCCACCTACAATTTACCTGCTCCTCTCCTGGTTCTATAATTGCTGTTCTCTTCCATCCATTTCTAGAGCATTTAATGGAACCTTTGAAGTATACATACATACATTGCAAATATAAAGAATTAACTCATGGTCAGTAAAGATGATTATGAAAAATTCTAAAGGACCACTGTATTTGTGGGAGGCAGAGAGGAACAACTTGAGGTGTGGGGAAGGATTACCCCAAGTACTGCTTCCCAGGACTGGTATCCCATACTCAGTGTACATGTGCCAACCCCAATGTTCCCATCCTTGGCCCGATGCTGGACAGCTCTAAAATCTGCTCAGTAACTGACACATTGATTGGAAAACTCCATTTTCTACCCTTCCTTGTCTCTCATCTGAAGCTTGAGTAACTACTCACTCTTGGTCACTGATAAGGTTATCCATGTCTTGAAGCAGTGACCATATATGGAAAAAGGAGACTTCTGAGACAGAAGCAATAGCAAGAGCAAAGCCTCATGGGAGATATGGGCCTTGGCATTTTAACAGATATTCAGGAAGTGGGTCACTGTTTAACTTTTGTCTGTTCTTATGAGCTCCTTTTCTTCAGTATGGGCCTGTGTGTGGGGTGGTAGGAGAGGAGTGAAATGACTTCCCAGTTTGAACTGGAGTCAGAGTGAACATTCTAGAAGAAGCTTCTCAAAGAAGCCAGTTTGATTCATCCTTTAAGGGTAGACACTGAACTCCAACCCCACCCCCACCCCACCCCTACCCACCACTCCACTGAAATCATGCTCCTTTGGCTCAAGTTCAGAGGACACCAAGCATATGCCTTAGGTCAAAGGCAGCAGGCTGGTGGGGAGCTAAGAGTGCACAGGAATGAAGAAAGATGACATTCTCCAACTGGTCTTGGTCAGAAACCTAGTATGTGGTATGCTTGTTAGAAAACTAAAGCACTATTGTGCACTAAAACAAACAAACAAAACTCTAAAACACCAAGGCACTGAGCATGCTCTCTGCTATTCCTCTGACCACCTAGGTTTATACAGCATCCTAACCTCCTTGTGATTGGTCGGCTAAGGCTTTAGTGTGATGGTACCATATATTTGGCCTCTCTATGCTGCATGCCAGTGCCATACCCACTGTTTGTTACTGTCTGTGGGCAGCAGGGACAACAGAATTGACAATGTTCTCCCTGACAGAAAGACTGATTAAAGGATCGCCACTAAAAACTAACCTTGCTGAATTACCTTGGGCTTTTTCTAGGAATCCTGGAAGACCCTGGAAATTATACCTTTGTTTAAAGTCGTCCCCTCTGGTGGCCGGGGTAACAGACACCAGATCTGCATGCTGATTTCTTTCTTGTGGCTCCTGTTAGCCTCAAGCTTGTTCTCTACATGGGAGTCTTTCACTTTCTCCCCATGCTTTCATCTGGGGTGGATTCTCTTGCATGCTGAGGCCCCTTTAAACATCTACAGGACCCAACACAGCATCTCATTCACATACCAGGTGTTCAAAAGTATTGCAATAAAAACCAAAAGAAAACTTTTCTTTTGACTGTACTCCCTGTAACAGAGAGATGGGAGAGGGAAGGAGAGGGATGGGTAGGAAGATAGAGAAGAAGGAGAGGGATAGGAAGGGAGAGGAATGGGGAGGGGCAGATGGAGGGGGGGAGAGAAAGAGAGAGGAAGTGAGAGGGGCAGAGGGGGAGGGAGGTAAAGGGGGAGAGGGAGGAAAGAAGGGATGGAGAATTGCCACCTTTGTCAACTTCAGAGGAAGGAAAGATGCATCAGAAAAGAACCCTCCACACATGCCCAGAGCAGCCTGGAGATATCATGCCATTTGATGTAAAGTTCCTTGTTATTTGATAGTTTATACTTTTATAGAGTGAGTTTGGTCACTTTCATCCCCATCTCCCCCTACCACCCTCCCTTCCGTGCTGAATCTCCCTAACAAAGGCCTTCCTTCTGTCATATGTTTTCTTCTTCTATGTTCTTTCTTTTGATTAAGCCCACTTAGTTTAACTAGAGCTTCTTGACCGCACATGGGTGGGAGGTTATGGACTGAAGTAAGGGTAACTCATCGGTGGCCACAGCACTGAAGAAAATGAAGCCGTCGCCCCCAGCAGGCTCTAACATTCCACAGCCCTTCCCACTGGCCTCCAGGTCTTAGTTCCTCTTCTCCCCTATACAAGGAAGTGAAAGACCTTTATAATGAAAACTTTAAACTACTAAAGGAAAAACAATAGATGCTAGAAGATGAAAAGACCTTCCAGAACCATAGGTTGGAATACCTAATACTGTGAAAGTTGCAGCCGAGCCAAAAGTCAGCCAGTAGATTCAATGGCATCTCCATCAAAATCCGAAAGGTATTGTCCACAAAGATAGGGAAAAAATTTAAAATTTGTATGGAAATACAAAAGACCCTGGATAATAAAATGATCGTCAGCAAAAATAATAATGCCAGAGGTATCACCATACCCGATCTCAAGTCATTCTGCAACAAAAATAAGACGGTGCTGGCAGAAACATAATGTAGATACAACCACCCCATTTTACCAAAGATGTCAAAAATATGGATTGGAGTAAAGACTGCCTCATCAGTAAATGGCTCTGGGACAACTGTTTCCATGCCATTGGATGTAGAAGAATTAAACTATGCACATCTCTCACCCTGCACAAAACTCAACTGCAGATGGATCTTAATGCAACAGCGGAGAGTTTGAAGCTGTTAGAGGAAAAAGTAGGTAACACTCTCCAAGATACAGATGTGGGCAAGGGCTTTCTGAATGGAGTCTAGTTGCTTAAAAAATAAGGCTAAGAGTTGATAAACAGTTCTGCATGAAACCGAAAAGCTTCTGTACTGCAAAGGAAATAGCTTGTTGGGAGACAGCCTGCAGTATGTGGGAAAATCTTTTCTAGCTTTAAATCTGATAGAGAATATGGAGAATACAGAGCCCTCAAAAACCCAATCAATAAGAAAACAAACTACCCAGTCACCAATAGGCTAAAGGTATGAATTGGGAGTTAAAAAGAAAAAACAACAACAAAACCAAATGGCCAATAAAGGCTTTTAACAGTGTTCAATATCCTTAACCACTGGGGAAATGCAAATTAAAATTGCATTGATATCCTATCTCACAGGTGTCAGGATGACAGTCATTAAAAAAACAAATGAAAAACATTGGCAAGGATCTGTACAAAAGTAATCTGTCTACACTGCTGTGAGAAACAAGCTACTTCTGATTCCTTGGAGCTCCGTATAGAAATTTAGCAGAAAACTCAAAACAGACCTTCTGTCTGACCCACAAGTCTGGGTACCTGGTCAAAGGACTCCAAGCCAAACACATCACAGGGATGTTTGATCATCTACTGCAGCACTACTCACAACTGCCAAGCTAAAGAAACAGCCTACCTAGCCATCAGAGAATTGGATAAAGCCATAAAAGAGTAAAGTTATATTATTCGCAGGAAAATGGATACAACTGGGGACTAGCAAGTGATTCCTAGATTTTAAGTAGGTTTATAAATCATGTATAGTGGTGGGACAGTAGAAGTTAGACTCTGTACAGGAGCAAAGGGGACTATGAAAGGGAGGGGGGGAGTAAGGGAAGAGTGCAGGGACATGGGAGAACAAATGTACCAATGCGCAATCCACACTTGTGTTAAAATGCCCTAAAGTCACATATCACTGTGTATAATTAATGTATACTATTAATTTTTCTATTTAAGAACATATCACTATTATGTTAAGCAAGAAAAATGGAGTTCCTGATTTTACTATACAGAAAAGCAAAGGAATACACCACAGTCATTGTGGGATTAACACTCGTTCTTTCCTGTGCTAATTTTAAGAATGAAAATCACTCTATCAACAATTGCTTATTATTGTTGTCCCTGTGTATGACATAGCATGTGCTTCATCAAAGGCTCCCAACTCCAGAGAGTTCTGTGCTGATTCTGTGACCTTCCTATGAGGGACCTAGGCTCTAACCCAAGAGGCACCCCCTAGGTGTGCAGAGAAGGCATGGGGTATAAGCTACAGTGCTACAATGACCTGGACACAGAGACTCTGATTAACTCTGCTAGGCCAGGGGCCTGTTGCATTCATACTGCCTCTTGACAGAGACCATTCCTGGAGTTTCTGGGTGACTATTGTGACTAATGGCTCTGCTAGCTGTTTCTGCAAGAGGTCCAGATAGTGGCGAGTTACTTTATTCAGCAATGAACTGAAGAATGTAGGGGATCTTCAGAAGATGCTCTGGGCCACACCTCTGAGCATTACTCAGGGACAGAGAAGGCCCCCCTCCTGACTACTTACAGCACAAATAAGGGCACTAAATAAGGCTCAGACGTAGAGTGCATGGATGAGTGAACCTGCCATTTGCTTCCAGGGGTAGGACAGCTGTGTGTAATGCTTGAGAGATCAGGGGAGATCAGACTGTTTACATTAGCACACTGTGAACTAGATGGGACCTTCCTCGAATCTCTCATCATCCCCAGATGAGCTATTTCCCTATTCTACTGTGTCACCAATGATGACAACAATCAAGTTTCTGGGTTTTGGTGAAAAAAGAGTCAGATACAGAAGGATACATCCAGAACTGTCATTTTGGAAGGTACCCATAATTGAACTAATGTCTCCTACCTTTCATGGCTCAGAGCTATCACTCTGGGTCTCCCATGATGTCATTAATGTAGAACAGCAACAAAGACATGTTGAAATAAATCACAAGATGATTGAGATGAAGATTACTAAATGGAGACCAGGAACACAGTGTACACCGTAGGATACTGCTTTGAAGGCAACATAGCAGGTACCAAGCTGAGGAGTGCAGAGTTAGAGTTGTGTGAAAATAGCCATTAGCTCCCCACCTATTTGAATTGTGACCTTTAGTTAGGGAATAAGACATGCACACACTGGAGTGTGTGGCCTTGAGGAAAGTAAAGGAAACCAGAAAGGATGTTTCTACTGGGAAAAGAGGAATGGCGAGCTGGCTTTAGGAAGGAGTCTTGCACTATGTTTTTACAGGTGGAAGTGGTGGAAAGACATTGAGTATTTTAGTTTTCAGAAATGTCATGAGGGTCCAGAGGAGCAATATATTAGTCAATATGTTGAATAATACAGACATGTTGGCTACAAAAGAAACCTGGACACGTGCATGATAGATAGAGGAGTGGAAAATGTTGGGGCATAAGTAGCTTATGCCTTTAACCCAGCGTTTGGGAGGCAGAGTCAAGCAGACCTCCTTGAGTTCAAGGCCAGCATGAACACTAGGGCTATATAATGCGACCTTGTCTTTATTCTTGAGTTAGATGTTGGCTATTAAGAGCTTTTTTAAAAGGTATTCTCCTATTCCCCTTTGCCCACCTCCCATCTTGATAGACATGATCTGAAGGCCACAGGAATCATACTACTATTTACCAAAACCTTATAATGCATGCAATTCTGTGTATAAATATGCATATATAGTTTTAATAAACTTTCATCTGGATTGACAGTGCTCCCTCCAAGAGCCAAAGATCACCTGACAAAAATCTCAATACCAAACATGAGAAATCCTCTTTTAAGTTATTACAGGGCTATCATACAGCCTATTGGTATTACCTCCCAGAGGTGGAAGGTAAAGGTAAGTGTCTATTGCTGAACTATTGCTGAAGACAACATGTAATTCAGAAACAGAGGCCAAGACACCTTGGCTGGAAGTGACCTGGAGGCCTCTCTCTGAGGACTTGATTTTATGGTACCAGAAGGTCCCTTGCAAGCTTCCAAAGGAGAGAGACAACCAACAGTCCTACACAGCTATGATGTCTATGAGTCATGTCCATGAACAACATGGTACTGAAACCCTAAGGGTGCAGTGATGGCACACGTCCAGTAGTCAAAAGTTCTCTAATAAGACTTAAGACCCACTCAGCAGGAAGAAGACCATATTTGGAACTGGAAACATAGATAACGACTCAGTGCTAGTGAAATTATGGGCCATGGAGGAGAATCTACAATCGCTAATTTACTAAATGCACATAATCCTTAACAACAATCTGAAAATATTTGTCTTTATGCCCACAGAAAATGTAGTCTCCACCCCTTATCAAGGAAACCTCTTTGCAAAAAAGATCACTACAAAAAAAAACAAAAAACAAAAACAAAAACAAAACTATACCCAATCAAAATTCAGTAGTACATCTCAGTCCGAAAATGGATACGTCCTCCTACACCCAAGGCTTAGGGAACATTGTAGAAGAGGATTAAGGAGTTTCCTGGGAAATTGTGTCTCCTAGTAATATCAAAAGCTATCCCCATAAAATCTCATCAACATGATTGCTCAAAAGTGATCTGAACAAGGATGCCACCATTGAACATGCCAAACTGGATGGAGAAAAGCCCATGAGGTCTCAGGCCTATAACAGAACTATAAACAACTGAGGAAAGCTAGGATCAGGAGAGGTAGTCTTCTTCAGGAAAAAGCACACCATTTGGTTGTCCAGTGTCAAATGCCAATGATCAGCATTGAAATACATATAAGTAACATTTTGCAGACTGAACAGGTTATATCTAGGAATATATATGTACATACCAACATATACATGCATGCAATAATAATTAGTAAAAAGTAGATTATACATCTGAAAAGGAACAAGGAAGGATGTATGAGAGGGTTCACGTGGAGGAAAGGGAAGGAAAAATGTAATTAAATTATAATTTCAAAACTAAATAATAAATAAATCCTGAAAAAAAGAGAGTATATCAGGTTTAATGATAAACTCAAGTTAAAATCATGGGCTCAGAGAGATGGGTCAGCAGTTAAGAGCACTTGATGCTCTTCTAGAGGACCTTAATTCAGTCCCCACTGCCCACATGATACCCCATATGGTTCACAGACATATAAAACACCCATACACACAAAATAATTATAAAATATTGTTAAAAATTAAAAAATGAAGAAAGATCAAAGTGCCGTAGTCTCTCATACTTACTAACTCAAACTAAACGTTTGCCAAAATAAAACAGAAATTTAATAAAACATCCATTTAATGATGTGAAAAGCCAGAGACATTTAGGAAAGCAGATTAGTGTACTTGTTCTAATGACAAGCACACTGGAAATAGAGCTAAAAATAATTGCTCTGTGTCCTTGGTAACCCTTGAATGTTGTCTTTGTTTATAAAGTAGGAAGACTGCTCTTTCATAGTATGAAAAATTAGACTTTAGAGTATAATACATATTCTAATGAGTAGTTGAAGAAAAAGTCAGGTCTGGAAAATGACCACATAAGAAAACTGTGGAAGGGATCCTTGATACTTCTTCCAGTTATAACATAAGCAGATTCTATACCAGCAAAAAGGGATATGGTTTTTCATTTGAGCATCTACTTGATTCTGATGTTAGGTATGGCCAGATCTTTTCAGATCCTCTTCATTTATTTGGTTATTATGTTTCCACATTCCAGATTCTAACCCTCTTTTTCTACTTATTTAATATCCTTATACCTTATATGGCTACCGCTTCTCTCACTCTCCAGGGTGATGATAACTAAGAGTACTTGATCTTGACCTAAGAGGAGTTTGGATAATAGAAGAGCAGTAGCTTAGGGTCATTACCATCTGTGTCTTGGGCAGAAGGGTAGCTTGTTGAGATTCTGACAAGTCACAGAAGAATGGGAGTAGAAGGGAAAGTATATGGTATAAGCTATAAGCTCTGAGGTGACAAAGCTTACATCTTCAGTGGAAACTAAAAACACTTTACTGATCAGAGGCCATGATTCCATTGTTATTTGGCACTTTGCATGAATTTGGAGCAGATAATGCTTGTAAGTTTGAGTCTCATCACTGGCTAGGTATGGAATCTTGGGCAAGTAACTTTAGCATCTTGTCCTGCAATTTTTTTCCTATGTAAACCGGAGATGATAAGAACGAGATAGTAAACATGACACTAATCTGGCATCAGTCCTACTGACAGCTGTGGTCTTTATTTTGGATTGTTATGATACCAATATACAACTGGAAGAATGACAGTAAGTATGTCAACCTATGTAAACTCATGATGTTTTTTTTCAATGATCCTGAAGCTACTCAGAAACCAGTATTATAGTCCATGTTTTACAAATGAGGAAAAAGAGACAGAAAGATCTCACAATTTAATGAGTGTCTTTCTGTGGGAAGAGGCAAGATGGACACTCAGGTTTCTATACCCAAGCATCTTTCCCACCACCACCATACTGTTTTTCAAGAATAAAATTTTAGCTTACATTTTAACTCTAGCAAGAAAACAGGACCGGTGAGTTTTCATTAAAACTCGGTGAATGTCAAATGCAACTGCCAGGGAGTAAGAAGGGTCTAATGCAAAAGACCACATAGTCAAGGGAGAAGGTTGGTTTCCTTTGTCAAGAAGCCATGCACCAGGCATAGAAATTCAAGGGACCCAAATGCAGATGTGGCAGCAAGCACATGGATGAGTGTGGAAGGAACACAGCTTTCTGTCTACCAGTCATTTCTTATGTCACTGTATTCACCCATCTTAAAGACATTTACTGGATATATCTATGCTATCTTGTCTCATGAACTGTTTATTAGGGCCATAATGGGACATCTGAGATTTTATAGTATGGGGTGAGGTTGACAGTGAACTCCATTAGAATACACTATGATAAGTGGTAAGTAGTACTGTTAGTATTTCTATTTTATATATGAGGTGAGATGAGACTTAGAGTGAACAAAAACTTTATCCAAAGTCACAGAAATGATGAATGACACAGTCCAAATTCTATTCAGACTTGCTTTGTGCATGACCCATGCTTTTCATTTTGCTCTGGGAACTGAAAAAAAAAAGAAAAAAAAGAAAAAAGACAAGTTTAGGAACTCTGGTAACCATATCCTCTTTCTAGAGAGTCATGGCATATGTTGTGTTTGTGGTTTTGCATGGCTTTGTGGGAATAGATATTATATAGGTGGAGCATTTCCCTAATTGAAAGGTTTCATCCAAGAGCACTCGGCCTCATCAACTATGATGGGGAAGTACAAAGGGAAGACACTGAACAGGGATTCTTAGGCATCCATATTCTGTTCCTTGATACTGTAAAAGCATTGGTGAATTGCACAAGATTAGGTCTTTAACTCATCCTTCTTGCGTTCTATGCTGTTAAAGACCTAGATTCTGGAGTATGATTGTGAAGGAAGTAAAGACAAATAGTGTTGTTAGGCACAAGTTTCTACAGTGATAATTTTTTTAGTGATCCAGTTCTGTGCTATCCATCACAGCAGCAGTAGATTTTAAAAGAACCCAAAATGCCTTTTGTTCTCTTCACAGTTTTGACAGTAGTGACAGATTTCCACAAAGGAGAAAGCTCCTGGGACGGGAAGTGATGATGACTGAGATGGCTGACTTTTTTCTTCTTCTTCTTTGTTTTTAATTGTCAAGAGCATGATGGAAAGAAGAGATTTGGGGGATGGAGAATGATCATTCATTTACTCTGATTTTTTTCTAAATGTTTATGAGAACAGGTTGTTCCTTACATCAAATCCAATGTACAACTTTACCTTTAAGATGGTGCAGCATTCAGAAGATACTATATTCAAGGTCATTGCTGTCCCCTCAGAGAGATAAGCACATAGATAACCCTAGCATAAGGCACCTCAGTATACTGAATGCTTGCGTGCTCTCTCCTCAAATCCACAGGTTGAAACTCTTATTCCAATTTGGAGGTGGGGCTCTGTGGATTAAGTCATGAGGGTGCAGCTGACATGGGGCTTTGTGACCCAAGAAGATGGCATTCAGGCATGGTGGCTCAGATCTGTAATCTCAGTACTTGGGTTGTAGATGAAGGAGGATCATGAGTTTGAGGCCAGACTGGGCTACACAGGGAGCACCTGTATTAAAAGAACAACAGTAACCAAACAGTATTGAAGAAGATTCCTTCAAGCTACCTTTCTCCCCCTGACATGATGATGCAAAATGAATCTGCACAGTAAGACCCAGCCCTTCTGAGCTGCCATCTTGGTACATGACTTCTGCATTCCACAACTGAGAAAAAGGTTTCTGTTATTCATAATGTGTAATACTTTTACATGATAGTTTTAACTTATTCTTTGTAAACTTTGTACATATATGCAATCATACTTAAAAAAAAAAAAAAACCTCAAGTGGTAACCCAAAATGACTAAGACAGACTAGAAACACCAACCAAAAAAGTACAAAACCATCTGTGAGGTGATTTCCAGAAGTAGAAATAAGAAGGAAAGACATTGCATATTTTTGAGTTTGAGTTTCCGTTCACATATGGGCAATCTGGCCTTTGGGTAGAATTTGCAGGTATATTTACACTTGTGTGCCATGGTATCACACAGTGACTATTTGCCAATAACTAGGATTTAGCTTCAGCAAAGCCAAGTTTTATGTTCTGACATTTTCAGCTCTGATAGACATTTATAACTTTAAGATAAATAGAAAAAAGGAAGTCAGATTCATGTTGTTTGATTCCAGAATAAAGAAATAAAAAAATAAGACAAAAGGCCACTTCTTTTAAAATATTCTTTCATCATTGCTCAATGCTTCATCTTCATGCAAATTGAGTACTATTGGCATATTTAACATTGGCTATTGCTTTCTTTCCTTAAGCAATGCCTCCAAAACTGTTTTACTTGGCATTTTATCGACCCTGCTCCTTTTCAACTATCCATTGACTTAACCACTAATATCACTGTAATGGTTAATGGTTATCTATATTGTCAACCTGACCATATTTAGAATCACCCAGAAGACACATCTTTGGGTATCTGTCAGGACCCTTCTTCAGAGGTTTAACTGAGGAGTAAAGGTGTGTATTCTTATTGGCTAGGAACCTAGACTAAAGCAAAAGATAAAGCCTAATAAGCAACAACATTTAATTTTCTCTGTCTGATTTCTGACTAATGGCAGCATGACAAGCTACCTCATGTTCCCACTGTCATGCCTTCTCTGCCAAGATGGACTATAGCCTCTCAAACCATGAACCAAAATTAGCCTTTCGTTCTTCAAGGAGGAGCATAGCAATGAGAAAATAGGTAATACAACCACCAGTACTATTGAGTTCTACTTTGTCATAGATTGTCTTCTCCACATTCATGACTGTAAAAAAATGTTTAACTCTATGTGTATGAGTATAGTGTCTGCGTGTGTGTGTGTGTGTGTATGTGTGATTTGTATATAAATGCAGGCATGTATGTGCCATGTGCATGTGTGGTCAGAGGACAACTTTTGGGAGTTGGATTTCTCCTCCCACCATGAGTTCTAGGGATGAACTTGGTGCATCAGGCTTACACAGCAAACATTCTTACCCACAGAGCCATCTTGTAGACCCTGCTCTCTGTTCTGTAGCAATCATGGCATATATTTTATCACTAAACTTTATATTAAATATAAAGCCAGAAGAAACAATTCTCAACCCCGCTTTATAGCTGAGACCATGAAGATCCAGTGTTGCCAAGGAGGTTGCTAAAGGCTTTGCCATTGGCGATCTCTGTTTCCTTTGATTCCCTCTGCTGTAGTGTCTGGGCATCCACACAGCTCTCCAATGGGACTCTCAGGTCTAACCATATTGATAGAGATGCTGGCATTTCCCTAGACAAGTGATTTCTAGTAAAAATAAAGAGGTCAGTCAGATTGTGAGTATGTTCCAGTATAGTTTTGTAACAGTAGTGTTATTATTATTAGGATGATGATGACGCCATTTTTCTATTTGTCCTCAAATTGCTAAAAAAATATTGCCTAGTGTTAAGACAATTAAGCAGTTTGTATGCTTATTATTTTCTTATTAACGTGTGTGTGTGTGCGTGTGTGTGTGTGTGTGTGTGTGTGTACACGCACACATGGGTGCAGTTGCCATGGTACACATGTACAGCTCAGAGGAAAACTTGCTGGAGTCAGTTCAAATCTTCTACCATGTGGGTCCTCTGGGTTATCAGGCTGGAGGCCAGCACCTTTACCAGCTCACCTACCTCCAAGGCTATTTATTTATTTATTTTTGATACTGTAACAAATTACCTTAAACGTGATTTAAGAATGAGAATTTATTCTCTTGCAGTTTTTGAGGTCAGAAATCCAGGCTAAGTTAGGGTGTCAGCAAGGCATGTCTCTTCTATACAGACCCAAGAAGAACCTTTTCTTTACTTCTTCCAGTTATTAGTGTTGACATATTGTCTGAGGGACTCATCACTTCATTCCGTGCCTCTATTGACCTATTTTCCTTTCCTTCTTTGATCTCTATTTCTTTTGTTCTTTTCTTGTATGTGTATGTATCTATGTATGCGTGCCTGTTCATGTGCCTGTGCATGTAGAGAAAGAGGACAACCTTGGTCTCAGAAGCTATCTACCTTGGTTTTTGAGACAAGGTCTCTTATTCAGTGATACTCACCGGTTAGCCTAGACTTCCTGTTCAGTGAGCACCAGAGAACCACCGTTCATGCTTCTGTAGTGTCGGGATTGCAGTCATATGCTACTCTCCAGGCCTTACATGTGTTCTAGGGCTTTCATTTTTATGTGGCAAGCATTTTCCCAACTGTGCCATCTCCCCAACCACTATAGTTACATTTGCTTTTCTCATTCTGATCCTAATGTTTGCCCCTTGTAAGGATCCTGTGCTTATGTTGGACCAATAGAGATAATCCAAGATAATCCCCCTATCCAGAGATCCTTAACTAAATCACATCCAAAAACTTCATTTTTCCATAAAATGCACCATACTCAAGCTTCTAGATACTAGGATATGGATTCTTCATGGAGGTACAGAAAGGGGATTATCCTTTCTACCCTGCTCTTCGGCCATTAAATAGCTGTTGAGTGGTTAATATATTCAGTGAATTGTGTTAGGAAATTGCTGGAAATAACACAGCTAGACTCTCTCTTCTCATAGAGTTTATACTCGAATGGGAGACATGTTAAATAATGACATTATGATTACTTAATACATTCCGAGTAAGTGGGAGAAAGGTGAACAGAAGGGAGAGGTATCACATAGGACCAGACTCTACTTGGTGCTTTAGAAATACGTTTCGAAGAGGCAATGAGTTCCAATCAAAACTTGGGTATAGATGACTCATCATGAGAAAGGTCAGGAGAAGTCATTAAAATTCTAAAGCTCAAAAGATCTTTTACAACTATTCAAATTTATTACAGTGATGAGCTTTCTGTAGCTAAGAAGGAAAACCATTTTCTTAGAGGTAGTTTTCATTCCTGAAATCCTCAAGAACAAGAAAGGAACATTTTTTCCTTCATGGGTTGTTGTCATTTTATTATTCACATAAAAGTAAAAATAATCAAGTCCCTCTAATAATATGTGCACAGTGACTATAACTATAAACAATCATGCCATCCAATTATTGTGTACACAATGACTATAAGTAAAAACAATCATGGCCTCCAGTAATGTATACACAATGACTATAAGTAAAAATAATATCACCTTCTAGTGATGTATACACAATGGTTATGGAAACTATACTTTGACTTCTCAGATTTAGGTGATTTTTTTTTCTTTTGGTTTTTGGAGACAGAGTTTTTCTGTATAGCCCTGGAACTTGCTCTGTAGACCAGGCTAGCCTTGACCTCTCAGAGTTCTGCCTGCGTCTGCCTCTGGAGTGCTGGGATTAAAGGCATGCCCTACCACTGACTACCTGGGATTTACTTTTTACCATTTCTTTTTATAGATTTGGTGACCTCCCCTTATGTCCTCTGGTTCTTGAGTGTTTTCTATTTTACACTGTAGCATGATAAGTACTTAGTAATTTATTCAGAATTGTAATGAACTGTTGCTGCATTTAATTATAGAGTACTGTATTAAAGACTTAGAAAATAATGAATGATTTTAGGTGGTTGTAGACATACCCTTGAAAGGAATGATTGTAGGACACTGATCTCTAGGATCCTTTCACAACCTGGCCATCATATGGCATTACTGTGTGCTTTAGCCATGATTTTCCACCACAAACCTAGAGTAAGAAGGTAAATTGGCCATGGACTGAAATCACCAAAACCATGAGCCAAAACAATGAAACAATTTTTAAAAAATATCTTGAACATCACATAAGAACTTTCTCCCTGGGTTCTTCTGATTTCTTCCACATACATTAAGTCAAGGGTAATTTATTTGTATCATTGTTTTTCTTCCAAGATTGTTAACATTTCCTTGAGTTTAGTGGCATCCAAATAGGCTTTAAGGAAATCTTAATGGATAAATTTTCCAAGATTCTAAATCTAGATTTAAAAAAAATCCATCTTGGCTTCTCTAGTGAGATCCCTTAGATGCTTAGAGAAAAGACTGAGGAGTGAACCATGTCCCAACAGTGTTTTATGCCCAGTGTCACAAGCATACTTATCCCTCAAATATTTATGGAGCAGTTTAATTTAGTAGCCTTTGGTATTTCTGAGATAACTTATTGCTTAATGACCATCAAAGACTTCTGTGGCAGCAAATGTGTGAGAAACAAAGAATCTCATTTTAAATTTTGCCTTTTTAATGATGCAAGAAGTGAATGAATCTTTACCCTTAAGTTTTGGTTCTTTGAATTTTTTTTCTTCCTTTAAATGACCTATTTGTGGTCCTTAGCCATTTTTCTTCTTACTGATAAAAGTGCTTTGGATCATAGAAAAATATTTCTTTGTGTGGCACATTATAAAAACATCTTTCAAGTTTTCCACTTGGCCTTTGGCTTTGTGTATAAGGCAGATATATTAATATTTTTCTTTCAGACTTCTTGGTCTCAAAATATATGTAAAACTTCTCAGGTTTTTCTTTGTTTATGGTATGGTCCTGATATTTCTTAGTCAAACTTCAGATTATCCAGAATTTGTTTGGGTATTATGAACAAGTAAACATATAGCTTAATGCTCCCCAACACATACATATGTACATGCCACATCTAGTATTTAATTCTAAGATGTAAGTAAAGAGTCCATGTTTTACCACTGATTTCAAATGCTGTTTTAATAAAAAGATATCCAAAACATATTGGGGTTTGGTTCTAGACACCACATTCTGTTCTATTTTAGGCTGACCTTCTGTTTCTAGATGCCATTCTTTTGTCTATTACATTGTTTTTAAAAGACATAGGTGTCTAAACATCCTTGGGAAACTTTAAATGCTGTCAGTGAAAACATACAGCAAACAACTTTCTCAACATTCTCCTCGTATGTCAGATTAGGGCACTGGAAACCGTATGGAAGATTTTGATAAAGCGAGGTTGGATTGCCTTTTATTATTGACCCCTAATGTGTACTTATTAACAGCTTTGTAAATCTCCATTATATGAAAAAAAGTTACAGTCTATGTCTTCAAACCTGTCGGCTTCTTCCAATATGCTTTTGATTTGTGTTATTTCTGGTCTCAGTACCTAAAATGTGAGCATTCAGGCATAGCCATGAGTTTAGCTTAATTAGGCTTAATTTAATTTGAAACACTTTACCTCTTCTAGAATATTAAGGAATCAAATGAAGTCTTTCTTAGTCAGGGTTTCTATTCCTATACAAACATCATGAACAAGAAGCAAGTTGGGGAGGAAAAGGTTTATTCAGCTTACACTTTCACATTGTGCTTCATCACTAGAGGAAGTCAGGACTGGAACTCAAGCAGGTCAGGGATCAGGAGCTGATGCAGAGGCCATGGAAGAATGTTCCTTACTGACTTGCTTCCCCCTCCTGGCTTGCTCAGCTGGCTTTCTTATAGAGCCCAAGACTACTAGCCCACAGATGGTACTACCCATAAAGGGCCCTCCCCCCTTGATCATTAATTGAGAAAATGCTTTACAGCTGGATCTCATGGAGGCATTTTCTCAACTGAAACTCCCTTCACTGTGATAATTCCAGTTTGTGTCAAGTTGACACAAAACCAGCCAGTACAATTGACCCCTTGTCAACTTGGTACACAAATACATCACTATTAAGCCTCAACCCTTACTTTCTTTTTCATCCCCAAGATCTAAATAACTTTAAAAGTCCCACAGTCTTGCAAATTCTTACATATCAAAATTTCAATCCCTTTAAAAATATCCAATCTCTTAGAATTCAAAGTCTTTTTACCATTAGAAATCTCTCAACTGTGGGCTCTACTAAAACACCTTCTTCCTTCAGGAGGGAAAATATATCAGGGCACATCCACAATCAAAATTAAAATCAAACTCCAACCGTCTAATGTCTGGGTTCCACTCATGATCTTCTGGATTCCTCCAAGGCTTGAGTCATTTCTCCAGCTCTGCCCTTTGTAGCGCACACTTTGTCTTCTAGGCTCCAGATGCCTGTATTCCACTGCTGCTGCTGTTCTTAGTGGTCATCTCACGGTACTGGCATCCCCAAAACACTGCTGCCTTCTGCTGCAACTAGGCTTTACCAACAGCCTCTCATAGGCTCTCTTCATGGTGTTAAGCCTCAACTCCTTTGCATGACTCCTTCAGTCCTGGGCCATCAATTGCAACTGAAGCTTCACCTTCACCAATGGCCTTCTGCTGCCACTCACAGTGCCCTAGCCTCAGCTGCTCTTCATGACTCCTTCATGCCTTCAAAACCAGTACCACCTGGGTGACTCTTACACATTACCAAGTCTAGCCACAACACAAGGTACAACCTTGGCTATCTCTGGAACACAGCCTCTGTGCTCTCAGAAAATATTTCTCAGAAGATTTCACCTCAGTGATGCTGGTCTCTTACCAATCACTGCCAAATTCCCTACTCCAGCTAACCAGCATCAATAGTTCCAGTAATGCAATGGTTTTGCTTTAGTAGTTCTGGTATCTTGTTAATCACAGCTTATCCTTCATCCCCAGCTACCCAAAACCAAGAATCTTCATGGTCAAAATAGCAACGGCCCTGATAAGAGTCTTTAATCTTCCCTCTGAAATTTCACAAGCCAGGCCTCCATCTTCTGCACTGTTCTCAACATTATCTTCCAAGCTCCTACACAACATTCCACAGAGCAGCCCAAAGTTCCAAAGTCCTTCCACAGTCTTCCTCAAAACATGGTCAGGTTGTCACAGGAAAACCCCACTTCCAGTACCAATTTGTCTTAGTCAGGGTTTCTATTACTGCACAAATATCATAAACAAGAAGCAAGTTGGGGAGAAAAGGGTTTATTCAGCTTACACTTCCACACTGCTGTTCATCACCAGAGGAGGTCAGGACTGGAACTCAAACAGGTCAGAGATCAGGAGCTGATGCAGAGGCTATGGAGGGATGTTCCTTACTGGCTTGCTTGCTTCTCCTGGTTTGCTCGGCTGGCTTTCTTATAGAGTCCAAGACTTCCAACCCACAGATGGTACCACCCACAAGGGGCCCTCCCCCCTTGATCACTAATTGAGAAAATGCCTTACAGCTGAATCTCATGGAGGCATTTTCTCAACTGAAACTCCTTTCTCTGTGACAACTCCAGTTAATGTCAAGTTGACACAAAACCAGCCAGTACAAAGTCCAAGGGTTGTAAATTGTTCTTTCTTTTCCTTTTTAGAAAGATCACTGGATTTTCTAAAATTTGCCAACAGTAATGAGCAGCTACTATGCATGAAGAAACTCCAGTGCTGATGGCTACATACCTAGCTTTTTCCATATTTAATAGTGCATATTTTCATCATTTCAATGCATAAGAAAATCCTGCTCAGACACTGTGCACAGTTAAGGCAAAATACATATAAACCAGAGAGGGTCATCAACACCAAATAGGACAGAGAAAGTGATTCTTAGTTCGGGGCTAGAGCTATTATTTTTTAGATTGGGGGGAGGGAGTCATGCAATGTCCAGTGAGATGTTGATGAGAAGATTGATTCTGTTTCCTTGACACAGAGATTCTGTTAAGCTGAGTACATTTTATTCAGTTTTTTTTTCTCAGCATCTATCATAAGATGTTAAGTTGTTAATTACAGTAATGAAGGTACACATGTAAGCATGAGAGATTGGGTCTTAGAAAATGAACATGAGTTAAAGAAATAAAGATACACATACACACACATGCGTACATACACACACACACACACACACACATGCACACACACACTGATATTAGAATCAGAGATTCATTTTTGATTCAGAGCAAAGAACAATTACTGATTACTAGAAAAGTCTTTGGTTGTGATTAGGCAGGAGAGTATACTCCAATCCCCTTCCCAATTTTATTTTAATTTTTGATCCATGGATTCATTTCTTTAATCACCATTTATTGAATGCTTAGATTCCAAGATCTATTGCAGCTCTGAGAATATGCCCTTAGAAAGTTCTTGTTCTCAGGGACTAGACAAGGCTGCCCTCTCTCTCACTATCTATTCAATATAGTAATTGAAGTTCTAGCTAGAGCAATTAGACAAGAAAAGGAGGTCAAAGGGATACAAATTGGAAAGGAAGAAATAAAAATATCACTCTTTGCAGATGATATGATCTTGTACTTAAGTGACCCGAAAAATTCCACCAGAGAACTGCTACAACTACAGCAAAGTGGCCGGATATAAAATTAACTCAAACAAATCAGTAGTCCTCCTATACTTGAAGGATAAACAGGCTGAGAAAGAAATTAGGGAAATGACACCCTTCACAATTGTCACAAACAATATAAAGTATCTTGGTGTGTCTCTAACCAAACAAGTGAAAGATCTGTATGACAAGAACTTCAAGTCTCTGAAGAAAGAAATCGAAGAAGACCGCAGAAGGTGGAAAGATCTGCCATGCTCATGAATTGGGAGGATTAATATTAATATTAATATTAATATTAATATTAATATTAACATTAATATTAATATTAATATTAATATTAATATTTTGCCATCCTGCCAAAAACAATCTACACATTCAATGCAATCCCATCAAAATTCCAACTCAATTCTTCATAGACTTAGAAAGAGCAATTCTCAAATTCATTTGGAACAACAAAAAACCCAGGATAGCAAAAGGTATTCTCAACAACAAAAGAACTTCTGGGGGAAT
>CM052714.1:37248949-37279835 GCA_028551405.1 Uromys caudimaculatus
AGGGGGAGGGGACACGGGGTTTCCAAAGAAAAGGGGAATCATCGGAAATGTAAATAAAGTATCAAAAATAAAGAAAGAAAAGGAAAAAAAAAAAAAAAAAAAAAGAAAATCCTTGTTCAATCCAGACTTTGAGTCTTCGCTCTTGAGTTGTCCCAGTCTCATTGGGAGGCACCATGGAACAGCAGAGTGACCAAAGGAAACTAGACAAAGAAGCAATGAAAGAACTGGGAGGAGCATGTGGGCAGGAAGGGGATAACTGCATGCATGCTCACACTTAGAAAATGCAAATGGCATTGGAAACTCATTCCTAGAGGAACAGAATATTAACTACTTTACTGTGACAACATACCTGGTGGACATAGAAGAGGAAAAGGATTTGTTTGACTCATGATTTTTGTCCATCATAGCAGTGAAGGCACTGTAGAGTCAGTTCATAGTGGTGGGAATATATGTTGAAGGCTCCTCACATCTCAGTGAATCAGAAAGCAGAATGCTGAAATGCGGCCAGCCACAGGTCTGGGATATCACCATGCTCCTTGTAACCCACTTCTAAGAGCCAGGCTCCACAGCATCCTGAAATGGTGACACCAAATAGGGACCAGGTATTAAACCCCAAAAATCTTTGGTGATCATTTCAGATTCAATCATGAAGAAGAAGACGTCTCTTTTAAGCTTTAGAATGATTGTGTTTACCACTGTATTTGTTACTTTTTTTCTGCTGTGATAATATATCGTGACCAAAAGCAACTAATGGCCAAAGGCATTTATTTTGGCTTACAGTTACAGAAGGAGATTCCGTAAATACAGGGCAGGCATGGCAGCAGGTGACCAAAACAGAAAACTGAAACAATCACATCTTCAACCCCAGTCAGAAAGCAGAGTATTGGCTTAAGTTTTTCTCAACCCTATTTTTAATAACAGTTCATAAATGCTTTAACCTCCCTTCTAGCCCGCCACCCACTGGAGGTAGTGAAAAAGAAAAGTTATTAGAATATGGGGGAAGTGGACCTGTTTAGAGATTGCTCTTTGGAGCAAATTCATTCTGCATTGACAGGAAATCACCAGTTTAGTTCACAGAAATCAGGAGCAGCAGCTCTATCCATTCGTAAACACTTCACAAATATACCAGCCGTCCAGTAGTGATGGGATAGCAAACACAAATCAGCACTGGTGGCAAGACCCAGAAGAAACAGTCAGGTTCTGCTGAATCAGCACAAGTCAGCAGGAGGGACCAGGGACACCAGGAGAAGTTATTGACTTTGCCTTGATCAGTGAAGATAGGAGACCAGGGAGGCATTGCAAAGTTAGCTATTCAAGAAATCCCCTATCACTGTCCATTGAATCCTGTTTATATTCCCTTCAAACATCCTGTGTTCTCCATGCGTCTTGCTTCACCATGAGTCTGTCTTAGCAAACCTTCACCTGAGTTTCTATCAGCTAACATCACTCTGCCAATCACCTGAGTTCGTGGAAGTGGCAAAAAGCTGCCAGAACACTCCCAGAAGTTTTTTGGTGCATTTCTCTCTATGAAGTCAGAACAAATGGAGCTCAGCTACTCAATATCAGGTGAACCAATATGTGTGTGTCATTAGTGAAGACTCCTTCATCATGTATCCTTTTAAGTGCTTGCTTTAGCAAAACATTCTTTTGCCAGTGTCCAATTAAGGAAAATGTTCCTTCATGTGTGTGCCCAAGCAAAGCACCATCCAACACAACTGATTTTCCAAAGAACCCTTAAGTTTCCACTTCAATGGAGTGAACTGAGAGGACAATGAAGGCGTACATTCTTTTTGGTTTTTCGAGACATGGTTTCTCTGTGTAGCCCTGGCTGTCCTGGAACTCACTCTGTAGACCAGGCTGGCCTCGAACTCAGAAATCTACCTGCCTCTGCCTCCCAAGTGCTGGGATTAAAGGCGTGCACCACCACTGCCCAGCGGAGGTGTACATTCTTAAAGCCCACTCTCTGTGACATACTTCCTCCACGAAGGTTCCACATAAGGCACCAAAGCAGCAATGCCAACTAGAGACCAAGTGTGCAAATATGTGAGCCTATGGGGGCATTTTTTCACTGAAACCATCACAATTATTTTATATCCAAACAGAAACACACACACACACACACACACACACACACACACACACACACACACACACACATCTGACTGGGGGTTAGGGGAAGGCCAAATGACTTGACATGGTGGTACAGCCAGCAATAGAGTTGTGCAATGATGCTAAGGCTGTCTGAAGTTCACAACCTATTATATACAAATACACAGCAAATGCCAACTGGGTAACTGTACAGCAGACAGCCACAGACACCTATATTGCAGTATGGGAAGCTAGAGTATGAGGGGATCTTTCCCTGACATAATGGCTTCACTCTTAATGCACATGGTTCTGTGTGTGTCTGCAGAAAGAGATGGTGGCTGATCGTGGAAAGGAATGGAGTCTCGGAAGGGGGGTTATGCCTTGTACTTCTGGCTACCTGTCTCTCTCACTTCAACTAGAGTGTGATAGTTCTGCACCATCAAGCACATGACATTGCTGGTTAAGTCTTGGCTACAATTTCCTTGCAGGCATTCCCTCTGGTGCCATAAAGCACACGATTAGGGCTCAGACAGCGTTTTGGTAAGAGGCTGGAGCAGAGATTCAGGGTTTCAGCAGACAATTGTAGATTACAGCTGCCATTATTACACACGTAAGAAATATAAATGCAAAGGTATAAACTAAGAAACACAGCAATTCAGAAATCATGAGCAAATCCACAATTACATACTATAGACCTGAGAATGACTTGAAATATAGGAAAGAAGGTTGCTGATGGCTCTTTACCTGGGACTTCCTGAGTTAGTTTTCAATGAGGAAATGAAAAATTGGAATAGCACAATTAATCTCAGGCATGTTCTCCAGTATGCATATATCATTTTTCATTAACAAACCAGAGTTCACTCCTGAAAAACTAAAACTAAAACACATGCTAGATTAAAATTTTTGTACACTATTTGGTTTTGCTGTTGTTTGTTCGTATGCCCGTGTGTGTGTGTGTGTGTGTGTGTGTGTGTGTGTGTGTGTGTGTGTGTGTGTGTGTGTGAGAGAGAGAGTCAGAAGTCAAATTTCTCTCTACCATGTGATTCAGGGAACTGAACTCAGATCATCAACTTGGCATTAAGTTCCTTCACCTGCTGAGCCACTTCACTGACCCATGACTATTATTATTTTGTAATAAACAGGTGAATCACCAACAATGTTAATATTTAGTCATAATATCTGAGATTTTAATGACAATAGTTTCAGGTATGTGTGTGTCCGTCCATATATACGCTTACAAGTATACTATAAGAGTATATTTTCTTATGCTTTCCAGAAAATTGTTTCTTCAGAAGTGTTTAATATATTTCCGACTAAGTCTTAGGCTCAAAATTTTATGCCTGTGCTGTATTTTCCAGCATTCTGTGATGGTACTGTCTATTTGCAGAGAGGCTATGTATAATTATTAGTATTCATAACTGCCATACCAAATTCTCCTATTTCAGTTGATTCCTATGGTTTTTCCAAAGTGGTAATTATAGTTTATGAAAATAATGGTACTTTTACTCCAATCATCAATTTATACTTATTTTTTATATCAAGTTAGATTACCCTGCACTGGCAGAAGAAGTTTTGTCCACAGAGGCCATTGAGGCATATATGGTCTATGTTTAATTCTAGTAAGTCATCCTTATTATTCAGTGTTAAATATAACATCAAGTATTCTCTTTATCATATGACAAAGATAGATGATTATTTCTCACTTTTTTATCAAGATGTTGCATTAAGAATGAATGTTGATAGCCAAGTGAGTAAAGCCCTTTTTGGGTAAGCATGAGGACTTGTGCTTAGGTCTCAGAAGGCATGTAAAGTCAGTGTGGTAGCATGTACCTGGAATCCAAGTGCTTCCATAGCAAGATGGAGACAAGGAAAGACAAATCCTCAAACCCACAGGTCCGCTAGCCTGTACTGCAGTGGTTGATACCAGAGACCCTGTGTCATGTGAGGTGATGGGAAGGGTGATGCTCCGGGCTGTCCTCTGACTCCCGCACATGCACTTCAGCACATAAGCACCCACACTTCCAAGCATTCCTATACACGCATAGCATACATGCCCACAATTAAAAAAAAAATAGGCCAGCAAGATGGCTCAACAGGTAAGGGCACTTGCCCTAATACTAACGACTCAAGTTTGATCCACATGACCTAAATTGCACACTAGGAGAAAAGAACACACTCTACAAGATGTCCTCTGATCTCTACATGTTCATGGTAGCATTCACAAACAACAATTAAATAAATAGCTATAAAAGAATGAATGTTAGTTTTTTCCCAAATGTCTTTGGAAATCTAATGGGATCATTATATTCCCCTCTCATAACCTCTTTATAATTTTATAATAAAAATTGCATTAATGCTTTCTAATTAAAAAATACATTTAACATATACTGCAGAGTAATGTAAGTGAAGCATTGCTGATAAGGAATCAGAAATGGAAACTGAGGTGGAATCACAGATGGAGACTGGCCATCCCTTAGGAGTACTGGCCTAGGAGAGAGAGTTGAACGGAGAACGTTAGCAAGGAGTCTAGAACCATTGTCTGAAATACCACTGATGTTTTCTTGTACTTATTAAATCAAACACTCAGAATGGTAAAAGATTGAAATGGGAAGTCACCTTCCTTACAGACAATAGAGAAGGCATGTAGTGTGTTTGTCATGTAGCTGACATTAAATGACTGCTTAGAGGGTAGGAGAAGTGTGAGAAGACAAAGTACAAAGATACAAGGCCTAGGATTTAGGAAAAATGCTTTTTTAAAAATCATGGAGCAAAGTACAAATTCCTGAGGATCAGGGAGGCCCTAATGGACAAGAGGGTTACAAAGACATTTTCTAATATCCAGCCATCTGTGCAGTCCAGCCTTCAAGTTTGCTCCTCCTGGTGTGTTATTCTATTATGGCTTGACAGATTTAGTTGTTGAAATTTCATGGGAATTTTCACACATGTCTTCATAACATTGATCTTAAATTTCTAATTTTTGCTATTATTGATCTTTGGTTATGATTATATTTTCCTTGTAAAATAAGCCAAGAGAGGTTAGTTCCTTTTGATTTTTGAAATGCCTCAAATGAGATGGGACTTACTTCTGTCTGAAAGTTTGACATTTGTTCAGGGGGAGGATCTTGCTGTGTGGTCCAGGCTGACCTTAGCCTTCAAAGTGCTGGAATTAGAGGCATGGACTTTCATGCCACGTAGCAGGTCACAGGTTTGGTAGGACTCATGTAAAATTACTTGGATATTGGTACAGAAATAGTTTGATGATTTTGTTCTTCCATTTCTTTAGTGTTTACTTGTGTGTGTTTTAACCCATTTTAAAAAAATATATTTTCTATTAATCTAATGTACATTCTTAATGTATTAGCTTATTATTTTAATTAGATCCCTTGGAGTGTTTTGTTTTGTTTTGTTTTGTTTTGTTTTGTTTAGACAGGACTCTCTACATAGTGCTGGCTATCCTGGTGCTCAGTATATAGACCAGGCTGACCTTGAACTCATAGATATGCCTCCGTAGTGCTGGGATGAAAGGAATGATGCTACTTCCAGCTCCTTTGCAGTGTTCTTAATCACTTCCCAAGTCCATATCTATCACCTATCTATCTATCTATCTATCTATCTATCTATCTATCTATCTATCTATCTATCTATCTATCTATTGATTTGATGGAGACACAATTTCAGACTTCTAGAATCATGGTAAGAGGAAATCATGAATTAGAAAGAATGAGAGTTGCAGTTTTATTGTTATACAACATCCATTGACTCATTGTACAGTCTTCAAAGCTTCTTATTTGCCCTTTCAAACAGATGACCAAACGCCTACATCTAGCATGCAAATAACCAGGACTTTACTCCATAGGACACTCTGTCTCCTTTCACTGGCTGAGTGATGGGCTTATCTGAAACCTGTTTATGCCATTTATGAAAATCATTGCAACTTCATTATCTACTTAAATGCTATCAAGACAATGAATATATATGTGAAGAAAAGTAGTTTCTATGAAAACTGTCTGAATGTTTTGGAAAGGCTCCATAATAAAAGTATTGCCTTAACAAAGAAAAGTGGTTCATGCCTGAATTCCAACACACAGCAGGCTATGACACGAAGATTGTACTGAGTGTGAAGCCAGCAGTGCCTACAGAGTAAGACTCTGACTCAAACAAACAAACAAACAAACAACACTAGCAACAACAAAATTTGCCACACATTTTCTATTCCATTAGATATGGGAGAGAGAACTGTTAAAATCTGGAAACTACCTGCCCAACACTAGGACTCAGACCTAAGCGGAGATGCATTAAGGAAATGACTCCAGTACTTCGGAGGCAGAGGCAGGAGGATTTCTGAGTTTAAGGCCAGCCTGGTCTACAGAGTGAGTTCCAGGACAGCCAGGGCTACACAGAGAAACCCCGTCTTAAAAAAAAAAAAAAAAATTAAATTAAAAAAGGAAATGGCCGATGTAAGACAGTGTTGGAGCACTCCAGTCAGAAAATCCCACTGCCACAAGAAAAGAGCATCTGCCACAAAAGATTACAGAATAACTGTGGTTTAGTTTCCAATAAAATATATGTTGATCTGAATGATTTCTGTGCCTCTCTTCTTTTTTCCAACTGTTTCTGATTGAGGGAGGAAACGAATCTTTACTGAATACTACTTTCCTCTTGGTTAACTCTTACTTTCTTTTATTTTATGTGTTTTGCCTTCATTCATGTCTGTGCACCACTTTCTTGGTGCCTGTAAAGGCCAGAAGAGGGTATAGAATCCCTTGGAACTGGAATTACAGACAGCTGTGGGCTGCCATGTGGGTGCTGGGATGTGATTCTGGGTCCTCTGCAAGAGCAGTCAGTGCTCTTAAGAGCTGAGCCATCTCTTCAGCTTCTACTGATTAATTCATTATGGTTTAAAAATTAATTTAAAATATTTTAATTATTATACAGGGTCCCTGATGATCTTCTGGATTTCACTGGAATCAGTTATGACAATTTCTCTTTCATCTCTAGTACCATCTCTTACTGTACATGCGTGCAGTGTGGTTAATTACGCCCCTCTCCCCTCGCTGTCCTCCAGTTTCTCCCGTATTACCCCATACCACAGTTCCCTCACATTTTCACGTGACTGGCTTTTTTCTTTAAACCCACTAAGTCCCCTTATTGCTGCCCTATGTTTGTGTAGGTGTAGGGTCGCCTACAGAAACATGGACATTTTGTAATTGGACTGAAGGTCCACTACCCAGGACAGAGCCTATCTATGCATGGCACCATTAACAGGGCCAAGAGCCTACGACTGAGTAGGTCAAAGGCTATGGGGGAGAACTTACTACTATTATTTTGCTAAATGGACATAGTATTGAAATTGATTTTTGTTTTTAATGTGAACACTTACATGTGTTAAGTTTTCCTTGAAGGACTGCCTGGGTTGTGTCCCAGGAGTTCACTGGACTGTGCTCTAATTTTTCTTTGGTTTTAGAAATATTTTAATTTGATTACTGTAGTTCTTCAACAATCCACTGTTCACTCAAAAGTGCATTCTCTGGTCTCCAAGCATTGGTGTATTTTCTGAGGTCTTGCTCCTGCTTTCTGGTTTTATTCCAGTGCTGTCTGATAGGATGGGGGGGATTTTGCTTTTTTGTTGTTGTTTGTTAGGTTTTTTTTTTTTTTTGTATGTATGAAGCTTTTCTGTGTGAGTCTGTAATGTGATCAGTTTTAGAGATGGCTCCATGTGCCTTTGAGAACATCTATCTATTCCTCATCTGTTGCTGTGTTGACCAGTTGAGCTAAGGTAAAATTTAGCTCTAAGATGTCTTTGCTGGTTTTTTGTCTGGAAGATCTATCTAGTCACGGGAGTGGGCTGTTGAAGCCTCCCATTCTTACTGTGCCTGAGCGGACCTGGCCTTCTGGTCTGCGGCTCATTGTATTGTTATTATTGTATTGTATTGTTATTATTGCTGTATATTTTTCTTGACTCCCAACCAGATTGTTTCGTACAATAGACATCTCTCTTATTTCCCAGGGTTCTTTTCTATAGGAATTGGCCTTATAACTATTACCTTGGACTCTGATGATCTTCAGATAATGCAATTCAGGCCTGAAGCAGGTCACTTAAGAGGTGGCACTCAGGAAGCATCGATGTGCAGTGGTTGTAACAGAGAACACCACTTTCAACATCCTGAAGGAAAGGTTGGCAACTCCTCAAGGCTGGGCCCTGACTTCTCTTCCATGATTCTGTCACATATTTCCATGGGTCTCTCAATGGATGATGGTTCATGTAGGCCTGTTGCAATCTATGGATACACTTCCAGACCAGTATTTTCATTAACTAGTTAGTTGTAGTTAAGGGAAACTCTTCATTTACTTATTTATGCTTTGCTTCTTTAATAATGAAAACATTTAATGGTATGAATTTTCCCCAAAGACAGTTTTCACTAGAAAGTATTATAATTAATATTTTCAAAGTAGCTTATAACTGCAATTTGATTTATTCTTTAATTCTGGTTATTTTGTTGAGATAATTTTCAGTTCCCCAAGCTCAAAAGAGGACTTTTAAATTTAATTTTTCCCCCAAAAGTTTAATTTTTTTCTGGCTCAATTATCAGTACTTAATACTCTGCTTCTCTTAAATATTGAATGAATGCATGAATCAGACAGAAGGGAGCTCATAAGATTTCAACTCGTAAATTTATTAATGTTGGATTTGTGGCCCACTTCAGTTCACTTCTGTAAATGTTTCAGATATTATTTCAAAAGAGCACTTTTGGTATGGCAAACAGTCCCATTGTATGTATTTATCTGAACTGTGTGTTTCAGAGTCTCTAAACTGGCATGTGCTTTTGTCTATTTGATCTTTAAGTTTGTGAAGAAAACTATTTATATATCTTCCATCATGTTTTAAATCTTGCTAAAAATGAGGCATTGTTTCTCTGAGCTAGATGTTACTTTGTGTCTTCTAAAAGCAGTAAGATGGTGGGACCACTTCAAAACACAGAGTACAATCAGTACAAGCCTCATCAACATTTAGATGTTACCCAAAGTCCTTTCATCTTTCTGCAAAGGATAGAGGGGAAGGATAACAAGATTTGATGCATTTTTTTCCCTTGCTGCTTCAATGTGGTCACATGGTTTCATGTTTTTCATGAATCCAAGGAGGACTTTCACAGAGTTTGCAGTGAAAGAGTGTCTCCCTGTGGTTGGTGGGATTTACCATGTGGCTGGCGCTGAGGGGGCATGTCATGTTTCTGTTTCCTCTTCTTCCTGATGTGGAGAAGGATACCAGCAAGTCATACGCTGTTACATTTGAAATGCTTAGGGGTGGCTTTGATTTGTTTGTTTATTCTTTGTCTCCGGAAGAAACATTAAACAGCAAGCAAGCATCATTTCCATGCAGAGAGAGTGCTCCAAGGAGTTTTGCTAGCATTTCATGGTCTCTCTGGGAAGAAATATGAGGTTTGGAAAAGCTGCTACAGTTTATTAATTCCATTTATTTTCAAAGAGATGGTGGGTTGTTTTACATGGCAATGCTAAAGAGCCTAGCCTACACACACACACACACACACACACACACACACACACACACACACACACACACATACACACACATACAGGTTTGCCAGCATTTTTCTATGGCGATCACAATTGTGGATGTCCGGTTGTCATGTTCTGTTTTACTTTATTTCTGGGACATGTTATTTGACATGTAGAGTAGGTGTCTGCTACATTTCCATTGTAAATTCTATTCTTGTTCATTAAGAAAAAAACTTTGTTATTTAATGTATTTGCACCAGATTACACATGTTTCTACCATAACTTTTTGCATATGTGTACTAATGTAATCAATCTCTGACTCACTGTTTTATTCAAAACTTTCTGGTTATCTGCTATTAAATGTATTTCTTGTTTAAAAAATGCATATGAACTGATGGTCTTTGTGTCTGAGAATGTCATCTGTGCTCTGCCTGTGACTCCTTCTTATCCTCTCCAATACATGTAACTTTTTCTTTTTCCATAATAATAGGTGCTTCTCATTCTTAGTGTATATTTATACATTGATGTTCCATCTTCTTATTTTAGCCTTGTCAAAAATTAAAACTCTTTCTTTTGCAAATGAACTGTTCTGCTTCTAGCTTATAAATTTCAATTTCTATGTCCATTACCCATTTTCTTGTTAAAAAGCATGAGCCATACATCTTTATTTTTTATGAAGTATCTTTATGTATTTTGAGTAAAATGTTTTTTAAAAATGGAAACCAGATATATGGTTACAGTTACAGTACTCTCACACCACACACCACACACACACACACACACACACACACACACACACACACACACACACACACACACACAAAACAAAACAACAAAAACAAACAAGCAAAGCATAGGCAATCCTAAATTGGACACTTATAAACTAACAAAGGCAACACTGGGTACATGAAGAAGACCTGTCCCAGAACAATAGGAGCCAAATTAATATAGCAGAAGGTAGGTTATCAAATACAATTATTGCCTCACCTCTCAGCATGCCAGTTTCTTTGTATGTATGCAAATTAATCATAGATTTTCCAGTTTTTAAAAAATTTGTCTTAATGCCAAGCTGTTGGAAGCAGTCAGCCATAGACTCAATTGTAACATTCTCACCTAGGCCTTGCACATAGATGGCGTTGTCTGAATTATCCTGTTCGGAACTGTGATGTGATCTTTGATCCAGAGGCCCACCAGATTTACTGAAGCCTTCATGGTCACTTCTGCCCATGCTACCTCCACATCCATGGCCTTCCGGTTCATAGCCACCCCTGCTGTGGTTGCAACCATCTCCATCACCCCTGTCCACAATCCCCCACTCTTTTGCTGATTCCCCTTGTAGCCACCACCCAAGATTATTCTAGTCTTGATTGCCATAACTACCACCACCACCACTGATGGAGGAATAATCTGAGCCCCAGTTGCCTCCACCACTTTCTTCCACTGCTACTCTTGTGCTGGTTCTGTACTCCATAACCTTAAAGCAGGTTATAGAAGCTTTGTTGCTGTCCATAGCTGTGTTGCTATCCAGAGTGTTGCTGTTAGACTGTTGGCTATCATCTCCATGCTGAGGCTGCCCATAGCCCCTGCTCTAAGAACTGCCACTTGATAACTTTCCCAAAATGCAGCTAGGAGCTGGCTGGCTGTTGGCCATAGGGAGAGTAAGAGGACTGACAGCTCCAAATCAGATGTTCTCATTAATTTGGATTCAGGGTAAACTTTGGCTGTATTACAACATGGTAGAATTGCAAGAAGGGAAATGACTGTAGAGAGAGATGAGTGCATGCAGTGGCCCTGCTCTGCTGCTCAGGCTGCTGCCATAGTTTCCAGTGGAATCATGCTCCAGGAAGCTGACTGTTATAGCCTGTGTTCTGTATCTGTCCATACAAAGAACCATAGCTGCTCTGACTGCTGATAACCACTGTAACTCTACTGGTTGTAGGGCTGATTGCTCTGTTGGGAATAGCCCTGCTCTGGCTGAATAGGATTAGATGCATAGCTTTTAGCTACTTCCTGGGTATAATTGTTTGAAGCCACAGCTGCACACACTTGCTCAAGTTGCCGATCTACAAATTCCAGATTACTGAGAACTGAGCTATGAAGCAACTTTGCTATAACTTAGCTACTTCTTATTTGATGTGAGGTCCATGCCTGTGGCAATAATGGTTTTAATTTCTTCCTTAATTCTATTGCTTAGCAATTTTTTCAGTTTGCAAATAATTGTTTTAAAAAGCCAGTGTGGTGATAATATGCCATTTTTGAGAAATTTAGTTGATATAATAATTCTTTTGGAATTATTGAAACTGTTATATAGCCTAAGAAATTGGTTTTTGAAAATATATTACAGATGATTTTAATAATTGTAACTCACAACAGCTAGCTACCTTGAAATATAACATTATTAATAGCATTAATTTTTAAAATCCATTCTAATTTATTTTTTCTGTATCAAACTATACTATTAGATGCTTTATTTTAAATCAACTCCTCCTGTTTCTAATAGGTTCTTTAATATTTTAATACTATGTGATTCTGTGGATAATTCAGCATCACTTAAGACTATTCTATATTTATTGTAGTTGTCTGAAAATATAAAGCCACTCTAACCCATTTGGTACTTCTGTTTATTTCAGTTTTATCAATGGTATTGCTGTCATTGTCATCTCTATTCTGTTCTGTATTTAATGTATCTTCTTCAGCCTCATTGCTGTTTGCTTGCTTTTTTATTTCTTTTTCCTTCCACCTTATTATTTTTTTAAATTTTCTCAATTTTAGTTGAGTTTCTGAAAAATAATCACATATAATTGTGGTTTACTTAGCTAAGATACATTTTTCATTTCTAATGCTTAAAGTTCATTTGTTAGTATTCATTTTAATAATTAATTGATCTTATTCTCATTTTGTCATTTTATTTTATACTTTTAAACATTTTCCTTTTCTTTTTTAGCTTATTATCCTGTTTTTTTTTTATTACATTGGCAAATAATGCTTTTCCCCATCTTTTTTAGAAATTAAATTTTCATTAGTCAATGATTATATTTAAACTGGAAAACCTTTTAAAATTCTTAAAATATATGGGGAATTGAATAAATCCATACTTCTGTCTTCCTTTCTTCTTCCAACATCTCACTTTCTCTTATGTTTTACAATAAACACTGGACTTCCCACTTGGTTCAGTTAATAGTAGTGATTCTTTTTATGTTGTGAACATTAAGTTTACTTTAAAACTAATCATAGCTATTCAGTGAATCTTTGCTTCAAGTTAATATCAGTTGCTTATACTAAAGTTCTTGCTCTATTAATTCTGTATCTGCTGTGATTTAAATGTGTTTTCTCCACACAGTATTGTAAGCATGCTCAAAGATTGATGCCCAGTGTTCAGGTCCTCAAGTGGGAAACCTTTATAATGGAGGTCTACAAACTCAGAAAAAAAATCACCATGTTCCCTCTCATATACAGATTCTCACCTGTAGAGTGTGTGTGTGTTTGTGTGTGTATGTAACTCTGAGCAAAGCCTGAAAAACTAGAAAGGAGACCAACAGAGTAACAAAAGACTGATGAGGAAGAAGGGAGTGTCTAAGAACACATAGGACATGATGTGAATATAGAGATGACATGAGGACATAGAGATTAAATGAGATTAGTGAGGTACAAGGAGAGAATAGGGGTAGTAGGAGAGTGGGTAAGAAGAGAATGGAGACTCTACTAAAAAACAATTTGCTCAGAAGTACCACTAAGATACATAACACAGTGTATCTTGACTTAATAAATCACTACTCACAGCCTTTTGTAACTCCAGGTCTAGGGAGTCTGATGCCTTCTCCTGGTCTTCATGGGCATTGTATACTTGGTATAAAGATATACATGTAGACAGGACACTCAAACACATAAAAATAAATCTTTAATGTAGTTCTGTGGAGTGAACTTCCTCTCGGGAAAGCGGGCTGTTAGAGCAGGACCACTGCATGCGCTCAGCTTTCTCTACAGTCATTTCCCTTCTTGCAACAATACCATGTTGTAATACAGCAAATCAGAGTCTAGCCTGAATCTAAATTAATGAGAACATCTGGTTTGATGCTGTCAGACTCCAAAACTCTGATCTCAGTAAGCATTTTTAATAAAGGGCCACCTTCATATACTATTTTCTTTGGTTTTTGTTTTGTCAGAACAGAAAACAGACTTAGTTCCATATTTCAAATATCATTCCATTAATACTTTAAAGAATATTTTTAAAAAATTTTTATTGGTTGTTTTATTTATTTACATTTCAAATGTTATCCCCCTTCCAGGTTTTCCCTCTGAAAATCCTCTAAACCACCCCTCCCCACTGCTTCTATGAGGGTGCTCTCCCACCCACCTACCCACCCACTCCCGCCTCACTGCCCTACATTCCCTTACACTGGGTTATTGAGCCTCCACAGGACCAAGGGCCTCCCCTCCCACTGATGCCAGATAAGGCCATCCTCTGCTATATATGAGCTGGAACCATGGGTCCCTCCATGTGTATTCTTTGGTTGGTGGTTTAGTCCCTGGGAGCTCTGGCGGGGAAGGTCTGGTTGGTTGATATTGTTGCTCTTCTAATGGGGTTGCAAACCCCTTCAGCTCCTTCATTCTTTCCCCTAAGTCCTCCATTGAGGTCCCCGTGCTCATTCCGATGGTTGGTTGTAAGCATCTGCATCTGTATTGGTAAGGTTTTGGCAGAACCCCTCGGGAGACATCAATATCAGGATCCTGTCTGTGGTATGTAGGTGAGAAAGGTTTAGTCGTACATGTATCATATTTTCCTGGTGCTCTTTTATGATCATCCATCATTGTATTTTCTCCTCAAATGCAATGGTAATTTGTTTTTAAGTTAAATGGTATTTTTTTTAAATTCTCCTATGAAATGATCTAATTTATACTTGGAAAATGCTTAATTTTAATTTCTGGATATTTATAAGACTTTCTTCCATGTATTTTGTGTTCATACGCCTTGTGAACATAGGAACTGGACTTCAATCCCTAGAATCCATATTTTAATATTTGGGTATGGTATTTATAATTAGAATGCTAAGAAACAGAGATAGGCAGATCCTTGAGGCTTGCTAGCTGCCCAATCTAGTTTATTTGGAGAACTCCAGGTCAGTGAGAGACCCTGCCTCAAAAAATAAGATGAATAAAAATGGTGCCTGAGATTGTCCTCTGGCCTTCACAATTGCATATGTACAATGATGTACACTCACTTGCTAATTCATGTGCAGCTACACATATACATGCACCCCCATATACACACAGAGGGGAATATATTGGATTCTTGTATTTGAGCATTCACACACATAAAATAAATATATGATTTTGGTTTTTCCATTAAAAGGAAGCTTTCTTCTCATACTATTTGTGCAATTTACTTTCTTTGTACAACAAGATATCATGAAGGTCTTCCTCCACTGGCTTATTCAACTGGTGAGATGGAGATTTGAGTGTATGAGGCTTGAGTGTATTGGCCCTGCTATTTTTAATAACATCTGTGGAAGGTAATGGGTACATCTTTCATCAATGCCACCACAAAAGGGCTTCAGCCACCTTATGGACATAACGGATACCTTCAAACTTATTTTATATGAAAACCAGTAGTCTTTATTTCTATGTGGATTTTAGGATGATTATGAACTACTGGTAGAAAAGGCCTATGACTTCATACAAGACATACTTTTGGTCAAGGTCTGTTTGGGGACCTTGGTAAAAAAACTTCTGTGAAGCCAGGGACATCTCTCTTTCCAGAGGGGGCATGTACTAAAGAGCACCCAGCACCCAGCACCCATAGATTTTATAATACAAAACTCACACATTATAATTTTTAGAGTAGAAGATTCATAAACAAATGAATGTGGTGTCATAATAGCTCCCGGTGTGGGGGAGTGTATTAAATGGTAAATATGATGCTCGTGACCCACTGGGTGCCATGATACAATAAGAAAATTTATATGAATAGCATCAAATAAACCAGAAACTTTTATTAAAAAAATGTGTACAATAGACTACCCAGGAGAAGCCCTACAGCTACATATCACTGAAGCCCCTATCTTGAATACAGTGCAGACTTACTCATTCCAGAAGCCAGGCTCAGTCACTTTGATTCTGTAGTCCCACCCTTCCAGTCCTTCCAGGTGGCCAGTTAAGGTATCTGCCCTCTACCATCCCTTCCAGTAAGGGTCCTGTCTCTGTTAGTTGAATTTAATGTGTTTGACTCACCCTACTGATCTACACACTCTACACAGACGGTATGGATGTCAGTGTGGTCACCTGTTAGTGAGTGGGAGTCTGTGAAATGACCGGAGAGGCTGTACACCTCAAGTCCCTTGCCTTTTCTTTCTCTTTGATCTCTACTGGCTGACTGGGCAGCCGTATTTCAGACAGTTTAACTTTTGCCTTCACGGCACATGACTGCCTTCTTACTAACCCATCGATGTTGTACTGCTCTTGCTGTTTCATGGATTTTGTTAATGGCCCCCTACTCTAACCTAGCTTACACACTTGAACCCAAATTCAATCACCCTTTGACCTGTCATAGACAATGCCCATCTTGGTAGGAAGACACGGGATGCTGAAGACAAGAGACACAGTAACATCTGCGAGGAAAACAAGTTTCCCAGGAGGGATCATCGCCATATTTGAACACTTGAACATTAGGTTATTCACTATGATAAAGAAAACCTCATCAAGGACATACTGTGAATACCCATGACCATCAGGAGCATCATCAGGAATAAAAAGACTGCAAGACCAAACTACAGAAAAAATGCATTCTCATACTGCTAGCACCTGGATTTAACAATAATCCAGATTTTTGTAATAGTTTAAAAAAATCATTCCCTTTGTTTTTGTTTGTCTGTTTTTGATACATTTTAAAGTAATCTCATGATTTCTGTCAAATTTGCCCTTAAACACTGAAGTCTGTGTCTAAGATAAGATGAGTGTTTCTTACACTACCACCATTATACCTAATAAACAATAAAAACCGTTGGTATCAGGAAATATTCAAAGTTCTGATCTGGTTCCTCTCAATATCTCCAAGTGTCTTTTGCCTTGGCTTTCTGACTTCTCACATGCTCATTCTTTCTCACAAAAGCCTCTAATCCAGGGCAGCCTCACACTCCCCTGGCCGTTTGCTTTATGACATCTGTCAGTCTTATAAATGTCTGTACTCAGTTTTGCAGCCTTTTGTCAGCCAGCTTATCCTCCCTCTCACCTGCACCTTCTATAAATGGTTAGCTTTAAAGGGTCAAATAGATTTCCCTTCATCATTTTTGGCAAATCTATCAGGTGGGGCTGCAAGCCTCCTACTGGGTCACATCAAGCAGGACATCTGGATGGGTGGTTGCAAACACCACGGAGAATATTCCTTCTCTGGCTAACACAATGTTCTATTGCTGGAGTTATTGCCAGACTAAGCTTGCCTTTCACACACTGTCTTTTTTCTAATGATGACAGCTATTGCACACCATTGCCCAAATCAGTTCACAAGCTTATAGCTCCACTAACCCAAGTTTTCATGGTCAAGTAATCCTTTTGCTCATTGTCTGAATTCCTTTTTTAAGGTACAGAATTCTCTTCAGTCCCATTAAGATGATGAACATGTTTTTCAAATATGTTATCTGTATTTGGTCTTTGTTTGTCTCTTGTATAGGAAGAGATTCCTTCTAGAAAGGTCTTTTGTTGTTGCTGTTGTTGTTTGTGTTTTGGTTTGGAACTATAGAAATTTATTGAATGACTGTGATTTTATTTTTTACTTCCTTATTCGAGCAAAGACAAATAAATCTTTCTTTTCAGGTTTGGACTTCAGTCGTACATGAAAGATAGACAAATGTGGCAGGCACAAGAGTTATAGTTAGAAAGTGAGCAAAGTAAATTCAAACTGTTTGTAGGCTGAGGGTTTCTACTCCTGATAGACTCTGGGAACAGCACTAGCTTCTGGCTCCTAACTGCTGAGACAGCAGAGCTTCCGGGGTTGGGATGAAGATGGGTTTGAGTTCACCCTTTCCATCCACCAGACTATTTCCTAATATTTATTTTTTTGTCATCAAAATTATGGAAGGAAGGGGCTTAAACATGAGGTCTTCCATATACCTCCTCGACTCTTACAGTTTAGACAAGAAAACATTCACAGAAATGTGAGGCAATATTTGGGCCATGCCTTCGGCTGCAAGGCCACACAGTACAATCAGAATACGTGTCAAAACAGCAAAAACATATGGAGTACAGTAAGTTCAGATGCTGACTTAGCCATTTAAATGTCTTATAAACATCTTTTCCATATTTTTCCCATTCCCAGATCTGCTGGGATATTTCAGATTCCCTCTCTGTTGTAGGAATGTGAACTTTCACTATGGAAGAGGGCTCTTCATCAGTTCCTTTATATATTTCCATTCCTCACTGTGGCGGGTTGACTAGGAATACCTCCTATAGGCTCATAGATTTGAATGTTTGGTACTCAGTGAGTGGCACTATTAGGAGGTGTGGCTATAGAGTAGGTGTGGCTTTGCTGGAGGAGATGTGTGATTGGGGGGGTGGCCTTTGAGGTCTCAGAAATTCAAGCTAGTTCTCTTCCTGCTGTCTGCAGATCAAGATGTAGAACTCTCAGTTCCTTCTACAGTACCATGTCTGCCTGTAGTGAGAATTTTGGTTTCTCAAAAACACAGTTATGTTATATGATTATATGTTTGTTTTAACCACAGGTGTATTATTTTTACCAACTGCAGATAATTTATATTTGGAATTATGGAGAGTCTAGAAAGGGTGTAAATGAGAGCCCAGAGAGAACCTATGGTAGCTGGTCTCTGCTGCTGCTGCTGCTCTCAGCTGCTGTGCTTGCTATTGCCTGGATTGCTGGGTTGCTGAGTTGCTGGATTGCTGGTTGGAGATATCCTGACAACAGAGATTAGACATGTCGCAAGGAACTTAACAACCCTAATCAGCAGGAAGTAATTCAAAGAAGTTTTTGTTCCATTTTCCTTCTAATCTTCTTTCTCTCTTACATAGTATTGGGGTGGTGGTGGAAGAGATTGGCATGGAATAAGGGTTGGAAGATACAAGAACCCAATAAAGTAGCAAAAAATTATGCTTACTCCTGCCCGTGTATTGCCATATTTCTCACCGTGATGACAATACACTAAACCTAAATCCCACTTAAATGCTTTCCTTTTTAAGAGTTGCTGTGGCTATGGTGTGTGATGGTTTGTATATGCTTGTCTCAGAGAGTGGTACTATTTGAAGGTGTGGCCTTATTGGAGGCAGTGTGTCACTGTGGGTCTGGGCTTTAAGACCCCCATCTTAGCTGCCTGGAATTCAGTCTTCTCCTAGCAGCCTTTGGATGAAGATACAGAACTCTCAGCTCCTCCTGCACCATGCCTGCCTGGAGGCTGCCATGCTCCCACCTTGATGATAATGGACGGAACCTCTGAACCTGTAAGCCAGCCCCAATTAAATGTTGTCCTTATAAGAGTTGCCTTGGTCATGGTATCTGGTCACAGCAGTAAAACCCTAACTAAGATATAGTGTCTCTTCACACCAATTAAACCCTAAGACATTCATCAAGCTTCAAAATCTTTAGAAGTTCTACTCTTCTTTCCAAAACGCAGTGTCCTTGAGGACAAAAGGTTCACTTTTTAGGTGAGATTCCTCCCTGTTTCTTTCTTTGTGGTTTCTAAACACCTTCTAAGTCGTTTACTTTTTACATGCTTGTTTTGTGGCATTAGAGATCAAATCCTGAAACTAAAGTTTCAGGAAGTGTTCTACAATTTATGTACAACTACAGCCTCATCCTTTTATGTAATATGTCTATTTCCAATGCCTCCTGACATGGATTCTATTTCATATCAGTAATCAATATCACATGTCAATTAAAAGACAGTTTATTTACAGTCATGAGACATCTTTGAGCCATTCATAAGAGGGGAACACAGATTTCACCGGAGTAAAATTTTGATTTCCCCCTCTTTATCACAGTACAGTCCTTGGAAAATATTCTGTTCTGGGTCTTGTTCTTCTGAGGACTCACACTATAAACCTATTTAATTTCAACTCCTGGCACCTACTTCACAAAGTTCTATTCATTATATTACTTCATGATATAAATGTGGTTGGTGGATATACAAATCAAGAAGTCGTGTGGCCCACCCACTCAATCAAAGCTCGGCATGCACAAACCTCTCAAGGAGAAGATATCTGCAAGAAAACCTATTTAAAACTCCTGCTGGAGGGTGAGCTTGAGAAGTGGAAATTGTGTGAGTTTGGCATCTATCTTCCTTCTCTGATTTCAGCTTTGCCGAGTCTCTGACTTCTCATTTATAGAGCGATAATAACAACATTGCTCTGGGTGTTCCTGAAGAGCCACAACTAAATGTTCACCCAAATCCCTGCATCGTAGTAGCTTTCAAAATTTCTCATTTGCAAATCATTTATTAGAATCTGCCTTTCCACTGTGAAACTGGCTCAGAAGAGTAACTGTGAGAACATGATAAAGTTGTACTTTAAGGACTTTGCATTACCGTGCTGATGCTGTGACAAGTCTATGAGGCTGGTATTGTTATTCCTACACAGCTGAATGCAAACCTTCCACTCACAACCTATTCAGGGGCCACCACAGCAAGGAGGTTCATTTCTTTTGTTGGACAGAGACACAAAGGCGCACAGGGAAGGGGAAAGCTGTGGATGAGGCAGTTTCCGTGGTCCTGCCAGTTTCAAGGATCAGATGGTGTTCTATATGGATGATTTGTTGGGTGGTTTTGGTTCTCTCTGGCTGTCTTAAGGTGGAAAGAAACTGAGGCAGATGGCACTTACTGTGCATGGGCTACCTTGTGCATTAACCACAGAGGTTTGACTTCTAGGTTGTCAGAGAGCTATAAAGTTAGCATTCCCGTGTTATATTCATTCTGTCCCTCACTCATTATATTGCCTTGGGCTATTTGTACCTCCATTCCCTCCACTGTAATGGTAAGGATGACAGAATAGGTAGACAATGATTTCAGACCCAGAGTTCGAAAAGAAATACACAAGTGGACAGCAGTTACTTCTTTCTGATGTGGTTTGACTCATTGCCTTCCCCTGCTGAATGTAGGAGCTACATCAAGGGTCTTTGCCCCCTTTGCCTTCTGTTCCCTCATCTAGAAGAAGAGAATTAGGCAAATAGCAGCAACAAACCAAAAGTCAATTCTCCAACAGAGCCTTTACAGGAACCAAGCAGATAATGGCTGGCATAGACAAGAGCTACTAAATATGGATTTTTATGGTTTTTGAGAGAACAAGCATACACTTTGTAAAAAAAAAAAAAAAAAGAAAGAAAGCTACACATAAAAGGACAGGAACTTGTGACTGGACAGGTAGTTGATAATTTATGTCTCCATATCTTTTGGTTGCTGTTTGCTTTTAACAAGAAGATTGGAGATGTCTGCCTGAAACACCTTCCAGCCAGCTCTCCTCTGAGTAAGGTGTTATGGAAGTATCTGCTCCCCCTAATTAGAGTAAAGTGTCTGAGGCCTTGTACATTATTTCTCCAGTTTCTTTTCATTGAGATTGCTGCAGCGCCAAGTCCTTTCTGCTGTTTTTCTTTGCCTGGCAGCCCCCACAGTGGCATCTGCTTTCTATTTACAGAGCCAAACCCACAGACAGTAAGCTGGTCTGATTAATCAGAAACTGCCATGGGAGGATAGACTCTCTCCCTCCCATTCCTGAACACAACAGTGAAGCTTTTACATTCAGCCCATGTCCCCCAGATTAAAGCATTTGGCCTTCACAGTTGGTGTATTTCAGGCCCATTCAGAAGCTGGTACCATGCCTGATGGGATTCCTGGTTACTGGTGTAGCTTCTTGAATTGTGTTGGGGAGTGAATGGCCCAAATCCAGTTTTGAAGAAGTATAAGCCAAGCCAATGGGAGAGTTCAAATGAAGGTGCCTTTGAGTAATATTCCCAAGGAAGCAGCACCAATTTGGAAGGCTGGAGACCTCTGGGGAATAAAGGCTGAAACCTAGCATGTTATTCATAATAGAGACCTGCTTCAGGCACTGCTCATATCTGTTATGCAAACTGTGGTGGACTGAAGCCTTGGAGAGCACATTGTTCAGTCACAAGGGTTACACTATTTTACTGAAATAACAAATGCGAAGTATGTTGATAAAGCAGAGTGCTTTTCTCTTTTCTCTAATAAATGTCCAACCAAATAGTGTAGTGATCCCCTAGTTGTAATTCAACAGAGCCCAGGGCATAGATTTAGCTGAAGTTATTGTCAAAACTCAGGTCTTAGTGACTATAGCTATCATGCCTCTGACTCTTAGCTGCTGCAGTTCAGATGTTCCCTGACCTCTTGTCATCCTGTCCTTAAAATGGCTGGGCAGGATGCTGAGTGAGAAGGGTCTTTGAATTGTGCTGAGCTGTGCATGTGAGGCTATTCAACAGTTTTTTGACAGTCTCATTTGTTATATCTGTGGGGTTTAGAGATGGGGAATTGCCTTGGTTTCAACGTAAACTTAGAACAATTCTCTAAGCCGTGGGCTATGGCACACTGGCCTTGAAGAAATGATCTGACCAACCATCAGGAATGAAAATAATGTGTCTTCTCTTTTGTGTTCTCGAATTCTCACCACAATCCAAAATTAACTCTCCCAAGCCATTCAGCAATCAAATGGCAAGCTATGAAGTCAGGTCTGGTTTGTTTCCAGAGCAATTACCTCTCTTAACTACACTGCTAAAAAAAAAAAATCAAAAAGCTTAATTTCTTGGCTACAAGCTGCCAAGGAGAGGGGCTGGCAGGGGTAAGGCTGGCAGGGGTGGGGCTGGCAGGGGTGGACGGGTGCTGGCAGAAAACTCTCTCTTTGACCCTTATTGCATTATCTTTTACTATTTCTACTTTGGCTTCCTCTCTTGCTTTTAAACCACTACCCTTGTGAGCTCATGAGCACAGGAATGTTCATTTTCTTCTTTCTGGACTCTGAAAATCATGGCAGAGACTCTACATATACATTTTTTGTGTAGAAATTCAGATGCAAAGAGGTCTCCTCCTGAGGGAAGGCCAGCAAGTTGTTCTCCAATTGGGTTTGCAAAGAGAAGATTATATTGTCCCACCTCCAAACTCCAAGCCCATTAGCTACTTGCTTGACCTTGGACATGACAGGAACAACTATCAATAGGACATTAGAGTGGCCTTACTCTTCAAGAAAGTGACTCCCTACACAAATCTGCATGGCTTATTTCTTTATCTTCTTCAACTCTTCTTCATTTAAATATTGACATAGTTTAAAAGAGTTTCTACATTTATTTGTTTTCACATTGAGTATGTCTGTGTGTGTCTGTGTGGTGCACTTGTGTCCATGTGCATGCATTTGTGTAGGGGTTCATGTGTGCCACAGTGTGAATGTAGTGGTGAGAAGACAATTTGCAGGAGTCATTTCTTCCCTTTTATCATGTGAATACAGGGGATTGTTATCTTCAGGTTTGGAGGCAAGACCTTTTACCTCACAAGTCCTAAAACTTACATTCCATGTACTTTCTATGGCCTTTGGCTATACTCAAGCATACTATCAAAGAGGACTCCCATGATCTCCTGATGTACATTTCCTACTTCACATGCATAGTGGTTCACATTACTCTATAAGTTCCTATGGCACCTTGTAAAGCAAAAGTCCTTGTGCATTATGTTAAGAGATTATGACTTCTCTCTCTCATTAAACAACCCCCTCCAAAGGAAGGGATTTTGGTCTGTTTGCTCACTTTACATGCTTCATGTACCCCAAACAATACCTGACACATAGTAGATGCACAAATCTTTGATATATTGATTGGATAAATACACTGGCACAGCCTTTAGTTTTGTTCTCAAGTTATACTTCTATTCTGACATAAGCATGACATTTAGTCAGGAGATACCACACTCATAGAATACAGAGGAGGGGTTGTTTGGAAACATGAAGAGTAGCCTGGGAATTTTGTGTAAACTGACAGCATGATCTCCAGCTTGGCTCAGTTAGGAGAGGTGGAACCCTTTGAAAAGAGTCCATTTGTGATCCTCCCTGCTGTTCCACACCAGATGTATAAACTGACAGCATTACCACTTCATGGTATGGTTAAAGGGAAGGTTTTTATTTCAGATATAAGAGAGAGAAAGAGAAAACAGTCAGAGGCATATGGAAGAATCCAGAACAGAGAGAGAAAGAGAGAGAGAGAGAGAGAGAGAGAGAGAGAGAGAGAGAGAGAGAGAGAAACAGAACATGGCCTGCAGACGGAACATGGCCAGGGTTAGTGTGAGAGAGGGAGAATAGCAAGGGATGGAGAATAGAAGAAACACAGTGAAAGAAGCAGAGGCACAGGAGAGAGAGGGGGAGGGAGGGAAAGGGGAGTGGGAGAGAGGGAGGGAGAGAGGGAGGGAGAGAGGGAGGGAGAGAGGGAGGGAGAGAGGGAGGGAGAGAGGGAGGGAGAGAGGGAGAAATCGTAGGATTATAAGGAGAATGAGTAGCTAGTGGAAGAGAAGTCCACGAGCTGGAGAAGTTCAGGGCAGAGCAGAAGGTGAGATGGGCTAGGATGGCCATGGACTCTGAATTTTGTACTAGGTGCTTTGTGATACTGAGGGAGCCTAGAGGCCAGCATGAGCCTTGGTATGCTAAAAGGCACCAGAGATAACCATTTGTCCCTTCTGCTAGTGATAAGGGAAATGACTCCTTTCTGTAGAGGGGAACTGGCTTGACTGTACAAGTTCCTGAGGAATGCTGGTTTTTATCTAACTGCCAGAAATTCTCCTGTAGTCCAGGCTGAGCCCATTTCTGGATATTTGGACTGCCTTTTAGATTCTGGAGAATTGCAATGTCCTTTGCATCTGACAGATTCAGTCTTCTTCTTCTTCTTCTTCTTCTTCTTCTTCTTCTTCTTCTTCTTCTTCTTCTTCTTCTTCTTCTTCTTTTTCTTCTTCTTCCTCTTCCTCTTCCTCTCCCTCTCCCTCTCCCTCTTCCTCCTCTTCCTCCTCCTCCTCTTCTTTGGTTTGTTTTTGAGATTGTTGGTTTGCTAGATGGTTTTGTTTTTTGTTTCTGCAAGCACACCTTCAGATTTTAGGCAGGTGAGAAAATATATCTTTGGAGGCCTATATAGAACAGTAGAAGGCACAGATTTCTGCATCAGACCTGAATCTGAAGTTCAATGGTGGTACTCACTAGCTGTGTGATGTCATGTCAATTACAAACCTCAGCTTTTCTATGTGAATTGTTTGTCACTGTTTAATATTTTCCAAACAATATTCCATAAAAACTGTACTCTGATAGATGCTCCTTGAATATGTTTCAATATTGGAGAGATGGCTAGACTTTTCAGTGTTTAGGAACATTCTATTGCATTCTGTCACTTTCTTCCTTGTAATTTTAGTTGACATACAGCACTCTTACTTAGAGTATCAGAGGACTCAAGTTTGGGTCTCAGCACCTCCAAAAGGAAGGTCCCAACTACCTTATTTCCAGATCCAGGTGATCTAAGGCCTTCTTCTGGGTTCCACCGACATCTGCACACATATCACACACACACACACACACACACACACACACACACACACACACACACACACAAATACTATAAAACATTTTTCAAAAAAGGAAAGATAAAGATCATAGATATCTGCATTTAGAGAAATGTGGATTGAACAAAATCAGACAGGCTTCTTTATCTGGAGGAGGTTGTAAAGGCATTAATATATTTATCCATACTGTGTATAATCAGTATGGTGCAGTGTTTCCCATATGTAATTGACTGTTCAATATTTATTTTTGTGGAATCACTGCTGGCAATCAGGCACATCCACAGACAACCAAAAGGGACTCTGCAACAATGTTGACAATCAGGCATCTTCACAGCCATGTCCAGGGGAAACCCACAACAGAAACAAGACACATCATCATTAGTCGCTCAGAGGTGACACATTGGACACACTGTTGACCCTGTCCCATGTCTTCTTGTCCATGTGCCAGGACTCCAATAAAAAGCCACATTTCCCTTTTCCCCACTCCTTCTTCTCTTCCTTTCCCCCAGAGGCAGCCTCTGTATTTCTTCCCTTTAATAAACTTCCTATGTGAGGCCTGTTGCACGATGTGATTTTGTTGGAACCTACAGCCTAGTTCCATCAGTGGTGCTGAGACTCGGATTCACTGATTCATGGTTCTACTGAGTGCATCCTGCCACATGGGGTAAGCCCACAGGCTGGGATCCTATCCCAACAAGTTTGCCTGCTACTGAGGCTCACTTTCTGGCCATTGGATTTCTAGATTTCTGCATTCAAACACTGGCAGATCAGTGAGTCCCTCACACCCAGCATAAATGGCTCCCTGGACCCGATGGAATGGCTGTTGAGCTTCCAACACCCCTCTTGGTGTGCTTGGGGACAAAGGACTCCCCAGACACATCTTCACAGCTGCAGCTGGCCCTTCTCACTGACCCCCCCACCTTAGAACCTCTTCCTTTGGATGAGATTTCTCTCTTCTCCAGACATGGCTCCTCCTTTTTCTCTTGAGAATCCCAGTACCGGTGTTGCCTGTCTTCTGGACATCTGCCCTTGGTCCCTAGTTACCACATGATCAACTGGTAAGTCAGTTTGTACCATGTGTGTTCTATTGTTATATTTTCTATCCTCAGGACACCACAAGTGATAGAAAATAATAACCTTTTATCTTCGCCCATGGGAATGCCTCCTGGAAAACCTCAAACCTTAAAACTAGTACCTGATCTAAAGGCTTCCAGACTCAAACACCTTTGCTATTAGGGTTGGCCCCAATACCCACTTAGACAACAACTCTAAATGGCCACCGAACAGCACTTTTGATCCTATTATTATAAGGGATCTTCACAACTATTGCCAACAATCTGGAAAAATGGAAGGAGGTTCCCTACATGCTTTTCCTTATCTTCACTTTGCTCTTCTTGGTCCCCAACTCAGCTCCTTCTTGCTGTGAAATCTCAAGTAGACTACACTTCCACTCTCCTCCTCTGTTCCCCTTGGCTGCCCCTACTCCCCTGTCTCAGCTTCTTCTCCTTGCTCGGCTTCTCCAGACTCCTTGTGTCCATCAAACTAATGCAGCACATCCGATTGGGTCTGAGGCAGTGCCTGACCAGGATCCCCAATGGAACTATAATACTCCAGGTGGCATTTTAGCTAGAGACCAATTTATAGCTTACCTTCTGACTGGTCTCCATAATGCTTCCCTTAAGCCAGTAAACTATGAAAAACTCTAAGATGTCATCCAGGATAAGCAAGAAAACCCATCTCAATTTTTAGAACACCTTACAAAGGCCCTCTTACAATTTACTTTTCTAGATGCTGAAACCTAGAAGGCAAACAATTCCTGATGACCTGTTTCTTTTCCCCAAACTACCCTAACATTAGGGCCAAGTCTAAGCACTTGGAAAGAGGACCCCTAACTGCACAGGCTGAAGTCTTAGAATTGACCTTTACCATGGGGGAGATGAGAAGGCCTGCAAACAAAAACACTATATGCTGGCCAAGGCTGTTCAACCAGCTTTGGAGACTCCCAAGACTTCCTGGCCTCCCAAGATTCAGGAACCACTAGGTCCCTGTCTCAAATGTGATCAACAGGGGCACTGCATGGACCTGCCCTAACACCCAGAAGACACTGGGTCCATGTCCAAAGTGCTATCAAGAAGGACATTGGGCCACTGATTGACCTGGTGTCACTCATGGCACAGGGACATCACTCCCAGATCATCCTATAGCTGATCTCATCCTGGCCATGGATGACTAAAAGAGACTGAGCTCCATTAAACCAATCACCACCATCACTAACAGGGAGCCCTGGGTATTCATTACAGTATCAGGGCAGCCCACCTCCTTCCTTTTGGACACCAGCACCACTTACTTGGTCCTGACTAAGTTTTGGGGACACATCTCTTCCTATTGTCAGTGTAGAGGGACAGCCTTACCAACCTCACAAGACCCCAACACTTAAGTGCATTTTTAGGGGTGTTCTTCTCAACCCATTCTTTTCTGGTGGTACTAACATGTCCCATCCTCTTATTGGTAAGGGAATCTTCTAGCCAAAGTGAGAGCCTCTATTTCTTTGGCTCCCCCATTTCACCTGAACTCAAACATATCAGCAGCCCCTCTCCTCTTTCTTCTTTATACTCATATCCTCAATAATTAATATATTAGCATGCACAATGCTGTCATCGCTCATGTACTCTCTTACATGATTGCTACTTAAGGAGTGATGAGTTTTACTCTATTTTCATAGTTAGTCTACCTCTTGAGAGTGACTATTGTTTTCTATAGTATTTACTCTTAGGAGGAATGCTAGAGCTGGCGCCTGGTTTCTTGCTAAACAGTCTAACAGAAGAATGAAACCTATTACAACCTAGTGCCTCCTGCACACTGCAAATATTTCCACCGGAAGAGATGACAAATGCAAAGGAGGTTACCCGATGGGATAACGCCAGACAGGCATATCTCAATGCAAAAGCACAAGTACCATGAAAAACCAGGATAGCATACCATCCCCAAATTACCAATCACACATTAACAGTGAAAAATGAGACCGTCTTACATGCAATTACAAAAAAAACATTCCAAAGAATCCTGAAGGTATTAAGAAAAATCAGAGAGAAAGCAAAATCCTAAAGAGCTTACTGAAATAAAGAAGTCAATGCATGATATGAAAATGGAATTAAAGAGACAGAAGGTGGCTATTCTCTGAGAGACTCCATCTAGCAGCTGACTCGGACAGATATAGACACCCACAGTGATGGAGCTTGGGGACTCACAGAAGAACAGAAAGAAGGATTGCCAGCCCCAACAAGGATAGAGATTCCACAGGAAGACCAACAGAGTCAATAACCTGGATCCTTGGGGCTCTCAGATACTGAACCACCAACCATAGAACATAACCGGGCTCGACCTAGGCCTCCTTGCACATATGAAACAGGTTTGCAGCTTGGTCTTCATGTGGATTCCAAACAACTGGAGCAGGGGCTATCCCAACAGCTGTTGCCTATATGTAGGATATGTTCTTCTAGCTGTGCTGCCTTGTTTGGTCTCAGGGGGAAAGGATTGAGCTAGTCTCACAAAGACTTGAAGTGCCAGAGTGGGGGAATACCTGGGTGGCAACCCACTTACTCAGAGGAGAAGGGGAAGGGGGTGGGTGGAAGGATTATGGGAAGGGGTGACTGGGAGGAGGTTGAGAGCAACATGTAAAGTGAATAAGTGAAAGAAAATTAAATGAGAGAGGGGGGATGGGAGAGAGGGGGTAGGGAGAGAGGGAGGGAGGGAGGGAGGGAGGGAGAAGAGAAGAGAAGCAAACTGAGGTCTCGAATTGAAAACTCAGTGAATTGAGCACAAACCTCAGTGAAAACCCTCCCCAGTAGAATGGATCAGGGGAAGGACAGAATATCAGGGTTGGAAGACACATTAGAGGAACTGGAGCATTCAGTCTATGACACAGACAAATTAATAAAACTTTTTGGATGCAACATGTGAGATGCTTGAGGGATCTTGAAAAGACACAATCTATAAATTAAGAGCATTGACTAGAACACTAAACAGATAGGACCAGAAAGGAAAATCTATTATCACTGTATAATTAAAACACTAAATATTTTTTTTAAAAACGCAGCAGAAGACTATTGAAAGCTGCAAGAAAGAAACACAAAGTCATTAATCAAGGGAGACCCATAACAATAACAACTCATTTCTCAACAGAAAGTTTAAAAGCTAGAAGAGCTTGGAACAACATATTTTCGGTTTTAAAAGACTCCAACTACCAACCCAGACTATTTTTTGCAGCAAAACTGTCTGCCATGATTGAAGGAAAAAAGAAAAATTTTGCACAATAAAAGCTGACTTAAGTAATTTATGACCATGAAGTCCGCTTTATAGTGACTACTGGAAAGAATTCTTCAGGTTGAAAATAATAAATAAATCCAAAAGGCTACAGAGAAAAAAGAAAACCAAGAGATTCTAGAAGGGAAGTTAAAAAAACAAGGATTAGAAAAAGCACCAGACACTATAAAATCAGCAAAATGACAAAACATTTTACTCTGGATATTAGTGGTCTTAATTCCCCAATAAAAGACAAGCCAATTGGATCAAAAAACAAGATCATTCGATTTGTTACCTTTGAAAAATATGCCCACCATTAAAGATAATACCTTATGGTAAGGGAAAAAATGGATTTCAAGCAAATGGAATTGGAAAATGAGTACACATCTGACAAAATAAATCTTAAACAAAAGCTATTTGGAAGAAATAAAGAAGTTCACTTCATATCGACTAAGGGAGCCATCAAGAAGACCATATAATTATAAATATATACTTACACATCATAGGTACACCCAATTTGATAATCAAAAAATACTTCTAGATATAATGTCAGATTAATCCAACACAGCAATAACTTTAATTTCTGATTCTTACAAATAGACAGACATCACGACAAAAAAGTTAGAAAAACACTGGCGTTAAATGGCGTTCTGTAGCAACTGGCTCTTTACAACTACACATTACATTCACACGCCACAGAATATGCATTCTTCTCAGCAGCCTTAGCACTTTCTTTAAAAGAAATCAGATAACAGAAAGCAAGTCTCAACAAACCAAAGGAAATTGAAATAACTTCTTATATCCTATCTGACCACAACTGAATAAAGCTAGAAACACACACACACACACACACACACACACACACACACACGCACACGCACACACACAGAGTCTAATTTCATGTACATTAAACTATGATGGATGGAGTAATTTAAAAATCAAGAAGGCACTGCCGTTTTCTAATTCTAGTGCTGCCTGTCACTCATAGAGCTCCAGCCCAGAGAGAAGCGATAAGTAAGGTAGTGCCTATAGCCTAACTGGTTCACAGCCTACTGCCTGCAGATCCACAGTGGGTAAAGCAACTGGCTACAAAAGCTGGTTGCAAGGGTGCCCCCTCTCTTGGAGGGGTGAAGAAACCTCATGGTTACAGGTTGGTCCTGAGGCACTCTACAATCAGACACTATCAGACTATCAGAAGAAGCTCATCAAACTTCTGATTCTCAAGCTCCCCTTCCAGCATCTGGTGTGAGAAAATGCTCTGGACTTCAGAACAGGTCTGCTCTACCAGAATGGTTGATCTTTGAAAAATGCCACATAAAACCAGATACACTGAATCTAATAGAGAGAAAGTGGGGAAAAGCCTCGAACACATGGGTACAGGAGAAAAGTTCCTGAACAGAACACCAATGGCTTAAGCTCTAAGATCAAGAATCGACAAATGGGACCTCATGAAATTG
>CM052714.1:37280335-37302720 GCA_028551405.1 Uromys caudimaculatus
CCCCCCGGGGAAGGTGGAATTCCCTCATAGAGATGGGGGAGGGGGAGGGGATAGGTGGCCTCCAAAGAGGAGACCTAGAAAGGGGGAAACATTGGAAATGTAAATAAAGTATAAAAAAAATTGGATTAGTTAAAAGAAAAAAAGAAAAGAAAGAAAAATGCCAACGTGTGTACCAAATCCTGCAATAATTCTACTGAAGGATAGCTAGGTAGGAGGCCGCATACATGAAGAATATGCTTAACAATGCACTATAAGGGAAACATTTCATTCTCAAAAACCACATTTTTTTCCTGTTCTTCCTGTTATCAATAGTCCTGAATGTTCAATTCCCCACCCCCATGGGCTCTGTCTTAGTTAAGATCACTATTGCTGAGATGAAAAGCCACAAAGCAAAGCAACTTGGGGAGCAAAGGGTTAATTTGTTTTATGCTTCCATATCACTGTTCATTACTGAAGGAGGTCTGGGGCAGGAACTGGAGGCAGGAAGCAGTTTCAAAGGCCCAGCAGGAGAGCTACTTACTGCCTTGCTTAGGCTTGTTCATCCTGTTTTGTTGTAGAACCCAGGACGCCGCCCCACCGGTGGCATCACCAACAATGTATTGTGCCCTTCCGTATGAATCACTAATTAGGAAAATGCCGTATAGGCTTGCCGACTGCCTAATATTATGGAGGAAATTTCTCAATCGAGGCTTCTTCCGCTCAGATGATTCTACTTTGTGAAACGCCACATAAAACAAGCCAATACAATCGACCTGTTGTTAACCGCACAGAAACACATCACTGCTAAGCCAGTTTTGTTCATTCCCAAGATCAGCATCACAGTGTAAAGCAGTACCTAAGCATATGATTGAAAGAGGAAAAACAGGGGGCAGGAATCGGGTGTTGGTGGCTTTTCCATTTTTCATCTGAGTGTGAATTTTTTTATATAAATGATGTAAATCATCAATGCAAACAAAATATTTCAGTGAACATGTTTCAACAGTTCAACTTTATAATAATTATAAATCTGTTTTAAAAATTTTAAATCAAGAAGGGGCTAAAAAAATTCTTAGCATTGAATAGGAATGAAAAAGCAACAAAAGAAAGAAAATCTATGGGATACATAGTTATAAATACCTACAACAATCAGAGATCTCAGATAACCGACTTAAGGATGTACCTTAGAGCACTGGGTAAGAAATAGCCAAACCAGAAGCAGTGAGATCAAGAGCAAGGGTGGTCGTTCTCTTCACACCTATTAAATAAGTGGCTGAAGTCTTAGCTAGAGCAGTAAGAGAAGAGAAGGAAATTTAAAAAGATACAAGCAGGGGTACTGGAGTGATGGCACAGTGGTTAAGAGCACTGACAGCTCTTCCAGAGGTCCTGAGTTCAATTCCCAACAACTACATGGTGGCTCACAACCATCTGCAATGAGATCTGATGCCCTCTTCTGGTGTGTCTGAGGACAGTGACAGTGTACTCACACATAATAAATAAATCTTTTGTTTTTCTAAAAAAGATACAAGCAGGAAAGGAAGAAGTCACGGTATTTCCATTTGTAGATGATATAATCCCATAGTGAGAGATCCTAAAGCAGCCATTCTTAATCTGTGGGTCACCACCCCTTTGGGGGTCAAATGACCTTTCACAGGGGTTTCCTGAGGTTATTGGGAAACATTTTCAAGGCAACTCTTAGAAGAGAAAGCAGTTAATTGGGGCTTGGCTACAGTGTCAGAAGTTTAGTTCATAAACATCATGGCAAGAAACATGGGGGTAGGCAGGCAGGCATTGGAGCAGTAGCTGAGAGTTACATTCCAATTAGTAGAGAGAGAAAGCCTAGGCCTGGCATGGGCTTTTACACCTCACAGGCTACTCCCGGTGGAATACTTCCTTCAGATGATCACACTTCCTAACACTTCTAGTCCCTTCAAAGAGTACCACTCTCTGGTGAGTAAGCATTCAAATATATGAGCCTAAGGGAGGCATTCTTATTCAAACCACTATAATAACAAAAAAAAATCTTAAGAAAAAAAGCAGAGGTATCACGTAAGCGACTTCAATTTATTTTACAGGGCCATAGTAATAAATACAGATTTATTCATTTACCTGCATTATTTTTCTTACAAGTGAACACATTCTTATGCATGTCTACCACATTTTCATTACCCTATCAGCAGCTGACGAACATTTATTTCCGGCTCTTTTGAATTCAGTTGCAGTGAACATGGATATACAAATGTCCCTGTAGGAGACTGTAAAGTCCTTTGGGTATGTCCAGGTGTGCTGTAGACAGATCATATGGGAATCCTAGTGTAGCTTAAAATAATGTTCATACTGATTTCCACAGTGGATGTACCAGTTTACACCTCCACAACAGTGACTAAAGCTTGCCCATAATGGTGGGGACATGAGAGATAGCAGTGAGCACATGGCGAGATGTGTTCACTCTTGCAATAGTGGAAAGACTGCTAGGAGAGAAATCAACTGCTTGGTTTTTAAAATGTTTTTGAGATCCTTTCCACAGGATGCTATTCACATCTGGAATATAAAACTGATAAAGTGCCCATAGCTATGAAAGTCATAGATCCTAGTAAGGAAGTTTCTGCCGTTGTTTTTGCAAATGGACATGTGCCTATCATATTGTCTTCTAAAGAATTATATTATGTCCATAGATTAGATTAGTTTTGTTGTCAGTTTTTTGGTCAAAGAAGCTTCTTTTAGCCATGGGAAGCAGTAATGGCAGAGATTTAGAACTGATCAATGTGATAAAAAAACAAAACAAGACAAGTAATTGTTGAATGCTCATCCATTAATGAGATATATATATCATTTCCTCCAAGATTCAGGGAAAATTGTAGAAAAAGTGACCAAAATAATGGACAAGCCAGAAAAGGGCGCAGAAGGTTGTGAGACTTTGTCTTAGGGCATAATATGGATATTATACACTTTTTGATTTTTAATTAATTATTTTCCTCATTACTTCCTTCAAACCTTCCTTTATACCTCTCCTTGCTCTTTTTTAAAATTTTGCCCTATTTTTCATTAATTGCGTATATATATATCTCACAGACTATGTATATTATATATATACACATATATGTATATATATGTGTATATATATATATATATATATATATATATATTACACAGAATATCCTATTCATTCTGTATGTTACTTGTATGTTTTCAGAGCTGACCAATTGGTATTGTATAACCAATTTGTGGGCTCTTCCCTGGGAAAGACTATTTCTCCCACTTTCAGTATTCCTGAGTTGTCTACAGTTTTTGCCTAGAGCTGAGGCCCCAGGACCTTTCCCCTGTCCATATCAGCATGTCTGCTAGTGCCGTTTTTGCTCAGGTCATGCTTAGGCAGTCACAGTGATGAGGTGCCATAGGTATAGCTTTTGACATTCTGAGGAAAGAGAATCTTACAGCAGACTGTATAAGTGATGATATGACATGTATACTAGTAGGTTTCAGAGGCTCTGCCAGTTCTTACTGTCCTGTGAACTTCTTGAGTCACTTGCTCCACTGGAAGCTGTGTTCACAACAGTGCCTTAGGGAAGCCAACGCTGAGGTAAATGATATCCTCTGCCACCAGCAGCACAAGTGAACCCTCAACTGAATCCCGACATCACTGTAAATTCTTTAGAGATGGCAGTCCCTTCTCATCATCATCTCATATGCAACCCAGAGAAGCAGGCAGCCATGAGTACCAAACCCTCAGAAATTGATAAAAGAAATTATTATTTTCACTTGCTAAATTTTAGAGTCATTTATCACAAGCTACTGGACAACTATGACAGCATTCTGACTTCACAGTAGAAATGCCTGTCTTCAGAACTTGTAATATAGCAATACTTCTGTCAATTTGTTCAAAACCATTGGTCATTAATTTTCAACTATATTTTTGTCTCTGTCTCTCATTATTTGCACAACTAACTAATCACCAACAGTGTCTGTCCCTGTTTCAGGCTTCAAGAACAGAGCAGTGCACCAGTGACAAAGACCATATCTCATGCAGGGCTCAGACAGACTATGTTTTCAGGAATGACTGCATTTGATAATAAATTTCTTGGAATAAATAAATGATTGATCTGCATGAGGGTAACTAACCAGTTGTGAGTCTACAAGATAACATCTCTTCTTTGTGGAGAAAGAGGCCTCTTTGAGGAACGGCCTTTGAGTTTTAAGGGAACGCTTTATAAGAGTGGATTTCAGAGGCTCTGTCAATTCTTCTTGTCCTGTGAATCTTGAGTCACTTGTTCCAGAGGAAGCTGTGTCCACAAGGGAAGAGTTTGTCATGAGAAGGGTCTGCAGAAAACAGCAGGGCAAGGCCCTATGTTGGCAAAGCAAACCAAAAGTAGCCACTATGTCAACTCTGCTGCTCTTTCCTGGCCCTCCCAGGATGTTGGTGGTCAGGTGAGCAGCTGTCCCTTTAACAGGGACCTCATGACAATCTTGTAACCTTACTATCCTCCTGCTGCCTTCAACATCTCTTGCCCTTTTTAAAAAGCGGTAGAGAATATTCTTGCAGATTAACTTGTTGAAATGTCTCATAGTCTATAAACGCTATATTAGGTAATATTTGATAAATCCTTAATTCCTCATAAGTAACAGTTTCAATAAGCATTTCTTATCATATTTGCTCTTTATCTACCATTTTCCCCTGAATCTTCAAAGAGCATGCCTTTGGGGAAAAGACCAAACATATTTTGTCACATCTTCTCAGGTCATTCTGCAACCCAGTGTCTGGGACAGTGATCCACAGTCCTCTGACTTAGTATCGCATGCCTGTATTGTCTACTTTGGAATGTTTCTGGGGCTCTTTGACTGTTTTTTCACAGTACTAATACTCAGCCATGTTGTGGGGCTTGCCATGATGCTTAATGGGTTGTCTTATAAAGCTCAATCAAATCCTCCATCATAAAGAGATATTTATGCTTTGCTCCATAGGGCATGAGCCTCTCTATTGCTCTGTTGATCTGAGCACCCACCAAGAGATTCTTCTCCCACCACCTAGTTGCACTGCTTAGCTTATGTTTCAAAGAAATTAATTTAAAGGAAGATCATGCTTTATATTTTACATTGTGACAGGATAGCCGAGTCAGCCATCACTGTCAATTTGATGGCAGCACTGTGTGTTCTGCAGTGAGCTATGGAAGGCATTGTGACCCTTGAATGGGGGATGACATGTGTGCAAGTCCTTCTGTTACATATGACAATGCAAAACCATTGAAAAGCTGGTTAATTTCTAGTTCCTGTCCCCTGACTCTCTTCAACATAAATTATGATGCTGTATGTGTTAACAGATTGGTAATTGAAAGAACACTTGGCATCTTCAGGTGGGAAGATAAATCTAGCCAAACCTTGCTGAACTGCCCTTCCCAGAAAGCTCCTTCCTCCTGTCTGGACCAGTTACAAACTGAGTTGTGAAGTGTGATTTTTCCTTCTATGAAAAGACTGAGATTAATGAGTCAAAACTAATTGTTGCCACAAAGAGGAAGCTTTCCAGCTGGAAAGGAAGCTGAGACATAATGAGGGTGCTAGTTGAGACGACTTTATATCATATCCCCTTAGGCATAAAGAGTATCAGAGAAGATTTTGCAGAGGTCTGAGGGGTGCTGGTATACTATATGAAATGAGATAGCTCTTTGCTTTCATTTTTTCAAGACGGCAATCTCATGATCTGAGGAGGAAAAACCATCTTAAATGCAATACTTTTAAAATCATTAATCTCAATAGGAAAATGGATAAACTGGATTACTTTCAAATTGAGGAACATTTCAAAAGATGCCAGTAAGAGAATAAAGAGGCAAGTGGCACAAAAATTACATTTGCAATATACACACACACACTCCAAGAATCAGATCTGGGACATAAAAAATTCTACAAAGTAATCAGAAAAAAATAAACTTGCAGAAATGTGAAGAAAAGCATTGAATGCACACTCCAGAGATGATGGGCTTCCAAATGACCAGTAGCTATGTAAAAATGAACTGAACATAAGTAGTCACTAGGTCAATACCTTCAAACTACAATGTGATACTAGCAAACTTACTCTAGAATGGCTAACTAGAACTAGCCAGATAGTTGTTCATGTTGATGCTAATGGAAGGGACTGTAACACTGCTGGGAAGAAAGTCACTATTTTGGAAAACTATCTATTAATAGCTACTCAACTGAGGATAGGAATACATTAAGGGGCAACAATTTTACTCCCAGACAAATACAAAAAATGTGCATATACTTACTGCAAAACATATAGAAGAACTCAGAGTGACACTGTTAACACCAGCTAAGAATTGCACCCCAAGTATTCAACAACCACGGATGGTGAACTCTGATGTTGCACAATGGAAAACCAGAGAGCCCTGAAACAGAACCTACCACAACTATGAAAAGCAATAGTGATCTCACAAATGTTGAGCAGAGTAAAGAAACTGAGTACAAAAGACAACAAATCCTATGACTCCAACTGTACAAGATTTTGCAAAGGGATAGATAGCAACAGAAGCACTAGTCGTTGAAGAATGACTAGAAACCCAAAGAGGATTCTACAGGCTGGGATAATTCTTGTAACATCGTGTTTCTTGATTTGGTGCTGGTGACTCTCTTGGCAAGGATTCCTTAAGAGATGAATTTATGATTGACATTCTTTTCTGTCTTACTTTTATACTTTAAAACTTATACTAAAAATACTCATTGCTTGGAAGGTGGGTAGCTCAGTGGTTAAGAACATTTGCTGTTCTTGTAGGGGACCCAGGTCTGTTCCCAACACCATTATGGAAGCTATTCAGAATTCTAGTTCCAAGCAATCTGACACTCTCCTTTGGTCTCTGCCTGGGGTACCCCTACATACATACCTACACACACACACACACACACACACACACACACACACATACACACACACACACACTTGTATGGATGTGCCAGCACTGGACTGGTAGTCCCAGCACCCTTGAAGTGGAGGCAGGAGAATCAGTCTTTAGCTGCTAGTAAGTTTGAAGCCAGCTTGGGCTATATGAGGCTCTGTCTCAAAACAAAACAAAAACAAAGCACTTCTGTACAAATAAAAGATGTACAAAATATATATTTATGCAATAAAATACTATTGAACAATAAAAAAAGGGAAACATTGATAAATCTTTCATGTAAATGAACCTTGAAAACATCAGGCAAGATAGTTTCCAATCACAAAAGATCATAAATCTTATAGTCCATTCTTATAAAGTGTCCAAAATGGGTCCATGAAGACATAAACCAGACTATTGGTTGCCACAGATGGCAGGGTAGAAAAACTGGGAGTGACTGGGAATGGTGATAAGGTTTGGTTTTGGCATGATCAAAATATTCTGGAATTGATAATGGTAATGGTTTACAACATTCCTGATACCCTAAAAACCATTGAGATGTACTTTTGAAAGAGATGACTCATATTAGTTATTAATCAAAACTTAATTCCCTAGTCTTTCCTTATGCTAGAGTATTTGCATTCAAAAGTTTGGCCTTTCCACAATCATCAAGACGTGGATTCTTTAACAGTTGGAATGTTGGGCTACTTAGATCATTTGAACTAGAAAGTGGAGATTTGTTTGGGTATCATAGATCAACAATCATCACCTTTTATACTGAGCATGGCTTTGCCTCTTAAATCTTGGTCAAGAATCAGTGAGTAAACACTTTTTAACATACTACGCCAGTATATTTGGGGCAAATACACACACACACACACACACACACACACACACACACACACACACACACACACAATATTAAAGTTCTGCTTTAATATTTTTATATTTTATTAGTGTCCATAAATGCACATCTGTTTCAGAACACTTGTCTATAATAGGACATTCATCAGAAAACAGCCTAATACTTGCCTAATGAATGGACATGAATGAAGGATCTCAGGGTGTTCATGTTCCTGGACCTAGTAATTGACTGGTGCTGTTTATCCAGGTAAATTAAAAATCGATGCTTTATCCTGGTGAAAGAAAGGTGTGCAAAGGACAAGAGAGGAAGTATGGAGACAGGGACTCGCTGAACACAGAAATGTTCCTGGGCACAGAATCTGGGGCTGTCAGACTCCCTCTTTCCCAGAACCTTCCTGGAGAACAGAAAATCATTGATAATAGGATATCATAAAAGTAAGCCAGATCTAAAAGACAGTAGCCTGTGATCTGTTGCTCATATGACTGCACTTCTGTCCATCTCATTTCTCTTCTTTGACTTCCACTCATCTTTCTATACTCAACCTTGCTGCTCAGAGCCTCACTCTAGATAAAACCCTGAGTGAGAACAACTATCAGTGTATGGCCTTGACCAATTGAAATCAACTGGGGAGTTTTGATCTGAGCAACCTCTCTCTCTATGTGGTATGGGGCTGTATAAATAGATGTAGAAAGTAGGACAATGAAAGCAGTTGGGCTGTTAAAACAAGGCCATCCTTGCTCACTTGCACCACCAAGTTCTCTCCAAAGAGTCTGCTCTGTCACGTAGGTATGCAAGCACAGAGGCAGGAGGGGTGAGGGAGAGAAACTGGGCCACCTTGCCTCTCCTTGATTAGCTTCCAATTTTTTGGAGAGGAACATAGCAAGCAAGAACAGGTGTTTTTCCTTTAGAAGCTATTCCTCAGAATTAGCTTCTGTCTTAACGTAGCAGGAGACAGTGTCAGTGTTTACAGCCTGTGTTCTTATAACTTGTTCTTTCTGTTTTAAAGTCCAAAAGAAATTCAGACATAACAGGAAAACATCTATGGGGATTGCACAATAACACTTAAAATGATTTCCTATTGGAAGAAGTAGCAGAGGCTTGTCCCTCCTACCCTAACTCTCGTTCCTCGCAGCACGCATTCACGACAACTTTAATACTTTTACACTTGTATAGAGGAATAGGTAGACATGCTTAAGTATGATGGAGCAATTGTTCTCAAACTGGATCACTCAGTCCTAAGAGGCTTGTCTAAAGTGTAAATGGAGTACTTGTTTTTATGTTCGACAGACATAATGAAGAGGTATTTTGCTGAGCAGTCTCCCAGTTGCTAAAGTAGCTGTCCATATTTCTTATTTCCTAGGGTACAAGTCTTGTGGTTCCCTTCCATAATGGTGGTTGGTTTTTATAACCAGCAGAATATGACAGATGCCATAAAGTGTCACTTCTATAGCTAGACTATAAAAATTACTGAAGCTTCTATGTTGTGTGTCCTTGGACTTTGTTCTGGACAAAGTCAATTGTCATATCTTGGGGACTCTAAAGAATTTTATAGATTCCTATTGAAAGAAGCTGAGGCTCCTCACCAACAATAAGCATGGTTTGTCAGTCTTGTGAATTAGCCATATAAGGGGCTGTCCCTGGGCCCTAGTCAAGTCCCTGGATAACTATAGCCCTATCTTCTGAGTGGTGTTCAGCTTCCCCCACATTGCTGACCCATAGAAACTGTGAAATAGCAATGTGGTCATTTGGGGGAGAGTAATAGATAATCCATCAGAATACTGCTCTGACACACACTCTTGGTCCCAATGGCCACTCTTTCAAAACAGTCCAATGCCTTACACTGGAACACAGATGGACACTGCAGGTGGTATAGTGGCAGCATCCAACACTGTAACAGACTGGTTTCCCTGGCAACTTCCAAGTTGCCAAGCTAATCTCTAAGCATTAACAAAGAGGAAGATGACTTCTTGCTTCTATTAACCATGCTATAGTTTGACACAGGCCTCATAGTCTTCACTGGTTTTCTTAAAACTTTTTATGAAAAAAAACTGTGATTCTAGAGATGCATTCCAGGGCCTACTACGTGCTCAGCAAGTTCTGCATCACTGAGCTATACACCTTGTGCAAGTTTGGTTTTAGGTCAGCAACAGGACAGATTTTTCTAAACTTACTTTATTTGGGGTTCTTGAAGGCTTCAACCTCCCTTCCAGCCCACCAACCAAAGATAGGGGAAAAGGGAAGGTTAATAGGAAAAGGGGGTTGTGCACCTGTTTAGAAGTAGTTTTTTGGGGGGTGATTCCAGTCTTCCTTGTCAGGAAATCAGCAGAGCAGCCTCATAGCAAACAACAAACTAAATCGGTAAAGATGTCATGATCCAGCAGAGATCAGAAGGCTCTGCGGAATTAGCACAAATCACCGGAGGTGGCCAGAATGAGTCTGAATACCACAAGAAGTCCTTTGGCACGTTTCTTTCTACAAAGTGAAAACCAGAGGAGACCAGTGAAGCATTGCAATACACGGCAATGCACGAGGGTCCTTTCACGGTCTGTGGGTTCTAATTATAGTCTTTCTAAACATCTCACGTGACTCTCAAGTATCTGTTTGCAGCAAAGCAGCAGTGCCCTCTCACAAGACAGCGTTCAGAAAAATATCATGTGACACAACTGAGTTTTTAAAGAAACCAGAAACGTCCACTTCACAGGACAAACATATTTACATAAATATTTCACTACACACTGCATCTCCAAGCTCATCTCCACTTTACAGATGAGAGGATTGGGGTTCAGAGAGGTGGATCATCGCCTGCACAGTTTTAAGGTACAGCATTTGTTATTGACTTTGATTTACTCTAGTGGGACTTGGAGTGGGTTATCTTCCACGGTTATACTCTCTGCATACAGAGACCACACACACGGTTGAGAATTACTTTTGAATTCTTGCCGGGTTGCAAGCACAATGATGCACCTTGGAGCATTTCTGGTGGAGCAGTGAACCTGGACTGTGCTTCCTCAAAGCACTTAGATTGTTAGCTAAGTTACCCACAGCTTATCCTGATTTATCTATTTATTGACTAAAAATCACACAGGCTAAGAATCCCTGTTGGAGAAGATGTCTGGTACTTGCAAATAGTAAATTCAAAAAGGAGTTTTTAATAGCGTAAATGATACTTGGAAGAAACTGAGCCCAACCATCTCCTTTTCTAGAAAAATCCAAGGTTCAGAAAACAATAGCTAATAGAAACTAAGTTGAACCCACATCTGCATGAGAAAGGGAGTCCAGCACTTTTCTCCATATGGTAAATTAGCTTCTTAGATCCCAAGGCTTGTGAGGTAAGATCACCCCACTATTTAACTTGTTTTGACAACAGAGTCTGACTGACTACTCACCTTGAGCTGTTTCCACACTGGGATTGGAAGTAAACTTTAACCCTGAAATAGTAAAAGAGATTTTGTCTTACGGGGTAAGAAATGCAGATACGCAGACTCTTGGACCTCATTTCTAAAATCCTATGTGGAAAATCTATCGGCAACATCAACTGAGTGAGCAGTAAAGTGAAAGGCATCTAGTCTGCTTTTGTGCATTGCGAATTATATCCAGAACTTATATTCAAGATCCTAGCTTGTTATAGTTTGCCCTGGGACCTGAGAGTAAAAAAACAGGAACAAAGGGCTGGGACTCCCTTTTAGTGGCTTCTTTCTTTCTTTCTTTCTTTCTTTCTTTCTTTCTTTCTTTCTTTCTTTCTTTCTTTCTTTCTTTCTTTCTTCCTTTCTTCCTTTCTTCCTTTCTTTCTTTCTTTCTTTCAAGAGAAAGGACATGGGTAAGGGAAGAATCTGAGAAGAGTTGGAGAACAGGAAAGAATATGATAAAAGTATATAAAAATATCAAAACATGACTTTTTAAAAAGGTACAAAATTTGAAAATATAGAAGGTTGAAGAGTGAATGGGAACATAATTCAGTAAGAAGATACCTTAGAGGAGGAAAAGAGAAATTAACAAAAAACAATTATTAAATTAAATCAAAAGGATAAAACTCACTAAATTACATTTAGCAAAGATATCTTAAACTTGAAATAATAAAAACAATGACAACAATGAAAGTCACAAGAAAACAAGCAACTCTTTGCAGAGGCCGTGGGCCCTCCAGAGCCTGAATGCTTCTTCTAGGACGAGGAAGATCCTCCACACTGAGCTGGCGGTCAAGGCCACAGCTCAGCTACTTTCCCAGAACTTAAAGGTGAGCCTTCGAGTGTAAAGCCCAAACTGGTAGTTTTTCCTCCCACCCTCTCTGCTTCCTATGCTGCCAGCATCCATATAGCTGGCTTGCTGTTTCCCCTTAGGCCATTCCATGGCTTGGATTTGGTTTGTCCCCAAGGTTCCCTACCTGGGAACGTTCTCTCTGTGGTGGTGCTGAGATGGTAGGACTTTGAGAGGTGTGGCCTACATCCCTGGGTGTACTCTGTACTGTCCTACTTGACATGGCTTCACACAGTCACTGGAGCATAATCTCATTTTAGACAGTAGAAGGGGACTGGCCATCCCTTTTACTGGCTGACAAGGTCTACAGAGATCACACTTCACAAATTCTGTCTTGGTTAGCACATGTTTTATTCAAAGAAAGACTGAAAGATATGAGACAGAGTAGAAAGCTGTAGGGCCAACAGGTTGCTTAATAATCTGTGCCAACCCCTCTCTGCCTTTTTCCCTCCACAACGGAGCAGAGCAAGCCATATATTATTTTTATTAATACAGGAGGATTCCAGTCAAGGGACCTCAGGCCATGGCCCAGGAGCCTTTTGTCTCGGTAATCTGATTAAACACTCAATCTTCTGTTGCTATCTTGATTCAGGCCCACACTAAGATGCACAGTATTTCTGGGCTCTCGAGACGCACTGGGGCTTTCTGTGCATCAAGGCATTTTGAGCTTAACACACTGTGAACTGACAGTTCTGAAGGGGTTTTACCAAGGTGGGAATGGCAATGTGTCTGCAGAGACTTCTGGCAGCCAGCTCTAATGCTGGCATCCCTGAAAAAAATCACTGGTGCTTCTGTGAAAGTAGCTTCAAGTGGATGCCTTGCTGACAGCAATCAGATTTAAAATTAGCCCTAATGCGCTTTCATCAAGAAAGACTTAATTGCGGAACCCAATCAGTACGCAAAATACTCCAATGACAATTTTGCTGACAGTGTAATTCTAAACAAACTGAAGGGTTTCGAAATGTGAATAAAATCTTATCCGTGGAAGCATTAAGTTTTTAGTGTCATCTAAGCCTGCTTCCTTTTAAACCCATATCCTCCTGCTCTGCGTTATAGGTTGTATATGTCTAGAATTTGTGAGTTGTTCCTACCCCTTGGCAGTATCTTTCTGAATGAATACACCATTGTGAAGGAGGAAACTCATATTTATCTGCCATGTGATGGATCTGGACAAGAGCTCACTTTCTCTGAGTGTCAGTTTTCCCACACTTAATGAGAAAGAACAAGGATGACCTTCTGAGGTTGTCAAGAGGACAAAGTTATAAGTTATACTCTCTCTGTATTTCCTGTCTTTTCAGATCCAGAGACAGCTATACCTCTAAGCTCTAGCGTTCTCAAAGATGCCACTGAAACACTTGTGACTTGCATGGCTTGCCTGTGTGGTTTAATGGTTCTCAACTTGGGGTGATTTTTGCCTCCCCAGGGACAACTGGCAATATTGGGAGCCATTTTAATTATCACAACTAGGGGACAAGGGGCTGATACCATTGGCACGGTGGGTGGAGGGCGTGGATGGTGTCAAACATCCTCAGAGTAGCAGTTACCCTTCACATCAGCATGTCGCCTGGGTGTCACTTGTTCATAATTATATCAACAGGAATGAAGCCGGATCATTTGCCCTGGAGAGGATGAATACTACAATCCCCACATTCCCTGAACTAAGGCATATGCTTCCTATATTTCCTTTTCTTGTTTTGTTTTGCTTGCTTGTTATTTTATTGTTTCTGAGATAGCACAGGATAGCCTCAACATCACCATTTTTACTGCCTCCACTTCTTCAACTAACTGGGATTGCAGGCACACACCATCTTGTATAGTCTATCTTCCATTCTTAAAGAGATATTTTAAGAAGATTGTGGAGAAATATTTAAATGTGTTGCAGTGAGCACAAATTAATTATCAAGTGTCTCATTTTCTCTTCTGTCCCTGTGGTGAAACACCCTGACCAAAGCAACTTGAGAAATCAAAGGTTTATTTGGCTCATAGCTCCATATTGTAGACCATCATGGCAAGGAGGCCACTGTAACAGGGACTTGAGAGAACTTGTCACATTATATCTGTGGTAGAGAGTAGAGAGGAACAAGCATGCCACAGCCTAACCTGAACAATTCCTCGCTGAGACTCCCTTCCCAGGTGATTTTATATGTGTTCAATGGACAATCAGGAACCACCAAAGAGCATAAAGGAGACAGATACAAATCCAGTCTCAATTCAGGTTCTAAATACACTCTTTCTTTCATTTCTAACTCACCCTGCATCAGCTCAGTTCCTTTGAACTCGACACCTTTCATTCAGTTTTCCCTCATGTAATACATAGGCTTTACTCATTTTGCTATTCTTCTCATGTGTTGATGTTCATTGAAATGTGAGACCCTTTGCGTGTGCAGGTGAGTCTTCAGACCTGTCAGAGAGTTTTCAGAAGGCCCTGGTGCATGGTCTTGTGTAAAGAGATTTGGAGGGAGATTACTAGGGTCATTGTTGCAACCCCAGGACACTTGGTTAAACAGGGTACTTGTGTGACTTACCCTCTCCAGGTGATGGATTTTAGTTGGTGACATAAACACAAATAGATATAGTCTCAACCTTATGTTTCAGGATGGGGAATATATTAAAATATTAATGATAGTTATTATCTTGATTACAAGTAATTCATCTCTAGGTATACATTTTTAGATTCTCCAATTTTTAAAGTTTTTATATACAGTAAGATGCAATTGGTATTATTTTGAAAAGAAATAAAGAGCCATTTCATCTGTATCTTCTTGGATCATATGTTCTGAAGAATCCTCTTCAAAAGTGGCAGGTTAGAAGTTGGCAAGCTGCTGCTCAGAGATAAATTGCTCTCCTATCTGCCCAGCTGGGAGTCACGTTTGGGTAACAGCTGCTTCGATAATGACTTTATTTGTGATAGATGAATTCTTGCTTTACAGATGCTGAAATAACCTGGGCCAAATGAAACCGCGTGCTTGACTGTTCATTTCTTCTCCTTCCACTCACAGTAGGTGCCAGGATAGATGGCCATAGGACAGGGTAGGAGAGTGATATGACATTGTTTTCCTCTTCACACAGGCAGTCAGTCAACTGTGGGCTTCCAGAGAGCCCTGTGTATGGATGACCAACTCACAGCAGCAACACCACACATCTAGCAGCATGTGCGGCTGAGTCTGAAGTCTACTCCCACCCCAGGTGCTTGTGCCCTTTTCCTTTGCATTTTGTCATGGTAACATATGGAAATTCTGCGATTTCCTGAGAAATAGACCTGAGAGAGATTGTTCTCACCTGGAAAAGAATTGCTAGTTTGCAATGGGAAAATGCAGTGAAGCGTGTAAGAACTCTACATTCTTTATAACAGAGAGAGATTTTAGAATTATAACTTCTATATTTACCCATCTACATCTATCTGTCTATCATCTATCAATCAATCAATCAATCAATCAATCAATCAATCAATCAATCTATCTATCTATCTATCTATCATCTATCTATATCTGTCATATCTATCAATCTATTATCTATCACCTATCATTTATCTATCTAATCTATTCATCCAGCTACTCATCTATCCATCAATCACATATCTATGAGTTGTTTTATTTTTAATTATCTGTATATGTGTATGAGTATGTATGGATGAGGGTGAATTCAGATGCATGAAGATGCCAGAGGCATCAGAAACCCCTGAAGCTGGAGTCACAGGCAGCATGAGCCACCTGACACAGGTAGCCTACAAGAGCAACACATGCTCTTAATGGTTAAGCATATGTATTTTAATCTAACTCTCTAAGAAAGCATCTTCTCCAGTGTTCATAGACTACAATGATCACGAAGAGAACGGAGAAGTACTTAGAGAAGCTACGCAAGAGAGACAGAACAAACAGAAGAATCAGGAAGAGATGCGTTGGGAGAATAGGATATATCAAAATTTGCAGGAGATAATGAGGACAGTGAGAAAATTCTTTAAAAATTTCTGACCAAGAAAAGAGATTATGGACCATAAGAATTGGTGAAAGGAGGATTGATCCAACTGTATATATGCAGAGGTTTGAGGGTTACCAGATGAGGCATGGTGCCAAGGTGCTAACCATCTAGGTGTCTTGATTGGGTTCCTTTGCTCTAACAGTTAAAGAATTAAAAAGCAGGGAAAATATTGAGCACCACAGGTAGCAGTGGAAAAATTTCAAAGCCTGCCAACAGGAGCAGATCGAGTCATCAGTTGAAAAATGGGCTTTTATTGCAGGCGAGAAAATACAGATGGAGCAGACACTCAGAGTTAAAAACCCACTGCAAAGTAGAGGGGAGACTTGGGGAGCGAAAAATCTTCTTGAGGGCTGGGGTTTTTAAGTTTCTGAAAGATCTTCTTTTCCTAATTTAGGACTGGTCAGGTTGAAGAAAGACAGGGTAGCTGATGAGACAATTGCTGTGTAACATGTTGAGCCAATCCATCAGCAGAGAACCTCTTGGCACGAGAAAAGCCCACAGATCTCAGGTCTGGAGGGAAGAAAGCAGCCATGTTGGAAGTTCGCCATCTTTATCACCTATTCATGGCCCTTCTTCCTATCTGCCTGCCTATCAGGGGATTTGTCTAACTCCTGGTCCCTCAAAAGGACTCCAATAAAGACTGAATGTCCCCAAGTACACTGAAGTTCAAGGCATGGGTCAGAGGCTTACAAAGAGGACTAATATGTTGGAAATAAAGAATTCTACCAGAAAAATGAAGTGGTCTATTTCTCCAGCCTAGAGAGAAATAAGAGGCTCCAGAGTAAGAATGTTAAGGACCGGCTAGCATGATTAGCACAGGTTAGGTCTTCTACAAACTCTTGAGAATACAGTTGAGCCTAAAGAATCGGAGTCTGACAACTCCTGAGTCAATACCTTCCTTCTTGAGTAACAGTGGGGAATGAGCTTTGATTTTTCACAATACTAGCACCCAGGGCTGGAAGGTGGGTGGTCAGAGAGTGAAATATAGTATTCACTCTTTATTTGCTAAGGGCATGATCCCAGACTCCCAGAGGATGCCTTAAACTCTGGGTAATAAACTCTATGTGTCATGTTGTTTCCTAGACATATAAACTCACCATAAAATTAACTTTGTAAATTATGTCCACAAAGACAGCCACACTAATAAAATACAATGATCATAACAACACACCATAATGAAATTGACAACATCACTAGTCTTGCATTTTGTGGCCACAATTAAGTATTTTTTAAGTGTTAACTTGAACACAAGCACAAGGTTACTGTGACAAACCATCTGATACCTGGGATGCTTACTGCCCGACAGAAGGGATGGCCTTTACAGCATTGCTGTGCTAAACAAAAGAACAGAGATGGTTCAGTCACATTCTGGGTTGGTGGTGAGGGATGATGTGCAATTTTATCATGCTATGCAGAAGAAATTTTATGAATTTTTACATTTATTGCAGTTGGCTCAGGTAGCCAAAGCCATAAAAGGTAAACTATAAAAAGAGGGCCATCACTTTCAGGAAAGACAATCATAGAGCACTGTGCTTTGTACCAGACGCTAGTGAATAGTAACTACTAGAACTAATGGCAGACAGTGCTCAACATCCATCACAATTTCATGTCCAACAAAGGCAAGCTGTAGAAATTTTACAACTATTTTTGGCAGCAGATACCTTGTAGCCACTATCTGTACTGTCTTTTCTGGTCCTGTTCAACTTTTGCACATTGACTCAGTTTCCATATTTAGCTTTATATCTGCAGGTTGCACCATTGATCCTGGTTTTCCAGGTCATATCCAAATCCTGACCCATCTGTTCTTCACATGGCACTATGGCACTACCTATGGGAAGTTGGGGATAAGATTTGGATAGGGAAAACAAGATTTTAACTCATTCTAGCAAGAAGGAAAAGAATTTTATTCTCAAATTCATAGGAATCTCAAAGTGGACATGGGCTTGTCTTTGAGCATCAGAAAGGTCTAACTGAAAGTATTTAGTATTTAGTATTTAACTGAATATTTACTCTATGTCAAACATCATCTACTGAAAGTAATAAATATGCTATAATATAATCATTAAACATTTTGATGTTTAAAAAGAATCGTGCAAAAATTTAATATATTTTCTTAGTTATTTGAGGACTTCGTGGAATTTATTTTGATTATATTGACCTCTCCACTCCTCCTCAACCAACTCACACCCCAGTCCTAACTTCACATTCTTTTTTTTTTCTTTTAAATAACCTACCAAGTCCAGTGTGTTCGATTCATGGCTGACTTACCAAGAACCACATACTCTTAAGAAAATTGACTCTCCCTGCTCCCAAAATCATCAACTTAAAGGTTGCCGTGTGCCCTTAAGGGCTTTGTTGAATGAAAGTTACTGAATGTAATGAACGTTTTCACGTCCTTAGTCTGTAATAAAGGGAACATTTTGATGGGTACTTGAGTTTGGCACACCATGGTTCTTGCAAAGGCTGACTTAAGAATGATTTTTTTTTTTTTTTTTTTTTTTTGCATCTGGATGGTAGTTTAAATTAATGATGACTAAGAGTCTATTAAAAATAATTACCCATATTGGCAGAAGTCCTCTTTACTAGTTAAAGTTTTGAGAAATCTGGGACAGACAAATTAGGAGTAGAGATAGGGACGCAGCTGCCCATAGGTGACAGGAGGGACGGACTGGTCAGAGAGGGTAAGACAAGGAAAAAGACAGTCCAGCTGAGGCCAGTAGAACTCATGGGGAGCTAAGTAGGCACCAGCCATGGTGGTCATCAACTGCGGCCTGAGGATTGGCAAGTAGCATGATGCAAGATGAGTGAACGCAGAGGAAGAGGGCAATCTATTGGCAGAGGATTTTATTTTTCTGTTTTGTTGTATTTTTATGTTTTCTTTTATGGAAAACGAGTTATTGTATGCAATATATATTGATTATGGCTTCCCCTTCCCCTTACTCCTCTCAGTTCCTCCTCATCTCCCTTTCCATCTGAATCGACACCCTTTCTGACTGAGAATTTTAAAATGCAATGCAGAGGGCTTGGAGAGTTGGCTTAGGGAGTGAGTGCTCGCTATACAAGCATGAGGACCTCAGTTCAGAAACAACTGTTATGGCTGTGCTGGCCTGTAATCCCAAGGCTGCAAGGTTTGAGGAGGGGACAGGAGGCTCTCTGGGGCTGAATGGCCACCAACAGCCAAGCTCCACATTCAATTACAGACCCTGTCTCAAAGGAGTAAAATGAACCATGATGGACCAGAACATTCAACATCCTTATTTGGTCTCCACAAACATATAAACATTTAATAATCTTCAATTAATTAATTATTAATTATTAATTGTTATTATTGTGTGTATGTGTTGAGTGCATGTGTGGTATGTGTGCTATGTGTGTATGTGTGTGTGTTGTGTGTGTGTTGTGTGTGTGGTGTGTGTGTGGTGTGAGTGTGTTGTGTATATGTACATGTGTTGTGGATGTCTATGTGTGCTGAGCTTGTGTGTGTTGAGTATGTGTGTGTAGTGTGTGTGTGTGCGTGGTGTATGTATGCATGTGTTGTGTGTGTGTGTGTTGTGTGAGCACACATGTGCTACAGTATATATGTGGTACTCAGAGGACAACTTTTAAAAGTCAGTTTTCTTTTTCTACCCTTTTTGTTTGTTTCTCTGACAATTTCATGCATATAAATAATGCATTCTGATTACTCTCTACCCACACTCTTGTCTCCTCCACCTTTACAGGTGCCCCTTCTTCTTCACAGATATTTTTCCTGCATTTTCACTACTTTTTGTCTTGTTTTGTGTCCACTGAATTTGACTTGGACATCTATGTGACTATGGGGTTAGAACTATCCATTAAAACCCGATGGCTTCAGAATTGGGTACCCAACTGACTCCCCCACCATTACAGACTTTCCTGCTGGAATCATAAGCCAAACTTATACAATTCACTTTTATCATAACAACATAAAGCAATTAGCAGTTCCGCCGAGGCCTTTCTTATGTGCCAGGCAATCCCTGTTTGTCCTTACTCTCAGGCCAGCCTTCCTCCCTTACGCTCTCACGCTAGCTCAACAATGCACATTACAGTCATTTTAGGTATGCACTGTACTCACTTTAATCTTTCTCCAATTCTCAATGATAACCAACTTCAAACCATAGTCTCCCATTTGCTCTTTATATTCTGAGCACTATGTATAGTTACTGGCCATGGAAGTTCATTGGAATTTTGCACTATTGGTCCATAGTCCTTATACTCTGCCAAGGACCTGTCTTCTAGCTTTGGATGAAGATAATAGGTTCTGAACCTTTCCAGGGCCAAGGCTCAACTTTGAGGGTTCCCTTCTCAGTCTCTTATCAATCCCTTTGTCCCTGAACTCACTCCAGAGCTCACTTGCTCCATTCTGAGGCACCTACTTGTTTTATTTCTCAAACAGCCAATGGGCACATCCTCCACTCTGTAAAAAAGACATGACCTGCTTAGAGGTATTGAAGCAGGTATTTTAATTGAAGGCCTTCTCCCAACGTTGGGAGAAGGATATTTCCTTATGAGTATGATGTTTAAAATATGAATGCAGTATATCCCAACCTGCTTCCAGGAAGTCCAGATTTAGGCTGGGTACTCACGGGAGCAACTGTCCTTATATCAGGAGGTTTTAAAAACTTGTAGTCATTTCTCTACTTCATCTGAGTATATCCCGATGATTTCTCTGAATTAAAAATAAGCATTGGGCTTGAAGAGATTACTTTATGTACATAGCCACTCTCAGAAGAAATAAAATTACACAAAAATTTTAATTCCAATTATATTTTCATGTAGCATTATGGCATACAACCTTCTCTCCCAGACTTATTTTAAATTGTTATTTTGTTGTTTTATCTCAGATCTTCCATTAACTATGTTGAGTTGTAATTTTCCAGTTTTTCTGCTCTCCTTATTAAACAGGGTCTCCCCTTTCCACTTGCAGATTTTAAAGTCTGGTCCTAAAAGTTCTTACTTGGGACTATTTCAATCACCTCTGTGTTGTTACGTCTGCTTCCAATATCTTCGACTCCAATCTTTCCCTGACATAGCTGTTTTATGATCTTTCTGAATTCTAAAATGGACAGCGACACTCCTAATGGATTTTCTTTTGTCCTTAAGTAAAAGTCCCTTGCCCACTCTGTCATGGGTTCTTGCTCCATGTCTTTCTTCTTCTACAATGTGAGAGCCTTTTGTTCCATGTGTACCTTTCCATCAGCCACAGAGAGGCTTACAGATTCCTGTGTGGCCACAGGTGTTCCCTTCTTCCCAACTCTACACGCTTTGCTTTACCTAGAAGGTTCTTTTCTTCCATGGTGGGTCTATTTTCTAAGATCTAAATAGATCTTCTGCCATTCACTCCCTCATGTTCCATTACCATAGCATTTGCTTTTGTTAACTTTGGGAAACAGGATCTCACTATGTACTCTAGGCTAACCTTGAATGTGAAATCCTTCTGGTAGGATTACAGGTGTGAGCGCCTCATCTCTGTAGTCCTGGATGGGCTGGAACTCACTATATAGACCAGACTAAAGTTGATCTCATATAGATCAGCCTGCCTGCCTCCCGAGTGCTGGGATCAGAGATGTTTGACACCATGTCACACTCTAATATTGCTTCACCTTGAACATGGACAAAGGTTTCACTGCACTAGACTAGAACCCTACATTTTTTGGTTGAAGTTACCATTGGCATTCCCTGCTCTTAAAAGTAATTGCAGAATGATATTTTCAAGTTCCATCCATTTGCCTGCAAATTTCATTAAGTCATTGCTTTTAATAACTGAGTAGTACTCCATTGTGTAAATGTACCACATTTTCTGTATCCATTCCTCTGATGAGGGTCATCTGGGTTGTTTCCAGCTTCTGGCTACTGTAAATATGGATGCTATGAATATAGTGGAGCATGTGTCTTTATTACATGTTGGAGCATCTTCTGGGTATATGCCCAGGAGTGGTATAGCTGGGTCCTCAGGTAGTATTATGTCCATTTTTCTGGAGGTTCACCAAACTGATTTCCAGAGTGGTTGTACCAGCTTGCAATCCCACCAACAATGGAGGAGTGTCCCTCTTTCTCCACATCCTCTCCAGCATCTGCTGTCACCTGAATTTTAGATCTTAGCCATTCTGACTGATGTGAGGTGGAATCTCAGACTTGTTTTGATTTGCATTTCCCTTACGACTAAGGATGTTGAACATTTCTTTAGGTGCTTCTCAGCCCTGCGAATTTCCTCAGTTGAGAATTCTCTGTTTAGCTCTGTTCCCCATTTTTTGATGGGGTTATTTGGTTTTCTGGAGTCTAACTCCTTGAGTTCTTTGTGTATGTTGGATATTAGTTCTCTATCGGACATAGGATTGGTAAAGATCTTTTCCCAATCTGTTGGTTGCCATTTTGTCCTACTGACAGTGTCCTTTGCCTTACAGAAGCTTTGCAATTTCATGAGGTCCCATTTG
>CM052714.1:37303220-37329338 GCA_028551405.1 Uromys caudimaculatus
TGCTATCCTGGGTTTTTTGTTGTTCCAAATGAATTTGAGAATTGCTCTTTCTAAGTCTATGAAGAATTGAGTTGGAATTTTGATGGAGATTTCATTGAATCTGTAGATTGCTTTTGGCAGGATGGTCATTTTTACTATATTAATCCTGCCAATCCATGAGCACGGGAGAGCTTTCCATCTTCTGATATCATCCTGAGCGAGGTAACTCAGTCACAAAAGAACGAACATGGTATGTACTCACTGATAAGTGGATATTAGCCCAAATGTTCAGAATATCCAAGTTTCACTTTACAGTAACCGCTGGACTGAGAGTGAGGTCCCAGATAGAGGAGTTAGAGAAGGGACTGAAGGAGCTGAGGGAGTCTGCAGCCCCATGGAGGGAGCAACAGTGTCAATTGGCCTGACACCCCCACCCACATCCTCCTAGAGGCTGGACCACCAACCAAAGAATATACATGGAGGGACTCATAGTTCAGACCACGTATGTGGCAGAGGAGGGCCTTGTTGGTCATCAGGGGGTTGGAGAGGCCCCTGTAAAGGGCAATGTCAAGGTGGGAATATGGGAGTGGGTGGGTGGGGGGGTGGGAGGTGGAATTCCCTCAAAGAGGTGGGAGAGGGGGAGGGGATAGGTGGTTTCCAAAGAGGAGACCTAGAAAGGGGGAAACACTGGAAATGTAAATAAAGTATCCCAAAAAAAAAAGTCATTGCAGAGATTATTATGGCAATTGAATATCAGCAAATTCAGATGAAATTTTTATTTCAAATGAAGCTGGAGTAGAGAACAGAATTTGGACTTCATGACAAACAGGTTTCTTGTTTCTCTTCTGCTTTACATGGGCCTTGCTTGCTTGGGCTTGGGGAACTGAGAGTAGAAGGACTCAACTTGAGGCACTGGTCTCAATGTATGTGGGAAGTGCCTTGAACAGCCTTGGGAGAGGTGAGGGGTTAAATATCGGCAACAACCCTTTCCCACCTTGCCACAAAACAAAAGAAAAGAGAACAATGACGGCTTGTTCTCAAAATGTTGTACGTCTGTGAAGAGGCATGTCTTCCATACATGCTAAAACAGAAACAAAAGCTTGTCAAAAGAAATCTGCACTCCCATGTTTAGTGCAGCAGTATTCACAGAATCTGGTGATGTGGGATCAGTTTCAGTGCCCACCAACATGTGAGTGAAAAATAAAAGGTGGTCTGTGTCCACCAAGGACTATTATGGAGCCATTAAAAGATGAAATGCAGTCACTTTCAACACCATGGATGGGACTGGAAGACATTATTAAATGAAATACACTCAAGGACAGTAAGCAGAACACCCGCCGTGGAACCTCATAGCTGCTGAGGGCAGAGTAGGGAGTCAACCCTGGAGGCTGGAGAGAGTAGAGGATGCAGTATACAATGGATTGGCCAGTGAGTACAATGATAGAAAGGAGGGCTGCACTCTGGGGTCTTACAGCACAGGAGTGTGATACAGTTCACAGGGTTGTATGTCTCAAGATTGCTAGGAGAGGGGATTTCCACTGTATTCACTATGAAGATCTGATAAATGGTTATGGCAATAGAGGGCCTTTCTCAATTGCCAGTGTAACCTGGGTCAAGCACTGTGTTGTCCCCCGCTTGTGCACAAGTATAATATATAAATGGAAGAGGAAAAGTCCCCACAAATGTCTAATTTATGGACCAAAGGAGGAATACCAAGAGATGAATTCTTCTCATCCAGGTCACAGGACAGGTAGATCTCTTAAACTTTGAAGTAAAAAATGTGATGCCTCTATCTGCTTTCTTTTACCTAACTTATCACACAGCAGGTAGGACAGGAGATGACTCTGTCAGGAAGGGCATGCATGTGACTAAGATCCAAGCTTAAGGATGGAGGAAATGTCAACCTGACACTCAGATGTGAGCACTCTAATGGAAAGAATGAGCCCTGTGAATGACTATGGAGTTTGCAATTTATGGAGTGCTCTGGACCATGTCATTTGAGCCCAGGCCAATCTGTAATTGACCATCTTGACAGCCACAAAGAGCAGTCACCTGCATGTATCTACAGCTTGGGTTGCCAGTTCAGAGTGGCTTAGCCACACTGCATCAGTTCTGTCATTCCTCCCTGCTCTTAGAGTTTACAATCCACATGACATTTGCAGTGGAGCTGACTTAAGAAGAAATCTCTTGCTCTGGTGGGAACTTATTAACTTACAGAAAGATTAGTTTTGGCGTAACTGATTTCAGGTGTGTGGGTTTGTATTCTTTTTCCATGGTCCAACATATTCCATTGGTGCCAGTAGTATTAATTGGACTGGCTCTATAAGTCATGAAATGGTAAGGAGGAAATAATGGGGAAGTATGCTGAGGAGGCAGCAATATAAAAGGAATAGATCATATTTTTGTACAGTGAGTATCATTTCCTTGGTGAGTTGGGAAGTGCCTCCTAGAAATGATATCGGCAGTGCTTAGAGCTGACGATTGGTATTCCCCAAATTAACACCGACTCAAAGAGCGTGGTTCAGAAGTCTGGAGGGGCTGTCTGATTTTGCATCTCTAACAAGTTCCCAGGTGATAGATATGCTGGAGTAGCAAGCACCCACATTACTAAATCAAAACACCAGCTCCCCAACTCGTCACATTTAATTTTATTCCACAGCATGTTTAAGGGAATGTTATTCTCAGGAAGATGTTTGGGATTAAAAATAATTAAAAAAAAAAAGCTGGAAAGTACACACATTTATGTATCTCTTCTTTTCATTAAATATATATCTGGCAAAAAATGTTAGACTCTTTTATACAAAAACAAAGCCAAAACAAAACAAAATAACCCCAAACTCTTGTAAATTTTAAAGACCTATAATAATTACAACGATGTAAACTTGGATGTCTGACAGCTTGACCACCCTGGAGAACCTGGGTTGTAGCAGGACCCCAGGGAGAAGGTGACATGAAACTGCTGGATGGCAACAGCCGCCTTGGAGGCGGTTAGGTTTAGTCTATCAGAGATGGAGCAGGACTACTGACTTCATTTGTGCTTTCACTAAGGGCTGGGAGCTTGAAGAAATGAAGAAGGCAGGTCTGGGCTGGGGCCAGGAGAGGAAGCCCAAGACTAGACAGTGTGATAGAGAGGTTGGTCATGGTCACAGTGCAGACAAGGAACGGGCATGGACTCTAGACTGTTTGGGAGACCTGATGCTGTAGAGAACTACAATGAGGCTGCTGCTGCTACATGTGAGACCAAAGTGGACCAGAGCAAGGCCAAGGCAGGAAAGGGAGAGAGAGGCAATGTGAAAGTGATCTCAACTCATATAGGGCTGATGATGTGATGTGACCCTAGAGAGAAGGGGCAGGAGGCCTTTGGTCTTCTTAGCCAGTAGCAGAGCTATTTTATCCAACCCTGGCCTTAGGCATTTCTCTTGGTTTGGTGAGCAAATAAGGGCAGCTTGGGGCTAACTGGGTTTCCTACTCCAGGCAAGAAGGAAGGAAGGAAGGATGGATTTGCCCCTAGCCGGTTACAATGAGAGGACTCTGACTTTCTTACCAGGGGTAATTTTTGCTCATGACCCATTGAAGAGCTGCAGCAATGGGAAAGGATCTAAAACACTGTGTCAGGAAATAGATTCAAGGAGATGGTGAGATGCCAGAAAGGGGGGAGGGGAGGCTAGGGCTAAAAATGAGGCCAAAGGAAGCGTTAACCTGCAGCTGCCCCTCCACCAAAGGGCGGTTGCAACTTGTGGATGTGTTTGCTCTCCTCTCTGCTGATAGCTAGATCTTCCAGTTTGGGAGGAATGTGTCCGGGCCCAGCCAGTTCAGTTGCAGTCATAGACAAAGTCATAGTTGCTAGGCTCCTTGGGGATGGGCGGAGGTGCATCTGGGATCTGGATGTTTTCCAGGTCCAGCAGGCGAAGCTTGATCTCCATGCTCAGCAGGGTGTCCAGGTCGTTGCGTGTCAGGTCACTCATCATGTCCTTCCCAAGCAGTGCATTCAGCCCATCTGTCCAGATGCAGTACTGGTGGGAGAGGAGGTGGCAGTGAACATCATTGATGATAGTTATGGGAGCAGCAGTGATAGGCACTTAGTACACAGCATGTGCTGGGTGGTCTTAGGTGTTCATCTAATGCCCACACCTCTCTATACCTTCTATTTAACAGAAACAGGAACTTCTGTTATCATATGCTTTACAAGTTAAGAAAACCAAAGCACAGAGGATGAAGTGATGGAGGAAAAAATGGAGTAGGTAGGTTTCAAACTCAGGCAACCTGACTCTAGAAGCTTGCTCTTATGTGCAATAGTGTTTCCCTATGGAACACAAAGAATTGGATTCCCTGATATTGCTAATAAAGATGTTGGTAGAATGTATCCTAATGTCTGTGCTTAGCAGTAGGACAAATGCTCCCTTCCTTGATATTAACACAGTTCCCTGTTTATTAGCTAATGCCTTCTTACCATATCTAATATTTAAGCATAGACATTGACAGTTCATTTCCATCATGAAGCCAAGGTGGCCTTTGTGTTTCTTAGCAAAATAAGACCTAAAAAATAGCCTTCAGTTGCTCAGTGTTTGATAACTAAAATGGCTAACATCATTGGTTATCTTAGGAAGATGTAGGTTGACTGCCAGTCTGAACCTCTTGTGTCCAGGTCTCTAATACCCAGGGCTTGCTTCTAGTGATTTATTCCTGGGAATGTCATCGCTTTTGGAAAAAAAAACACTGAACTATGTTATTAAGCATTTTTGTTTTCTTTATAAAATAAATGATAGTCTTTGCCTCTTCAGTTGACTATGAAGTTCTGGGGAGAAGGAAGCACATGCCATTTATCAGAAAACCTACATTGTTCTTTTCAGATTTCTCTTCAGTCGGGAGAGCTCTGCTCTAACTTCAAAAGAGAACCATTAGTGTCTGGAGAAAGAGCCAAGATCTCAGAAAACGGCCTGTGTATTGGATGCTGCTTATTCACCTGTTAATTGGTCCTTGGACCTATATAGGACTCCATGCTGACAACTGTTTTGCTTCTTGCTGGTTTGGAAAGTCTCCTAACATCTGTTCTAGATTCCATCTTTTCCTGTACTCTTTGGGTCAAGCTGCAATTCCAGATCCCAATGAGCCTACACACCGCATCTCTGGTTACCTAGGGTGTGCCCCACAGTGTGATGGGAGATTTCAGAAGAAGCAATAGATACCTACAGCCACTGTGATTCTATGGAAATCTTCCACAATGCATGTCAATGGCATTGGTGTGAGCCGTGTCTGACGAGATCAGCTTTAAGCTGTAAAGATTCCTTTCTGCCTCAGCTGTGGGATCTCAGCCGAAGCATATAGCCCATCAAAACTCAAATGCACTGTTAAAACATTTCTGGAAGCACCACTGTGCTCATGAATATCTCAGACATTTTGACCACATCCAACCAGTTATCTGCTCACAAATAACAGATAGAAATAGATACCTAATTCCCTGCCTGGAGATAACTGATTTTGTTGATCAGAGGTGAGAGATTTTATTTATGAAAGCTTCCCAAATCATTCTGAGAAACATCCAGGTATGGGTACCACTGAGTGCTGTGTTCCAGAAGGCCTTCACAGCTCTGTCAGCATGTCACAGTGACACCTAAGTCCTAGGACTATTGTCCTTTAACAAAGACTTCCCAGCCTTGGCTACTTCCTGGTACAGATTAACCTACAGTAATATTGCATTTGAGAAGCACCGGGCAGTGACGTTTTCATCAAAAATTACATTGACCAATAAACAAAAATCTTGTACTACTAAATTTGAGTTGAAATTCTCAACACTAATTCATGATATATTTTATAGTAAAAAGCTCACTTTTATCTGTTTTCTGAAAAGTTTAAAAATTATAACCAAATTGTGATAATTTTATCTTTTTACCAAGATTCTGTTTGTTAATTACTAAAATTCCTATTAAAAGTAAGTAGGCTTGATAGAAAAAAAAAAGCAGGAAACATACAAGGGGAATCTGGACTATGTTGTCCTTCCAGAAAGCCAGAAAGGCATCAAAGTCATAGGGCCATGTCACTAGGATTCATAAGCCAACTTGGTGATGTTTGTATTATCCAGGACAAGGTAATCTGGATACTAGTAAAGGCAACAACATATGAAGACACAAATATATTTAATTCTGACATCATAACAATACTCAAACACCAAGCATATCTTCTTTATCTTCTTTAGGACATGCTTTATTCTTTTAGAAATTGGCGAAGGAATCAAGAATTTGTCCTGTTATCATGTGTTCTAATTCTAGGAACACAAGCAATTGTTGAGGCCTGGTTCTCTTTACATCATCTCACTCATAAATAAAATGGTAATGATGGAATTGAGACAAAGCCTTTTGTAAACTCTAGTAGAGCCAGAGTTTAGACAGCAATCAATCATCTGTAGACACTAACCTTTACAAAAAGGCAAAGCAACAAAAAAGAAAACAGCACTGGGGTTACTTAAAGGCTGCACTTGAAATAGGTGAGATGTCTGACGACCAGGAACTCTTGGGAAAGAGATACTGCAATGATGCTGCTGCAGCTTGCGTTAGACAAAAACCTCACCTTTCAAAGATGTCTACTCCCAGGACCTAGGGAAGAGCTGAAGTTATGTGGAAAAATTAAGGCTGATGTCAGTTGACTATAACTGAGAGAAATTATTTTAGCTTATCTAGGTGACTCATTGTAATTCCAGGGCCTTTAATGTCAGAGAGAAGAAAGTGTCAGAAGAGTGAAAGACAATGACTTCACTATGGAACAGGAAGTGAGAAAGGTTTGCAGAGAGAACTCAAGTTGCCATTGATGAAACTGATAAAGACCAAGGATGAGGATGATCTCTGAAATGGGAAAAAAGGTAAGGACACAAGTCTTCCTAGAGCCTCTGAGAGGGAACACAGCCTGCTGCCACCCTGATCTTAGCCCGGTGAGACCCACATTAGACAGCCACCCTCTAGAATGACTGTAAATCTGTGTAGTATTTAACTGGGCCAGGTGCAGAGTCGGGCAGATTAGTTATAATTATCCTGTGTGTGTGTGTGTGTGTGTGTGTGTGTGTGTGTGTGTGTGTGTGTGTACCATAGGGTGGAAGTGTTGGTCCTCATCTTGGTCCTTGTTTAAGAAAGGGTCTCTTTGTTGTTCATTGCTGTGCATGCCAGGCTAGCTGGCCCATGAACTTCTGCGAACTCTTCTCTTCCCATCACACTGAAGAAGCACTGGGATACAGGCCGTGTTATGGTGCCTGACTTTTGCCGGGTTCTGGTTATCAGAGCTCAGGTCCTCACCTTTGGACAACAAAGGCTTTGCCCACCAAGCTATCCTTCCAGACCCTATTATTACCCTTTTCATTGTCAGGTAGTCAGTTTTGGGAGGCCTTTTTCCCTCCTTGATGAATGAGGTTATCTGTAAAAAGAACCTTCTATTTCATGTAGCGATTATGAAAATAAAATGATACTAGATATGCAAGTGTCTTGAAGAAACTGAAAGTTCTTATAATCATATACAGTCTATAAGAAGTGGCAGCTATGTTAAAAAAAAAAAAAATCCTTGGCAGTCTAGAGCATTTATCCTTATCTGGAATTAATGCACACACGGGGGAGGGGGGAATAGCTTGGCACCGACTTGAGTAACAGCCCAACTTCTATTTTTGGTTGTTTTCTATGTCTCTTCTCTATCTTGGATATGTTGGCCTGTTCATAACCACAACTTTATTTAAAAACAGAAATAGGAAGATATGGCATCTATTTTCAGAAAGATAAAGACAAAGTCTTACCCTTCTGCAAACTAAATGTCAAGTGACACAGAATTATATTTAAGTACCATTCTAAATGCAGGATTTGTGTCTAATCTTTCCTCCTTCTTTGGGATGGATAATTTTATTCAAAACCTTCAAACCAGAGAAAACCAGACACTAAATACCTTTTAAATGAACTGAATCTCCTCAGGGAGATGAGAACAAAAGTCAGATTCTATTCAAACGTTCCCGTCCTTCTAAATGCTGTTTGTGCAGTTACATGCAAAACAAAAATTTGAATGGTATTATCTAAAAATAAAGTGTCAAGCATGATGGTGGGGTCTAATTTACAAGAGAAAAAGTTAAATCAACCGTAACTGGTACTTTATTTTACAAATGCATTTTCTTAGACTTATGCTAAATATTTTAAATATAGCTGACAGTGTGCTTCAAGAAGAGGAACAAATTATACATATAACAAGATGTCAAAAAGGAATGAAAGCATCTTGGAAATAAAATTCCAACAGCAGAGACATCCCTAAACCTCTTAAAATAGCTTAAAGAGACTTGGTAGAGAAACTATTTCATCAAATGGTCCCACGAATAGAGACACCAGTTTTTCTGGAGAAGCTCTAGAGCAAAAACTAAATACTCAGTATACATCAAAGCCAGAACCAGGGCCCCCTCTGCCTCTGGATTAGTTAAGCCCTTGCTGAGCCTGAGTCATTTGCACATCAATTTTCTTTAAGACTATTCTACAGTTTAGACTTTGAATATCCCCCAAACGCCATGTTAAAGGAAAAAATATTGAGAGATGATGAACATTTCAGGAGGTGAGCCCAGTGGAAAGAGTTAGGACTTTGGTTGGTATATTCTCAAAGGGGAATATTGGGACATTGGCCCCTTCCCTTCTCTCTGCCTCCTTGCTGCCATGAAACAAGCAGTTTCCTCCTCCATGTGCACCTGACACTCATCTAAAGGCAACTGACCACAGACTCAAGCCTCAGAAAGTAGAGGTCACATGTAAACTGTTATTCCATGTCAAGTGCAAACCACGGGCATTTTCTTATAGTAAGCGAAAGAAAGCTGGGCAAACATGGCTGCTGATTCAGCTGCTAAGAAGTTTGAGCTGTCCTCGCTGGTGGTTTTCTAGGAGGTTTCCATGGCAACAATACATCCTTCTATTCATGATTTTCAAAAGCAGGTTTCTTCAAGAACTGACATTTCTTCTATTCTAGAACTTTGCTTATTTCCCCCTCATCAATTAACCCTTATCAAGGCCTCTTACCTCATGCTTGTCAGGAGCAATAAAATTCAGTTGGCAATTTGAGTCATATAAGATGGAGAACGCAAGTTCAAGCACCTCCTAGGAGAGAACAAAGAAACATCACATTAAACAAAACTGGTGTTCTGTTGAGCTTAAACATGGATGGTGGCCTCTCTTCTGTTTGGAGAAGAAGAGCAACCATGAGGCTAGCAAAGGAACAGTGCTCCAGGTTCCCAGCATGAGTCCTCTGCATTCAGCACAGGCCTGCATGGACCATCTCACTTTCATAAGAACACAGGCACAAGCTTTATCACTGCCTTTTTATGGGGCAGGATTTTGAGAGATTGATGACACATGGTCATCACTGTGTATCTCCCTTCCAAGAAGATAGAAAGGTAGTAAACTTTTTAATTAGCAGCATTAAGGGTGATCAGATTTAGTCATTCCTAGCAGACAGAAACCCATAGAGGTATGGACTCTCCTAAATATAGATGCTATTTCACAGGTAATAAGACTTCTGAGTAAACCCTATTTTGATATCTATCCTTGAATCTTTGTACCACTATAAGCAAAGGATATACACATCCAAGACTTATCCACTGAGGCTACAGGATACCAAGGAGAAGCATGGATGTCAGGCTCAGAAGACATTAAATCACTGATGTGAACTTAGTACAGACTATGAGTCAGACCTAGTGTTGAGGACTAAAGGACACTTTCATTGCATTGTGACTGGATAAGTTTGGCTGACGTACCTAGTGCCATGTATAATACATAGGCTATAAAACACGTCTCAGAGCTTGTGCCATACCCACATTGGGGAACCACAATCATCCTACTGGTTTGAGAAGTCAGCAGTCACCCTACTAGAAGGTAACAGCCAATAGCCCACATGAGAACCCCACTGGCCTCTGACCTGGAGGGAAGAATCAAGTGTTTCCATACCAGCCTTCTGACTGTGCTAATGCATGCTCTAGCATACTTCCCTTCAGCTCTATTAGGTGCCATTGATCTCAGCCTCTGCCCTGTTAGGATCCAGGAGCAGCACTGTTGATAGGCTGGCCACAAAGAAAGCCAGAGCTCTCCATATCATTTCCTATTCGATATCTATGAGAGGATTTGCCTTTGGCCAGTGACTCATATCACAATGCCCCAGAAAGAATATTTCAGATGAATTAAAGTATTCTTCCAAAATCAGCCCTGAAGATCTTGTGTCAGCAGGAGCCACTTGGAACACAGCCTACTGTCAAGCTACTCTGGCTCTTCTGGGATTCTCTGTCTGGCTCACCTCCAGTTGTCCTCTCTCTAGGAGGGGGCAGCTTTGCACTAAACCTAGACAGTCATGTATCTAACACTCAAAGGGTCCTCTCGCTCCACCAGAAATAGAAACCCTGGAAGGAAAGGCCGCTGAGTCACAGATGCTCGCCTGCATAAACTCCTCTCTCCATTTCTTATTCACTTTCTCCCTCAGCCCTCCATTCAGGCTTCCATGAAGTTATGCAACAATCACACAAGCAAGCAAGCAAGCAAGCAAGCAAGCAAGCAAGCAAGCAAGCAAGCAAGCAAGCAAGCAAGCACATTTTCCACTGAGTTTGGCATCTGTTTCCATAACACTATCTCAAGGCCTTTAAATTTATAATCAAAACGGTGATAGTTATAGCAGTGGTACCATAAATTGATGTCATCTTTTAAAAAAAATCAATAAAAAAAACACATATCAGCAACCATGAATTCCACTCCTGGGAGTATTTAAAAAAAAAAAAAAAAATCCCCTAGCTAGCCAAAGTTACATATTATTATTTGTAGGAAAGTTATAAGAAATTAAATCTTTCCTGCTCCTTTGGGTATTAAGGAAATCACAAATGGTGAGATAATTATGAAGGAGAGTCTAATGCTAAATGGAAAAGAAAAAACCAGAAGAAATGTGCCTGTTGATCCCAGTTGTGATAATGTAGCCTCTAGACAGAGATTGGAAGTGAGCATGTGAAAAGAAAATGACCATTGGGTGCTCGGACTACGGGTCATTATGTCCCCTTAAAATAGGTTTCTGATAAAACTGTTTTGGATTAGAGTTCTTATAAAAACGACTTTTTCTTTATCGATCTGACAGTCACTCATCGGAAGGACTCTGACTCATGCTTAAAGGCTGGAGGAAGGGGAGGGGGGCTTTGCTCTGGAGCTTGAGCTTCAAGGAGATCCCTTCGAAAATAACCAGGACAAGGCGAATCTCACCAAAGTCTTTCTGCCCAAACCTGTGCAACAACTGTAACAACAGCTGGTGTGAACAGCACATAGCCAAGGTGCATGCCCTTGACTAGGTAGTGAAGCCACCGGCAACCAGGATATTGGAGCTGAGATATTTGCTCTTTTGCAGAGAGCCAGAAGGCACACAGGAAGAATGACCTTGGGCTTTGCCCTCCTTTGGCATACACTTCTCAGGACATGAAGGATCTGAGCTGTCATGACCTAGATTCCTGATAAATACAGGCAGGAAATGGGAAATTTGTGAGAATGTCAATTCCCACTCTAATCTTCCCAGGGCTGCCTGGGAGGGGTGGGAGGAATTCATTCTCTGAGCTGCATGCCTGCATGAAAGGGTGCTATCATTTTAATGGGTTTTATTGACACCCCTGGCTTGCTGTCACTGAGTCATTTGCTGAAGGTCAGCTGACTTTCCACCACTTTAAGAAGGGAAGAAGCAGAACCAGGAAGCAATGGCACCTCCCCGGCCAACTCTCCAGAAACTGCCACCTGTCTAAACTGCCCATAAGGAAGATAGGTTCCAAGTGGCAGCTAAACAGGCTGACAGTGATCTTGGCCAGTGTCCCCTTCTATGCCTCTTAAAACACACACACACACACACACACACACACACACACACACACACACACACACACACACGCAGATACACAGATACACACACAGAGACACACACAGAGACACACACAGATATATATATGCATACACACACAGACACACACACAGACACACATACACACACACAGATACACAGATATACACATACACACACACAGGTACACAGATGCGCACGCACACACACACACAGGTATACAGATGCATCACACACAGACACACACACACACAGACACACACACATACAGACACACAGATACACAGATACTAACACACACACACAGAGACACACACACATACAGACACACAGATTCACAGATACACACAGATACACACACACACACACACACACACACACACACACACACACACACCACTCACAGGTATCTAACACCTCAGGGTTTTGTTGCTCACTGTTAGCGGTCTTTGGTTCCTTCTGGAATTATGTGAAAAGCTAGATGTCATAGCAGCTTATCTCTGCCCTGTTCCACTGAGGCACAGGACTTCTGTGCCTTGTCCAGGAAGGCATTGAATGGGCCTTGATGTGGAGAGAGACGGGGCAAGAGAAGCTGAACAGCCCTCCACCTGCTGAGGCCTCTGAACCCATAATCTCACACTGAGTCCTGTAGCTCTGGGACAGTGACAAGACATGCAGAGTCACAGATACTCAGAGAAACAGTGCCTTAGCATAAGGAGGACCTTGAATATTCAATTTTTCTTAGGGAAATGATGGACTGACAATATGAGAACAGTTTTATACAACATATCTTTAGTATACAGTGTTGGCTGTCATTTTTCATATCGTTTTGGGTAACAACACATTGGCCATTTTCCCCAAAGCACATTGAACTATGTGAGTTCTCCAGCTATCCAGTCACATTAAGAGTAAGAGTTTTGATGAAAGATACATGAAATAGTTTATCATATGTGTGGATATTAAATATGACCACAGATATAGTAGTAGATTTCAAAGCTACTTATTTATATATCTATGAAACTTGAGTTTCTATGTTAAAAGAAGAAAAAGCTGTCCTTATTTGTTTAACACAGAGATTGCCCCTTTCGCAAAGGTAAACCTCTCAAACCTTCTGGCTCAAGTTTATCTGAACAATCCGACAGTTCTCCAAACCAGTGACTTCAGTTGTCCCTGCCTAGTCATGCTTCAGACACTTTCCCAGGCAGAAGCTGCTCCTTCCCGTGAGGAAGTGCACCTGGGTCTCTTCAGGTTCACTTTCCCTGGAAGCTTGCCTGCTTGATACCTGGTGGATGCCATTTTAAAACCCAGCTCAGGTACCATTTCTTCCTGACAAGTCTCAGATTTCCCTTCGTTACCTTTGTTTTATTTGTGTTTTTTAGACAAGCGATAAATTATGTCTATGTCTATACATAAATCTTAATCCATTGGACACTCAGAACCAGGACTAGACCATAGTAATCTCTGCATTTCTAGCACCTGGCAACAAAGAAGATGCTCAATACACTCAATGAATTAAAGATTAATGAAGTCAATCACATAACAGGATATTTAGTTAAAATGAGAACTTCAAAAATGATACATCAAGTTCTAGTAGAATCTGCTTCTTGGTTATCATGGCAAGACAGAAGCTGGGCTCTGTGAAGCAGTCAGGAAGACACAGGGAGACAGGGAAAGCAAAGCAGGCTCCCTGCAATGGTGGCTCTTCTTCTCACAAGACACTGCAAGGAGAAATAGTGGGAAGGCATGGGGGTAGATATCAAAGTAGGACTAATAGGGAAAAGGGGAGGGGACCCAGAAGCCCCGTAGAATGGCAGTTATTGGTGGCCTCCCAGCCTCAGGCTTTGCTCATCCTGAAGGGATAAAGCAGTTACTTTCCTCCACACATGGTCTGGTCTTCTGTCTTTCCAAGATATCCATTTCTTTGTTTGAGCCAGAGAATGAACTCAGTAATCCCTGGATGGCTACCAACAGCCACATAACATTTCTTTCTGAGCATGGAAACACGGTAGTTTCTTTTACAGGAAATACATTCATATTTGAACCTCTAGGATCCACTGAAGTCTATGTTCTGGTAAAATGTTTGATGGCTGCCCAACTACAAGCCCCATAATTAGGGAGACAAGCACCAAGAACACCTGATTAAAGCACGCCACAAACCATCAAAGACTTTCAAAATGACAGAGTGTGAATTTACAACCCCTAGTGATAATTCAAATATGAGAACACTCTACTGTGAGACACCATATGTCTTGTCTCCATAGACATTTTCCTGTTGTACTAGTCTCTGTTCAATGTTTTAGACTCTAGCTCAGTCATTCTCAACTGATGGGTCACAATCCCTTGGTCAAACCTCTGTCTCCAACAACACTGACATTATGATACAGAGCAGTAGCAAATCACAGTTATGAAGTAGCAACCACAACATGAGGGACCATATTAAAGGGTGGCAGCATTAGAAGGTTGAGAGCCACTGCTCTAGCTCCAAGATATTGAGCCACATCTGCCCTGGTCACCACTCTTTGTTAGAACTCATCAGATCTCTGAAGGTCAGTGCTGACTGACTAAATATAAGGACAGGTATGCAGACACCTCAAGAGAAGGACCAACTCCCTTTCTATTGCCATCCTATGGCACGACAAGACTAAATCACTATGAGCAAAGTCTCTTGTTTCTGGATGCTAATACCTAAGAGAGCCTTGTTCAGCAGTTTAGGTCATGGACAGTTCTGCTGCCCAAAAATCTCAGAAGCTGTTCCATAGCTGCAAAAACTGTCTGAAGAGCTAACCCTACACCTGGCTTTGGGACACCAGGCAGACTGCCTGCAAAGTAAGATCCATGGATAATGATACTATCACAAGGCAAGTAATTCTCAAGTATATGCGAATGACAGAGCCAGGCCGAGGGGATGAGTTAGGCTGGAAATGGCAGGAGTGGCTGGAATACCTGGTAAGCACAAGGAAGCAGCTTCCACTCGCAGAAAAGTTTATCTATCTACAGCAGTATGCCCTTCCCACCCGTCTGCCCACGTAACCCTACAGCAGCTTTCCACAGTCCACCCATCCATTCGATTTTTATGACATCCTGAAAATAATGAAAACATCAGCACCTTAGAAAACATTATTCGCTAATTTGTTTGTGAATTTGTGAGTGGTATGCAGTCTGAAAGAAGGCCAAGTACACACATGTAATGTGCTCTCGAGGTTCTGTTTCCGCACCTGTGCCCACATTGGTGACCTTGGGTCCCCTCCTTCTCTCCTTCTCTTTTCACCAGGCCACAGCAGAATCAATCTCCTTCTTCTTTTCCACTTGGGTTCTGTTGAGTTTCCCCATGTTTTCAGTTTCATTATCTTTAATTTCTATTCACTTATTTCTTATTAAACTTCTTGCCTTTTATAGTATTTTATGACAGGGACACTAATGCTTTCGGAGCATGTTTCTCTTCTAAGCACCGAATATAAATTTCCTTATAAATGATGCTTTCACTGCATCCATCGTAAGTTGTTTTTTTAATTTTATTTAGTTTGAGACACAAAATTTCTCTTATGACTTCTTCAAATTATTGGTTATTTAGAAGTGTATTGTTAAATTTCCAAATATTTACATTTTTGCTTTCTTTTTTTGCTATTGGTTTCTACTTTAAATTTATGGTGACTCAAGAATATGCTTTGTAATATTATTGTTCTGAAAAATACCAACATTTTATTTTTGTCATGATGAAAACCAAACCAAACACGTGAAGGCCCAATATGTATCTTGGTGAATGTTTTTGTGGGTTCAAGAAGAATGTGTACTGTACTGATGGCTAGAATATTCTATTAATGTCAATTAGATCAAGTTGATTGATGGTGTTGTTCACACCACCAGTATCCATTTGGTTGGCCATTGCTTGGTCTTTATTGGTTACTGAGGCAGGGATGCTGAGGTCCCTTTTGCTCTGTCAGTATCTGAACTCATGTATTTTGATGCTTCTTGTTAAGTTTATATGTGTGTAAGGTAAGGTTATTGTGTCTTTTGGGAAAAATAGCTCCTTGATAAATTCCCCTCTTCTGAGGTCTGATTTGTATAAGGTTGATAGAGATACCTCAGCTTTCTTTTCATTAGAATCAGCATGGTATGCCTTTCCCATCCAATACTTTCAAGTTATACTGGAAGTAGGTTTCTTACAGACAGCATGTAGTTCTTAATTTAAGAAAATCAGTTTGTAGTTGTGCCTTCTCCATGCTCCCGTTGCCAGGCCAGTAGCTCAGGAACAGCTTTACCAAATCACTAACCAGCCACTTCCACCTGGGGCCCTATGAGCAAGAGGCCGGAGCAGGAGCTGATGAGCCCTAGAATGGCTGGTGATCGACAAATATCTGTGCTCCTTGAATCACACAACCTTTCCAAATGGATAGGACATGCGTAGAGCTGTGAAGATCTGAGGTATAAACTCTACAGTTCCTCACTTGCTACCTTTCTAGCTATCCAGTGTTCCGCAAACCCTGATGCCACCCCAGTGTGGACATCCAGGAAACATCTGTCTGGACATCCCCAAGGTAAGGGGTCTGCTCTGTATGAGGTCAGGAGCATTTTACTCTCTATCAGGAACCTGCTAGGAAAACCCAACACAGCCCTTTGAACACAGATGCTGCTGAACTGTGGAAAATCCCGACCCCATCTGTCCAGCCTCGCCCCTGTGTCGTCACTGTTACTCCTGAGATGGCCTAATCCCTTATTTATGCACAGGTCTCTGTTTCTGGAGCTGTGCTGATATTTTTTATTTTCTTTTGTTTTAAATAAATTTGCTCAACCCTTTACAATGTGTATTAAATAAATACTTTGATCATTTTTTAATGAAAATCAGTTTGAAAATTGTTGTCTCTTAATGTACTTACTGTTTATAATGAACGTGATCAGTGAGCATGCTGATAACACAATCTACTTTTCTTTCCCTTCCCTTCTGCCTTCCTTTTTAATGTGTGTGTGGTGATTGCTCCTCCCTATCTCTTTAATCCAGCTCCCATTCGCTCTGCTTATCCAGTCTCTGTCACACTGCAATGCACGATTTCTACTGTGATCTTAAGTAACACGTGGCATGGCTTTTGCGTGGCTGCCTTAAAAAAACAATATTTTTATTTTATCTTCCCCTTTGCTTTCTCTGATACTACTCTTGCTTCTACTTTGATCTAAGTTTCTAGTCCCTATCATGTCTATTCTGTCAGAACCAATTCATTTGAACACTTCTAGTATAATGTTGACTTTTTCTATTGTAGCCTACAACATTTTACAGCACAGTTACTACTTTCCGATCTGACAAGTTCTCTCTGCGTGCCATTCTGGTAAAAGGCAAATGATTTATACAATCTAAAGAGAAACCAGAGCCCTGATCCTGATGGTTGTCTTTTTTCTGTAGGCTGTCCCACCTCACCCCTTTTTTTAGGGTAAGAGAGGGCACACCTCTAATTTCTTTGGGATGTATTAGGTAATACAGAATGACATGGTGAGGTCTTTAGAGTGATAATTTATGTTACTATAGCAAGAAAATTAGGCTTTGGGTTTTTTCTTGCATGCATATGTGTATGTGGTATGTATGAGTGTTCGTATGTTTGGACTCACATGTGTGTGCTTTCCAGTGCACATGCATGTGTGTAGGCCTGCACCTGCAGGGTCAAAGTTGATATTAGTTATCTTCCTAGATCGTTTTCCATTTGACTTACTGCCCCAGGATCTCTTGCGAAACCTGCCACTTTGTTCAGCTTCTTCCTATAGGGAGGAGAGTGACAGACAGCTCCCAAGACCTCTGCGTGCTGGGCTGAGGTAGGAAACCTCTCTGAACATATTTTCCAGAATTCCCAGTTCCTAGTCAGCATGTTCAAGTCCTGCCAGACTGCTCTACTGCCAGCCATCCCTCCCAGCCCTCTGGGTTAGACTCTTCTGTTGTCAATTTCTGCACATGGCTTCCTGCTCAGTTCAAGTGTTATCTAACCAGGAACCTTTACGGAGCTGAGCAGAGTCTGTGCTCTCTGAGGCTGCAGACAGGAACACCTGACATGTGAAACATATGGCAATCCCTGCTGCTGTTGAAGGAAGTCAGCACCATAAGAGGCAAACCATGAGATCTGAGACTTGCTCCACCATTTAGAATGCTCCTGGGAGTCTATGCACAATACAATCCTCGTCTGTCTGACATGGAAACCCCCACAGGTGTTATGTGACAGATTGCCCACACCATAGTCTCTCCAGCATCCCTTCCTGTTATTATGCTTGTCATTGGAGCACCTTATAGGCTGGTGCTCCAAAGAAGGAATGCACATGGGCTTGAGTTGAATGATATCTATATAACACAAGCAGCAAGGGTCTCGTAAACCAGCATCCTAGCCTGTATCTGTCCCTTCTGACATCTTGAGCATCCCTTCACAGTACCTTTTGTTTTCTTTGAGCAAAGTTGTATGCAATGACCTTTTATCTTCATTTGAAATCAGAAAACAGGGATTATTTTTGTGAAGGCTGATTGGGAAGCAGGATAGATTTTTTTCCTCATTCCTCTTAGACACTGTTTTTAGAATCTAGCATGGGAACGTGCCGGTTCACCTTTTTAAATATTTCCAGCAACATCTTTCTAGATTGTGTCCCCCTCTGTTACTCAAAAAACAATGTGGACTTTCATGGTGAAAGCTTGTAAAGTAAAAGGGGATGGGGAGAAACGCTGCATTGTTCCTGGTACCTGAGCATGCACTCCTGGGGCATTGTTCCTGGTACCTGAGCACGTGCTCCTGGGCACTGTTCATGGTATGTAAGCATGTGTTCCTGGGCATTGTTCCTGGTACCTGAGCACATGCTCCTGGGCACTGTTCATAGTATGTAAGCATGTGCTCCTGGGCATTGTTCATGGTACCTGAGCATGTGCTCCTGGGCATTGTTCCTGGTACCTGAGCACATGCTCCTGGGCACTGTTCATGGTATGTAAGCATGTGCTCCTGGGGCATTGTTCATGGTACCTGAGCATGTGCTCCTGGGCATTGTTCATGGTACCTGAGCATGCGCTCCTGGGCATTGTTCATGGTACCTAAGCACGTGCTCCTGGGGCATTGTTCATGGTACCTGAGCATGTGCTCCTGGGCATTGTTCATGGTACCTGAGCATGTGCTCCTGGGCATTGTTCATGGTACCTGAGCATGTGCTCTTGAGGCACTGTTCATGGTACCTGAGCATGTGCTCCTGGGGCATTGTTCATGATACCTGAGCATGTGCTCCGGGCATTGTTCCTGGTACCTAAGCATGTGCTCCTGGGTAATACTCTACTTTAAGCTTCATTTGGATACTTAATAGTCTACTTTCTATGACGCTGAAGGGTCTGGTACTCAGTGTTTTCTCATATCCTTTGACTCGTGAGGCTGGTGTCTGCCTGTCTTAGGCTTCACTGAGACTCAGTGGGACCATGTAGGGAGAGGGGATGCCATAAGCATGAGGTGAGAAGAAGCCTGTATAATGGATGAAGATGAGTGGAGGAGCCTCATACTGAGTCAGAGGGAGGGCAGTCATTGTACTTTTTAAGGTTAGCAGTAGACCGAGAGTGGGGCAACAAGAGAGAACAGGCAGCAGAAAAGTGATCAGGCAGAGAAAAAATAAAGTACTAAACAGGGAAGGAATGGATCAGGGAAGAAAAGAGAAGAGCTGAGGTGCGCAACCCTATATAAAATACCTTTCAGTTCCATGGGGAACCCTCCAACACACGCGTAAGTGAAGGCTGGGATCATTCTGATGGCTTACTGCATTGTACAGGTAGAGACATTTATAGTGATCTAGAAAATCATACCTTGTTTTGTTTAAGGGCACCTTTCTCTTTCATATGAGGGCAGTCCTTTCCCGTCACCACTGCTTTGATATCTGCCACCGGCACTGCAATTCATAAAAATAACGAAAGTTACAACACCACCGGAAGCTTCAAGGTCAATAAAGGAGCGAATGTACTCATTGAGGTTGCTACCATGGTTGGCACTGCCTGAAGCCACTGCAGAAAGAAAAAGACAGATGTGACAAGAGGAAGAGAAGTCAGGCAGTGTTTAGAAACTAGACACCCGAGCATATTATGCTTTGGTAAAATGTATCTCTAGCATGGTAGCGCCATAAGTATAATCTGGTTCACTAAAACCTGAAATAACATCCATAGTGGTGTTGTAAGCGGTGGTATTATAAGAGATGCCACCGTAGGTAGCAATGATCATTACAAATAGGAGGCTCTAATACTGACACTGCAAGGGCTTCCGAGTCCCAGAAGCAATGCCAAGTGCTTCGCATATATTAGTATCTCTAGCTATAGCATTTGCACCCATGTTGCTTGTTTCCGACGGATGGATAAATAGAGTAAGTGGATCTAGCTCAAATCACCAATCTGACTCCAAATAGTTCTGAACTTTCCTTCTAAGTCACTCTCTTTCCCAAATCATGAACTGTCGTAGCAGCTCTGTAAGGTTTGGTTGTCTTTGTTCAACGGGCAATGGAAATAAACTCAATAAAAGAGAGGAAACCTTCCTTTCTTACGGAGCCTTTGGAAAATAATGCAGTTAGAGAGACCGGTGCTATTTTATGGCTTGCTCAGGAGTAAGAAGAAGATAAGAAACAGAGAAGGCTCTGCATTCAAAATACTCTTTAAAATTAAATAAGAGAGACAAGGATGAGTAGAATGGCCCAGAATCTTGATTAAAAGCAAAACAAAACACTAAGTTATCCAGCCTTCCCCAATCCCAAATTGTCCACTCCCCCAATGACTGTGAATCTAGCTCACATGCTGCCTAGCTTGGCTTTGCTAACAGAGGTTTGTGAGCAACCAGTTCCTCACACTTTCTTAAAGGAGAAGCGAACATAATGGCAGATTTCATAGTTAAAGCTTGTACACTTTCACTGGAGAAACGGATTGTAGTGTGGATAACAACAAAATTATCAAGTTATGAATTATTAAAACAACAGTAAAAGCTAATCTCTGAGGAATACTAAGACTCTGCCTAAACATTCGCAGAGCTCCCAAGCCCAGAGAAGGAGGCATGATAAGAGCTTTAATCTCTGGAGGCTTTGCCAGCATCTACTTACCACCACCTACTTCCCCACCATGTAGCCCTGATTCTAGCCCACTCTGTCCAGAGCACTTGTATTCAATTTCAATATCAGTATCTTGCTCCTCCTCCTCCTGGGCACAAGGAAGACTATGTTCCCCAGAAACTTTTATGGTTAGCTGGGGTCTTGTGACTACATAAGATGTAAGAGGAAATACTTATCTAAACTAAGGGGCTGAATAGTCCTCATCTGCCATTTCTTCTTCTTGTGTTTTACCAGATTTTACAGTTATGTCTGTATGTCAAAAGGGAGATTAGCTTGTGGCCCCAAGTGACTGGAAGAGTCCTTCATCAACGTAATGGGTGAGATGTCTTGCTGTGCTAAAACACACTGGATGGGGGCTGTTTGCTCACACACTATGGTGTAGCCTCTAGCCTCTTGCCACTGGCTCAGCCCTATGCCTCAGGTGCTTTTACATTTTGGCCCGCTCCTGATCTCCTTTGAATAGGAGTCCTTTAGGTGGGTGTTAAGATACCTGAGCCTATCTTAAATACTGACTTCAGGTCTCACTAGTCCGTTTTCATAACAAGGGCTAGCTAGCCTTGCAGTCTCTGTGGTTGATCTGCATACTGCATACCTGGACACTTGGGGAAGTTGGTTACGTTCGCAATGGAGACAGTGAAGGGAATTTTAAAATCCAATTAGCAAAGCAATTCATAAAACCTCCTGAAGCTTCACCTGGAGTTGAAATCACAAGTACATTGTAGAAAGTCCTTTGTTATACAACATGAAATGTTCAATGAACTCGAGTATCCATCCTCTGTAAAAGTAAGCTACCCCTTGGCTTTGAAAACATGTAGAATGGGACAAGAAAAACACAAAACTGCTTTGGATCAAAGGCTTCACAGGAGAAAAATCTCTTTTCACGGGATATGGTGGCTATACATATTTTATGTTTAAATATCCATTGCCCCTTATCAGGGAGACAAACTGCTGCATCGCTCAGGGGATTATGACTAAAAAGAAAACACAAGCTACTAGAAATATAGTCACTTTGAAAGGCTGTCTTTCTTTTCTTTCTTTCTTTCTTTCTTTCTTTCTTTCTTTCTTTCTTTCTTTCTTTCTTTCTTTCTTTCTTTCTTTCTTTCTTTCTTCTTTCTTAGCTTCTCTCTAGATGTACTGGAAGATTAAACATGGGGAGAACTGAAAACAATGTCCTCTAGTCCAGGGGCAGCAACAAAGGGGTCACACTTACACAGGAGGGAGTTCCTGAGGACTTCGAAGCCAAGCTAGCTTTGTGATTTGTTCTTTCTACGTGGAAGAAAGATAAAGCAGTGGGGCACAGAGCTGGGAGAAGCAGGAGGCCACCAGAGAAGGAAGTAGCACCCTTACTCCGTGGTTCATCTTAATTTCTCATATATGCTCAGTTTGAGAAGGGTTGGGATGATCTAATTCAACACACCATCTTGCAGATGGGAAGCCTAAGGTTCCAGAGGAAGAATTCCTTATACAATGTCAGACAGCTAGCCAGCGACAGATCTGGTCTTAGTGTTCCATGCTCCCTTACTAGGCTCCTGTCCCTTTGTGTCTGGAAGGTGTATCATAATGAGACCAGCCACAAAAGAGGGCTTCACCCTAAAGACATTGAGGAAACTCCTTACTAGTATCTTGCAAGAAAGTTTAATTATGATTTAAATGACAAAATATTACTTAAAAAACAAATGTGGCCACTATGATGCAAACACTTTTAGCTTTTGTTTTTCCCTGGGGGAAGTCAAGAGAAAACATCTTCAGGAAGTGGCTTTAAGCCTTAAGTACATGTTTGCAGACACTGCTGTGTGTGGCTATCCTCAGGAGAAGCTTCTGTGGCAAGAGCTAGGATGGAGGCAGGCTGTTCCAACGGTTAGGATAGAGCCTGCTCTTCCTAACCTAGCAGATCAACTTCATAGCACTGAGGGATGGGCCATCCCCTGCCTTTGGAACCAGAAACTAAAGTCTTAGGAGCTTGATTAACCCCTTGTTCTACCACTTTGGGCTTGCTCCAGAGCAGAGGCTCAGATCATTTTTAGTCCAGGCAGAAAAAAAATAGTGAATTACCATTGGCCATGGAGCTGTTTGGCTGCCTGCAAATATCTTCATCTTACTGTTTACTAACTCATGGCTGCCAACTAGTTATACTTAATGCTTCTCTACCTCACTTTTCTTATCTATAAAATATGGATGAAATGTTCCTTCAGGTTGTATATTAGATAACTTATGCAAGCTCTGCGCACAGTGCCTGGCATACCTTATGCACTTAGCAAATGCCATCAGCTATTATTCCTATTACTATTAATCTGCGTTAATTCTCTCAGTAGATGGAGGAACCTGAATTCCTCACTGTGCTTCCATGACCCAAATCCCCCACTTTGCCTGGCAGTCAGCTGCTCTCTTCATCCTCTATAATTGGCTTAATCTTTGAGGAGGGCATCAGCCTGTGCTTTCCTCCCTGTCCCTCTGATATGGGGGAGAAGAGCACTGGCCTAGATTCTTTCAAACAGAGGCTTTAAAGGGCACTAGGCATGACTAAAGCAAATGAGCCTCGAATGTGACGGGGTGATGGAGATGGCAGCCTGTTAAGCCTGGGGAAGGAGCAGAATGAGAGGAGATGCAAGGGAATGTAGATTTTCCAAGGGCCCCATTTCCCACGGGTCACAAAGAATATGAAGAGCAACAGCTCAAGGCTTTAGAGAAGAAGACAGCCAAGAGGAGTCCTCCGATGCTCACTAGGACCAGTTGTAGAAAAAGGTCCAGTTAACCAATGATTCATCAATACTTTGGTGTTCAGCCCTGGTTAACTCAAGAGGTGAAAGACAATTCCTCCTGGCCTTAGGAGAGGACAAAAATACATGGCAAGGTGATGACTCTTGTCATTAATTAACAGAAATTCCCCTTTTTACTGAAAAATACTATTTTTTTTAATAAGCTATGTCTTGATTACAATTTCCCCTCCCTCTCAGTTCCTCCCCACTTCTCCTCCCCTCTGGATCCACCCCCTTTCTGTCTCTTATTAGAAAAGAACTGGCTTCTTTTTCTTTTTAATTTACCAGTCAGATTTATATCAGTAAATTCTCAACTCACAACAGGCTTCTAAGGAATAAAAATGAGACCAAATAAAATAAAACAAAAATAAACACATCAGAGTAGTACAAAACAAGCAGAAACAGAAGAGCCCAAGAAACAGATGTCATCACAGAGAGCCACTCGTTACACACTCAGGAATCCTACAAAAATACAAAACCAGACGGCACAATAGGTACACCAAGAACCAAGGCTGGGGGAGGGAGGGAAGATAACATTTTAAAACACTAGGAAAGGAAGTTTTGATTCAGCATTATCAACCAAAGAACCATAAAAGATGCCCTTGAGTTTGCGTTCTGTTGGCCATTTACTGCTGGGCACACAGACAGTCTCTTAAGAGTAGTTTGTTTCCTCAATGAGACCCCCCCTTGGGGAAAACTAAAAGTTCATTTGCAAGGGGTTTTTGATTGGAGATAGAATTTGGGTTAGGATGGGGCTGTGTGTCCACTTCTCCTTTCAGCTCTAGGATGACATGTGGTGCAGACCCATGCAGGCCCTGTGTATGCTGCCTCAGTCTCTGTGAGGTCATATGTGCTTTGGCCTTGTGCTTTGAAAGCCTTGTTTTCCTGGTGTCCTCTTGCCCCTCTGGCTCTTACATTCTTTCCACATTCTCTTCTGCAGGGGTCCCTGTGCCCTAAGAGGAGGGATGTGACGGAGACGTCCCTTTTAGGGCTGAGTGTTTCAAGGTCTCTCACTCATTTTTCTAGTGAAATATTTTTTCTGCTTCTAAGAGCCGAGGCAGAATACAGAATTGGCACACAAGGCAACCAGGTGTGTGCTGGAACCTGCAAACTTAGCTTCCTAGGGCAGGGCAGGGCAGGGCCTTCTTAGGTACACAACTTCATTTCATTTTATAATATAAGCACACCCCCTGCTCTGACCCCTACACAGACAGAGACAATCTCACCAACACATACCACACATCTTACATTTATATAATTTCTACCTATCTTCCAAGGGATATAGTGTGAGATGGCCTTTGAATTCTGCATCACTGGACTTGAAAGACTGCAGAGGAAAAGGAGGGAACATGACTCTTGGAGGCATCTTCAGGAGGAAGAGTGCTACCTTCTCTCCCAGAGCCCACATCAGCCCTTCCCTGGCCACTGTCCAACCCTGTGTGGAGAATAGAGACTCACAGCTCCAGCTGTGCTCTCCTGCAAGCACCCAGGCCAGGGCTCTTCTTGCATACCTAGGTGACTGCTGGTTTTCTCTACTCTGGGGCTTTGGAGGTGAGGGACATTGCTTGGTGGGAAACCTCAGAAACTGCCGTTTAATAAGGCTCTGGTGCCAGCCAACTTCTAGAACTTTCTCTAGGGCTTCTCATTTCCTAAGTACTGATTTTCAGTTTATGTTTTAAAAGGGTTTTTTGAGAAAGTCACGTTTGCGGAATTACTGGGAAATATTCAGCAACATCCACATTAACATTTCTAAAACTTGAGAGTAAGCCAGAGTCACCTGGAGGCTCCAGATCTTGCCCAGAGTTTTTGATTTGTGAGGTCTGAGTATGGTCTCTTTTCTTCTTTTTTCTTTTCTCTTCTCTTCTTTTCTTTCCCCTCCCCTTCCCTTCCCCTTCCTTCCTTCCTGTTTTATTTGTTGTTGTTGTTTTTCAAGACAGGGTTTCTTTGTGTAGCCCTTGGGTGTCCTGGAACTTACTCTATAGACCAGGCTGACCTTGAACTCAGAGATCCTCCTGCCTCTGCCTTCCAATTGTTGACACTAAAAGCATCCACCATTTTCTAAGGTATGATGGTCTGGTCCACAGTTGCAGAAGCACTGGCTTGGTGTCAGGTGACAGGGTAGTTCACCTTTGTCAACTCTGATCAGAGGATTCTTAGCTTCTTGCAGAAGCCTAAGAGTCTCGATCCCCCCCCCCCCCCGTGTGTGTGTGTGTGTGTGTGTGTGTGTGCGCGCGCGCGCATGCGTGCGTGCACCAAGGCATAACCTTCCATTTTGCATCTCAGATCACTTTTTCCTGCTATGAGGTGTCAATAATGCATGCTGGGAAAGCAGTTCCTCTATAGCCGGAAATGAACCGTATGACTACAGAGACCAACCTGTCCCATTTTTAAACTGGAGGAAGATTAAATGTTCTAGGCTTTCTGCCTGAGATGTCACCACAGAGTCTGAAAGTATCAGGAA
>CM052714.1:37329438-37438968 GCA_028551405.1 Uromys caudimaculatus
TCCCCTTTTCTTTAGAAACCCCGTGTCCCCTCCCCCTCCCCGCCTCTGTGAGGGAATTCCTCCTCCCACCTACCCGCCCACCCAATCCCATATTCCCACCTTGACATTCCCTTTTACTGGTGCCCCTAGCACCCTCAGGCCCAAAGTCCTCTCCTTTCTCCCTGGTGGCCATCGAGGTGATTCTTCTGCCTCATATGTAATCATGGGTCAATAGATGTGTATTCTTTGGTTAGTGGTCTGAACTGGAGGACGACCAGGGGGACTCTTAAAGGTTATTTAAGCATGTCCTGACAACTGGTCCCTGGTTGGTTTCTCTGACTCGAGTGTCCTCCAAGAATGTATTGCTTCTGTCTCATTTTTCTTCCAAATTAATTCACCATCCTGGCATTTTTAAACGTTACTTTAATAACTTTTAGTCTCTACACTTAGCACTGACCCTCGGTCCTTGTTATCTGCTTTGGTATTAGGTTAAAAGGATCATATGTTACTGTCTCTTTAAAACCACATGTTAAAACACAGCCCATGGAAAAGGCAAATAAAGAGAAATAATACATATGTCAGAGGACTACTGAGTTCCTGGGTCATTTCTCATAAGCTCCCAAGTATCTGAGTTCTCAAAAGTAGTGTTTGAGCCTTTCACTAACTCTATATTCTAATTACAGGACACACTAAACCATATGTGGTAGAGGTTATTGCATATAAGTTATAAGACATTATTTTAGATTACTTGAAAATACAATTGATAAAATCAGGTTTGCATATTATTCCCTTAAAATACCTCTCTATATACACACATTGTCCAAAAGTAGGCATTTGGACTCCTACTTCACCCTTTAGGAACGGTATGTAAGCACCACTTGGACATTTGTCCTGCTCATCCCTGAGCCTCAAACCCTTCCAGGCCGTGTACTTGGAAGGAATGCACAGGTTGAAGTTACAGCATGAGTCAAGGGTAAATGGGCTCATTTAAGCTAATAGAGTTCTGTATGGGTTACTATGAATAAGAAATAACTGATGAACCAAAACCCAGGTGTTCTAACCCAGGAAGGAGCCACTTACATTTGTCCTGCAGGGAATCGTGGGGCACTTCTCCTTGGGGGCTCTCTTCCAAGTCGCCATAATGCAAAACCTTGTGATTTGGTGAAAGCCGACAATACCAAAACTTGTCTGAGGAGAAAAACACATGTTTAAAAGGTTAATGATTTTGGTTTTCAAAAACATTGTCATGATGATACTTAATAGTGCTACCTGGAGGAGAAAAGTCATTCATTTGATTTTAGACCAGTGGTTCTCAACCTTCCGAATGGTGTGATGACCCCCAAACATAAATTACTTTCGTTGCTATACTTCTTAAGTGTAATTTTGTAATGTTATGAATTGCACTGTAAATACTTTTGCAGATAGAGGTTTGCCAAAGGGATTGCGAACTACAGGTTGTTGAGAACCACTGTTTTACACCTTAAGAAATAATGGATTTTAGTGTACTGGATGGTGAAGGCCCCTTCTGATTTTGGTATTTCAGTATCGCCCATCATGCACTGCATGCATTGATGACCATTGAGAACATCACCAAACCCTTCTGTGTCAATGCAAAGTATTTTCCAAGAGTGTGGTTTTCCATGGGCATTCCATCAGTGCCTGTAACCACCACTAGGGCTAGTCCTTAGCCACAAACCCTTGGCACAGTGGAGAGAAGTGAAGGAAGAATAGCTATGGGGGCTTTGAGATGTTTCTACGTTGATTTCCAGTCTGCTGAGACAGCTGTACACAGGTCATGCTTCAGTTAGTACAAACACCTGCTAACAGTCCACATCCATAATCTGTGAATAAATTATCAGGACATTGGTAATACACTTGGAGGTGGGGTCCATCAGAACTTGCCTGAATAATTTAGGATTTAGGGAAAGAATGGAGATATTCCCAAGCAGCTTCCATCCTAAACCCTTCAGTGTAGTCCCTCAATGGGAATGGTCAAGACCCTAAGGATATTCTTACTCTGAACTCCCACAATTTTATCCCTTCAGCTCCCAAAGGTGATGAGAAAATGTGAGCAAGACAAAGGCAGGGAGAAGAAGGCAAATACTACTGGTGTAAACCTATAAATGTACAGATTTGGAAGATAAACCATGACTCCGGTGTTTGTATAGCTCTGAAGGCTCAATTAGATGATGCCTCCTCTAGAAAGGCTTCTTTGATCACCATTATGATCTGAGCTTCTCCCAGAAATTATCTGGACAAATAAAACATGTGCTGACATGATTTACACATACATGGTAGGCATCTTAATGTTCCCTGCTGTGAAACCCAAAGTAAGCAACCTGAGGTAATGCCCCCTGGTACCCACAAAACAAGCAGCTTTCCCTAGTGGATATACCACGACCAGTTGCTGATCAGACAAGGAATTCCGAAGTTCTCATCACTCTGGACAGTCTATGGAAGTCGGCCACTGTATTCACAATGGCTATGGTCCCAAAGCTTTGGTACAGTACTGGATACTGAATGTGTGCATTGTTGGTGTTGGCTAAACTGGAAAATGATAGCTTAAGGAGACTTGGTTCAAGCACACCAGGCACACAGCATCTGTGCCCTACCAGCCTCTTAGTACTTTCATGTACCTAGCTCACCTTATGGTCTTGGTCAAATCACCTCATTACTGTACCTGCAGTCCTAAATTGTTTTGAAACTACTCTGGCAAAAATGCTGTCCATTACATTTTAAGAAAAGAAGATTTTCAATATAAAATTGTTTTCACTGAAAAAGTCCTATCTTAACCATAATTCACTTAATCAACAAAAAGCTTTAAAAATGGAAGTAAAAGCTATATAATGAACAACGAAAATGCCCAACTTGACCCACAAAAGGAAATTGTCTGTGATTCTTGTCTTCCTAGTGTATAAGATAACTTTAGAATTGTTTGAGAATCCCTCCCTGGCTGCATCTAGAACATAGCAACTATGCACTTAAAGGACTCTGAACTCTGATGAAACCAAAACCAAATGAAACACTGAAGAGGAGAAGGAGGAGGAGGAGGAAGAAGAGGAAGAAGAGGAAAAAGAGGAGGAGGAAGATTGTGCAATGCCCATGAATTTATTTGGGCTTGCTAACTTCTCAAAAATCATTTTATACATACAGCAATCACAGGTGATTATGGGGTAGACTTTAAAGAGAGTTAAGCAAGTTATTCCCTCACTAATTCACAGCCATTATAATCAGGACATGTAAAATTACTGGGCTTCCACAAGAAGAATGCATTTGGGGGAACTGAGTTAGAATTTAAAAGAGGAATTATGAAATCAGGAGGACATCAAGTGTTCTGAGCATCCCAGAACTGTTGGGGCCTGAGGTAACAGGGCATGGTGGTCCTCTCTGCACACAAAGACTGCATGACCTATGGCCTGGTTATATGGCCTATGATGACCATGATGTTTTGTAAGGTATGTTACCTTTGAGGACCTTTTGGGACTAAGTGAGTGACTGATGGGTAATAGGAAGGAGGCCAGTGAAGTGTGACACTGGAATCTCAGTTCTTCTGTTGATTAAGATCTGTCTGCTCTTTAGAAAAATACCTTCTTTGCAAGCTGGGGCTAGCCCATGACTCAGAGGTACTCTACGAAGCCATTAAGTCCATATGGTGCAGTGATCATTTATACTCAGTTTGGTCTGATGAGAAGAATTATGAAATTGAACTAGTTTAATACAACATGACCTGAAGTTTCATATATGTTCATTTATAAACTATATTAATTTTTGGGTTGCTGTTACATTTAGGATAAATTCATTTATCTAAGAGCATGCAGTCGAGTATTCCTCGGGAACAGCAAGGGGTCATTACATGAATGACAGACACGAAAGACTGACACCCGAAGTCAGTCTTTCACTGAACACAAAGAAGTGCCATCAATTCATGGTGGCAATTAGAGAGAAAAACTACATAAATAACGTGTCCAGGCCTGGTAAGTAGGGACAAAGACAATCTAGGACAAGAATAGGAAATTTCTCTTGCTTACATAGTGCATTCTTAATTCATAAATCATTACAGAACTGTGGTTACTTATCACTTGTCAGAAGCGACCACCTACTTTGCAAAGATGCATGGAAACTTAGAAACACAAGAAGCTACCTGTAGCTCTGACCTGCCTATCTGCTTTGTAACTAAAGAGAACTTTTTCCTTGAAGAGGGTTAAATTACCTTGTGTTCCAGGGCATCACCCTTCCCTGGTTTTCTTCCTACCGTTAGCAAGTTCTTCTCTTATTCTCTATACAAGCTCCTCTTACTGCCCACTACTATCGTGGCCAAGAGCAAAAGAGTCTGTGCAAGCCCGATGGGAGTGATGCACTCCTCTTTCTCAGCAAGCAAGAAGTTTTAGATGGATTACAAAACAATGAAGCAGGGGCTGGAGAGACAGAAAACATGTCTTGACTTGTGATCAAATGGGAGGATGCTAAGGTAGCATTTTCTTTGGGATGGAAGCTGTAGACCTTAGGGTGAGAGCCATCATGACATTGTATAATTCTGTCTCACAGGTAGAGCTTCTATAGAGGTGGGTGAAGCTGCCCATGCCCACAAGGACAGCATACCAATGCAGTGGTAAAGACAGCAGTGCCAGTCAACAGCAGAAGCTTGATTTGTAGTTTTCTTTTGTGGGGAAAAAAATGTGCATTTTCCTTTTAAGACTCAGCATGATGCTATGAGTTCCTCAATCCCTTTGGGCAATACAAGAATGGATCTCGTCACTAAAAGCAATTAGCAAGAAGCAATGAGAACATTATCAAAGATTGTTTACTAGCATCTACGGAGGATGGGAGAGCTAATGTGGAGGCCTTGCAGTCAATTACAAACTAGAATATATTAACAGTTGTCTTTCCCTCTCCAAACTAAAAAATCTGGAGACAATTTTGTGCTTTAGTCTTTTCCTTTGTTCTCATTAATTTTGTCTTTCAGTCTCTCCCCTGCTTCTCCTTTCCTTGGTCATTGATCCCTCCTTCCCTTCCTCCCTCCGTGCCACCTACCCATGTTAAGGATCAGAGGGTTTCAAAGTACATATTTTCATTTCTTTTCTGTACTGCAATCACTCTAACCAAAAGCAACCTGGGGTTGGGTGATAGGGCTTACATTTCCACGTTACAATCCATCATTGAGGAAAGTTGATGACCAGGCAGAACTCATGGAGGAACTGTTATCTGACTTGCTCATAGGCTCAGACTTAAGCTACCATTCTTAAATAGCCTAAGACTGCCTACCTGCCTGGGAATGATGCTGCTCAGAGTGGGCTGAGCTCTCCTGCAGCAATAATCAGGACAATCACCACAGACAGAATGAACATGTCCACAGGCCAGTTTTACTCTTAAATGTTTCTAGGCTATGTCAAGGTGACAGTTTATGCTAACTAGGAGAGCCCAAAAACCTGGGAAAGGTCCAATTAAAGCAATTTCTGATGTCACATGGATTACTAAGAGCTAAAAATCACTGAGAAGTGAAAATTTTCTAACATTGTCCAACAGAATGTTCTCCAATAATGAAAATGATCTGCATCTCCTTTATACAATAAGAAAACAAATTTTAAAATTTCCCTCATTTTACTATCTTAGCCCCAGGTAAGCATGCCTCTTGGTCTTTAAGAGACCAGAATATGGAGTAATAGTTACTACCACTGATGTGACATGCTGGATATTCGATTGACATAAGAATTGAGTCTGCTCAACTCTGCTTTGGAAGCAGGGGACTTCCTAGAGTTAGGCAAGCCACTTTGGTAGAACACTATAAGACCCTCTTGTCACTGATGTGGGGAAGCATTTCCTAGCCTATGTTGTTAGAGCACTTCCGTTAAGATGCTCCATTTGCTAGGATCCCCTAAACTACAGCAAATCGTCATTGTGTTCAGAAGGTCCATAGCTTGCCTAAGACTCAACCTTTCCAAGTTAAAGAACAGGTCTGGGCAGTGCCTTGAAAGGGAAATATCACTTTCCCAGTAATGAGGCCCACAAATTTCTCTGTTGATTCATGGAGGGGATTGGTACCTGTGGGTGGCAATTAAGTTCATTCTACCTTCCAAATACTTCTCAATTCACTGAATGTTCTTCAAAACCAGAGACTTGTGTTTTGATTCTGAATTCTGCCTTCTTGGAGGCATTGTGTCCTCTCCTAGCTCATGATTCCAGGACTCTCACACACTCAGGAAGATGATTTGTCTCGATAAATGTTGGGGTGATCACATAGACCTTGACTATACACTTGATTCTGATACTCAGCTTTAGCCCTTAGCAAAATTATGGTCTGAGAGACCGCTGTTCTTCACTTGCAAAGTGATAGCCTTAACTTCATGAGTAAAACATACATGATGTATACATCCTGCATTCTCCACAGGACTGGCTATGAGCACTTGTCCATTCCAACCAGAGAATATGTCCCTTTAATTCCACTGCCTACCCTTCCACATTTCTGAAATGGTGATTACCAGTTATTTTGACCTATTGAATGACTTCCTAAATTCAACTGGTTTTCCTTCGTTTGAAAACACACACTTATTTGTACCTGCCTTTTTGTTAAAACGAGCTGATTAGATTTCATGAAACACCAAAAGAGAAATGTAATTAAAACAGAGGAAAGAAGCAGCTTGCTGCCCTGAAGGGTTGATAAAGATGCTGCGCCTGAATGATCCATTTGGCTCCAGGTTTCTGACTGAATTATAAGAGTTATGTAAGGTACAAAGGCCCTGCTGGCTGAAGTGTGAAGAAAAGCTCAATTCAGCGCAGAATTCTGAGATAACTTAGTCATGTTGGCACTTAAAGATAGGAAGCTACCAAGCATCTTTTGTGAGAAGCAAGCTTTATGGTATCATTTCTTGAAATTATTCTCTGGTGTCTAGCCCAGGGCTTATCAAGACCATTCAATGCAAGCGATTCTGAGAAACCTGAATTTCTAAAATGTAGAGGAAAATGCTGGAGACTGCACTCTCATGAAGCAATAATGGCTGTACCACTGACAACCTCTACGAGTTTATCTTTGTTCTCCCCTTCAGGAGTACATGGGACAGAGAAAATGGCGAGCCTTACATTGGGTTAGCAGAAAGAGAAAAGCAGGCCTGAGTCATCCAATAGCAGTCTGCTTCCAATGTGTAAAAATTATATGCCAAGAAGGTACAAGCCAAAATAACCCTAAGTAGTTCTGATTGCTTGATAAGCATCATATTAAGTGCTAAAGAGATTTTACTTAACCCTTGCAGCTAGCCACTTGGTGTAGGAAGTAACATCCTTGTATGACAGAAGAGGAAAAGAGTCCAGGTTGATGAGTAGATTGCCAACAGCTGCCCAGCCTGGAGTGGGGAGACTGGGGCTTAAGTCACATTAATATGCATCACATGACTGCCTGTCTCCCAGGTGTATTGTGGCCAGATATTCCAGAAGTCCAGACTTGTCTTGTTTGCATCAGATTATTCAAGTATCAGAATTATGGATGAGATAGGATGATCGGCAAAAGACAACTGCATTCTGACAAAATATAGTAACGGAAAAAATGTTTTGTAAACTCCTCCACTTGCAGTTCCGTGGGACTGAAATTTTCAATTTCCCCTGTGAACTTAATTACTGAATCTGCTCATCGGTGTCCTCCTCCCTGTTAAGACAAGTTGTAAGGGACAAGAGAAGTGGTCATGGCTCCTATGCAGGGAGTAACAGACCTAATCTATGATGAAGCCTCCTGGAACATGCATGTACTTGAAGGAGTGGCAATCAATTTTCCAGTCCAGCCGATTTGGCTGTGCAAATTCTAAATGCAGTGTTCTGACGGAGTGATGGGGAAGCGTGTACAGTGTGGGCAGAGAGCTGGTGACCAGGCCTGTATTGCTCTGTCCAGGTGTTTGATAATTCATTAGCTAGATACTAACAAACTCATCAACAATGAAGAGTAAATATGTTTTAAAACAAAAATCTGTAATCATCTTATAGTGGCAGGGAGTTCTGGTAGTCAATCCATTTCAGCATAGAAGGGGATATCAAACAGGGTAGTGTCCTGAAAGGTTCAGTGTGACTCCAAGCACTGGGACTCAACTGGCATCAGTGAATGCTTTTAGTGCCTCTATATGCTTTTCCCATTCCAAATACTTCTGGGTCTTTTGCCCAATGCCACGTACAAAAAGAAAATGTTTTAAGTTACATTTATGGGCCCATGTATTCTGGATATTGATCTGCCCGGAGACAACAGGAGATGAGGGCATACAGTTAACTAGCTAATAGCTCTCAGAGACTAGAGTGCTAGACTCCGATGTTGTAGGTTTCTCAGACATCAGCTGTCTTGCCTGAAGACACTAGTGGGGATAATTGTCAGGCTGAGAAGGCCATAACTGAGTCTTTTCACGCTTGGAACTGCTTTGTTGTTGTTTTGTTTTTTACATGATCTTCCACAAGAACAAGAATCCTTTTAGCTTGACTCCTAAGAGCTACATTGCAGAAGTCTTAGGAAACAGATATTGATGATGACTGAAAACTGCTCAAGTCCATATAGCTGGACAAGGGCAGCCAATGCTTAGCATTGGAGTATAATGTCTTCTTGGAGCATCATGTGCTTGAACACAAAGACCAGCAAAGAAATGCAAAGAGAAAGAAGGGAGTGACCTCATTCTTCAAGGGCTGAGTTTAGGAGATGAGTTCTTGCCTCCATTGCTTTTATAATGCAAGCCTTTCTCATATTTAACTCAGCCTTTCAATATTCTGTCTCTCCCCACCCCCAGCTCCCCCAATCCTCTTCCTAGGCTTAGTGTAAAGCTCAAGGCGTCTCATCATTTTCAAATAACCCACACTTACTCTGGGAAGTTCTGCCTTTTGAAGTCCTTCAGAGTGATTTTCAATGGTAACCTTGACATATTTCAATTACTGAACACTCAGCCCAGAGCAGTTAAAGTAAATGGCCAGGGAGATGGGCACAAACACAAATTGATTACTGTCATTAGTGGGTAAGCTTTGTGTCCGAGCAAAGCATCTATCGGGTTCAGAACTATCTTCCAGAGTTGTTCCCAGCTCATAACTAATATTTGTTCTAAGCACAGTTGTTGATGCCTCTGCTTATGGCTGACATTGCCCAGCTTCCTTACCTCTTCTCAAATCTTATTTCTCAGTTCTATTTCCCAGCTGTTTTCTTCTAGGACAGTATGATATGAACACTTTGTACAGTCAGAAGCACGTAGAGACAGCAAGAAAACAATCAAGGTAGAGGAACAGTCAGAACTGCTTCCCACCTAATGTGCTTGGTCTACTGTTGCCTTTTTGATTTGACATTTTGAGGTCAGGAATCAGAGACAGATCAGAAATCTGTCTTGAAAGATTCTAGAAATAGATTCTTAAATCACCTTGCTTATACGCCAATAAAATAACCCTTGCCTGAAAATAGCATCAGTGTGAGAATTTTGAGAGTATGAACCACCTGTGCTGCAAGTGTTGAGAACCACCCAGACAATGCTTGCCAATTTTTTTTGATGGTGCAAGAGAGTCGTGAACAAAAGGATGTGGTATCAGTGGCTTAGCATCACCTGGTAACATCTGGCTCAGTGGGTAAAAAGCATTTCTGTGCAAGACTATTGACACAAGTTCAATTCTGTGAACTTACAGTGAAGAAAAGACTCAAAAGTTGGCCTCAGGCCTCCATTTGTGCACCATGGCATGCATATACCTTTACCACACATTCGTCATATAGACACAGATGTAATAAGGATAAATAAGTTAGACATTTAAAAAGTAAAAACAAGAAGAAAGAGCTTGTAGCAAGGGCAAATCCTTGCTTTTCTGGAGCTTTACAAGTTACTCAACTCTCGGGACCTCTGTTTTGTTATGTGCAGATGTGTACAATTCCACCAAGTACTTCACAGGACTATTTTGAAGATGAATTTCATTAATCTAATTGAGTATTATTCAATTATGATGATATGTTCCAAGAAATGCATCTTTAGGTGATTCCATTATGTGATGGTCATGAAGTACATTTATATACAAACTAAGGTGGTATAATGTTCCTAGTGGCCCCCATTGTATGTGTGGTCCCCTGTTGACTGACACATGATCCATGGCTGTGTATGTAACATATTGAGAGAATAGTCTTGCACATGGTTGAATCATAGCATGTATTAGCAGTTGTTGGCATAGCCTCTAGTAGCCTTGTGTCACTAAGTGGCAAAGAACAGCCATTTAGCTCCATGAATCTTTTGGTCATTTGTATTTTGGTTCTGCCTACACATAAAACAAGAACTGACCTATATTGCCATTCTTCTATCAAGCACAATGCTGTCCTTGAATGACACTATGTTCTTGTGAGTACCAAGAAGAAAGCTGCTATTGTCTCTACCTGTGTATGGAATTCCCTAAACCATACCTTGTCTCCGACGAGCATTGAGTTTCCTAAAGCAGGTTCCTTCCACGAGGCGGTTCAGGCGCTGCTGTTTAATCAGCTCTAAGATTTCTGGCTGGATCTTCTCCTTTAGTTCCCTATTGGAGAATAAACACATCGTATTACACAGTGCACCCTGATAAACAGCCCACAGTGAGCTGATGGGCAGGGAGCATGAGCTGCCTTCTTTCACCACCACCCCAGGATCTTCCCAGCTGGTGCTTTAAAGAATCATTTAGAGATTTTCTAAGTGGTGTTTGGAAAATCTAGGCCAGGGTTCCCTGTTGAAATAACAATAACAGTATTGGGTCTCTGACATTTACAGACTAGCCACAAAAGTACCAGCCACTTTTGTGACTTTTCCCCAAGACAAAACCTTCTGAGAAATTCCTTATTTTACAAAATCATAGATGTGGCTTAGGCAAAAGTCCAAGAAAATAGATTGCTGGGTGCTTAGTTTTGTAGTAAAAACAAAACAATCAAAACCCAAATCAAAACAGAAAACCTCTACATTAGTATTTGTGGCTGACCAAGCAGGAATATTGGGTGACCATGCAATTGCTAGATCCCATCACTAACTGTATCTTGAGCAAGGACCACTTTTTGCTTTCCATTCAATCTCTCACAAATGAGAATTATAACACTGCTCCAGATTCTAGCCCACAGAGATTGAGATAATGATGGGATAAGTTAAAATTATTTGTCACTTGTCTCAGGCTAATCGGATGTAATTTAATTTTAGATGAACTATGCTGCAAAGCTTCCATGATAGAGGGCGGTGGTTTCCTAAACCTTTAAGGGATTTGTATGTTACAAAGCTTTATGGGCATCTTGGCATTTGAGGCTAGTAAAGTCAGCAGTATTCTGATCAAAGCTGTACAGGGAGCTGCAGAGCCCAGCCCTCAGAGATGTGTTAAAAGTATTGTCTATAACATAGATCCAGATGTCAGAAAACCAGGGTCCAGTCTAGGCCATGTCTATGACTAGTGTTTCACATTGCTTATTTGAGTATCAGTTTCTTAACTGTGAACAGATATTAGAATTTTTCTTGAGAAAATGCTATGACTCCCAAAGGAGACAGTGTTGGCATTAAGTCTTTGTAAACATTGGACAGTAATAGACGCATTGCTGACTATACCTCGGTGATCACCTCCCTTTTGCTTAGCTAAACACTCTAAATGACCACCATTATGACAGGCACTCAAGGCTCACATATTCATCAGATTTGATCTTGATTCTGTATTTTGTCTGGCACTGAGCAGAACATCTGTTTTCACCTATTCTTGATTTGCAGGTGGGGTAGGCACTTGTGCTCGTCAAGTACTCACAAGACTGGAAGTACACTGTGCAATTTTACCTCATTTACTTTCACTTCCCTCAGATTAAAATGAATTTGGAGGATGAGTATTTAATATTACCATTTCTATCCTACAGATGTGGAAACGCCTCAGGAAGGTTAAGGATAGGACACAGTATAGACTCCAGTGTTTCTTGTGATAATGTGAACGAAAGAGAAAGGAGAACAGGGCAGGAGAGATGGCTTGGCAGTTGTGAAAACTTGTTGCTCTTGCAGAGGAGCCAGGTTTGGTTCCTAGCACTCACCTGGCTCACAACTCTCTGTAACTCCAGTTCCAGGGGATCTGGTGACCTCTTCTGGCCGCTGTGGGCAGCAGGCATGTATATGGTATACACACACATGTATGCAGGCAAAATATTTATATGCATAAAATAACTAAAGAGTTTGATTTTGAAAAAGTAACATAAAAAGAACTAGTATGGCAGTTTAACTTAAATTTCAACTTAATGAGACCACCTGGCAGATAAGTTTCTGGATATAGTTGTAGGAGATTATCTTGATTAGGTTAATCAAGGTAGGAAGACCTGCTAACTATGGGTGGGATCATTCCCTGGGCTGAGGTCCTAGACTGTATTAAAAAAACAAACAAACAAACAAACAGTGAGCTGTGCACAAGCATTCTTCATCTTCTGCAAAGCTCCCACTACTGCAATTTCTTGGCCTGCTGTACATTAACCTTCAACTATGAGCCAGCATAAAGCCTTTGTCCCCTTAACTTGCTTTTGCCAGGATATTTTGTCACAGCCATGGGAAAAGTCATTAACACAACTAACACTCATTTGGGAGCTTAAATGCCCTTGAAATCTTGTGTGGTGTGGAAATACTGCACGAATGACAGTGCTTGGAGCATTTGTAAGGCCTTCCATCCACGGGCCTCTGAGGGTCTCAGGTCAGGCTTTCAGATCACTTTTGTAGCTATTTATTATTGTGTGCATTTATAAAATATACTAAGCAAATCACAGCTTTAATGAACCCTGCATGGAATGGAGAAGTTGAGGACTGCATAGGCAGCTGTTCATGGTAATAAATCACTGCTGCAGACTTCTAAGCCTGGGCAACTGGGCAAAGAGGGAAAGACATCCTCTGGGGATAGAGAGAGCACAGAGAAAAGAGTTTGGAAGACATCAATTTTGAGGATAGTTTTGATAGGCTGTGGTTAAGGTATTAGAATGTTGAGCTGAGAAACAGGAAATTCCAAGAGATTTTAATGATGTCTCATGATGTTTTGGGTAAAACTTGGATATATTTATCATCACACATGTCTTCACCAAATCCAGTAAATGTACTAAAAGAAGAACTGAATCTCTATCTTTCAAAGGGAAATTACAAAAGAGTCAGCTTTTTTTTCCTTTCTTAAATGAAGATCTTAAATGATTGGGCAGAGAGAAATAAGAAAGCCTTAAAAATGTTTTTTTTTTTTTTAACTTCTAGCATTTTCTTGCAAATAGATCAGGTTTAAGTCCCAAACGTAGAGCTCATCTTTGATTCTTCTCTTTCTACAACTACATTTAATCTACCAGGAAATACTATTTCCCTTCTCTTCAAATATAAGTAATGCAGAGTAAAACAAATATAAAGTAAATATAGAGTAAAGTAAATATAGCCATTTATTCACCCAAAGCCCAGGTAACTCTTACAGTGTGTTTCTGTGACTGAGATATGACCTCTTAGGCATGCTAGATAAAAAGACCCTGGGCTGTAGCCCCCTCTGAAATCTTTAACTTGTAGTCATTGAGGCTGGGGTGATGGGTTCAATGGCTGAGTTATAAGTGAAGAAGGAGAGAGATTAAATCAGGGAGGGTAAATGAATGTGTGTACAGCAGTTTAGTCTAGAACCTTCTTTAGAATACAGTTCCAATCTAGGCTCAGCAAGGCCAGTGCAGTACTTGGAAGACAGACAACACCTGTAGACTGAGGTTAACTCTTAGCTTTCTGTCTACCCAGCTGAGGTACTACTACTCCCCACTGGTCATCTAGAACATGGTTTGGTAAATGTTTCCCATAAAGCATCAGATAGTAAATGTTTTAGGTTTTGTGGGTTTTTAGGCTAATTGAAAAACGAGTGAACATGGCTGAATTTTAATCAAACTCATGTACAGAAAGTGGCAGTGGGTAGATTTGGCCCAAGAACTATGGTTCAAGGACCCCTGATTGAGAAGGGCCCTTCAGAAGCATTGGGCTGAGTGTGAATGGCAGTTTCCTAGAAACTGCTCTTTTTCTGTCTCAGTTGTAGAGAGCTTCAGGGCCCAGGCCCAGTCCCAGTCTGTTCCTTAACTAAACAGACCCATGGGTTTAAGTACCAATTTCATTCTGACAGCTCTCGAATTCGTATTTCTAACCTAGACCCACCTGCTGACCTTTGAACTCATCTGCCTCACCACCATCTTGGACATTCCATAGCCTGGCATGTTCAGAGACGAACTCCTGGTCCCTTGCTCACATTATCCATCCCAGATGGCTGCCCTGTGGTGAGTTAGGCCCCAAACCTAGAGCCCATCTTTGATTCTTCTCTTTCTACAACTACATTTAATCTACCAGGAAATACCAGTTTCCTTCTCGTCAAATATAACTAATGTAGAGTAAAATCCAATCTTATCTCTTGCTTCAGTTGTTATTACAGCTCCCTCACCGACCTCCTTGCCTTTAAATGGGCCTCCTCACAGCATTTCCAATGCAGAATTCCATGTTTGTTGTCCACTAAAAACCCCAAATGGTTCCAGCAAAGCCCTAATCGCTATGGTTCTAGATGCCTCCCTAGAATCCCCTCCTGTCACCATTGTCCTCACTCAGCCGGATCCTGCCGTGTTATCTCGTGGTTCACTGAGAACCTAGATATGCTCTGACCTCAGGATGCATGCACAAGTAACTCTTTCTGCTTGGGGTATCCTTCACCCAAATACTAGTTGGTATGCTCCCTGAACTCCTAACATACCTTCATTCAAATGTCATCATTACAGTTTAAGAGACATTTTACCATCTTTATAATTATATTTTATTCCTCTTATCTTGCCCTATATGGACATTCTATTTATATAGCCATTCTATCACCATGTAACTTGCTTACATATATTATCTATTACTATTATCTATTACTCCCCCTAAAATTTAACCCCACAAGGGTTAGGTTTGTATATAGTCTATTTATTGTTGAACCATAAACAAAAAGAACAATGTATCAGGTCTTGATAAATATTTGTCAGATGTTTGAACACTAAACATGGTATACCTATATAAACTGACCTACTCGAAACAACTTTGAGTGAAACACTAGGCTGGTCAGCTGATCTTTAGGAAAGCTGCGGTGTGTGTGTGTGTGTGTGTGTGTGTGTGTGTGTGTGTGTGTGTGTGTGTGTGAGGGGGAGGGAGAGAGCGCCTTATTTCTGGCTTTTTTTCTCATTTATTTCTCTTGTCTATTCTTAGCCAATGTGAGAAACATACAAATGCACTCAGGGTTGGGTTTTCCATTTACGTACACTACTAACATCACGGTTTGCTAGGTGCTTTGTTTTGTAATAAGAGTGGCCATTCATTCAGTGCATAGCATAATTTGAGCATGGGCTGGTCGGTCTTCATATACGTGTGAAATCCTGTTCATATACGTGTGAAATTCACATAATCATACGAATCCTTGCAGCAGCCTAATCACAGGATGGTTTTCATTTCTTGGAGAGGGCAAAGGCAGGCCTAGAATGGATTGTGCGACTTCTAACAAGGCACAGCTGCAAATGGCTTCACTGAGACCTGAGCTGGTGTCTGAGCTCCAGGGTTCAGCACACGTTACTTGCCTGTTCTGCCCTTGTCTCATCCCTTCTTCCAATTCAGTACTAAATGACCTATTTCTGGAGTGTTTAAGCTCTTTATATTTATTAGCCTGTACCAATAATGAGGATAGATTTATCTTCTATGTTAAGTGGCAAACAAAAAAGTAGCTACTCTTTGACGGACCAGGAAATAATCCAGGGCTGCTTCTTCAGCCATAGTTATCCACCAAACATTGGTTCATGTAGAGTTTACTTTTTCCTTCTTGGGATACATGATCATTTTTATCAAGACAGGGTTGATGCGGTTTGCATAGAGCTGAGGTTTGCTGGTGTTGTGTGTGATGTTTAGGCAGCCATGGGCAGGAGAGAATGCTATGGAGGAGATGCTAGGAAGCCAGTGAAGAATAGTGGCCTGGTGCCCAGATCCTAGCCAGGCTGCTGTCCCTGTTTGCAAAATTAAGGCTTGAATTAGACAGGCTTAATGGCACTTTTTAGCTCTAACACTTTGGTACCCTAAGCACTGAACTTACATGGATGCAGCTCCTGTGGTCTTTGTGTAAATTTAGGTGTGTTCCCTATGACACCTAGCAGTCTGTGTGTGATTAGTCCCACCTTTCCCCCAACTTTTGAAGTCTGGATACTGAGGCACTTTAGTATTTGTTAAAATAATAAAAGAAAGAAAGAAAATAAACATGCACAATGATCTCCTCTTTCCCATGGGTGACTTTGTTTATCTTGAGTCATGTTAATGGCACTTACATTTCATCCAGTCCCACGATGAGTTCCCTATCTAGCAGATCATAGCAACAAACAAAACAGATCCCCAGTGAACAGATGCCCTAACAGACAAACTGTATTCTGCTTCCTACCTGCTGGTAGCAGAGGCTATAGCTTCTGGCTGGCCCCTCAGCTTCTTGTTGAAACACTAAGGTCCCTAGCAGTTTGTTATCGCTGTGCTGCAGTTATATTAACCAAAAATTCCAGGGAGACCTGGTGCTTTCCAGCCTCCTAGACAAGAGTGGTATCAAAGTCACATCCATTGGCATTGTGTCTCCTCCCTCAAGAAGCATCAAGGTAAGAGCTTGTAATAAAGGGAGGCCGAGCTTTGGACGTAAAGAAAGGCAGAGCAGGATAGCGCTCACTCTGGGCAGAGCTGACATTCTCCTCTCCAACAGTCATGGTCAAGCACTGATTTAGACTCACTTGGCTTTGCTGAAGTGGGAGTAATTTAGAGCCACTTGGCCGTCACTTAATCAACTCTTCAATTCTCCATTTAGGTTTTAAGAATTGTGAGAGCATAATAAAGTGTCCTTGTGTTTGCACACTGGCTATGACCAATGACTGAAAATCTAGCATTTTGTGAAGGTAGGTCCTGAAAGGGTGTGGCACCGTCTGTCCTTGTGAGTGAGCAACTGTGTTTCTCAAGATCTAGCTACTGATTCCAATGACTCTGTGCTTGGTATTTCTGACTGCAACTATTTCCTGGCTGAGGAACAAAAAACAAAACAAAACAAAACAAAACAAAACAAACAAAAAACCCTTTTGTGCCTCTTATAAGGAACAGTATTACATGTATGGTATGTCTTAGGGTTTATAATGACATGAGCCAAAGTCCCTTAGAAGCATTTTCTGGTCCCTGCTGATGACGTTCACGCCCACTGAACTCTACGGTTTCTGGAGGTGCTTAAGACTTGAAAGCAAATTGAATATGTCACCACTTGGCTGTTGTTCTTTCTAAGCTGTATACTTTCTTAGCTTACTCTCAGTTTTGCACATGCAGAAGCAGTCTGATGGTGTGTATGAAGGCGTAGCTGAGAGTTCAGCAGGTTCGAGGCCAGCTTCTTCCCTAGGCTGCTTCTCCCTCTTTGGGAATAACACTTGCCTACCTCAAGGGAAGTGAGGAAATGAACTAGAATAAAGGGGGTTTTGTGAATTGTCAGCCATTAAAAGTATATGCAAGCAAAGAACACACACACGCACACACACACACACAGACACACACACACACACACCACAGAGAAAGTGAACAGTAGATAACACATACGAAAGCCCAGATGAAGTCACTTCTAGTCTCCTTGTTACAAAATAGAAATAACTGTCAAATCCCTTCCCTGCTTCCCGCCTTTACTCCTCTGTCCTTTTCTATAAAATACAAAGGTGATGAATCTAATCCAATTCTTAGCAAAGAAAACAGGCCAGGTCTCAGAAGATATGAGGTGAACAAAAGAGCCCTTATTTTCCAGATTCAGAGCATTTTAGAGATGGAGATACATGAAGTATTGAAATGGTTGCAAGTGACATTTAGCGCAAAGCCTTATAAATAAAGGGGGCCCTGCTGTCTCCCCACTGGGAGCCTGGGGGTTTACAGCTGTAAAGGTGACAGGAGATGCTCTGATGCTAACCACTGGCCAACCCCTGGGGAGCGGGGAGGGTTAATGCCTCTTTCCCTCCACAGCTGTCACTGGAACTTATGCTACCTCAGAATTCTCAATGCTTTAATAATTGGTGTGCCTCTCTCTGAATGGTGTGACATTGTGCCACTTAAAGAGGTTCCTGTGTGAAATACAGCTTCACATGAGAAAACAAGACACCTAGCCCTGCTGTTACATCATTGTGTCACTAGGGGGCAGTAGCAGAGACCGAGATCAGATGAGGGTAACTTACAAAATCGGGCGAGACTGGAAATCTTCCTGGTTCATCCTCTCAGACTGGCGAATTTTCAGGATCTCAGTGTAGCTCAGGTTTTGCAGCTTGCTCTTGAACTGGTCCAGGGAGCTAGGCTTGGTTGTAAGCGCTCTCATAACCTGCTCCTTCACCACCTGCATTACCTGTCAATGAAAACAACATCATTACATTCCTGGGGCCAACTTTTCCTGTTCAGACTCACATGTTAAAAGTTCCTTGGTCCCTGGGTGCACAGTGTGACCTCTGGGCTCCAACCTTGAGTGTGCTTTCTGAAAAGATAAACTTTCAGTATGTATACTTCTATTTTTTTCTTACACTGTGGGAACCACAAGGAAGAAAACAGATTTAAGTTGGAGGGCAGGGGAGAGTGCCTGTTTGCTCTATATATTATGTGACAGCTACTGATACAACAATATAAACAGTACAGACTCAAAAGCAGAAAGCAACAAAGGCCAAACCGCAGCTAAAAGCCTGCATATTAATTATTTCTCCCAGTAGAAAATTGCTGTGATAAAATTAACCGTGAGGTCTGGCTGGCACCAACTCAAATGGACATAGAGATACCTACGCCTCCCAGGCTCCTCCTCATGTCGTGAGGGCCCAAGTGTGCACACATATTATGAATTTGGATATGCACTTGGAAATGGGCACACACTCTTTCTCTTTGAGTCAGCCACTAGGCCGATCCAGTCTTTATACTACAACAGACATAGCCCACTGGAAACTTCAAGAAAATATGGACATGGTAATTTATGCCTCTAGACAAATCCACCTGGGGCCATTAACCACTGCCTTTATTAATGTAGATTTGTCTTCATCAAAATACATAAAGAAAAAAAAAAGGTCAGAGGACCAAAGAGCTTGTAATCTTATCGCTATTCTTCATTTTCCATTACAATGAGAACCTTTATTACAAATGTTACCCTTTATTGGGTCTGTTACCAAGTACCCAATGCCCTAGTAGACACCTTGTGTGTGTGTGTTTGTGTGTGTGTGTTTGTGTGTGTGCTACCTCTTCTCTTCTTCACCCACCTAAATCTCCAAGCAGATATGACCAGCATTTCTATTCTGTGAAGAACTGCAGCTTCAGAACATTAATAAATTAGTTTAGAACCACAGTCAATTGGTATGCAGATAGGCTGAGATTTAACTTCAAGTTTGTAAGCAGTCTACAGCCTCTTAGCCCACCCTTCCTCAGTGCTGTTTAGACATTTAAAAATAGAATAAAACTACCTATGTGCGTCTGCTTCATGATAAATGTGGTACCAAGTACTCTGTTATGCATCTTCTCATTTAATCCTCTCTCTAATAGAGAAGAACAGGATGCGAGTATTGTACACATAAAGAAACTGAGGGAAGATTGATAACTTCCCTAACATGCATCTAGAAGCATCCTCAGGGACCATGTATGATGGTTATAATACTGCCTTTATGTTGAAGAAATGTGAATCAGATACAGACTCCGCCTTCTGTGAGCTAATGGTCTAATGAGAGATGGAAACAAGACCCAAGATCATCACAACAGAAATGTGGAGAGAATCGGTGTTTATGCTGTACTGACAGACAGGAGGAGACCCTGTATTCAAGATACATTTGATATCATCTTTAGAGGAGCAATGGGTGTTCCAATGGTGTATACTCAGACAACCTAGAACACCTCCACGCATTAGCAGCTCTGAACCTGGGCTCAACAAAATCAGAAGCGACGATCTAAGCATGAAGCCATGCTCCAAGTGTAACAAGATGGATACTTTCCAGCTGACCTTCAACTGCGTCTGCTTTTCTACTCAGGCATAATTGTCAGTTTGGGATGCTTGACAAATTTTGAAATTCTAAACATTTCATGCCGTGAAGCATAATCAATGGCTAAATTTGGTCAAGACTGAATTATGTGTTGCCATTGGGGGTTACCCGCTGCTCATTTAGGGAGCCTTGGCGTGAAGCCAGTGAGGTAATGGTTTCCCAGTGGCATTTGCTCTTCTGGTAGGATGGTGGTACATGCAAGAGAAAAGGATGGTGCACTAATTAAAATAAAGAACTGGTATTTTAAATAGGATCAGGACAAAACTGAGATAGTGTGGAGCTTGCTCCATCCCCCTTGTTTTACAAATGAAAAACTGGAAGTTCAGAGAGCTAGGCAATTTGTCCACTGCATGTATTTAAGGACGTGTCCCAAGGGATGGCAGTTTCCACATCATAGCTGTTTAGATTCATGCTAGAGCTCATAGGTGATCGTGTGATCCAAACTACCCCATCAGCACCCTTGTCCAGATTGTTCCAGTTTAAATTGCAATATAGCCAAAGCCTGCTCTTTCTCAGGTTGAGACTAAGAACATGCCCCTTAATATAGAGGATGATGGGACATAGAGACAGTGTAACAGAATTAAGCAAAAGGTCCAGCTCTGATTGTAGAGAGTGTCAACAGAGGTTGTGCTTTGTGAAATCTGAAATTCTTCTAGCTTTACATTTTGGTACTTTTGGTACATGAATCAATTTTCTTAAGAAAAAATTTTCTTCTTAAGTTGCTATGCATTCTATTTTCTTAAGTTGATATGAATGGGACTCTTGCTATTTGCAACCAGACTCCCAACAAATATCTGATGAACTCTAAGAGGAATACCATCCTGTGGGTCTGAAGAAGACAGACGGGAGACAGGGGGAAGATGAATAGAATTGAAGGTGCTACTTTAAGAAGAAGATAGTTAGACAGGAGAAATGGCTCAGTGATTAAGAGAAATGGCTGCACTTCCTTCAGACTTGGGTTTATTTCCTAGAACCCACAATCATCTGTAACCCTAGTTCTACGGAGCCCAATGTTCTCTGGACTCTGTAGGCATAAGCCATACAAGTGGTTCACAAACATACATGTAGGCAAACATACCTGTGCATGTAAAATAAAATTTAAATTTAAAAAGGATAATGACATTTAAATTCATCTTTTATTATATACCAGGGTTGAATGTTTACTTGGAAACCATGAGTTCCTTACCAAATGCAAGAATATATTACTAGTCAAATCTGATGCTCAGAGCTTCACTAACTGCCTGATACAAGACTACTGTGCCCACTGGCAAGACCATCTAGTAGAAAGGTCTTCTAAAACTTTCCAAAAAGTAGATGGGTTGACTGGCATCTGCAGCCAGGAGGAGGAATAAAAGCGGAGTGTCTGAAGCATAGAAAGAACAGCAACTGATGGAGTCCAACAGCAGCGCTCCCGCCCCAGGCCCACTGTCATCTGGTGCTGGCCCTGGGAAGTTCTCATGTTACTTTGTATGCCCAGCAACATGTGCAAGAGTGGGCCAAAGGTTGCTGTTTAGTTTTTGGGTGGTTTTTTCTTTTTTTTTTTTTTTTTTTTTTTTTTTGGCTGTTGTTGTTGTTTTTTAAGAAAATGAAGTAGTAAGTTAAACATCTTTCTAGGTCTTTGCAAAATAGCTTCTAGCTTCTGTAGTTTTATAATTAATGGTATGAATTCTCAACATGCCATGTATAAAACAGAACAAAACATTTTCAACATCATTGATGACTGTTTCTTTCTTAGAAAAACATGGAACCATTTTCCATTTATTTGAAAAATTTGTGAATGATAGGGCAGGGGCATCAGTAAAGGACTGGGCAAACATTTTACCTAGGGTACCCTCATTGTCACAGACACCAAAGGGAGCAAGCTCTTAGAATATGCATTTGTTGTTGTGTTGGCATTGGTCTCTTACTCAAGTGATGTCTGCAGCATGCTGGTAGTAGGGTCTAGGTAGTTTCCCTCACACAGTTGGTTCTCTGTCAGGTCTTATCAAACAAAACAGTGTGGGATTCCCATAAGGCGTTTGTACCTCACATAGAGAAAAGCTTGGCTCCTTGGAAAACTGTTTTAAAAACTGAACCAGACAGGCCTTGGGTAAGTCAGTCTAACTCCTGTCCATTTAAACTATTCCTAGGTCCTACTCTAAGACCCACAGAGCTCTGTGTTCCTAGTCTTGTCTGCTCAGGCCTTGTCTTTATGCCTACAGGCTTCCAGAGCATCAGCCATTCTCTCATCCATTAAATGTTTGTAAACTCCCACTTAAGTTAAGCTGCTGAGGATCACTGGGAGCCTTGTTCTAAATAATTTCTCAGCCTGCACTGAGAGCAGAAGTGATGTCACAGCACAGCAAGGGCCCACAGATTCATTCCACCAACACCGAGCCACTCTCAAATTGGGTCAGCACAAGAACTTCAGCTACAGATTGAGAAGTGACCACATGTGGACGAACTTTGGTACAGAGAGGCCGTTCTTGAGAGAAACAACGAGAGCGAAGCTTTAAAGGCAGAAGAGAGCACAGAGTCTGGCCCCACCACCACACTCACCAGCAGGGCTGGACAAAAGGCTCAGTCTCTCTGAATCTGATACAGCAGAGGCATCACCTTTCCTCGTTAGGGTTATCATCACTGCAATGAAATATCATGACTAAAGAAACTTGGGGAGGAAAGCCTTTATTTGGCTTATGCCTCCACATCAATGTTATCATTGAAGGAAATCAGGACAGGAACTCAAACAGGGCAGAAACTTGAAGGCAGGAGCTGATGCAGAGGCCATGGAGGGATGCTGCTTATTGGCTTGCTCCATATGGCTTGCTCAGTCTGCTTTCTTATAGAACCTAGGACCACCAACCCCACCCACAATAGACTGGATACTCCCGAATCAACCACTGATTAAGAAGATGTCCTATAGGCTTGCATATAGCCCAATGTTATGAAGGCATTTTCTCTATTGTAGCTCCCTGCTCCCCAATGACTCTAGATTATGTCAAGCTGACATAAAACAACATCTGTGGTCAGATTTAGGAAATGTTAACCATTGATGGCCATATCTTATGAAGCTCCCTCTGAATTAAAATTTAAAAGATAGCTGGAACAGAAAATACAATCTCCCTTTCGGCCTGCAGACATGCACACCTCATGTGAAAACTCTATGTATTCATAGCACCTAGAGGGCAGCTCACTATATTATATTTGGGTTGCATTGCACAGAACTGGTTGTGAAAGATTCCAGTGTGCTCACTGTCACTCTGAGTGTTTCCGAGGCTTTAGCAGATCCTCTGGCCTGTTTCCAGACCCTTCTGCCATGCATCCTGCTCGGATATGGCCACTCTATATCTCTGGTATAAGGCCTGGCTTGGCGAAAGCTTGTGGGTCAGGCTTGTTGTAAATAACAGGAATGCCTTGAAGTCACAGAGGCCCGGTGTCTGCCTCTGGCCTCTCGCGATTTCATCATGTGTTCTCAATAACTTTGGATGGATCAGAAACACTTTCCTCACTGATAAATGCAAAAATTCTCTTCTCCACAAGCAATATGGCTTCTTTTGGTATCATTAACCATACTTTGTCTCCATTTCTTCAGTGTGGTCCTCCTCATGGTGCTCTGAGAACCCTGCCTCTAACATGTCTATCTGAAGGAGCAACAAGGCCTAACTTGTAGACACAAACCAAACCAGCCTGTGTTGCATGAGGACAGAGAGGTTCTTGCATTTCTTTCTCTGTACAGCACCACTTCATAGTATAATAACTACTTGGTACATTCTGTTAAGGAGCTAAGGATCATGAGTTGGGAACATGAACAGTTTTCAGGAGACTAAATCTTCCCAATTGTATTAGTACATTTCCAGTTAGAGTTCTGGGATCTCAATCGTCCATAAGCCAAAGCCTGTTCTCTGGGGACCCGATACCTGTACTCCTGACTGTCACGAAAACCCAGTGGAGAATTCTGAACCAATGATCATGAAACATGGAACCATTAGGGATTAGGTAGTCACCTGCTCACAGAAAGCTGGAAATGTCGCTTTAGGGTCATAGCTGCTAAGTGCAGTGTAGTGAGACGCTGATGCTGCCTCCTGACCATTTCTTCCGGTAATTTCAGTGTTTGTGCTGGCCTTTCCTAGAACTGCTGCTCTCATACCTGCCCCGGGTTGACAAGTAGACTTTGAACTTAAGTCTGTCCTTTCCAGCCTCTCCTTCCAATTTTCACCTCCTTTAAAAATATAAAGCTAAGTCAATCACCTGTTAAAAACTACAGTGACTGAGTATTACCTTTGGTGTGCACACCGGACAAAGTGTCACTGGCTGTGATAATGTTAATTGCCAATTGAATGGAAGGATAAAATCACCTGGGAGATGGGCCTCTGGGCCTGTCCTTGGGGGATTATCTCCATTACATTAATTGAGGTGGCATGACCCATCCAGGATGAGTGGAAGAAAATGCTTAGGTAGAATATACAGATGGAGAAAATGAACAGAGCACTGGTGTGCAGAAATGGATGCTCTCTGTTTCTGATTAGAGATGTGATGTGACGAGCTCCCTCAAGTGCGTGTGACTTTCTGAATGTGATGGACTGCAGCCTAGAACTGTGAACTAAAGAAGCCCTTCTGCCTAAAATTGCTTTTGTCACAGAACTTTATCACAGCAACAGAAAGGAAGCTAAGACACCTTTCATGTTCCCATCTTTGCTGGGCCCCACACGTGAACTCCATGACCTCCCCATACCAAGGCTGCTCAGCACCTTGGCTTCCCTCTTTTACCCTCCCTCTGGCTCTCTTTCCTTCTGGTTTTGACACCTTCCCTTTAATACCTATTCTTCTTTTAGTTCTGCCCAAGAAGACATGGCTGGTATGCCTTCCTCCTCCTGCAAAGCTGGGATTTGAGCCTCCATTCCCATCACAGTCCTTCTTGCATCACTTGGACACTCCTGTCTCCTTCACTCACTCTTCTGTCTCCAGAACATGGAACAATCCAGTCATGGAGTAGTTATTGGGGAAAACATCTGTTTTCTTTATGCTTTGAAGACTCAACAAACAGTCAAAAGAAAGAATCTAGAAGAAAGCCCTCAAAGTCAGTGGTTTCCAATCATCACAGAAAAACAGTTTAGGGTGAGTTTTGTCTGGCTCAACCCTCAAGACATTGATTCTAGAATGGGTCCCAGAAATGGGTTCTCTTTTTCCAGTTCCTTTCAGGATGCTAATTTACACCTGGGATTGAGGAATCTGGGCTTGAGCAAAGAGGACAGATGAGACAGGTAAGAATACTGCCTTGTCAGGGAAGACTAGTGGGGCTGCTCCTGCCCACAGCATGGCTGCCTAGTGTGACATACAGATGCCAGCTGAAGCTGCTACTGCCTGCCAGTCCACTAAAATGCAGAGGACATCAGCACTCTTGCCAAGAGCAGTCAGGCACCAAGAGCAAGCAGCTATAGCCAGGGAAGTGGCTGCTCCAAGCCTATTGGGCAGGTTCCTCAGATGTCACCTTTACTAGGGTCATACCCTGCTTCCTGGGCTGTCTCTCTCTAAGGTAGCCACAGAGCCCATGTTGAAGGCATCTGGTGACTTCAATCAGGAATGCTTTCACAGGGGCGGCAAACATTTTCCCAAGCAGCCCACACTTCCTTGGGCAGCAGTCAGGGTTAGCATACCCAAATATGTGATTAGAGCAGAGTAGCTATCTACTGTGTATGAATCCTGAGTGGGCAAGGTTGTGGCTGGCAGAGTCGGGGCAGAGCCAAGGGAGGACAACTTTGAGAGTATCAAAGGTGATTTTTCATGTGTACCCTGAGACCAAAACAGAACAGGAGCTGCTGTTTAGCTCCTCCACTGACTGGTTTTTCTTCAGAGAAAGCAGGACAACTTCAAGCATTCTATCATCATTTGAACAGAGATCTCTGAGGACTTTGGGTGTTACAACCAAAATAATTCATTATATATTAGCTGACCCTAATGCATTCCATGAGGATGATAATACAGTGATGCCCTGTTCTGAAGCCCTAGGCGGGTGACATTAACAGTTGCTCTGCCCTTCCTGGGAAGGCCTTTTAATGCAAGGTTTAAGGTGTTTTTATAGGTGGTAAAAACAGTAAACCTTTCAACCAGTGATTCATGTAAAACTCCGTCAGTGCTGGGTTCCCAGACAAACAGCGACCTGGGAAGCACACGCTCCTCCCTATCATCTCTGCAGTCACTGGGAGAAGCTCACCCAGGGAAGAATCTGAGAGCAGAGGTCGAGAACCAGCTCGCCCTTGTGCTAGTATGATCAGGAGGAATGAAGCTGTGTGACAAACCGCTTTGCCCCACTGAAACAGGGAGCCAAATTAACATGGGCTATCAGGCTAAATTTGCTGGTTAGCTAATTGAAGGCCCCAGTGGGCAAGAGAAAACTATTTTCACTAGCATTTGCCTCAGGCAAAGAGGAGGAATCATGCCAATCACATTAGAGAATGACATTTAATCCCCAGCTTTAAATAAACTGACAGGTCAGGCAAGCCACTATAAGTGTGTGTAGGGGGATAGGGGAGGGTGCTTGTATTTTTTTCCTTATTGGGGTTGGGGTAAAAGGGTAGCATATTTTTAGCAAGCATATTACATTTTGGTCCTCTAATTCCTGCTCACAAATCTCACAGACATGCTGCCAGCATGGGGCTGAAGCACAGTCTTTGCAAGGCCTTTAGAATTTACAAAGAACACTCCCAGCTGGAAAGTACATTGAATGAGAGCTACAGCGAGTTGGGGGTCTGTTGTCATTAAACTATGGCTGCCTGGTAATGGGGGAGGAGGAAGAATGAGATCTCCCTAGTGAGTAGGGGAGATTAACTGAAGAAGTAAGCAGCCTTTTCTTTTTGGTGTGTGTGAGTGTGTCTTTGTGTGTGTACACATGCGTATGCATGTAGAGACCAGAGGTCACTGTCAAGTGTTTTCCTCAGCCACTCTCATTTGCTGGAACATGGTTTCTCACTGAAGCCAGAGTTCAAGACTTGGCTAGGTTGGCTGGCCAGTGATTCCTAGAGCTCCACCTGTGTCTGCCTCACTCCCAGCCTGGGAGTTACTAACAGAGCTGCCACACCCACCTTTTATATGGGTGTCCGAGACTCTGGATCTCCTGCTTGCTCAGAATGCACCTTTACCCTGCTGAGCCACCATCACCTCAGCTCCTCCTCACACACAGTCGTGGTGCCAAAATACAAGGTGATTAAAAATAATGAAGAATTCCTTATTTTTTGTTAGGGATTCCGTGCTCTGCACAGCTCTCCTGTTGCAGGCACTCCAGCTGCTTGCAGACCGTGTGATGTCCATCACTGCCTCCTTCACCCTTCCTGTTTAAGGCCTGTGAGAGGGAGCCAGTGGCCACTGTGCTGCTACTCTTTTGGTATGTCTCAACAGCTGAACTTTGGGTTTTCACTTAATTCATCTGTACATTGCTTGTTGTCAATTTTATAAACATTTGTGGAGTGAATGAAAGAGAAGAGGAATATAGCGGGCACAGATAAAACAGCCTCCCGCGATGTGGTGAGTAGACACGAGGAAGGAGTAAATGAAGTGTCTCTGGTCTCGTTTTGAGGGTAAAACGTAAGCTGTGCCGGTTTAAATCTCTCAGCCTGTTTTGAAATCACTATTAAGTAGTGACAAATGGAAGTGGAGAACCTGCCCCACTGGAAGGGAGATTTAATAAACTTTAAAAGCAGTCTGCTTAGGCGCAAACATGGAGGAAATGGGGTGAGAAAGACAAGGCTGGCTCCATAAAGAAGCCCTGGTGTCAGGCAAGGCTCCAGAGCTGAGGGCCTTGCATGGCTGACTCAGCCCGTCCTCCTCAGAGAGTGGGTATCCAACACTGGAGATGCCTCTCTGCAGAGGGAAGGCTGGTGGGTACAGGGGCTCACTGGTCAGTACTCAGCTATACACAAAGCCTTCCTTCAGTACCTGGGAGGGATTGGTTGGAGGATACTTGTGGATTCTTAAATTTGAAGATCTGAATCTCTTACATAAAATGGCATAGTGTTTGCAAACGCCTACCTATGTCCTCCCCTCTACTGCAAATCACTTGCAAATGAGGTACTGTACCTAACACAACAACAGGAAAGCAGTTCAGTGACTTACTGTTATACAATAAATACACATACTCAGCACAGAGAACCCTCCATGGCCAAAGATTTTTGATTTCTACTATGGATGCCATGTCTGTGGATATACAGGGCTGGCTCTAACTACCTCTCCCGGTTCAGGAAACACGAGGCTGATTGTGAAATAGTAAAAGCCCTATTCTTAGTTGCAGCATTGAGACTACCATGCTATGTGACCAAGTCCAGCTGATTCATCCTAAGGATAAATACATTTGGGGTTAATTTTATGTAATAAGTGTGCTTCCTGGTATTGGTATTCGATGACTTAGCTGGTTTTGGCAGTGCCGGCTAGTAAGAAATGTTGAAAAGGTAAGGTAAGAGATCACAGGTTTGACGCCAGCCTGGGCTGCACATTTATAGCAGCAAACACAGGAGGCATTGGAGGGGAGTGATGTCCATGCACGTATGATACTCATGCATGACGTTTTCACAAAAACTTAAAAAGAAAATGTAGAGGTATAATCAGTCTTGCATCTGCTCAGCTAATAGTTCATATGCACTGTAGATATGCTCTTCACTGGGGGAGGCACTGGTAGGGCCAAGAACTAGACCTAGTGGCCACCCAGAGAAACAGCGGGGAAGATGGTACATAAACAAGTCACAGTGACTTCAGAAAGTGCTGTGTAGACACTGGTTCTTATATAATTTAAGGAAGGGGACTCACAGTGGATTAAGCACCCTGGCTTCCTTATCAAGCAGACTGCTATTCTTACTCCAGGCTTCACCAACTGCATTTCTCAGAGCACACTGAGAATATTTATTCACTACTTGTCTCTCCAGTAGGACCTTGAAAGCTTTAAAGGAAGAGACTATATTTCATTAGTCTTTTCTTTTCTTTTTTTTTTTAAATACCACCACTGGATTTTAAAATTCCTTCTAACTAGAAAAATTCCCCATCGGTCCTGTAAATTGAAGGTCAGCTGGACCATATTTCTAGAGTTACATGAAAAATATGATTTCTGGCCAGTCTTTGTAAAGGCCAGGGACAAATCCCTGTGCTCTCTTAAGCAGGAGAGGAAAGGGCTCCCAGCAGGAACAAAGATAGATTAACTCTGGTAAGCACATGGCCACACCAGCACTGTGCTGTATTTCTCCCAGATGGTTGAAATGGAGACATCTCATAAATCCCTAGGCCTTTTCTTTCCTTTTGCAGGTTATTATAGTGTCCCAGGGCAGAAGAGCACTCTCCAAAGTAAAGTAATTGTGAGCCATTTATTATGTTTAAAGGAGAGCCTGCCATCCATTACAGCCACAATCTCAGACAATTAAAGTGGAGGAAGTGACTATGCAAAGCTTGCTGCCACTCGGTGTCTGAAGTCGATGGGCACGCGCGGTACTGAAATGGCTCTGCTCCCACCCCCACCCTGGCTCGGTATCTTCCTTTCTGTTCTTTGTCCGGTCCACTCACAGCTCTGAAGCCAACTGGCCCCATGGATCCCAGAGAGTCACTAGGTCTGCCATGCTCTCCCTAGATGCCACTGCTCTCTTTGCCTCTCAAGCAAGGAACAGCATGGATGGCAACTGTGTGACATGGACACCAGATTTCTCCTGACCATGCCAGTGGTTGACATCAGTAATTGATTACAACACTTTCTCCTTTTGAAGCAGTATGCTGCTCATCAGTTGAATTTCATGCACAAAGGTAAAACACTAGTTAATTTTAATGCACAGAAATGATCGATAACTTTGGATAAAATATTCTTAAAAGTTCCAATGCCTACCAACTAAAATTCTTTACAGATTAGTCAAAAATTATTATAATTTGAACTTGAACGTATTTTTATGTCCTCCTGAATTTTGGTTGTTCAGTCCAATAACTAAATGGTATTTCTATATCAGTGCCATCTTGATCATTGAAGCCCATATACTTATCTCTGGAATGGTATACTATTTGGGATAAGAACCCACTCATGGGCCATATCAAGCACTCAGGAGGGGCTGAGGAATACCACTGAATGAATGAAACCACAAGTAGACATTAGGTCACGTGATAGACTGTCTGATACCTAGAATGACTATCTTTACATTAAAAATCCAGTGTTTTAAACTGCTAGGGAAAGTGGAGTATATTTAATTTCTAAGAAAAATTTTAGAATTATAATAAGAGTGAAATTAAGTTTTTAAACATATATTTATTCATACAACAAAGATGTTCTTGTACCCTCTTTATTAAAAGATAGCCAGAATAGCTGGGATTCGAGGTCTTAGCTAAAAAAAAAAAAAAAAAAAAAAAAGAAAAGAAAGGAAGGAAGGAAGGAAGGAAGGGAGGGAGGGATGGGGCACAAAAAAGTAAAGAAAACCTAGAAAAATCTAGCAATGCCATAAAGGCAAATTAATAAATAAATATAAAATACAAACATATGAGATGATTACCTCCAAAGGAATGTAATTCACAGAGAGCTCAGACACTCTGTGCTGCTTGAGAAGGGACATGCACATGACAGTGGCCTGGGAAGTTGGGTCTCCCAGTGGCGCTGCAGCCACCTAGTGTAATGAGGTTCACCTAACTGCTTTGCCAGAGTCATCCTTGCTGCTAACCAACACATCATCCGGGAATCCATGTCATGTTAAATGTTCGTATGTATGTTTTAAAGAAGGATAAAATCAAAGGAGGATGTTTTTGTAAAAAGGTACATATCATGTTAAGTGACAACTAGAGCAAGCTTCAGAAATAACTATATGTCAAACTACATCATGGTAACTCTGAAGTTCTTTTTACCCCTTGTATTTTTTCTTTGGTAATGTCATATATACTATAATGCATCTTGATCACATTTATGGCAACTCTTCCCTCCCAGTCCCTCCATACATCATCCAGAAAAGTATGTATCTTTTGTTGGACTTTGTTATGTATTTCATTCTTAACTAAAAAATATACTTTTAAACTGAAAACAAATTTAATACCCAGTAGCTTGTCTTTGCTACTTTTGGGTTCTTCTTTCTCCACCCTTCTTCTTCCACCTTTTCAACCTCCTAACACTCGATAAAAGATAAAAATGGATAAAGAGGAAAGGACAGAGACCCTTGAATAAAGTCAGGGGTCGGAAGGGGGCAGAATGTTATTATTAAACTACCTCCTGATCATTAGGTGTATGAAGTCCCTTGGAGGCAAGTTTGATCTTTGCCATCAGGATATCTAATTTCTTTTTTGTGCATGACTACCTAAAACCTATGACCAACAACAACCAACAATCCCCAAATCTCCTGACATCTCTCAGGACCCTATTATTTATATATCCTCTAAAAACTCTCCAGGATTCCAAATGTTGCCCAATCAAAGAACTATCTGTAGCTGGCAAAATCACACCCCCACCAGAGCACGAGGCAAATCACAGTGGACAGTCTAAAGCAGCTCCATATCCTACACCTGGGATTAAAACAAAAACATGCTCTTATATTTCCATAATTTTCACTATAATACCTACTAACCCTTTTCTTCTACTTAGCTAGACAGTTTTGAATATGCAAAGCACTTGTGTGTGTGTATGTGTGAATGTGTGTGTGTGTGTGTGTGTGTGTGTGTGTGTGTGTACATGTACACATGTCCCTGTATGTTGAATGAAGGTGTAGATGCCAGGATTTGCACATGGTGAGAAGGTGGGTGTCTTGCTCTGTTACTTTCCACTTTATTCTCTTGAGTCAGGATCTCTCATTGAATCTGTAGTTAGGCTGGCAGCCATCCATCCCCAGGAATCCTCCTGCCTCTGCCCACTATGCTCTGGGATTACAGGCATGCATGCAGCCATACCTACATTTTTGTAATGGATGATTGGGATTGAACTCAGATCCTCCCAAGTGCACACTGAGGGATCTTACCCACTAAGTCAACTTCCCAGCTACAGCCACCCCCCCACCCTCACCCCCCCCAAAACCAAGGTCTTTGTCATAGGTAACAAGTCAGTGACTGCTAACATTTACTGGCACCTACATGCATATGCACAGTGTGCTAAGCGTCAGCACATCTTCATTGTAATCCTCCCAAGTAGATAAGCTTTATTTTTCTCAGTTCCAGAAACGAAGCTTGGTAGTTTTCACTGGTAGGTAACAGGGGACTTCTGTGAATCCTGTACTTGGGAAGCCCATGTATTAAACTGTCACAGTGTAAATTTTGAGTTGCAGCTGATTTTGGAATACTAGAGTTGAATGAAAAATCTGTTTCCCTTTAACTTACAGTTGACAAATTCCTCTGCACTAAGTAGTTGACAAGATTAGTGAGTAATACACATCAAACAAGAAAGTAGCCATCATAAATAAAACCCAGTCAACACTATAATTTTACCTTTGCTGTTACTGTTAAGATGGACTCTTGGAATCAGCATGAGTATTTGACAAGTGAAAACTACAGCCCAAAGGTTGTGGGGGGCAAATGGTGTCTGCTGTTATAATGTGCAGAACCACCTCCTCCCAAATGCATACCTGAGCACCCACAGGAGCAGAAGTGATACAAGCACAGGGGACTCCCATGGAACCAGAGTTGTTTAAATAGTAGCCACTCATGTTCTATTCAGTATCAGCAATAAATGAAAGCATGAGAGATTAAACCAACAAGTAGATAAATGAATAGGGGGTGGAATTTAGAACTGAAGAGCAAATGGGTCTCTCAATGTATTTAATTGCCCTTCTGCATGAGAATTCTACTAAACATTGGGGAAAAAGAGGTGAGATTAGCACAGGTCACAGATAACAGCATCATATGTATCTATTTATGTGTTTCGCTAAAAAGTTGAGAATCCTGGAATTTGGGGATGATGTTAACATTGGGAGACAGGCTGAAGCAACTGAGAGACAGAATTCAGTGAGTTACTCAAAATCATATTCTAGAAAGTAGAAAAGCAGTGATATGTACCTGAAAGCTTACAACTCCCAGGCTTCTTACTGTCTGCTGTGCAGGCACGGATGCCCACTGATCACCCCAAATGCACTGTGGGTTAAAGGAGGAGCTCCACCCAGTTGGGATGTCCAGAAGACCTGTGAGCTGAGTAGGTTCCTGAAGGAGGGTAAGACTTTCTTCTAAAAAGAAGAGGGGTAGTTATGGCTTCTAAGCAGACTGAAAGGCTGCTGCTCTGATCATTTTGTCATCAGAGGAAAGCCCAAGGGAAATGTTGAAACTGAGTCAGGAGGACTGGATTTGATTCCTCCCTCACTTACCATCTGCACATTCTTGGTCAAATATCTGACTTGCTCTAAGTCTCAGATTCACAATAACCTAGACAATGCCGTACCCTCCCCCCCAAGATTAAAAGGGAGAATCTCATCAAGAAGCTCTGAGGGTGTTAGATACAAATGGCTGGTGCTTATATTTCATTAGGAAACACCAGGAGTTTGAAGATGGGTTGAGATCAAAGTGTGGACACTTGGGGCAGCTACATGCAATGATGAAATCTGAACTCCATGTTGCACATGTAAGGATGGATGATAAAAGCCAAAGACCACCGAAGCCCAGGCCTGGGGCCCTTGGCATCATGACTTCCTGTTCACAAGGTGCACCTTCTATAGCTCTGTGCTTTCTCCAAGTGAACTTGGGTTTCCATATACCTCTGATCTGAGTATTGTTACCAGGTTTGTGAGAAACCCCATCTTCATACAATAACTATTCTGTCTTCAGGAAATAATCTTAAAGCCATTGGTCCGGCATTATCACTGGACTGTAACACTAAGATAGAGGAAGGTGTTTTTGCCAGGGACAAACATCCACATGGTCGTAAAGAGAAAAGAAGTTTATCCTATAAAGTAAAATAACTTATAGGAAGTTTTGTGTTTAATTTGCGCTCGTTATTAAAACAATGGCATCTTCTCTACAATTTAAAAACCATCATATCCTTTTCTTATGCTCAACTTAAATGAAGGAGACCAAAAGAGAATATTAGAATAAAGAAAGGGATGTCCAAGCAACCTACCACATGGGAAAATGAAATGAGAAAGAAATGCATGTGGCGCTGTCAACACAACCAGACCACATCAAAACAAACAGTTATAAGTGTAGAGTATATTTGTAAAGAAAAGGTAAGGCTGCAATCTTCCCACTGAAGCATAAGATCTTTCCAAGTATCTTAGGTAGAAGCTGCACTTTGAATTTTGATCTTTCCCTAGGCTTATGATGTGGCATCTCACTCTGTCCTGATACTGGGCAGTGGGAAGTCTACCATTGCAGCCAAACAATTGTGGGGCCATGAGATGCTACACAGGGTATTATGCCAGTAAGATATGTTGTTTGTATAGATTAAGTGCATTTAATGTGTTTTTTTAAAAATGAGGCCTCACTATGTTGTCCAGGATAGCCTCAAATTCTAAGCTTAAGTAACACCTTCTACTGAATAGCTAGGATTATAGGTATACACCACTGTGCTCAGCTAAATTTACTTTTGACTTGTGATATTTTCAACTAACCATGGGTATCTTAGAAGATAGCCTTGTCATAAGTCAGTGAGCACCTGTACATAAATAACGTGACTGAGAACTATCCTGATTATCTACCACACAACTATACCCCCAAACACGATCAATCATGGCCTAGGTCCTTCTCTAGTTAGATAACCAGAAGTCATACTGGTTTCTCTGAATGACCCTTCTGTTGTGAAAGCCACTCCCCCTTACTTCTCAGCCAACTTTCAGCTATTTGTCTTTGGTTAAGTGGGTTTCTAAGGTGGCTCTGCACACTGCTTGCTCCTCACACGTCATTAATCAATGCCAAACTTAGCAGGCTCCGGGCCCAGCTGAGAATACAAGCTGCTTGGCTCATCACCCAAACACCTCATGAACAAACATGAGTGATGACTGTTGGGTAAACACCTCCCAGAGAATGCGAGTCAGCTAAATGAGTATTGCTTTAGATGTTACACAGAGGAAGAACATATGACAAATATTGATATCCAAGCTGTTTTAGACATAGTCATTTCCCAATGAAGCTTGCTGGCTTTACTTAGAGTGTTAAATTGTGAGACTGATGAAATTTGGGTCATTCAGTGAGTGCAACCACAAATTGTCATGATACTGAATAGATGTATTGGAGCTATAATAATCATCTTCCAGGAGTAGAGCCACTAGAGAGTTTGTTACTGGCTTGGTAAAAAGAATGACAGGTCATGAATTGTAAGAGGAGAGTTCTTTCCTCTCTATGTCTTCAGAGGGAACGCTCATGCTTAGAAAGCAGAGAAAACCTGGAGATGGTCATGGAGCCATATCCAAATGGACTTATTTTGAAATTCCTAGAATATCCCTTACAGTCAGAGCTGTTCAGGATGAATCTAATGGATGTTGTACAGTATGCTAATCTATGATGGGCAGGAGGAAAGAGGAAGTGAGAGGAGCAGAGTGAGATGCTGACAGTAACTAAATGGGCACCCCTTCCTACTTGATTTCTTATATCTCTCCTGAGGCCCTTTCAGTGATATGCAGTAGAAACAACATGCTTTTTAAAACAAGGTCTATGGTGGTTTGAACATGCTTGGTCCATGGGAAGTGGCACTATTAGGAGGTGTGGTCTTGTTGGAAAGGCATGGCCTTGTTAGAGGAAGTGTGTCACTGTATAGGCAGGCTTTGAGGGCTCCTAGGCTCAAGCTCCACCTAGGGTGGAAGAGACCCTCCTCCTAGCTGCCTGTGGAAGAGAGTCTTCTCCTGGCAGCCTTCTGATCAAGATGTAGATAAAACTCTCGGCTCCTCCAGTACCATGTCTATCTGCATGCTGCCATGCTTTCATTATGATGATAATGAACTGAACCTCTGAAACTGTAAGCTAGGCCCAATTAAATGTTTACCTTTATACGAGTTGCCTTGGTCATGGTATCTCTTCACAGCAATGAAACCCTGATCAAGGTTTGATTCTCTGCTATTGAATCATTCATCTCCTTCATCAGGCTGGAATCACTAGGGACACCTAGTATACACAAGCACTCAGCAGACATTATAGGACCGAATAACACACTAGGTATGCACTGGAAGACCTTTGATTCAAAGGTGCTGCTGCATCAGAGGAGAGGAATGCCAGTAAGATATGTGCTCCGGAGAATAAAATGTGCATTTTATTTTGGGAAAACTTAAACAGGGCTTGTGGAAAAGGTGTCAAAACTTACAGGTGGAGATGGCAGAATGTATTGTTGGAACAACAAGACCAAATTTAATTTGAACAGTTTGCCCAATTGGTGAGCAGAGAAGACAGTGGGAGACAAAGTGCATGGGTGTCATTGTTACCTTCATGACATGAAGACATGTCTTGTCAAATAAACTGGAACAAAAAAAAGAGAGCACATACAAAGTACTAAAAACCAACAGAGCCAGAACATGTGTTCTACCCTCCCTACCCAGGGGGAATGTCTTGAAGCACTTTGTGAATTAGGCAAAGACTGGAACATGAAAAGACTCTGAGTAAGTACAGGTAAGTCAACATGAGCCTGTATGCTACAGCTTATAGGTAGTGCAGTCATCGGCTGACTTGTGATGACAATGTATCAAGGACGGTAGCAACATATCTCTCTATCAGAAGCAGCTGAGGAGGCTCCTTCACCGCCTTTCCTCATAGAACTTGGCAGCTCAAAAGTCTGCTCAGAGCTCGAAAACACCATTAGGCAAGGATTACTAATGAGGCATTTGACAAACAACCTGAAAATGTGCAATGCTCTCCCAACAGGTGCACACATGCTCTTCCTCCACCAGGAGCTTCCAGGGGTCTAATGGAAGCAGGCTGGGGATGCTGGGGACCAGAGGTTCTTCTGAAGGAACATCCGTTCCTTCAGATATGAGGGAAATCAGTTCACATGGAGAAGCCTGCAGAGGAGGGTGCAAAGCCCTTCCTTATTCAATCCAGAAATCCAGACCCCCTCACACCTGAAGAACAGATCACTTGTGTGTGCTAGTCTCCCAAACACACTGGTTTTCAAAACCAGTACTAGATTATAAAGTTGGGTTTATTTTTTGTTTTTTGTTTTTTTTAATTTTTTGCCTCTGAATCTGTTTTGTGGAATACAAACGATAAAATCTACCTCAGAGTTATAAAGTGAAATAGACAATGCATAGAAGAGCTGCAGAAGCTCGAAGGTGCTAAAGGAATGCACATTTTTACTGCATTGTTTTAGAACGATCAGAAACATTTGAGTAAACTGCCTCCTGGCATAAAATACAAGATACTCTCAATTCAAGCTGTGAAAAGCAGTCAGCTTTTATTTAATCGAGCAGTTTCTTACCACCAGCCCTAATCCAGTTCCCGTTTAGGTGGCTGCTGTGTTTGGCTCAGGGTGATGATCATAATCTGTGTATAGGTGAAAGAAACCTTCTCAGCCTTGCACTGTCATAGGCTTACTCATTTAAGACAGGGAGAGCAGAGAGTGACTTCAGACCGCGCTGGATTCTGGCTGAAGAGTTAAAACAAAGACAACGCTGACTAGAAGGACAAAAAGAATTCATGACTGGAGAGAGGAGGCCAAGCAGCCACAGCGAAGCAGAGCAGAAGGCTGCAGGGCCATCTCCTAATCTTCCTGTCTGAGACAAGTTAAAAATAGCACTGGTCAGTGTTGCCAATTCAAGAAATGAAAGCAGGAAGGATGCTGCCAGCTGAGTCACCGCAAGCAACCTGGGAGATAAGGAGGATGGAGCTAGCTGTGGGTGCCAGGTGTGGCTGGGAGGGATGAAGGCATCAAGCAGATGCCCACTGAGAGCATGACGTGCTTACAAAGGGCTTCCTTCCTAAACTGCAAGCTCTTCAGTAAAGTTCTCAGGAGACTAGTTTACATGAGGCTTATGCAGAATCACAATCCAGCAGCTGAATTAGCAATGGGGCTGAAGCTGGAGGTATTGGGGGTGGGGCACAGTGAAATTTCCCCCCTTCCTCTTATGAGGCTCCACTCCCTCATTTTGACAAGCTCTCTCTGGGAAGCTCTGAGGATGCAATGAAATGGGGCGCCCGGTATGGGGGCTGCACCTGAACAGCAGGGTCGATAAACAGGTGGAGTTCTTCTTCCCACAAGACCCATTTTACTCAAGTTTTTTCGTGATATTTTCTTTTGCAGTCACTTATAGGCATAGTGTCTTCGAACAAGCAGAGGAATTAGAGGATCATCTTCCACCATGCTCCTGATGGCTAGCCTTCAGCCTTCTGCTGGAATGGAGTCTGAACTATTCAGTTTTATTAATAAGCCAATTTGGCCACAGCTGTTAAGATAAACCTGTCTTGTGAGATTTTATAAATTTACGTCTTCTAACTGTTGTTCTATAGTAAAGCACTATACAGATGTGTGTGTGTGTGTGTGTGTGTGTGTGTGTGGTTTCTATTACGTAGCTTAGTTCTCTGATGCAGTACTTCTCAACCCTATCCCATCACCCCATCCTCCCAAGGGACAGTAGGACATTTCCTCACATAGACTGTGCATACTACCTGCCAATACACAAAGCCAAGTAGGGTAGCATTTGTGTGGACAAATTTCAAGAAGGGGCTTATGTCAGCCTCCTGTCTGGTTCCCCAGCCTCCCCATTCCTCTTGTAGCCTTGAAGAGCACTGAGAGCTTAGAGAAACACGGCATGATGCCCCTTACCTAAGGAGACACCGTACACATGCACTATCTTTGTACTTTCCTTGACGACAGAGAATGGGTATTCATGCTACTTGAGCAAAATGGCTCCATTTGGGTACAAATAGTAATTAGCTTAATGAAAGCCAAAGCTATAATTTCAACTAGCTCGGTTGCAATGCGATTTAAGACACTTTGTGAGAATTTAGGGACAGAAAGGAAAGTTCAGGAATTGAATGAGAGGCTACGGGAAAATTCTGAGAGAACTTTGAGTAAAACTCAGAAAATATTTTACATGTACACGATACCTGATTGCTTGTAAAATGTTGTGAATGTTATGATCTAAGTTGTGAACAGTTAATTACTGAGTTTCAAGTCATGTTGCTGATTGAGTAGCATGAAATAATAATTTCCTCATTTACAATAAAGAGCTAAACTCCTTATTTGGAGTAGAAATTATTTCCTAAAAATAATTCCGGAGTTACTAACCACTAAATATAAGAATGCCAGACTTGCCTGCTTGACATAGCAAGCATATTTGGCAAAAAGAAGATATCATTGATAAGGTATTAAATTACAAATTGAGAAATCACAAATTGTGAGTTAATTATTGCAGCATTTGAAACTAACAAGGGACTTATACTAAGGCTATTAAAAATATAAAGGAGATAAAGGACATAAAACACCAATTTTCAGAAAGGAACATTAGATTTTAAAAAAAGTGAAAAGATGCAGTCTAAACTAGCCATCAAAAGAATGGAAACTAAAATAATTAAATACCACTTTCAGATATCAGAATGACCAAGAGGTATTTCATACCAAATACTGGTGGAAAGGAATGAAAGCCAACCTGAAATTAAAAATGCATATATCACATGACCCAAGGATCTAACTCCTGGGCAAATCTAAGAAATAATTCCATGTAGATATTCAAAGGTCACAAATGAGGATGTCAGTTGTGGAATTCTTTGTGGCAGAAGTGAGCTAAGTAGAGCATGAATGTTTATCAACCAGGGCAAATATAAACTAAAGTGGGATGTATGCTGTAGACAGAACTTTGCTACGTTGTGGGTTTTTTTTTTTTTACCCTTCTACACCCCCCTTTACCCACCGTTTCAATCCCCATACATTAGATAGAAGAAAAAAAAGGATAGAGGGGAAAGGGGGTTACTATATTGAGAGACAACTACTTCCTGCTGATTAGGGACATTGTAGTCCTTGGGGCAAGTTTGATATTTGCTGTCAAAATATCTTATTTCTTCTTGTTGTTGTTTCTTATTTGCACATGACTACTTACCAAACTGCAACCAACACCAAACAACCAACAACCCAACATCCCCTTAGGGCCCTAGCATTTATCTATCCACTCAAAAGCCCCTAGCATTCCAAATGTCCTACACTTGCACAAGCTATCTGCAACTGGCAAAATCATGCCCCTGCTAGAGCATGAGGCAAATCATAGTCAGCTTCTGTAGACAATCTGAAGCAGCACCATATCCCACTCCTGGGATTAAAACAAAAACATATTCTTATAAAATTTCTGTATTTTTTAAAGAAACCAAAATTCTCACTACAGTATGCAGACAATGGAATAGTGAAGTAGTGCTGGAAGTCTACCCAACAACAGAGCCATTCCCAAAAGACAAGAATTAGTCCTAGTCATTTAGAAAGGGAAACAATACAAAATAAAAGGAGGGGCTGAGTGGACTTGTGGCAAGCTCTAAAGATGAACCAATAGCTCACTCTTTACCTGAGAGTCAGTTTGTTCTTTAAATATTGTGATTTCCTGTGAAGATTGAATGCCATGTTCTGTAAGGCAATATCAGACCTATTGTACATATGTTGCTTCCTTACAGCTCTTAGGAATAAAAGGATGGGGGTTCATTTTCTCAGTTTTATAGATGAAAATATGAGTTCAAGAAAATGAGGTGTTTAGAGGACACTCAGTTGTGCACAGAGGACTGTTCTTTTAAACCTGGGAGCACATCGGCAGCTCAGTGGCTTTAGGAAAGGATACAGATAGCTAGGCTCAGTCCCTCTACAACCTGCGCCAATATAGGGCAAAACAGACTGCATCTGCGGAACAACATGAGTAGAGAGCCTCAGGGTATCCATTTGGATATCAGCCACTCATGCTCTCCCAATTGATGCTTTCAAAACTTTCAAGCTTTTGCTAAATTTGAGTTTCTCAACAAGGAATGTGTTTCAAAGTACATGATGAGTGTATACAGCAAGGTGCACTGTCTGCTCTCCCAAAATACTTGAATCTTAGAAAATAATGTTGTAGATAGGTCTGTAAAATTGCTAGCTCCCACCAAACAAAGTAGACACACTTTAAGGGATGAAGGGAACTATTTTTCCTCTGGTTTGCCTTTATTAAGAGAGCTAATCTATAGCAATGAGCAAGCATGTCACCATTCTTCCATTCAGCCAACATCTAGGCTAACAGAGAATGCTTGAGTTTGGACTTACCATTCACAATAATGGTAACTTGCACAAACTTAGCAATTTTTCCTCTAACAGCTCAATATGCCAATAAGCAAATGTGCACCTTCCGTTGGAAAAGGGAGAAGCCAGAGTGTGGAATGTGTACTGTTGGATGTCACTCTGTACTCTGTGGTATCGGCCACATAGTGAACGTCAGCGTCAGCAAGGATAATCCCCTCCAACCACAGGCTCTGCCACCTGATGGCTCAGTTTCTTCTGTAAAGTGGGATGATGGCATTAATCTTTCTGGATTGTGAGAACCATACACTGTCCATATTGTGACAAGCAAAGAGTAGGCAGGAAATTGGACACAAAACTGATGCTGTTTATAGTGTGTTGCTACAAAACCAGTGCCCGAGCTCCATGGGAAGCTCTGATCCCAAGTGCTCATGGAGCTGTGGTTCATACCTCTACTTGTTGATGGATGCTGTGGACAGAAAGAATGTTTCTTCAACCAGAGCTCTCATCAGAGCTGTAGCCCACCTTAAAACCCACTGCCAAACAGCTTGTCTGGTCATAGCTAGCCTCTGTCCATGATGTTCAAGCCCATGCCACTAAATAACCAGCGTCTGTCCAAAATGACTTAAATTCTGTGCATTGTTACAGATATTTGTCTTTTGGGAACTCCTGGTAGGGTGTCAAAAGTCTTACTCTTCCCTTGAATGTTCTATTTTGGGATGTCAAGAGCTTTCTACTTCAAGAGACATACCTAGACTGCATTCCTCTAGATTGGCCAGTAATACCCAGTTCCTGCCTCTCCTGCCTTGGTTAATATACTCCTTGGTCAAGTCACTCAAAGGTCAATCTATAGATACTGGGACCTACTACAAGTTTTGTGGTTGTTAATCAAAGAACTCAATGAAAATGGATGATTGTAAACGAGTGAGTTACTTTTCATCTCTGAGTCATATTTGGGTTGATTGCACATGGGATTACTGCCCAGTGTAGGCTGTCACCTGGCACTACCTATGGGGAGACATGTCAAATGCAAGGAGTTCCAAAGGGTTTAATGTTTCTCATTCTAATGATTTCTGGACATTTAAAAGAACTGCTACAATGTCCCAAACAATAGATCTTTAAAATTTAATGAGAACATGGTTTCTATTTACGTTATAAGATATTATCTCTCATTGAATACATTAATTTATATATGTACATAATGAGATTAACACACACACATATACATATGAATCTCAATAGATCACTGTAGTTTTATCTATTTAAAATCTTGGCATAAAGCATCCATACTAAATCATTTTTCAAAATAGTAATATGGAATTGTTCATGTTTTCCTCAATTGCCCACTTAATTTCCTGCTGTCTGACCACTTTTGTCTCACAAAATGCCCTCTTGCTTGACTCTTCCTTTAGTGTCTCTATGTTGTAAACATCTCCCAGGCTTCTATGAGCATATTCAGTCCATCAGTGTTGAGGTCCATTACGGCCTGAATGTTGCTATCTTCACTAAATGTTATGTTGACATCTAATCTCAATGCAATACTGTAGAGAGGTGGGGTCTTTGGAAGGCAATTAGAATGGGGTTAGTGCTATTATAGAAGAGGTCCAAGGGAGCTTGTAACTGCTTCTGCCATGTGGAGATGAAGAAAGTAAGTGTCACAAGACTCTGAACTTGCCAGCTCCTTGAGAAGCAGGGTAGCTGTGATCAATAATAGGCTCAGAGAAGGTCCCGTTAGAACGGACTTTATCCAGGGCATTTGCTGGGCCTGTCATATTGGATTGTAGTGACAGTTAGAGTCAGATCACTTACAGTTGTATCCCTGCCTCAACTTGCCAGATTACCAGGGTCCAGAACTCTCTTCCTTCTTGTGGAACTTTGCCCAAACAATTGAAATTCTAAATATTTGTTATCTTCTAATTTTGGCTAATTCACTTATGAGAACAAGGGAAATTTTAGGAAAATCAAAGTGCAAAACTAATAATGAGTCCAGCCATCTCACCTGAGGCAATTTAACACAGAGGAGAAGTGGACTGTGCAAGAGGTGCTGTTTTTCAAAGCAAACCTAAAGATTTATTAGCTATCTTACTATGAATATATTTTCCATTAACCTGCAAATTCTCAAAGCTCATGAAATTCTGTTATTATTTTATATTATATACTTAAATATTTTTCCTTTTTATTTTAAATTTATATATTATTGATTTTAAAAAAGCAACAGACAATTAAATTTCTTTTATCAGCCTCCTCCACCAGGTGTTTTAAAAGACATTTTGTTTATTTCATGGCTTGAGGAAAATCTCAGCTCACAGATTATTTTTCTCATTTTGGTCAATTTGTCATTATAATTAGTTTTACTCTTGGACAGAAGGCTCTTTTGACTCTGAAAATTAGGAAATCATCTTCAAAATGAGTTTACAGAAAAGGAAAAATAGATATAAAGAAAAGAATTGTCTTCATTTTATAGGTAAATTCATCATAACCATGGATTTGCTGTAGTTGGGGAAAGGGTGGCTCCACTGGAAATGGCCTGGGTTCCAGGCAGGCACTAGTGCTTCTACTGGGATGCTTTACTTGGCTGCCAGTATCAACCAAGGTCTAGGGCCCTCCTTCCCATTCACCTTCCACATCACTTTTAAACAAATGGCAGGTTTTATTCTAAAGCTTTAATCTAATGACAAACGTCTTATGGAAAGTCTTTGTGTCACCCTTCATTGTACCTTAGGCCATTCTTAAAGATGATAATGACAAGGAATGGCCATTATCAACACAGTCAGACAGGGTGAATGGCAAGCACGAACTAATTACTTGGAAACAATCCTATGGGCATGCTCATGAGGGATTGTCTAGATGATGTCAACTGAGGTGGGAGGGTACATCCTAAATGCATCATTCCACAAGATGAGTACCCAGGTTGAATAAATAGGAAAAAGTGGGCAGTAGCATTCATCTCGACTTCTTGACTGCAGACCCAGTGTGACCAGCTGCCTCAAGCTCCTGGTGCCATGATGCTCCTACACTGATGCATGATTCAGCCTAAGATTAAGTAGGAATTTCCCAGGCATAAGAGAAGAGTGGGACTCTCCAAATAAAGGCGAGAAAGAGTTTGGTATGTCTGGGAATGAAAGTGATGGCCTACCGTATCTCCGCTGTCAGGAGAGGAAGCAAGTGCTCAGGAAAAGCAGACAATGGGCATATGAAGCAGGTCAGAGGGGTCTTGCATCCCAGGGAAGGCATACACAGAGGCTCTAAGCAAGGAGTCATGCTGCCATCCCTGGAGCTGTGTGTTAGGATATTGCTCTTCTAAACATTTCTGATTCCTGCCAGACTCTACTTACAAATTCTAAATTTAGATTTCAATCCTGGCCTTGATTTCATGGCTTAGTTTGCCTTCCCTAAAAAATACAGTCTCTCTTCTTTGCATACGATTAAGGGCAGTGGGGAGTGGGCTTGCATATCCATAGATTGGGGGCTCCCCACTAGGTAATACATCTTTATGTTACAATGGAATATAGAGGTGCTTTGACCCAAGTCCTCCCACCAGCAGACCATGTCTCTCTGCTCTCCTTCTAGGAGTGCAAACATTAGGAAGGAGAGTATCCAAAACAGCAGACCCAGAAGCCAAATGTGGAAGGCTCTTTTAACATCCAGGCCCACTTAAGTGGCCTGGTTAAACCCAGTAGGTCACAGAACATAGATAAAGAAAACAAAACAAAACAAATGAACGAACAAATAGAAAAGACATGAAACTGAGGACCTGCTGAAAAGGGAGTCGGAGTGAGGCTAGGAGAAGGGGTGTGTGGAGGGGCAGGGTGTCCATGACCGGATGCATTACATCCACATATGAATCATCGAGGAATAAATTAACAACAACTACAAATCACACAACTAGAACCACAGCAGCCCAGGATGAACATGGCCTCAGGCCCTGCCTTGGAACACACACATAAACAAAGCCAACAGAAAACACAGTGCACGTGCATTTCGCCAGCTGAAGCAACATATTTAGCCAAGTTTCACTTAACGGGAATACATTTGGTAAATACAATGCAAACATTTCCTGACAGATCGGCGTATACTACGCTTGTTCCACAGATGAGGGTGGAAGGAAGGGAGATTGCTTTCACTATGCTGGAGGCCAGCAGAAGACAGGGAACAGAACCCTCAGGAGAGGTGGCACAGAGACTGACAGGGAAAAGGACTTGAGACACACTGGTGCAGGAACACAGCTGACACCACAAGGAAAGCAATGCAGGGCTGCAGGGGAGGCCTACCGTGCTGAAGATAGAACATCAATGACTGAAAGACTGAATTTAGAGCAATGGTTTCACCTAGGGCCAATTCTGTCCCAGGGAACACTATACACCATGTGCTCCTCTAAATTGAGTTGGGGTGCTACTAGAATCTAGTGGACAGAGGTAAGAAATTCTGTTTCACATCACAAGATGCACAAGACAGCTCCCATCCCAGGAGGATCGAACCCGAAATGTCAAGGGTGCTGAGGGTGAGGCAGCTGGACATCAGTTCCTGCCTGTGCCCACCCCTGGCTGCACTATTCTGCTTCTCCTGGCTGCCTCTGAAGACAGCTGTCAGTAGATTAAAGAAAAAAAGAAAAAGCCACACAGTCATGTCTAAAAATAAAACCATTTTTATACTTCAAGGAACAAACAGAGCGATCATTTCTTCGTGACTCTCGGAGTGCTTGAAGGTTTCCAGTCTGGGAAACCAAAGCCCTGCAATCTATACATAGCTCGGCTTCAGATCCGCCACCCTCTGCTTGTCCCCCGCCTCTGAGGCTAGCTGCTGCACAAAAGATAAAGCCTTAATGTATGAAAGGAGGCTCTTCTCAGCATGAAATGGCAGAAGCTTGCAGTGAAGGTTCTCTTCCTCATGAGCAGTGTCTCCCAGCTCATCTTTCTATCCCTTCTGTTTGGTCCCAAGGTTACCCCCACTTCATTTCAATCCTCCTGTACCCAGGATAGGGTTTGAAAGTTCAGTGTTTGATCTTTTTCTTTTGCTCTGACTCTTGCAAAGGCAATTACTAAGATTATCTGGAAAATGAATTTTCTAACCACCTTTTTTTTTTTTTTTTTTTTTTAAAGCAAAAGGTACAAATACTGTAAGCATCCAGACCAGCCGGTGATTACCTCAGCCAAATCACCTACTGGTAATTTTCTACCAACAATGGTCTGTGCAATGTTTTTAATGACAGTTTCTGGAAAATTAAGCACTGAGCAACAGTGATGGCTATGTTGCCACTCCAGACCTCCATAAAGGCTCTCTCGGTCTTAAGGCAGCCCTAGCAGTGAGCAGGGAGATCAAGAATAGATGAATACCAGGGCCAGGGTGACCCATCTCACTGTATGCTTGCCCCATTCCCCTCTACTTCCCTTTGGGCCCCTCCATCTTCATTCTTCCATCCCCAGAACCCAGCTCTGTGGTAATATTTTTACCTTCTTGTCCTCCTTTTGCTGAGCATGTTACATAAGGGAGATCCCAGCTGCCCAAGGGAAAGAGGTAGGGAGAGGGAAGAACCCCAGACTCTAGACGCAGACTCCACTCCCACTTTTACACAAGTTCCTGTGGTCAGCACAAATGGAATGTAGAACTGGACTGAGTCTGTCTGACTTGTACAAGGTCACACATGGTGGCAAAGCTAGGGAGCAGGCCTTACTGGACTCCCATTGCTCTAGAGTCCAGCTATGTCTTTGTAATGAGTGGCAGGGTTAGCATTAGGATTGACTAGCCTTCTGTATTGATGCTGAGAGCTCAGGGAAGGTGACCCACTCACACTGTGATTAGTCTTAGGTTTTATCATTCTTACATGTAGAACTAGATCAGAATTATAGCTTGTAGGTTGCTAGGTCTTTCCCCGTTTCCTCCACAGGCCAGGATGGCAGCTGCGTGCTGCTTTCTGGACACTCCAGGACATCCTTCTGGCACTCTCCAATGCCTGGCACCAGGGCTACCAGTCCACCCACTCACTGCCAAAAGCCAAGGCCTCCCCTTCATTGCTCACAAGTATAATGCTAAATTTCTTATTTGACTCTTATAATTTATATTTCTGTGTTTATAATGTACATTTGTGCTTTAATTCACAATGCAATAGTCTTGTAATTTAGTGTGTGCTTCCAATTTTGCAATTAATTGTGCCTTAATTCCATATATGCTAAAGGAAAAATAAAATCCCATAACTTATTTTAAAATTAAGAATAAGTACTTCCCTGTGATCAGTGTAGATCAAATAGGATCTATAGGTAGATGCTAAGCATCATTTAATAAGATAAACAGCCTTAGAATTCAAACATCACAAGCTAGCAGGGTTCTGCCAAGGGCAGCACATCCACTGCTGTGTTGTAGCAATGCTTCTCATGCTCTGTAGAGCTCAGTTCACTCAATTACTTCAAAACTTAGGTACTGTCCTTACTCCTCCACCACAGATTAGGGGAGACTGAGGGCAAAGCAGGAAGTGGAGCTCCTTAATCACGATGTAGTTCTCACTCTAAAGGTGCCCAGTAGGCTTAGTGAGCAAGGGACGATGTCACGGAACATTGGAGATTCACAAACTACCAAGTTCAGGATTCTTGCTTAACATGTATATGTCAGAGATGTTGGGCCACTCTGATATGTTATACCTACTAACAGTAGCATGAACATGTTTCATGGACTATAATGTGTAAGAATCCTTGTTTATGTTACTGCTAGCAAAAATCTTCTAGTCTTTCTAGACCAATTCTCATACTAATGTTAATGAGTGAACTACAATGACCTTACCTTGAGAAAAATTGGACCAGTAGATGGGCAAGCTTAAATTAAACAAAGTAGCCCAGGATGGTGGACTTTCCACTGTTTTTCACCTCTTCAAGAACTACTGCTTAGGGAGATAGTACCTAAATATTTTGGGTTTTGCTTTTTCTTAAACACACACACACACACACACACACACACACACACACACACACACACACACACACACGGGGATCAAACTTGAAGGAGTTTGTTCCTACTAACATATGGATGACTGACAAGTGCCATTTATATACCCAAAGGAATTGATTATTTCCAAGATCTGCCATTAAGCACCACTGTAGGCTCAGGCAAAAGAGACTTTTGGAATTCAGTGTCATATAATAGGTGACTCATCTCACACTGTTCTAGTAAGCTAGACTTTCACTTAATTGCTATTTAGCCCAGGTTAGTTAACATCTGCTTATTCAGAATCCCAAACTTGACTGTAGGTGTTAGCAAGACTCTGTGGATCACAGAAGGTACCCAAGGAAGCATAACATTTCAAAGTTTCATTGCTTGGGCACTTGTTAATGCAATGAGTGTCTGGGAGTCAAATGGAGCAGTAGGGCTAACTCCAGAACTCATAAATGCAAATTCCCACTATCCCAAAAACTGCAAGCTGGTTGCCTAAAAATCCTTTGCTGCTACCCCAGAACAGCATCACTGCAAGTCCTGGATCTCCTCCCAACTCCTTGCCTGCAGAGTGGCAGGGCTTTGACAGCAAGGTTTGTCCTTTCCCACCCAATCAATAAGGCTTTAAGTCAACAGGCACCGTCAGGTGCAGAAGGCAATTACAGTAGCATTGGCAACATGAGGGTGGTACTGGATAGCTGAAAAGCTACACATCTGATAAGAATGGTATAATATGCCATCTTCTCTTACAGCCATTCAGGAAGCACTGACAAGAAAAGCCAGAGGCAGCAATATTCTGCCACCAACAGTGAGCGTTGACATCTATGCCCAGCCCTGTAGATCTACTGCTGCTGAGTGACTACCAGTCCACCACCAAGCAGCCTGCCAGGCAGTCTTCTGTCCAGCCCCTTCACCGTCCAGACTGAAAACATTAACTAGTGCTTGAAATGCAGTTAGTCATCCCACTTATGAAGTCTGCTTGGAGAGGCCCCCAGGGATCAGACAGCTCCACGGGGAAAGCCTTTCTTTACCAGATGGGTTGTAGAAGGGAACTTTCCCAAATGCTTCAAAGTGTGCACATACTTGTGCACACACAGGGATGTCCGCGATGAACATTGAGATAAATGGAGTAGAGGTGACTGAGAACAGCATAAGCATGTCTGCTGTGGGCAGCTGCCACCTACAAAATATTTGCTTTAGCCGGTGGCTGAGTTAAAGGCCATATGTACATAAGTACTCAGTGGGTGCCTAGTAGCAGGAGAGACAGGAGACATAAAAGCTTCACTACTGTCTCCCTGGGAAACCGCAGACTGGGGTGAGGATTCCTAAAAGTTCACTTCATTCCCAGTGTCCTGAGGCTGATCACACCACTAGGCCTGTCCTACCTCTAGGGCTTAGCTTTGCACCCCATCCTGTGTGATGGAAGAGATGCTGAGACGTTACCATAACTCTTAGGTACCTGGAGCCACTCCTTCTTCCTCTTTAGGTCTGAGTAGGTGGATAGATGTCAAGACACTGAGGAGAAAGCTCTAAGTTGGAATTAAAATGGTCGTATATAACTACTTATTAATGGACAATGTGTCAGTACTCTTAGCAGCACAAGGAACAATCCACAAAGCACCGTATTGTTCTCTTGCTTCATGCTCAGCACGATTCATTCCTGAATGTTCATCTCCTAGAAAAATATTGGTTGAATGAATTAACAATGATTGTTCAAGCAACAGTGATTTTTTTTTAAGTCTCAAGAGTTGCTATACAAGAACAATATAAACTTTGCTGGCAACATTGTACAGAAACATGAAATATTAAAGTCTATGATGCTCAGATCAATTATGGTGGTTTTCACAGGCACTCAGCTCCCGACTTAGTTCTCTGGATTTGGGCCAGAGCTTTTCTGGTCATCGAGTTGTGCCCAAAGTGTAAATAAGGAGTTTCATCGGTCTTTATATCCTTTGGGAGCGATCGAGAAAATGAACAGTTTGCTGCTCCAAGAGATACAAGTGGCCTAATGAAATAATGCATTCCCACAAGGGCCTGAATCATGGTTAGAGATTATATTGCTCATTAGGTAGCATCCCTGCTGTGAGGAGATCTGAGCATCTCGCAGCAAAGGGATATGGGAAGACGCCATCATTGAGCAGTCACAACTCTCTTTACATATAGCACAACTGAGCTAACTTACTGCTCAGGACTGTCCAGCCCAGGGCCAGCTACCATTGATTGGGAATAGCAATGCCCACTCCATGTGTCTACAAATCTAAGGTGGCTTTTTTGGGCTCATGGCACTTACGTTAATAAAAATCAATAACAGACCAATGTTAGAATAATTCAAAAGCTAGATTTTGCTTCACATTACATATCTGGTGAATTTTATTCCATGTGCATATATTGTAATAATTTAGGAGGTGTCTTTTTAAGATGAAGAGAGTAGAAAGTTTGGATTGATGCAATTCCCCCAAGTAAAAGCTGAAATTTCCCAAGCTTTGAAGGTTTATTTCTCTTAGGCTGTCATTAAAATCACTTACGCCTATGATTCCCTGAGCTGTATTTATCAGGAAGTCTCCCAAGTCTGTCCTACAGTGCCTGTACTCCAGGGCACGGCTCCTCAGAGCCCACAGAGAAGGCATCACTGACATACTCCAGAGAGAGCCAGCCCTTCCCCAGAGCATGCTTAGGCACATCATTTTTAATGCTATTTTTAGAAACACTTCACCACTTTTCAAAAAATAAACTTGACTGGATTCTTCCCCTTCAATGAGCAAACTTATCAACCCAACCAGGTCAGATTTGCAATCTCAGTGTTTTCCAGTGAGGCAAACAGAAAAAGAAAAAAAAAAAGTCAGAGCCTGTTTTCCTATGTTAAATAAGAGATGGTTCTTAATGAGAGCGTGAAGGGAATTAGCAGACTGTGGAGAATCGTCTGACGGTGAGAGCATGGGCCCATTGGGTCTGCCTCATTCTGTCTGCATTCCTTTTTGAAAGTGGTAAGAATCGATGTGAGTAACCAGCTTTCTCATTGCACTTGACCTGTTTGATGGTTGAAGAATTTAGTATTACATTTTTATTACTTCCTATTGTTCTGTTCTCCTCTTAACAAAAATACAAATTAAACTTAACCCAGAACTGGATGATAACTGGCAAGAGGGAGCGTGGATTAAATACCTTCCATCACTTACAGTTCCATGGATGGAGGGCAAAACCCACATTAAGGTGGAAATGCATTTGCCTTTAGTTGGGACTTGTGAAATGCACAAATACCACAAAGTCAAAAGCCAATAATTCAAAGCCTTCCAGAAAAGGTTAACTGTTGCTTCCTCTTAAAGAGATGGTGGTAGACAGACTAACACGTTAAAATCAAGCGAAGCATGGCTGTGTTTCTTTGTGGGGTGTGCTGCACGTGCTGGATGTTCTTGCTAGTACATGCACATGTGTGTCCATGTAGGTTTCAAGGCCAGAGGTTGATGTTAGATGTCTTTCCTAGATTGTTCGTCACCTTTGGTGATTGAAGCCATCAAAGCCCTTCAGCTATGATAGCTGGCCATCGAGCCTCAGGGACTGGCCTGTTTTCCCCTACTCAGCTCTGTCTGGGGTTAAAAGCACACATGGCTAAGGGTAGCTTTCTATGTAGGTCCTGAGGATCTGCACCCATGCTTGCAGAGCATGTGAACTGAACCATTACCCCAAACCCAAAGCTGTTCCTGATAGATGGAGAGGGCAGGTGGAGAACAGTGTATGAGAAGAGGCACCGAGGGCCAAGCCTTGGCCAGTGCATTCTCTGTTCTTGTATGTTATCTTGAATGACTCTAAGGGGAGGGGCCCTGTAACTCTTCAGCCTCTTGTGTCAGCTTAAAAACACCCTTGGTGGTGTTCCCATTCAACACCAAGAGCTCCTGCTCAGTTCCAAGCACAGAAAGGGTTCACAGGAGGTTGTTGATGCAGCAGACGAATGGGAAATGTCTGCTCTCCTCATCTGTGACAGTAAATGGGAAATGTCTGCTCTCATCTACGGCAGTGAATGGGAAATGCCTACTTTTGCATCTGAGACAGTGGGTAGAGAAAAGTCTTCCCAGGCTGCTGCTCCTCTCAGGACTCAATTGTCCCAAAAGGACAGGAGTCAATTCTGCCCCACTCTTTGCAGAAACCCAGGACTACAGTGATTAACTTGCTGAGGTATCCTTCCCCCCAGTTAACCCCGCCTCAAAGCAACACCAGAACAGATGAATATAGAATACATCTGCTCTTCACTGATTCCTACTTGAGAATATTACAGGACTTCAGGATTCAGAGGCTAGGAATGACTGGATGCCAACCTTGCTTATGAGGAAAGCAGGCATACGACTTCAGTGAACACATCACTCTCCTAACAACACGCCTAGCATCCTCTAGGCATTCTGGGACCTAGACCCATATTAGCCTGCACATCTACCATCTTTAAACCATGAAATTAAGTTACTCCCCCTCACTAAAGCTCTGTTTCTATTCAAAGATATTCACCCTAACACTAAGGGACATAGGCTGATCAAGTCAGGACTGGTTTAGGGTACATGACCTGAATGAATTTTTATACAGAATCTCATTAAAATCTTATGCCTATGCATAAATGGTTATACGTGATTAAATCAGAGGCATCACGGGAAAGGTCATTTGCAGTAGAAGGCAGGTTCTGTAACTCAAACCTGTCAACCAGAGAGCTGCCCAGAAACCAGTTCCCTTTTCTATTGGACCCCAGAAAAGGACACCCCCAAACAATAACTGGGGCCTTTGAATGCCCTTCCACTGATTCTGTCTGCTGCCTCACCTGGCAGTGTACCCCAAACTTGTATGTTCTCCAGTAAAACTTCTTGCTGCTCTACTTTTGTGTTTCTGGTTCTACTTTAAACAAGAGGCTCCAAGTCTAGAACAAGGCTGGGCAGTGGTGGTGCGCGCTTTAATCCTGGCACTCGGGAGGCAGAGACAGGTGGATCTCTGTGAGTTCGAGGCCAGCCTGATCTACAAAGAAAGCTCCAGGACAGCCAGGGTGGTTACACAAAGAAACCCTGTCTCCAACAAGGAAACAAACGAAAGAACCTGGAACAACTGGTCTGTATAGTAAACCTTCAAGGCTTAAACGTGACAATCCACAATTCTATAGACTTTTTTCCCTCCATTCTCATTTACTTTTGTTGATTTTTAAGACAGGATTTTATGTAGCTAAGCACTTAGGATTTAGTATGCAGCAAAAGATGATCTTGATCTCCTGACCCACCTGCCTCTACCTCCCCAGAAGATGGACCACAGGCTTTCAACACGATCCTTGGTTTTACAACTTTCTACAGTGTGGCACCTGCCTTCACAAAGAACCCTTTAAATGTTAGTTACTTTTCTCAATGTAACAAAATACCAGACAAAAGCAACTTAAAGAAAGAAGAGTTACTTTTGGATCTCAGTTTGTGGGGAGAGGTGGGCGGTGGGAAAACCTTGGGCGAGGGAGCTTGAGACAAATGATCACACTACAGCCGCAGCCAGGAAGCAGAGATTTTTACTGTTAGCGCTCAGCGCTCTCCTCCTTTTAACTCATTCCAGCATTCTAGCCCATGGAATGGAACCATCCACATTTAGGGTGGTTCCTCCCACCTCAGTTAGCTCAGTCTAGAAACTCCCTTATACACATATCCAAAGGTTTGTCTCTATGGCAACCTGTAATGTCCAATTTATAATTAATATTCATCATTGCAGACAATAAAGCATGTTTGGCCCAGAGTATGCCAGATAGGAATGTAAGGTCACTTTCTCCTAGAAAGTCAATGCTATTTTCTAGGTGAAGTTTTGCAAAGACTCAAGGCCTACCCTGTTCTCTCAGGACTTTAGTGTGGTGGCTCCTGCCAAGCCTGCTAGATAAGGAATCTCAATTGCATGGGAAATACTTTACAGGTGGGGTGCGAAAAGCCTTTGTGTTGGGGTGCTTTGATGAGAAAGATGAACATATATCTAGGAGCAGAGAAAAAAGATAAAGAGAACAGTCTCTGGCAGAGGGGAAGAAGGCTCTGTGGGAACCTTCTGGACATGTGGCAAAACCCAGAGACTTGGGGTTTTAAGCAGAGCATGCAGGAGTCAGAGAACAGAACACAGGTAGCCCGGCTGGCTGCATCTGTGGGATTTCAGGTCTGTGCCTTTTCACAGCATTAGAAAGAGGCAGGTGATGTGAGCTGGGACTCCCTCAGAGAACCAAGGGGAGAACTTGTCTGTCCCTTCCATCAGGATGACAACAGCTTGCTTTGATCCACACTACTTACTGAGTTCCCCCTATTTCCTTTAAAGATAGGGTTTAGCAGTGGAAAGTTTTGAAATGAATTGGATAAAGGATATGCTAACAGGATTATACTGGCTTTGGGTGGGTTGGGGGTTGGGAAGAATCCTTGGCAAATGAAGCTGACAGGTTTAAGGCTAAGCACAAGTCTAAGGCTAGAATGTGCAGAGCAGATGAAGCAGATCCTGAGTGAATGTGTGCTGTTTGACATGAGCACAGCCATGTCAAGGACCCCAATGCCTCAGACCCATGGGAGTGGCAAAGCCTTCTCCTGGTGAGGCTCAAGAGAGTTCTGAGTGCAATTGTTGACAGTGTATGTAGAAACTATCAACCTCAGCTTCCTCCTCCTTCAGGATAATGGAAGCCTGAGACTAGTTTTACAGAGACTTCTGACAGAGGCTAGCTAAACCAGCTTCCTCGTTCAGTGTGTACAATAAATCCATCTCCTCAACTCAAACATAGAAAGTAAATGTGCACAGGTTATGCTTGTGGCTGCAGTTGGTGCCCTCAATAAGAGTAAGAGCAGTTTACTGGACCCAACTCTTTTGTATGTGTGTCTGTCCTGTCTTCATCCCCTCATTACCTCAGGTCATCTCTGAAGCCATGCAGAATGCTGCAGCAGCGGGCCAGGACAGGAGGGAAAGGTTTCAAAGCAATTGGGCAAATAAGGCAAGGAGCACAGAATGTGCAAGGCTGAGGGGGTTCTAAATGACAGGCTTCCTTCCAGACAATTCAAGTAGCTATCTATGCTGGGGTGAGGTTGGGAGCACAGTCTGACAAGGCTCAGGAATGAGAGTGGCTGAGGGGTGGCACTGGGAGGATTATGAACTTTATCTTGGATTCAAAGGCTCTGCAGGTCAGGAAGGACACTAGAGTTGATACTGTCCACCCTTGACTTCACTCTTCAGCACTCATATGGCATCATAGCTGGCCTTCCAAGGCAAATGGGACCTTTGAGTCATGTCAGGGGAGGTGCAGAGATGTTTAATTCTGGCCATTAGGAAAAGTAATAAAATTAGGATTGTTTCTATTAGGATGCAAATAACTGAAATGATTGAAATAGAAATGGAAATATGAGCCTTTGATGATTAGGAAATGAAAAAACCAATTAGCTTGAAAGTTAATAATAGGCAAGATACTTCTTCCTTCTTTCCTCCTTTCTTCCTTCTCTTCACTCCTTCCCCTTTCTCCCTTGTTCCTTCTTCTTGACAAGGAGTAGAATACCCACAAAGAGAAATCCTTCTCTAGTGACTCTAGAACAACCTCAGAGAGCCAAGGGCCAGAGCAATTCTAACTGAATACCTGGAAGGAGCTAACTCAGGTCAGAGCCAAAGCCTACCTGTGCTTTAGGTGTGAGCTGGAGAAGCCTGCTCCTCCCTCCACGTGGGTAGGAGTGTGGAAGTGGTTGATACTCAGCAAGGTCTCTGGTTCTGAGAAGCCTAGCCTTGAAGCACCTCCTCTCAGACCCAGATGGCCCAACACAAAGTCAAGAAGTGCTATTTCTCCTTTCCTGGACACCTATCTGCTGTGCTGATCAAATGATACTATAATTCAATGGGAAATGTCAGTGAGAGACCCTCCAGCCAGGAGCATCCCCACAATTCTTCACCCCTCAGCGACACTGCATTTCACACTGTGATCTTGTTAGAAAACACACAACCAAGGGCTTTGAAGATCAGGTTTCTAATAAGCTGCAACTTTGCAACTACTACCCCAGCCACAGTAGGTGGTTGGCAGGTCTCGCTAGTACAGGATGAGGTAGTAATGCACAGAAGAAAACAAATGTCTGGGAACGCTGATCTAACACTTAGGGGCGGTATGCTTTTGCAAAGATATGCCTGGTTCACTGAATCTCCGGGATTTCATCTCTATGCAGAGCTGCTGCTGGTGGTAACCAGTCCTCTTCCTTCCTTGGAGAACATTTTTATTCTATTCTTCTGCCAGGCAGTACTGGAGCAGACTGATGCCAAGCCCAGCCCCCATTTGCTACATAGATGTAGACCTAATTGGTCTACCAATTCCTTTTCCTTTGGTGGTATGTGAGTTTGATGTGTGAGTGTCCCAAGGAGACAAGAGGGTTGGGTGGAGTGAGTGTTTCTGTGAAAGTTCTTGCTCCTTCTGTATTTCATGAGATGGGGTGCTATGCAAATGTCCCACACTACTACCATTACTGACTAGAAGTCGGGAAATAAATCTGCTGCATGTGGGACGAACTCAGGGAAGCACACTGCTAGCTGCTGGCCCTGAATTAGGCTAATACTGAAGTCAACCCCATCATTATGAGCACTGAAGTCTATCCTTTTAGCTTCTGCTTACTTAGCAAAAATGCTAAGTAATGTTTCTGGTGAAAGATGTGTATTTTCTGTTACTTATAAATGAAAACATATGACATGACAATTACACCTGCTATGATTTTTGCAAATGAAAAAATTAACAATGAATTGCAAGCAGTGCTTGTTTATCACAGGATTGAGCAAGAAGCAAACAACAGAATTCTTTTTCTTTTATCTGGGCTTTATTGCCTGACCTCAGCTTTGAAATCCCTTAGGGAAAGGATTAAGGCTCTACCTAGGCCCTGGCATTACAAACATTAACATCCTTCTGTGGGAGTCTTAAGGGCTTGAAAGTGCTGGGGCCAGGGAGCAAACTAGTCACCGTGGGTGTTAAGTGGTTAAGATGTGGTCCTCTGACTATTTAACAAATAGCGTCACATTTGAGGTGGGTTCTGATCCCTGCATCCAGCACACTTAAGGACTGCCAAAGGGTGCTAACTAATCATGAGAATACTCAGGAGGCCAGGAAAGATTCCCTTGCAGGGTTCAAAGGCCCAAGGCCTTTCAGGCTCCTTGACATTAAACTTTTGACTTCCAGATTGTAAAATCACACCTCCTACCTGTACTCTGTCACAGCAGTCCTAGAAGACTACCCCAGGGCCAACCCAGAAACAGTGGAATGAAACCAAGTGCTGAGCTGACAATTTAAATTACGTGTCTTTATAGAAAGATTTAAAACTGCTACCAGGTGTCCTCAACCAAAAGCAATTTGTGCCAGGCTTCTAAAAGCCCAAGATGTCCTCTCCAATGCACACGATACCCACAGTCTAAAACACTCACCTTCTCATATCCTTTTAGAAGTTAAACCCAGCTCCTGCTGCATCGTAGTGCACTCTTGCTGTTGAAGGGAGCTGATAAGAGTCACACCTGTGGCTCTCTGAGGAACTCTGGGAAATACGTTTTTTAGGGGACACAAATACCACCTGCTTATGACTGCATTCTTGTATGTAGGAAACCTCTTAATTTAGCTGGCTTGCTTGAGTGAGAAACAGGCCCAGTTCGTTCTGTAAAACTGTGTCTCCTGCTGCCCAAGCTGACACTCCAAGCTAACTGTCAAGCTTCGAGATTGTCCCACACTTCTGCTTCTGCCAGCTGTGACGTGATTCTTAGGAATCTCTGTTTTCAAACGAGATTCTGAGAGCTCCACTTGTTGTAATTATGTAACTTGATTGCATGTTATATACAATGATGACATATGAATGTGAAAAGGAAAAGCTCTTACTTGAATGAGCTTGCACGCTTTCAAAGGCAAGAAAGAAACCCGCTTCAGAAACCACACCAAACTTGTGGTTGAACTAGGTGAAGGTGGGTCAACCGCAGAAGATTAGAGATTCGATATCTAGATTGTGTTGGAGATGTTCTAAAGATTTGAGTTCACTTTTAAAAAGAAATAAAAATCTCTGAAACTAGAAATAACATGTGGTGTTTTAAGTAGAGTTATGGTACTAATAAATAATAATTAGAAAGCTCAAAAATATGCGTTGGCTCTACATTAAAAAAACAACTTTGTGGCTGACTATGTGCTTATATGCTTTGCATTCAAATAAATTATTTAAAGAGGCCACAATCCATGACCACTGTTTCATGTCAAATACTGTTATTCCCCTCTAAAACGTATGCTGAAGTTCAGTTGACTGTGGTAGTTGGAGGCGGTTACTTTGAGGGGTTAATCCTTTCCCTGTGAGTTCTCACCCCAATGCCTAGATTAGTTATTGGTGATTGGCAATTAGTTATTGGTCAGTTATTTTGAGAATAGGCTGTTACTTTGTGAGTATACTTTTGGTTTTGTCTACTCTCAGGTGCTATTTTGCCTTCTGGCTTCTACCACGTTTAAAGTAATGCAAGAAATGGCCACCTGCTTTGGGCTTCTTGGCCTCTAGAAATGTGATGATCCCAAATCCTTTCTTGCTCAGTCTTAGGTACTCTGTTTTAGCAACAAAAAGCAGAATTTTTGTCAACTTTCTAACTAGTGAGCTGCCTGGGTTAAGATAGTCAAACTCTCTTTGCAGTTGGTTTCATCTTAGATGCTGCTCTTAAATAGGAAAAGACCACGTTTTATCTCTTGGTTGTCAAGAGTGGCAAGTTCCAAACTGGAATCATTTGGAAAAAGGGAACCTCAATAAAAACAACAATAACAAAACATAAAACAACCAAAATGAACAAACCAACAAAAACTTCATGAGATTGGTCTGTGGGCAAATGAGGATGGGGCATTTTCTTGATGAATGATTGATGGTGATGTGGGAGGGCCCAACCCACTGTGAATAGTGCCATCCCTGGGCAGGTGGTCCAGGCTAGTGGAAGAAAGCAGGCTGAGCAAGTCATAGAGAGGAAGCTAGTAAGACGAGTCCTTCATGGCCTCCACTTCAGTTCCAGACCTGATTTCCCCTCATGATGGGCTCTAAGCTGTAAGGCAAAATAAATTCTTTCTCCCTCCTTGTTTTTGGTAATAGTGTTTATTGCAGCAACAGTAAGCTGAGACAGGGAGTATTTGTTTTGTTTAATGATGTTCTTTATAAAACTTCTGACTCTGACCAGCATAGACATTATGATATGTTAGAGGTGCAAACATGCATTTATTTACCTACATCATTAAAAAATCGAAAAGCCATAAATCACCTTCCTAAACATATAAGAATATATTTTGACACACCACAGGCTGGAGGTGAACTCCTTGGCCACATTATGTCTGGACCAAAGACTCAGCTACTCACCAGAGACAAAAGTCCAGGAACTAGCCCCGGAGGCCGAGTAGCCTCACATAGGCTTTTCCTGCAGGCTTGGTTTCTCATGCTGATAATGTCTACACAGTGGCCTCTATTCCAACTTATATTTCTGGTTTGATTTCACTCACATGAGCAAAATAAGGGCTCCATTTTTGGGACATTTTGAGATGAGATGGTTGGTGAAACATCTCAGCAACCTTGCACCATCACGTGCAAACTGGAAATACCCTATTTATTTAGAATGCAGGAAAACGCTTCCCTGGGGAGGTCTCTGCACTCTTAGAACACAGCCAAGAAGGACACGGTAGCAATACTCCACTCTCCTGCTTTTACTGCTGCTGGAACCTGGATCCTGGAGAAACAAATGGCTAGCCCATGGCATGCAAACAGTGGTATACGACTTACAGCAACAGCTCAAAATCCTGTCTCACTCCTCGCCATGTAGGAGCAAACCAGCAACAAGAGAGACCATGAATGACTTCATTGCCTACTCTGGCCTTAGAGTGCCCAATAATACTGGCTGGCTTGACTTCCTGATTCTAAAGATGGCCACAGACCAAATCACAAGTGTGGAAACCATTAAGCTTCTGTAAATGAGAAGAATCTGGAGTGGCATATGTTGTTGGCATCCTCGTAACCCCATCAGCAGCTGGGCAAGTAAGAGCAAACTGAAAACCATCTCCCAGTTCTGATGCTGTGCTCCCTGGAGGGACTTTCTAAACAAGAACACTGCCTAAATTGGCAATTAACCCAAGCTTAACAAGGGTTCAGAGTCACAGTCGTTAGATCTAGTGAAACAACCTTAGACAAACAGGCCTAGGAAAGAGTCCCACATTCAGACCATCTGGGAAAAGTGATTGGTGTGGCTTATAGTATTGACTGTAGTGAGACTTTCAAGGGATGGAGAAGTTCCAAGTTCCTCTGAGGCCACACATAAGGACTGTGGATATTTATGCTCCTTTATCTTGAGGGGAGTAACTTTGTGACTGGAAAGTGAGCTGAGTGGATCAATACCAGTTTGGAGTACTGGTTATGAGACTAGGCAAGGTATTGATAGTTTGTTAATGTCTCTGTTTCTTTATAAGCTAAGGGAAAGACCATGTTCTTCAAAGTATTGTTTTGAATGAAATAATCAATTCAAATTGGTAAGCACAATGGTGAATAAATACAAATTAGTTAATAATATCAATAATAATGGGAAATGAAATATGAGAAGCTCACTGACCAGTGATGAGTCTGAGTATCTAGACACCGTTGGAATGTCTACCCATGCCAAGATCTGTGCTGGCATTGTAGAATCCCAGAACACAAGTTGTTTTACCAGCAGAGGAAATAAACCATGTGCATGATTATATAGTAGAAAATTTCAAATAGATAAGGAAGAGAGGTAAATTAAGATATAGCAAATAGTTGGAATTAAAAAAAAACCAAGTCCCATTTCCTTTTGCCGAGTATGTTGGGGGAGGGGCGATGCTGCAGATTGGATCCACAGTCTTGCATATTCTAGGAAGGGGTTCTATCAGTAGCTAACCCCCATCCTGAGTATGGTTTCTCTGTCTGTACTAATGCAAGTGTCAAGATCTGAGAGCAGTTGTGTTGGAATCTAACCTGCATTTTTCAGGGGACGTTCTGTACCACACCAATCTAAAAATTCTGAGAAGTGAACAGGGGAAGAAAGAACTTTACGGTAAGAACTTTTGAGAATCAGTCTCTTAGAGGCTTACTATGCACACCATCAGCATATATCAGTCATATCCATTCAACTTCTTAAACTGGGGACATCACAGTCACACTGGGCCTTACAAAACATTAAGCCCTGGCAGGTTAAGAGCTGTTAAATGGTTTGCTTTCCAGCTCACCTTGGAAACTGCTAACTCAATAACTGGCATAGCATTGATCAAACCATAAAGAAAAGCCCAAAACGTTGCCAGCAATCAGAAGGATTCGCCCATGACATCAGTCTGGTGACCACTCCTGGGTAATTCATCAAGCAGGAACTTCCACTGGATTACTTGAACTTTCCAATTGGAAGAAACTACCCGCTCTCCCAAGATGTTCTTCTTTGTTCTATCAGAAGACTCTATGAAGTTGGTTTCATGCCTCTCTTTTCATAGATAGCCCTATGGAAGCTCAGCATGGTGAGCCAATGTGTCTAAGACCACACAGCTGGGCAGTGGTAGGGACTGAAGTCTTTTTGTAAAGCTTCCTTGTTCACCCCAGCCCAGCTGCCTTGGGACAGAATGGACTTAGGAAGTTATCATCATGATTGGTTCTAGAAAGCTACAACTTGGGCAGAAAAATAATTAAGCATTGATGTACAATTTACTTCACAAACCAATAGACTAGATAGTCATCTCATCAACGATGCATAAAGCTGTTCTTTTCTTCAATTTTTAAAGGCAAAGTCTCTCAAAGTACCCACTTGTTAGGTAAGAGTCCACACAGTGGTTCATAACTTGGTGGCCTCTGAACAAAAAACTGCAAAGACCCCTGAGTCTGACTCACTATGCATCCCTGTCCTCTCTGCCACAGCTAGAAGGTAAATTTCTCTTCCTCTATTGCAAAGTTTAGCAGCTTGTAGGTTCTAAGACCCCTCAGCTCTATATGGAGGAAACAAACGATTTTACTGGGGCATATTAACCAAGCTTAAAATAGAATTATGAAGTAATTATAAGTGACAGCTCTTGACTTGTGGAAAGGCTCAAAACGGTGTGTTCTTTGTCTCTGGAGTCAGGATGGCAAGGCTGTTGGCCACTGAGCAAGCTTACAACACAGGATGTGGATTGCAGGCAAGGCCCTCTGACTCATCTGAAAGATAGTGAGGGACAGCACTCCCCCAAGGACAAGGATTTCCCCCTGAGATGGAAATCCAGGTTCTGCAGGTAGCATATCTCTGGCTTCCTGTGCACGGGACCCCATGTTAGCTTGCTGCTACTTTGATTACAAGGTGGTTGATCATGACTACTTAGTTTCTTTCATGAGAACTGTAGATTTTACATTGACAGGAAGCAGGTTGGGACAAATGGGATGATTTCATCCACTTGAGGGAAATTCTTGCTTTGATGATGGGTTCACTGTTGCTTCAGCCCAGAGGAACTGGAATTGGAGATCACACAGGCTTTGCACACTAATTCAGAGATTAAATGCTCCAGTCGAAAAATGTTTTAGGAACATTCTCATGACCAACCACCCTGTGATCACAGTAGCAGCAGTCTGGCATGGGGCCCAGGCATGGGGCCCAGAGAGATGTACCGATGGAACCTGGATTTCACACTCAGATACCCCGGGGAGTGCTGTCCCGCACTATCTTTGAGCTCTAGTTTCTTCATCTGCATCAGAGGGTCACATTTGGAGTGGCTAGAGGAAGCTAAGCATACAAATGTGAAGAAAGAAAATTACCAAAGTTATAGCTATGCTTTGCATACTTGTGTTCCTCCAAATTCCATTGTGAGAACCTAAGATGCAGAGTGATAGAATTAAGAAGGGAGCCCTTAGTCGCACTGTAATTATGAGGACTTTTGCCCTTACAAGAGAATGTAAGGGGTATGCCCTAATCTACTGGCCCTCCTATTCCTCTGCTGTGTAAGGCTGTAGCAAGAGGCACTGACTGTACTGGCTGGTTTTGTGTCAACTTGACACAAGCCGGAGTTATCACAGAGAAAGGAGTTTTAGTTGAGAAAATGCCTCCATGAGATCCAGCTGTAAGGCATTTTCTCAACTAGTGATCAAGTGGGGAGGGCCCCTTGTGGGTGGTGTTATCCCTGGGCTGGTAGTCTTGGGCTCTGTAAGAAAGCAGGCTGAACAAGCCAGGGGAAGCAAGCCAGTAAGAACATCCCTCCATAGCCTCTGCATCACCTCCTGATCCCTGACCTGCTTGAGTTCCTATCCTGACTTCCTTTCATGATGAACAACAGCATGGAAGTGTAAGCTCAATAAACTCTTTCCTCCCCAACTTGCATCTTGGTCATGATGTTTGTGCAGGAATAGAAACCCTGACTAAGACAAATTGTTACCAGAGTAGTGGGATATTCCTGTGACAACCTGACCATGTTTTGGGGAGGACTGTGGAAGGACTTTGGAACTTTGGGCTGCTTTGTGGGATGTTGTGTAGGAGCTTGGAAGATAATGTTGAGAATAGTGCAGAAGATGGAGGCCTGGCTTGTGAAATTTCAGAGGGAAGATTAAAGACTCTTATCAGGGCCATTGCCATTTTGACTGTGAAGATTCTGTGGTTTTGGTTGGCTGGGAGAGAAGGATCAGCTGTGATTAACAAGATACCAGAACTACTAAAGCAAAACTATTGCATTACTGGGACTATTGATGCTGGTTGGCTGGAGCTGGGAAATTGGTGGTGATTGGGAAAAGACCAGCATCATTGAGGTGAAATCTGAGAAGTGTTTTCTGAGAACACAGAGGCTGTGTTTCAGAGATATCCAGGGTTGTACCTTGTGTTGTGGCAGGACTTGGTAATGTGTAAGAGTCACCCAGGTGGTACTGGTTTTGAAGGCATGAAGGAGTCAAGAAAGAGCAGGTGAGGCCTGGGCACTGTGAGAGGCTGTGGAAGACCATTGGTGAAGGTGCAGCCTCAGTTGCAATTGATGGCCCAGAACTGAAGGGGTCATGCAAAGGAGGTGAGGCTTGGCGCCATGAAGAGAGCCTATGAGAGGCTGTTGGTAAAGCCTACTTGCAGCAGAAGACAGCAGTGTTTTGGAGATGCCAGTACCATGAGATGACCACCAAGAACAGCAGCAGCAGTGGAGTGCAGGCATCTGGAGCCATGTGTGCTACAAAGGGCAGAGCTGGAGAAGTGACCCGAGCCGGTGGAGGAATTCAGAAGATTGTGAGTGGATCCCAGACATTGGATGGTTGGAATTTGATTTTGCTTTTGACTGTGACTGTGACCTGATAGATTTTCCCTCCTAAGGAAGAAGGTATTTTAGTGGAGCCCACAGTTAAGAGACTTTTGATGGTAAAAAGACTTTGAATTCTAAGAGATTGGATATCTTTAGAGGGATTGAAATTTTAATAGTAAGAATTTGCAAAGACTGTGGGACTTTTAAAGTTATTTAGATCTTGGGGATGAATAAGAAAGTAAGGGTTGAGGCTTAATAGTGATGTGTTTGTGTGTCAAGTTGACAAGGGGTCAATTGTACTGGCTGGTTTTGTGTCAACTTGACGCAAGCTGGAGTTATCACAGAGAAAGGAGTTTCAGTTGAGAAAATGCCTCCATGAGATCCAGCAGTAAGGCATTTTCTCAATTAGTGATCAAGGGGGGAGGCCCCTTGTGGGTGGTATCATCTGTGGGCTGGTAGTCTTGGGTTCTATAAGAAAGTCAGCTGAGCAAGCCAGGGGAAGCAAGCAAGCCAGTAAGCAGCATTCCTCCATGGCCTCTGCATCAGCTCCTGCTCCTTCCTTGACCTGCTTGAGTTCCAGTCCTGACTTCCTTTGGTGATGAACAGCAGTGTGGAAGTGTAACCCGAATAAACCCTTTCCTCCCCAATTTGCATCTTGGTCATGATGTTTGTGCAGGAATAGAAACCCTGACTAAGCCAGGCACCATATTGGAAATGGAAAATAATTCTCAAGATGACACCAGATTTGCTGTTGCCTTGCTCTTAGACTCTGTAACGTCTGAAACTGTGAGAAATACATTTCTATTGTGTATAAACTACCCAGACTGTGGCTATTTTATGTTAGTGGCAGGAACTGACTAAGACAGTTATTCCATCATTTGTATTATCATGTAACCTTCTCTTCTATTTATAAATACAAAAGAAACTCAAAGTAGCATTGGTGTTTATATAAACTGACTCTTCCTTTCCCACTTCATCCTGTAGCTGCCTTAGCTATGGTACTGGTCCTAGCAGAAGGCTGATTGCTTTCCTCCTGTTTGTGCTCTTCCTGTATGTATCTTACTCTTCATTCATAAACAGATTGTTGCTTAACTGTTTGTTATCACCAATATTCCTTCATTGATCTAACCAATTTGATTGGATTTCTACCCAAGGTAGGACTAAATGTACAATGATATATCTATATCTATGTCTGTGTCTGTGTCTGTGTCTGTGTCTGTGTCTGTGTCTGTCTATATCTATCTATCTATCTATCTATCTATCTATCTATCTATCTATAATCTATATCTGTATCTATGAATGAGCAAAGGTTTGGAATAGTTGTCTCCCATCTTGAGTGACAGACCTGCAGTAGCTTCAGTCAAATAGCTCCATCACATCTTATTCAATAAACATGGATAATACCTTTGTTCTCAGAATACCATGCAGTCATTTTCTTCTCCAATTTAAGAATTTATTTTCACAACCACAAGAAAAAACAAAAACTTAACTGCCATTCTACCTAACATCACTCATCGTGCTCTCTCTTGGGGCCTCAAAGGCTTTCTTCTTGGCTCCATGAGGAGGCAGTGCAAGGCTCCCACTTAGGGAAGCCATACTATAAAAAATACCATGTATAATCCTTTAGGAATATGATAATAAACACGGTTCCACATTTTAAAGTGACCAAGAACCTTCTGAAAAAGCTTGAGAGTTAGACGTCTGTGGTGGAGAAAGGACTGTGGACAGGGTGTTCTGAGTGCCACCGGACATAGCATATGTGAACTACTTATGTCTCACAGTGTTCAAAGAATGTCACAACATTAACTACTATCTACATCCACTTCATGCATTTGCTTGTTTGTGTTTGGGGTTTAACCCAGGGCTATGCCCTTCCACTAAGTGACATACTACCATTACACCATTTTAAAGTTGCGCTCAGAAAGACAACACCATTAGATACAAATCACTCTGTAGTGAACGTCAGAGTAGCGATATGAACCTGGCATTTCAGGTCCTGAGTTCTTGTTTGCATCTCTGCCATTTATAGCACTTTTTGGATCTAGGAAACTGGAGAATACAATTATTGTTGCCTATGTTGTAAAAATGAAGGATTCAAAGAGCCAGACTTGACCACCAGTTCACATTGGAGAGTGCATACATTATAATGGAAGTGGCTTGATTTCAAAGCCCTAAATACTTTTTGCCATACTACCAGGCCTCCTGCTAGTATCACACATTTAACTGATGGTGATTCATGATTTTGTATGCTGACCATATTGCTTGAATCTAGGGTTGGATAGGAATCTCTAATTTTATCCACAAAGATGTTCTCTGGTTGCTTCTTCAATATGAGAGTTATATTCCCTGATCACTAGGATTCATTGAAGTCACTTCCTTTCCACACATATTGATCTGTTACCTGCTGGATGCCAAGTGCTGTGTAAAACAGTCAGAGTGTACAAGGGCACAGCCTTGTGTGTAAAGTGTCCACAGGCTAATGCTTGTCCTTCTGAACCTGGAGTCTAAGCAGCAAGTGTCCCCTAGCAGAAAAGCAAAGGAGCATGCACTGATGTTGACCCAGTGTCCAAGAGTGGGAACTGAGTGAGCTTCAGAGCGTGAGGAAATGTTCCCTTGCTATACTCTCCAATGCCCAGTGCTGCCTCTTCTCAGTGTGACACCAATATTACTCCATTGTCCATGAGGACTTTCCTATCCAGTTCTCAAGCGCTGGTTTGTTCTCAATGTTCTACCCATGTTTTCCAAATGTTTGGTGGCTTTTGACACTGTGTGCTTTTCCATGGCCTTGGCAGAGGATGTTCTCTGGCTATTACTGTTATCTTGGACATCTCTAAACTCACTTTCCTCAGACCTTGCCCACTTTCTAAATGGCTTGAAGGGGCTTACGATAAAGTAAACTAGACCAAGGAGCCAAAGATATAATCAGAAACTGAAAATGACCATTAGGGAGGGAGGGAGGGAGGGAGGGGAAGGAGAGAGAGCGGGAGAGAAAGGAAGGAAGAAGGGAGGGAGAGGGAGGGAGGGAAGGAGGGAGGAAGGGAGGTAGACAATTCAAATCAGAGACTGGCTTCAGTAATGGAGGGCATATTTACTCACCACCAGCTTAGAGTCTCCTAGCAAGCTCACCCAGAGCAATGACATTTCACTAAGCTTTATTCCCTTTTGGGGCTCTTAACACAGAGGTGAGGAATGCTTCTGTAATTTGCCTAAAATTGCTTGCCACTCTCCCCTCAGCTTTCCAAATGGGGTGGCATGGCCACTGGACAAATATTCTCCCTGGAATGACTCTCTGACATGAAGGGTTTCATACCCCAATGCATCCCTTGGGTTGGAGTCTACCATGTGCCACATACAATAGCCTGACATTCTTTTCAGTCTTGAAACTCCTATTTTTAGCAATCCAGCCATATGGTGCACAGTCCACAATGACTATGCCTCATTCCTCCTCGTTTTCTTTTCAATAAGGTCGACTTTAATTAAAAGAGGCCAATAAATCCCCAGATCAGACAACTCCTCACTTTGACTATAAAACCGAAGAAGTGACATTTTTAAGAAACCTCCTTGGAACGGAGGAATGGAAAGCACTGGAGGGAGGTTACAGAATGATTGATCTCTACCTGTCCTGGGTCTGTCTGCCATGTCCCTTGGGCATGAGCAGTCTGCTGCAGCACAGCAGAGTGGCCTTGGCTCCAGCAAGAGCAGCAAAGCTGACAGCTGTGCTTCCTTGCACTGAACATCCTGGGAAAATCAATGCTTGGGCAGTCCTGCTGCCATCTGTGGAGTTTCTACAGCAGACAGGTTATTTATAGAAACCTGTTTGTGCAAAGCCAATATTTACCTGTCGGGGTTGTCAAAATTTACAATTCATCTGTGCCATTAGCCAGCAGTTTCCCTGTCAATAATGGAAATTTCTATCACCAGGAAGGGAGACCAGGGGCAGCCAGGAGGACTACACTGCCTCCCAGTAGGTGAGAGAATGAGTGGTATTAATGGTTAGATGCTAAGTGTTCCTGTCATCCATAGGGCCACTGGATCCTCCCACTATACAGTGAAGATAAAAGGTATCAAGGACACAAAAGTGGAATTCTCCCTATCACTTCCTTGTGGCTGAATCTTTAAAGCCACCCTTGGCTAAGCTAGAATGATAATTCGGAGACAGTGTTTGCTTTTCCATGTCTTCTAAAAGAAGACTGTATTTATGATAAAGACAAGTAATCAGGTGGTCTTCACAGAAAACCACCTTCTGAAGCCATCAGGATCCAATATTTTTCCCTGCAAAGAGACACCACATATGCCTCTCTGATTATCCTGTGAGTTTCGGGAGTTCATTTTCTTCTGCAACACTCTTAAGAGAAGGTGCAGAGTCCAGTAACCCCCTTCCTTCCTCTTTACCTTCTGTCTCAATGATGTAATTCATTCAAATGACTTACTTTGATCTGATGTCTGTATCTCCAGGCCATTTTTACTTTCTAGACTCTCCACAATCGAGAAAGAGAAAGTCAGCACTTGTATGCACTTTATATAAACACACACCTTGTTTTCTCTCCTCCCAACCCTGGACTGCTCTTGTTCCTCCTGTCTCCATTACAGGTACAGAGCTGAGCATTTCTCATCTGGAATTCCTGGGACTAGAAATGTATCAGATGTCAACCCATTAGCATCTTGGAGCATTTTCATGTACGTAGTGAGATATTTCAAAAAAATGAGACCGAAGTCTAAATGTAAAACTTAAGTCTCATATGTATCTTATACACATGGGCTGAAGGTAATTTTATATAGTATGTTTAGTAAACCAGCATTTTAGTTGTGACTTATCAACTTGAGGTCAGGGTAAAAATTCCACATGTGACACTGAAATGTTTTGGAATTTGGAACATTTTGAGTTTGTGGTCTCAGACTATGAATGCTCATCCTATTCCAGAATTTACTAAGAAATCATCTTCAATGTCCAATTATCTAGTTCAGTCTCAATAACAAGTGACCACTTGTTGATTCCCCAGTCTAAGCAATGCTCCATTCTAAGTTCTGGTCACTACTTTGATTAAATACTTCTATCTCCTGCTCAGATAGAGACGCCTAACTTGGTCTCTTTTCCGCAATACAGGTCTTTTGTCTAGAGTGCCATCTTTCTGAAGTGCAAATCTGAGCATCTCTCTCCTGGGCTTAACATTTCCCTTTTGTCCTTTAGAGAAACATGTCTATAACCCTGGGTTGAAGCTTCACCTCCACAGCACTTTATAAGGGCCTTTCCAAGCTCCGGCACAACCCACTTAGACTCTGACCAGCCACCTAAAGGTGTGGTCCTCTCCATTGGCTTTCACACACAAGCTCATTGTACTATATCTGCCTATAGGTCCCATACTTCCTTTTCTCTGTGGAATCTCCTCATGGTCACCCCTGTCTTTCTTCAGGGAGCATACCAAGTATACTTACTGAAATAATATGGCAGAGTTCATGAAGGTGGATGTCAAATTACAGAGGATAAGCAAACACTCGTCTAGTTTAAAAAATTAGCCAAGTGAGGCATTTTGATTTGTTATGTCTAATTTTTACAACAGTTCCTAGCATACAGTAGTTGCTGGATAAGTGCAACCTGAATAGAACAATGGACAAGAGCTCTAAGTAGAGTCAAGAGGAACTAGATTTTATATGAAATAATTACTCATCTCAAATCTGCTTGTAAGCATATATGTTTTCTTAAAAACCCTCTGGTGAGATAATCATGGGAGGAGACTTCCCTGTACTGATGGGGAGAATAGGGAGGTCCTATCAACATTCAGGTCCAGACTTTGAATATCTGTACAGAATTAAGAGTCTGTGGAGTAAACTTTGATACAAGAAGACTTAGTATATGTCAGAATATTGCCATTTACTAGGTACTCTGCATATATTATTGTTTTATATTTAACCTTTCAAAGTCTCTACTATTTTATCTATTTTTAAAAATAAAGAAATAATAGTTCTGAAAAATTAACAGACTCCATGAGAAGAGTAGCTTGCGCTATAAAATATCATTAATTGAGGATTGTGTCCTAGGCGCCGTTTGAACAACTATTTTATACAGTTTTATTTATTCTCCTATCTCTTTCCTGTAAAGAAGAAAATGGAGATGCAAAGGCAGTTCTTAGGCTTTCCAAATCCACACTCTTCTTCACACCACATCAAGGTTAAAATGTGCATATATAGGGTTTAAACATGTTCCCACCATACTACAGAGCCTCTAAGACACATTCTCTACAGAAGACTGGTCACTACTTTGCATAAGTGAAAATCCATTCTTTGGCTATAAGCTCCATCAGGGTGCACACCACCTTTTATTCCCATCTGTCTCCCTGCCTTACCTTGCCTGATGCCTTGCAAGCTGGAGAGGAGAGTAGCAAACAATGTTTGATTTGCATGAGATTTAATATAAGCAGTAGAATTACAGCTGTATTTGACCTTACTTCTTCATCTGCTCCCTGTCATGTCAAAGCTAAAGTATGTGCTCAGTATGGCTGGATCCTTTCTTCTTGGCAAACAACAGCCTATATTTTGTGGATCTTTGCTTCTCGGAGGATCCAGTCCAGGGCTCCTCAGCATTGGCACTGCTGATTTTGTGCAGGCAATTCTCTCTTCTAGGTTTCCTATGCCTAGGCAGATGTTTAGCAGCAGCCTAGGTCTCTACCCACGGCCATCAGTGGCTCCCTCTGTCCACCCAGCTGCAGCGAACAAAACCATATAAAGATATTGCTAAATTTCCTATTGTCTCCCACCTTTTAAAAATTGCTGGTCTGTCCTCATGCCACTTATACAGACATTATAAATATCTTCTAAAACCTCAAGGTTCTCTGACCAAGCTGGATCGATTCCTCAGATTTAGCTCATAATCACTTGAACAGAATTTCACCTTCTTTGACTTGCTCCCTGACAGCCCTTCATCTTTGTTAAAGGTATTTTTGGAGGGTTTACATCTAGAAGACATAGACTCTGTATCTGGGGACTGACATGGAAAATAATGCACAAAGATGCACCATCAATAAAGCAGTCTGGACAACTGGAGAGGACCAATTCCTGACTGGCCAAATTGACATACTCATGACTGACAGGCACGAGAGACAAGATGCTTTCTACAGCATCCAGGTGAGACTGAGGAACTGCAAAGGCCCCACACAGTGTTTGGAGCTACAATTCGACCTTCTCTGCAGGAGTTGAGGAGTTTAAACTCTGTCCTCCTAGCTATTTCTTCCTGCAGTTCCCTCTGTGCTAACTAACTGGTCACAAGGTCACTTGCCATACAGCCCAGATTCTTCTAGCTTCCTCCTTTGCTCCTGGCTGTCACCCCTTCATCCGCTCCTGACTTTGGTTGAACTCCCACTAGATGTCTGGACAATCTTGGCTTCACTGCCTTAGGCAAGTTATCTCTCTTCTTTCCTTTTCTCTATCCTAAGGTGAAGAAAGCCCTCAAGCAAGGCTGACAAGACTCAATCTCTTTTTAATAGGAAGGCAGCTGCTCCTCTGGCAGTGCAGCCTTGCATCTCATCCTTAAATTACCCAGCCTTCGATGATCTTGGATTCTACTTCTTTGACCAGCCATGCTTTTTGTGGTATTTGTCTTTCTTCACTCTGTACAAGACTTCCTCCTTCCCATCACACAGATACAGCGAAAGTCAGTGTTGTCCAGACTGGTATGGTCCTCAGAATCTCCTAGAGTGTCTAGTAAGTCAAGACTAAAGTAGTTGGGGACAGGGTTGGAGAGTTCCAGACAACGCTGATGAAGCTGGGTCTGGGACCACAGCATTCTCTGACCACACTATTTGAACTATGCAACCACATCTGGTAAATTTTGTATCTGCCCAGTTTTGTCCCCTCATAGCACTTCTTACACTTGAGGACACATCTGCTCTTTGGTTGTGCTTTTATATGCCCTTCCTGCTATGATGAAAGACACGCAGGTCAGAACTATGTGTCTGTGACTTAGTATTATGTCCTGGTTCAGAAATGGGCACATAATAGGTACTTTATAAATATGTGCTGAACAGTGACTACTTGAAGGTTTAAAGACCAGAACACTGAAGTGCATTGAGTCTAAAGCTGTCTTTATGGAAATTGTATAGTGAGGACATTGAGAAGGAGCTGGCTAGGGACCAGAGGACAAGGTCTGTCATCAGCAGGATATCCCTAGCTGGGGGTTGGGGGGAGTGACTGATGAGCAGAGCTGTCCTACTGGGAAAGTCCTGCACACAGATGCTCAGTAACATGCTGAGGTCATCTGCACCCCTGGGGGCTGCCATTTGTCTCAGCACGGAACACAAATCCTGAGATGAAGCTTCTAGATGATCCAAGGATCTGAAAGGAAATCTGTTAAAAAGGCCATCTGAGGCCCTGTAATTAAATGTTCTGCTTAATAACCTCTTAGTAATCTTTCCATACACCCAAGAGGGCAAACACAGCACATGACTAGGGAGTCCAGAGATAGGGAGAAGGGGAGCCAGAGACCAAACTGATGGTGGCATTTTAATGAATGCCACAGAGAGCAAGCAAGGTGGGGAGCGGAGTGCTATGGAAGTTGGCGCTAATGAATCCGACCCAGCTGTGTGGGTTGTGTGATTAATGGCACACAGAGCAAACACCTGATTAATAAGCAGCAGCCCCAAGTCATCCTCACCTTCCGAAACTCCCATGTGAAAGTGACTGGGAGACTGAGCGGAGTTCACAAGGAAGAAATCACTCTAGACTCACTTGAAAGAATAAATGGAGGGAAAGAGGAAAGTGTATTAACTCTTCAGAAAGCAAACACAACACATTCTTTCCCATTACGGAATGTCTCAAGAAGGTCTACTTGCTTAAGAAAAATTCTATTGTCATGTGAACAGTGGGGAAGGAAGAAACACAGAGGGCACCAGAAGCAAAGAACAGTGTTTGCTTTTGCAGGTGCCAGGTCTCTTTATTGGCCCTCATGTGTTTCTTGGGGTACCTAGAGACTCGTGATCAAGCCTGAGGACATCCGAATGACATGAAGTCAGGGTACAGCTCTACTGACATAGAGTAGGACATCACTCACAGCCCACAGTTTTCTGAGAAAATACTTCTAGTCCTTCAGCTAGAATGAGACACCTGGGCTGGAAAAACGGCTCAGCAGATATGGCTGCTTGCTGCCAAGTCTGATTATATGAGTTCAGTACCTGGGAGCTACAAAGTTGAAATGACAACAGAATTCTACCAGTTGTCTGACCTTCACACACATACTATGGCATCTGAAAGCCCACCAAAAATATTTTTTAAAAAATTAATAAGATCCCCAAATAAAATTCTGCTTACTACAGAAGTACATGAAGTTTGATAGAATATATTATGAGTAAGCAATAGTTTTAAATGATCTCTAATTCTACCACTGACAGAAAGCTTTTGGCATATATCTAAGAGTATTCTTAAGTATAATTTTAGCATATTTCTCTCTCTCTCTCTCTCTCTCTCTCTCTCTCTCTCTCTCTGTGTGTGTGTGTGTGTGTGTGTGTGTGTGTGTGTGAGTGTTCTGTTTGTCTGTATGTGTGTGCACATGTGTATTGGTTATTTCAAAAGGAAATTCCAAAGGAAGGGAGCTAAGTTGCACAATTAAATATTACTATTGTTATTTCGAAGCTAATACCATAGTTTCCCCTTCTTGAACATTTTGCAATTTAAGTGACTCATACACAGCCATGTCTGACACATAGTAAGTGAAAAATTCCTCAAATAAATGAGTTTATGTAAGTCTCTTCCAGTATACGATCAGAATTGTTCTCCTTACTAGCTTTTGTTGTTCACCTCTTATTTTGCTTACTGTATAAACAAACCTCTGTCATGTCTATGTAGGTAGCAGATTATAAGGAAGAAGATGGAGCTTGTAGGGTTTGCTGCTATCTGTGGTTTCAGGTACCCACCAGGGTCTTGGTACACATCTCAGAGCACATGAAAAGAGCTTACTGTCTTTAGCAAAAATCTAAAGGCTGTTCTTACAATCATGGAAAATCTCATTATCTTTTATTTGAAAATAATTTTATACAGCATATTCCGATCATAGTTTCCCCTCTCCCATCTCCTCCCAGATCGTCCCCACCTATCCAAGTCCTTCTTTCTCTCTCTCTCTTTAGAAAATAAACCAGAATAAAAGAAAAGCAAATAAAAACCACAAGAAACAAAACACACACACACACACAAGTCTAAAGGCTGTTTTTGTTTGTTTGTTTGTTTGTTTTGCCTTGTTTTTGTTTGTTTGCTTTCAACCTAAGATTTGATCCCTCACTCTGACTCCAAAAGTGCATCATTAATAGGCAACTTATAGAAGACCAGATTTCATCATGGTCTGCACAGCAGATACAACACAGCAGCTCATATGGAGCATCCTGCACCCTGCCACATTGCTTCTTCATCACAGACATGTTGCTAGCTATGAATGCCACCCTTATTTACAGTTGAAGCAATGGAGCCTGGGAAAGCAAGGCAATGGCCTGAGGTCACAGTCCCACTAAGTACCATGAGTAGGGTTCAAGCACCTTCTGCTGCATCATGGCTCTCACTTGAGGCAGGAGACTGTAGAGGGAGGGAGCAGAGGGAGGAAGCTTGGGACAGTGGAGTGATTCTTACAGGGCGGAGGCACTGCTAACAGTGCTGGGTCACAGTGATGCAAGAGCAGCCTGCCTGCTACCACTGCAAAGGCACTCAGGCCAGAAGCAGCCTCAGCTTTGATTCCTCATACCACACCCAACATGAGCTCAAAGCTTCTATCCCATTTCTAGCAGAAGCAAGATGACATAACTAAGCTCAAACTGCGGTCCATATCAAAGAAGAGCCTAAGAAGCTAAAAGGGCATCTTTGCCTTTACTCAGACGAGAATCCAAGGCTCTATTAATGGGTTGGGCAATTTTGGAGTGATATTTTTGTACACCCTATCTCTGTCCTTCCTTTCCTGGCCAAGGCACGTTCTGACTGGATAAAATAAAACGTATATGGACTATAGGAAAAGGCAGAATAGTAAGGTGGTAATTCCAGACACAGGGAGGAACTCTAGGAGGGAATCAGAGGTGGGAGATTTGCTACCCAGACTTGGAAGAAGTTGCTTGTATGAAACTGAGGAGAAGTAAGCAGCCACATAGCAGATGTAGATTAGTATAAATGGGATAATTGAGTTACAAGCTAGTTGGAAATAATGCCTAAGTGTAAGGCCAAAAGCTTATAAATAAATAGTCTCCCTGTCATTATTTGGGAGCTGGGGCAGGTGTAGAAAGGCCCACAGCTGCAGGGCAACTTCTGACTTGACATTTCTGAGTAAATAAACATTTTCCCCAGAATTTTTAAGTCAGTTTCTTTGAAATATTCCATCTATTACATCACAGAATGTTTACTAAACATGCACATTCCTAAGTTCAACTCTAGTTTTACTGAGTCAGAAAGTCCGGAGGTGTTTCTAGAGACTTGATATTTTTACAAGAATCACAGGTAACAGATGTTTCCGGGTGACAAAACTCCAGGGTCTTTCTTAAATTCATCTCACAACTGTTACAATGAAATGGCCATAGAGGAGAGTATAGAGACTGCACCAAGAGATTAGAATCACTACTGGCTCAATCCTGAGATGCCTGATGGGTCCCCAAGGAGTACCTGTGCCTCATGCATGACACCTTATGAGCCTCAGGAAAACTTAAGGCTCCCCTATGGGGAGGAATACAACTCTAGTCAAAATTCCCTACTGGGAGTGAGCTATGAAGAACAAGCCAGTAAGCAGCATTTCCCCCAACCTTACCCCACAGTTGCTGTGTCTGTTGCTGTCTCCAAGATCTCACTCTGTGTTCCTGCCTTGCCTTTCCCTGATCATGGACCTTAACCTGTAACCAAATAGTGCCTGCTTCCAGGCTCTAACCAGTCTCACCTGAAAATAAACCCTCCTTAGGTCTTTCCTCCAGTCTTCTGATTATATTACAGGATGACCTTGCTATTTTCATTCTCTCTACTATATTCCATGGTCCCCACTCACCAAAGAATAGAGAATCCATTTTTCTTTTTAAAGAAAAGACTCATAGTCAGTGTATTATAGTTGGAAGAACACACACGAGCAGGTGTGACATCTTCCTTTCCAGAAACACCCACCAGATAAATCAGACTCATTGTGAGAAATGCTCCAATGCCATCATTAGTTCATGAGAACAACCTGATCCACGAATGTCTCTTAGTACAGAAGTAACAAAAGTGAATGTTCTCGGTAACATTTTGAAAACAAAAACATCATTTGATTCTCTCCAATTTGTCAAAGATGATGTTATAGGAACCTCAGCATTTCTTCCAGCACTGGGATTAGTGGTAACAGCCTCATAAACACATACAAGGGTCTCCATGTGATCCTTCAAACTGCAAGGAATAATGAATATAAAAATCTTTTCCATATGTAATGACCCAGTTCACCAGGACATTTCTTTCTGGCCCCTTACTAGTCTCAAGGGTTCCAAAGGTTGCCTTAGTTTTGCCTCTATCTACTGTTCAGATTCTTGACCCATCTCTCAATCCTCTTCCTGATGCCCTCTATCTTATTCTATGCAAAATTATGTGATGAATATTTAATTTCCATCCAAAATAGGTGATGAATTCCTAATTATATACCAAAATCCAATTCAAACAAATTCTCTGTAAATTCCAAGTTCTTCCTGCTTCCCCCAAGCCCAGCTTTCTCTCCTCCTTCTCCAAGGCAGCAAGCCATCCCCACATCCTCTCTGATGGAAGTCTATTGCTAAACCAGCCGGGTTCGTCACAGGCTTCCTCAGCTGGATTGTGTGCACACCACCACGTGCACAGCAGTGCCCAGGCCAGATTTATCCATCTCAGTATCTGTTTTTATTCTGAAACCCTTATCTGGGGCATCCTGAAGGCTCTAAACATTCAGTCTAGAGCAGGTCAGAATGAAATCTATAGTTCTTTTCAAATTCTGAATTTGTCTTTTTTTTGGAAAGAAAGTCATTAGGTCAGAAACTTTCGAAAACAGGGCCTTGTTCTCTTCCAAATCTAAGAAGTAATTTTAGACCCAAATGCCATCAAATCAATCAATGTTTTATATGCTTATAAAGGACATTTTTGAAATATTAGATTGAATTTAGGGAAAAAAAGGTCAACAAGTTTTATTTCACAGTCCCACAAAGGCATCCAGGCATTCAGGAAAACTAATTAGACTTTAAGATGACCAAATGAATCTATTTCATGACACTTTATAATAACAAAATTTTAGTAGTTCTATGACAATTATCAGAATGATGTGTGGTGATTTACATTGACTATCAAAACTTGATTGGCTCTAGTGTCCACTAGCCCACAAGCTAAGGGATTATCTAGATTAGGTTAGCTTCTGAGCCACCCTGAAGGTAGGTGACATCATTCCCTGCATTTGTGTCCTGGACTGCAGAGAAGGAGAAAGCTGGCTGAGGAGCAGCTTGCATCTCGCTCCTTACCACACATGCAGTGTGACGAGCTGCTCAGGCTCTTGTTGCTCGGATTTCTCTGTGATGATGAACTCATCCCTTGAGCTGGGAGCCAAAATACATGCTTCTTCCCTTAACTTATTCTTGTTAGGGTATTTTATCACAGCTACAGGGAAAGTCACTAAGACATCAAGTTCTTTCCATATAAAAATTATCAATTGGTTAATTTTTAAATGAATACTTTGAAACGGGGAAAGCAAGAAAGCTGAATTTAAAAAAAATTAGGAAATAATGAGTGATCTATGGGTTTGGTTTATAATGCAAGAAAAATGAGGGTGAACATTGTCAGAAGCTTGTGCCCTTCACAAGTACAGATTCACAGATAAATCAGGGCGACCTGTAGGAGAGCGAAACTCTGCTGTCAGTCTGAGCTCCCCAAGTTCAAAATGTTCAGTGGTGAGCAAAGAAAAATACCCTTTTCAAGTTACGTCTCATGGTAATGTTGTAGAGTTTGGTACAACTGTAATTTCCCTAAGAGACAGCCAAAGCTATTTAGGGACTGCCAGTCTTGTACTGAGGAAAGGACATACCAGGTCTTTTATAATGTAAATGTGGTGTTGTTCTCCATGAAAACAGTGTTTGTTGACACTTTCAACCAACTCAGGAATTCCTAAATACTTTTGGGCAAAGACCCCATTCCATAATGGTGTTTTTCTTGTCTAAAGGATATTGTAACAATTGGAGAAGTTTCTGCAAACATGGTTACCATCAACAAAAGGGCAATGTGGAAGCGAAGACCTAGATATTTGCAGCTCCTGCCAAAACCTTCCCATAGCCCTTCAATCCGTCCTGCCCCATCACCTCTCATTCCTCCTTGTATCCAACAAGGGGGCAGGAGGCCAGGGGCTCCATTCAGTCCATGCCACAGCAACCAGAATCTTACAGATATATACTCCTAGAGGCTCTGCTTATTCCCTAAGTCCTTCCCCCACATCTCCCTGACTCTGTCCAGAGTGTCCTTTGGGAGTCAGAGTCTGCCATTAGTAAATTCTGTATCTACTCTGGGTACAGGCTGCTCCTTCTGGTCCTCACATAAGCCTGGATGATTCTGTGGGGGCATGGCTATTATTTCATTGTCTTTTCTAGTTTTCCTCCAATAACCTGGGTACTTCTCATCTTGGTCTCCAGTGCTACTTCTAGACTGAAGTCTTCTATTTGCTAAGCCCCTGGTCATCTCTTGGACCATTTTTTCATGAGAGAATACTGCCTCATTCCGCTTATGTTCTTCAGCTCCTCCTGGCCACAGCACAGTTCTCTGGAGATTTTCTTACCTTTCTTCCCCTCATTTTTGTTCTTGGTAACTATAAAGAACTCAAGATCTGAATTCTCCAAGTTTCTCATTCTGTGGCTCTTAATCAAATGATTTTCCCCTTATAATATTTTCGTGGCCATTCACTCTTACTATCCTGTGTATTATAAGCCTTGTCATTGCCAGTACATCATCATCAAATGCTTTTAACCAAACCATCAAAACACCAAGTCATTACCAAAATTTTAACTTACAGCCATACCATATCGTTCTGTTACTTTTTCTTGCATCTCCGTTTTAAAAATGTCTGTGATCCTACTGCTCTTTGATACTACCATTTCATCCACGTCTATGTATCCACATGTCTGATTCCAATCCATCCTAAAACAGTCATCCTTTCATATTGATCTCCAAAGTCCCAGCACCCTTCCCACCATAGCTAGATCTTGCTTAAATCTTGTTCTTTGCTTCCATTCACCTGGGCAGCTTAATATGTTTGGGAAGACTATACAAAACACAGTGTTTCCTTTTTTTAAATTTATAACCTTAACTGCCAAGAGGATTATTCGTTTATCCAGAAGTCCTATTGTGTTTCCAAGTGGATTTGTTCTTCAGATTATTATGCTACAGCCTTTTTATTTACAGAGCTCTTAAACCTCTTCTTTCCTCCTTAGTTTTCACAAGATAACAAATTCTCCTTTCACCAAGAAAATAAGAGCAATTATAAGATAGCTCCTCTAATTAAGCGATGTATTGAATCTGAAGCTGCTCTGATCTTGGCCATCAAGGACCTCTAATAAGGCCAAATCTGATCCTTTAGAATCTTTATTTCACAGTAGTGCTTCAAGATCTGGTTCCCACAACCTTTCTTCTCTTGGTGTTGAGAAAACAAAATTTCCATTTTTGTTGTTGTTTGCATGTTTCTCATGTTCATCATCCCCTCCTCCATCTCCATTTGCTAAGTCTTTTTGCTTATTAGTTTCTTTTGTTTTAAGTCAGACTCCTGGTCTCTATCTATTAAAGTGTCCTGCATTTTGTCCTTGGTACTCTATTCTGTCATCTTTAGGTAATACGATCCAATGTACCTCTTCCTAGTACTCTGGTGCGTGAATTCCCCTGCTTTCTCCATATCTGCTCTAGGATGTCTATTAGGCATTTCATAGCTAAAAGTTCCAGACTCCGTTTCTTCTTTTCCTCCTCTCCCTCCTCCTCCTCCTCCTCCTCTTCTTCCTTCAGCAGTTCTCATCTCAATAACTCTTGTCATTAAACTTAGTGTGCTGCTGTATTTATTCATTTATTCTTCCTTACCCCACTCCCCATCTATCATACCCAGCTAATATGTCTTATCATATCTGCCTTTAAAAACCTGAGAAAGAGCTACACACATTAATTTACACTAAACATGACCTAAACAAGGACAAGAGCAACAGACATGTGATTATAGAGGTTGGAAGCTCACAGAAGCCTCAACACCAAAGAAAGAACTAAAGGCAACTAGAAGGGATGAGAATGGAAGAAATATTCTTTCCCAGGGAAGAGCACACCAACTTGGTTATTCACCAAATTGTCAGTCCTGAAAACATTTACATACAAGTAACACGTAGACGATGTTTAGGAACACACATACACACACACACACACACACACACACACACACACACACACATGGACACGTTTGTAACAACAATTAATGAAAAAGAGGGCATGAATTTGAAAGAGAATAAATGGGAGACACGGGAGAGTTTGGCAAGAGGAAAGGAAAAAGGTAATTGATATAATCATATTATCTCAAAAATAAAAAAGTATTTAAAAATGAGAAGCACAGAATGTATTAGTAACAAGTTGCCATCATTATCATCCTGTTCAGCCTGGTCTACGATAGCATTCTTTCCAGGCATGACCTACAATAAGAATCTCCCTGGCCTGATTTCACCCATACTCCCTGTACTCACAGTTCCTGTTTCAGACCCGTCAGGTCATCCATCTTCTGTCTGGCCAAACCTCCAATGGCTCACTATCTCACCAAAAAGGAAAGCAAATATCTTTACCATAGCTTATGAGGCCCTGAAAAGTCTGGCCCGTGGTTACCTCTCTCATTTAATTCTCTACAGCTCTTTCTTGTCCATTGTCCCCCAGGCAAAATGAAAGCTAGCTTTGAAAATGTTTTATATATTAGTTAAATGTTAAATTAAATGAAAGTTTTGCCTTGCTTTTTTTGATATGCCCTCCAGCATATCTCCCTCCCTCCCTCCCTCCCTCCCTCAACCTTTCTCTCTGCATGCAATATGTGTGTGCCATCTCTGTGTCAGAATGTGAGCATACTCATGCTGCAGTGTATATACGCAAGTTAGAGAAACTTGATCCTTTCATTTCTTGTTTGAGATGGGGACTCGGTTGTTTTTCTGCTGAATACACTAGACTAGCTGAGCCCTTGAGTTTCTGGGGATTCTCCTATCTCTGTCTCCCATTTTCCCACAAGAATTTGAAGATTCGAGACACTTGTGTATGTGTCTGTTACATGGGTTCTGGGAATTCAAATCAGATCTTCATGCTTACTTGGCAAGTCATTTACCCACTAGCCATCTCTGAAGGCCCCTGCATCATTACTTTTACCTTTGAGATTATTTTATTTTCGAGATTATAATATAATTACATCCTTTCTTCCTTCCCTTTCTCCCCTCCAGACTCCTATACACCCTTCTTTGCTCTCTTTCAAATTCATGCCCTCTTTTTCCATGAACTGTTGTTACACACAGATACACAACTAAATAGAACCTGCTCAGTCTGTATAATGTTATTCATACATATATTTTCAGGGCTGACCACTTGGAACTGGATAAATAACTGATGTGTTCTTCCCTACAGAAGACTATTTGTCTTCCTCTCAGGTTTCCTTAGTTGTCTGTAGTTCTTTGCATAGTGTTGAGGCATCGTGGCCTTTCCCCACTTACTTCGGCATGTCTACTGTTGTCCTCGTTCAGCTCACGTTTAGCCAGTCAGGTTGGTGAGAGTTCCTGAGTATAAACTCTGGCATTACCAGGAGACACAAGCGCATAGCAAACTCTCTGGTCCTTTGGCTCTTACAATATCTTCACCCCTTCTTCTGCAACGTTTCCTGGGCCTTAGGTGCCAGAGTGTCTCATAGATGTGTCTGTTGGGACTGGGCTTCACAAGCCTTCATTCTGATTGGTTGTGGTGTTCTGTACTTGGTCTCTGTTGTAAAGAGAAGTGTCCCCAGGGAGGCATGAGAAATACCTCATATGTGGGTATGAGGACAAATAGTTAGCATGTAGTTAGGCATTATGCTGGTTCTTCTCCAAGCTCCAGGACTTCAGTAACCCCAAGTAATTGCTTAGGTTTCCAGTATCAAGCATGGCTTCCCAGTTGCTAAGCAGGACGGAAGTCTAAGAAGAGAGCTATTCGTTCTCTGGAAGGTGTGTATGCTAATGTCGCTCTCGGGTTATTGTGCTGTGCTGATACTTGTTATAGTTCACAGGCATAATAGTTGGATAGGACTGCTCTGGTTGCTTCTCTTCCTTGGGAGCTTGCATAGATCCTTCTGCTACCATGAAAGATAGTCCTCAGAGAGGAGGCAGTTCCAACTCAGGGGCCTCTGGGCCTCACATCTGAAGTACATGGTGTCTCCACCAAAAGAGACTTACCTTCTACCTCCGTCGGGCAACTGAGGGCATTGGCAACAGCCTGTCATGATTTGGGTGTCTCTTGGACAACTCTGACCAACAACCCATATGAGGGTTTTTCATGCCTGGTTTTGGGTTGATAGATGCTGTTTCCTCTTTCTTTCAAGAATGCTCCCGTTAAAGCTAAATTTCTGTAGCTTTTAAGTTTCACAGATCAGGTGTCTCCCCTCAGAGAAACCACCTGTGATATTAGGTGTAATGATCAAATTGGCACAACCTGGAATCACTCAGAAGTCTCAATGGGGGATTATCTGGAAGAGATTGATCTGTAAGCGTGGGGTTGTCTTGATTATAGTAATTGATGTGAAAGACACAGTCCATTGTGGGCGGCACTACTTCTTAGGAGATCCTGGACTGTATAAGAGTAGAGTACATTAGCTGTGCAGTGAGCAGGCCTGCATTTCCCTCTCTTTGCTCTCGACTATGGATGTGGTGTGACCAGCTGCTTCAAGCTCCAGCCACTGTGGCTCCTCTGCAATGATAGAGAAGCACCTAGACTTGCAAGCTAAAATAAACCATTTCTCCCTTAACTTGCTTCTTTGTTAAGACATTTTATTAAAGCAATAGAAATGAAACTAGGATACCACCCCTGAGCCCTGTGATGCCTAAAGTAGCTCCTATTCCACCGTAAACTTATGGCTTTATTACTACCTGACATAACATCATCTACCCACTTGCCTATTCAAAATTTACCTACATTCTAAATATTAAGAAATAACTATTCAACAAATGTAAATTGACCCCTTTGAAAAGCAGTTTGGAGATATTTTTTATTACTAGATGACATTTTTAATCCAATTCCTGGGTACAGATTAGTGCTACTTCATCAGCTTGCATGAGAAGACAAGCCTGTCACTGCCTTCTTCATTTAGAATGTCCATTGTGGAAATGCAGACTGAACTCAGCACTGTGGTCTAGGACATAACTCACATTCCGTGGGAGTTCCTTTTCCTGCTGTAAAACAGCTCCACAGAGCTCATGGTCACACAGGGGAAGCTCATACCTATGTTGCTGAAAACTAACTTTGATTATTTTACATACTTAGAGATGACTTGAGAAAATAGCTTACTTGACCTCACTACACATATATACAGGACTTACATATTTGTGAAAATCATGGAATGCATGAATGGAGAATATGCATGAAACATAAAGTCAAAAGACTGATATAGGAAAATAGAATAGATCTTTTATTTAAAAACCTTATTGGTAATATGTGTGGCATGATAATAATTTGATAAATCAGGTAGGTGGGTTAGAAAGAGGTCTTTGCTTCTATCATGAGATTCTTTTAGGTCAAGGGTCAATTCTTTTGCCTTCATACCTCCATGAAGGAGTGAAAGCATGCTATAGACAGATTTTTATCCTGTGGCTTTCACAAAGTAGACACTGGGGACATTTGGGAAACAGACACAGGGACCTTTTGTGGAAATGGCATACATTGAGTAGGAAGTAAAACCACAGAAATACCACCGCTGGTATTCATATTACATGACATAAAACCTAGAGAACTTTAACCCATTAAACTTCTTCAAGGTAAGTGCCCAAAGTAAAATAAAATGTTATTTTTTCTTTTGTGCAACAGTTTGGTGATATGTATGTCGCTCCTTCCTTACAAGACATATGAAGTGTTAGAAGGTGCCTGTACCTTTAGGCTAGCTTCCACAGCCTGATTCAGGCTAAGTCTCCTGGAAGTTCTCTCACATAAGCGGTCCCTGCTGTGACTTGACAACTTATGGTACCCGGCTCCTCCCGGCTCCTTTCTGTACGTGCTATGTTGAACTGTCATGTGATGTAACTGTTGTTGTGACCCTAAGAGGTAATAAGAAGTCAGACCTTTCCTTTGTCATGGGGACTGATCTGTTGATGACCGCAGATTATGAGTTACTTATGAGACTGCTCTAAAGGCTGCTCACTGAAGAGGCTGCTTTGGCTTCCTGCTGCCAGACCTAGCCCTCAGAGTTATCTCTCACTCAGCCTATCTTTCTCATTCATTCATTCTCTCTCTCTCTCTCTCTCTCTCTCTCTCTCTCTCTCTCTCTCTCTGTGTGTGTGTGTGTGTGTGTACACTTATAGGACTAGAAAATATCCAGAATCAAAATAAAATTGTTTCAGAGTGGTACATGGCACTGGTTCACATTATGTGAACATTTGTGTGATCACTTTTGATGGGGATAACCTATCAGTATCTTAAGGATTTTTTTTTACTGAGGAAGTTCATATGATGAATGGATTCCAGGACTGGGCATTTGCAGAAAAATATTAAGTATGAATTATTGCAATCAAATTATCCATTGGGTAAACTAAGCCATCAGGTTATTAATGAAGCTTCTCTCCATGGTTTTAAAGGAAAACCTTTAGATGTTTGTGTCTCCATATTTTGTTATCTTTGATGTCTTCTCACCTTAGGGCCCAGTTATGGCCTGGAGGTCTTTTCGTGCTAATAAGCCTCATTCCTGAAAGGAATTATGAATTACAACTTCTTGCTTTCTTTCTTAATGGCTCACTAATGATTTTCAGGCATTTTTTTTAAAGAATCTCACATTTAAATGTCTCAACTGAAAACTCAGAACTTAATGCTTTAACAAAACTTATACAAGTTAATCTCTTGTTTCACAGTGTGGAGAACATTTGCTGCTCTGACCACAGTGGCAGCCAGCAGGACGCGTAGGAATCTCTAGGAGTCAGTATCTTTGTTTTCTACTACCTGTTTTACATTAGCAGAGAAGTGCACACACAGATACATAAAAATAAAAGGACCCCGGCTTGGCAGGGAGGGCTTTACTACCTCAAAAATTGTGTCACTTAATTAAATTAGGCTTCCTAAATGGAAATGATCCTCTAATCTCTACTTGCAAACAGGCTGCTTTTTGGTAGAATGCTTTTGAAATTTTTCCTAAAATAACTACACTGTGCTGGTAATTTTAAGCCTTGGCTGGGAAAAGTTTCCAGCTATAGCTGGCTCGCGCATCCTAAAGGGGATCCCAGGCAGATCAGCATGTCATTGGTGCCCACTTTGAGACTCACAAGGGGTCCATATGCTTGCTCTAAAACCACAGAGGAAAATCCAGATTCTAGGACCACAACCCACTCACTTGATCCAGAAATAAAGGTCTGTTTGTCACTTTGAGGGATGTGAAATTTATCCAGAAAGGTGTTTGGAGCCATGAAAAGTTTTGAGGCAGAGCATAATATTATCAAGTTGACATTATGATGAGATATGGCGTAGAAGAGGAACTGAAACCCAAATGAAGAGAGGTCTTTCTTAGGAGATCCTGAAGTCACCTGGGAAAGGTGACCAGACCACAAGTCTTGTGGGAGAAAGGAAGCTTGCATGTGCAGGGCTCTTTTGGAGGTATGACCCAACGACCTCAATGACTACGGGACAAGGTAAATGTTGAGTAAAGATGCAGAGTGAAAGCAGTCCAGGCTCTGGCCTGGGCTGCTCATTTAAGGAAATTGATGGAGGCTTGGATGGCAAGACAGGAAAAGCAAATGAGAATGTAAAATTCATGGACTTGCTAGGTGCTTTGAGGTACCACTTCTGGAAAAACGGATAGCTTAGCATTTCTACAATCAGTAGAGGTCTTAAATAAGAGCTCTGGGAAGAAGTGTGACTCATAAGAGACTGAAGTGAAAATCGTTGTCCTCTGTAGAAGTGTGAAAGTGCAGGAAGTGGGGAAGTGGCAGGAAACGGCTTTAGAAGATGCTTGTTGCAGCACTGCATGAAAACTGGGGCAACCTCTGCGCTCACTGGGCTTCCTGCTCCCGTGCCTGCTGGTACACCAGCACAGCAGAGAGTGACTGAAACAGGGTCACACGCCATATGTGCAGCGCTCAAGAGCATGCAGGCCATGGGGTAGATAGTATGCATTTTCCTTTTAATATATCTGTATTTTGAAATTTCTACCCAGAATTTATTCCATATAAATATGTATTTAAATAGGGGAAAAGCGCAAATCAAATTTCATAAGGTTGATTTGTCCTGGGCTCTTGACAGTGTCAAGTGTGAATTTAGTAAGTATCATCTTCTCCAGCTGACGTCTCAGAGGAGCCTAACAGACATGCTCCTGGGTACTGAGTGCTTAGTTCTGACTATAAAATACCTCCAACCCTGGCCGGCTGCTTTCTGTCCTCTCACCCTGCCATGCCCGAGACTCATACATGTAAGCTACACCTATGACTGGGTTTCATGAAAGCCCATCTCTAAATCCACAAACAAGCCATCTTGTATTTATACCTCCTGACTTCTAGAGTTTTCCTGCATGTTCATTGTGTGCCCTGCTAAACTGCAAACTCCCAGAAGGTAGAATTTATGTCTGATTATGGTTTGTATTCCCCAGTTTGCATATATTAAGCATTCAATATTCATAAAGAGAATTATTGATATCTCTTACATAAGGCCCAATGTGATACATTATATTTAGAATTTAGCACCAGGCATTTCTTCCCCAGAGAACACCGTGCCTTTTTGATGAATCATAATTATGTAAGCCATCATTTTTGCTTTCTTCTCCCCACCCCTTTCCTTCTTTCTACCTGGACTGTGAGGAACTACTTTTTAAAATTCTCAACTGCAGTATCTAAAGCATACCACAATTTTAAAGATACAAATCCTTCTTTCTCCTTTACATGGCTTTGAATTTTTAATTAAAAAAAAAACCCCACAAAAACCAAAATGACCAAAGTATATGCTCTGTATAGCAGTTACCTCAAACTCTTTTAGATACTGATATTAGCAGGATGTAATGCAATAAATGGAAAGCAAAAGCAGATATACAACAAAAGAGAAACAGTGAATTTACATCATGCATTCCAGATACCCAGTGGTGTGGACTGGTCCAACCCTAGAACCCGAAGATGGGCGCAAGCTACCTGGTCTACTTCACAGCAACGGATGTCTTCTAAAGAGACATTTGAACTCTTCTCTCTAGTTATCAGGCTACTGAAACAGTAGGTCCAAGAAATTAATTAGCCTCTGCCCAGGAATCTCTAGCTGGGAGAGGAAAGGTGGCAGTCCTGGAGGCAAGAGCAGGAAGAACTTGTCTTCTGGAGGAAGATCTATCTACACCTTGTCAGTTGACCTTGAAAGACAAACTGACCTTGTAGGGGAGACTTGGAGCTAGGACAGTGATAGGTGGGGCGAGGCCTTGGCAGGACAGCTTAGCTACACACGTCTCTTGCCTTCTGTTTACCGTCGCATCAAGATTCCAAAGATAAACTTGCAGTTTTATGGATCTCTCTGTCCACCTTTCCAATGTAGCTCTACTGGAAAAAAATACCTGCTTTGTGTTTTTAACCATCAATTTGGCTCTTTCAATTAGTTTATCAAAGACCGGTGGCCCAATCTGCTTTGTTGGGGTATGGGTTGTAACTCTACACTCTGTAACAGTACTGGACATACTGGGGACTTACTAAATTTTCTATCTAGAACATTCTTTCCCTAGCTTTCTACACAGGGTTTCTTCTCAACATTTGAGTTTCTGTGTTAGGTCTTCCCTGCTGATTCTCCCTAAGTGGGTTGTCCCTACAGGGTCCCTTTCTATGCCTCTCATTTTCTTCAGAGGAGTGCCTACCCACACCTCCATTGACTGATGCTCCCTTGATCATGACAGGCATTGTCTTTCCTGTCTATTGCTTTGTTCCTACTGCCCAGAAGAGGGTCTGACCTATCACAGGCACTGAACAAATATTTGGGAATGAGTGAACACTGAAGCATTTCCTCTCAGGTCACAGAGTAAACTATTTCCTTAGTTTGCCTAAGGACGGAAAGAGACAGGCACTGGGAAAATAGCTCAGCAGGGAAATCACTGAGATATTCATCCCGGTTTCCCGCAGAGACAAACTTCATGTGCATCTGTATAGTGCTCCACTCTGAAATAAAGGTTTTGCAGCTAAAATAAAATGTGCAAAGCATATCAACACAAATGGTAGTCTGGGTGCGTATGGAATCACATCCCTAGTCAGTCGTAAAAATGGGCATTAAATTTCTACTAAAAATCCAGTCCCTGTCACTGTATGTATGGTTCAGTCCATAAAGATGGCAGTCGGAAGGCACAAATGAGAGCAGAACCCATTCAAAATGTCATCATGTCAGCATCACCACTCCAATCATTAACATTGCTTAGACGCTCCATGCTCACCTGTGTGACTGGCATTAATTGGAAGCCTGTGTACCTCGCCATGTAAGGGTACACCTGCTAGATTCAAGGCATGCGGTGTTATGCCTTGATTGCCCCATTCCGCTCATGTGAGTACTTCATCTTTTTTCCCTTACAAAGTTCCTGCAAAGCCAAATTCTGAAGGAAAAAAATGAATACACTTCATTTATTTTAAAACTCAGCCAAATCATCTCAGGCAGGCAATAGAAAGGAAGAAGAGGCAAGTGTGTGCTGTAATAGAGCTGTATTTCCCCCCTGTAGCTCCACCATTAATTCCCAGACCCTCTGGCCACCTTGCTTTCAGAGGGCACCACCCTTCAAATCTTACATTATCTTGCCTCCTGTCAGCCATTCACTACTGTGGAAGTCATGCACTGTGGCATTCTGCCAATCAGCATTTTAATGTCGCTTCAGTTCGAACTGACTGTATACCTGGGAAACCATTTGTGGAATGGGAATCAGACTGAATCTACAGTTGGCCCAGCTATTTACATTTGGAATCCTTTGTTGTAATATGGATCACTAAGACTACAGCTTTTTAAGTAAAATTCCTAAAAACTTGAATCCATGTACTGATTCTCAGGTAACACTGCTTTATGTGACAAGGACTCCTCTTCCTGAGGCAGAATATGCAATGGAAAGAAACTGCCAGTCTGTGATCCCATAACATAAAGGTAATTTACTTTGTCCCTTAGTCAATAGTGCTGGCAAATCTAATCTCTAAACTTCACAAGAAATGATAATGATAACACTAGTAATAATAAATAATCATAATAACAAATAAATAAATAATGCTAAACAACTAGGGTAATGCATTGCTATTAATCTGAGTGGTCTCTTCTCTAAATGTACAAATTAACATCAATGAGTTGAATTAATGTGCCGTTGACAGGTTTGAATAAAGAAGTGGTAGGAAGAGATCACCAAAGACTACAGAGTAATAAAGAAAGGAAAACTTGGACCATAAAACAAATTATTCTACAAAAGGGACCAAAATAGAAACACCACATAGAATTAAGGGCCAGTTTTATTTAAGGGACCCATTAACCATCTGGAAAACATGCTAAGCAGCATGTTGATTAAATCAGCAGGCTGTTTCAAATGAGTTGGCTGGCTGGCAACTGGAAAATCCAAGGTGATAGGCTTAGAACTGTGCAGGGAGACTAGTGGAACAAGGCCCTGGCCTGCTTGGCTTTTCTGTGGTGGACCCAGCCTTGATGGTCTTCACAAGACTTTACTGTAGGAAACGAACACTTCCCTAGTTTGCAAGAGTTCCTCTTCATTTCTCTTCTAAAACAATACACCATCCAGGTCATTAGATGACAACTTGAATATTTCATAACCTGCACTATTTGTGGGCCATAATCTGGAGTTGGAACCTGATCAAACATTATTAACAAGTAACTCAATGTACTCCTCTGGCTTCGGTTCTGTAGGGGTAGGCTACTCCAGGAGATTTTCTAAATGGCCACTAGGGGGAGTATTGGACAAACGTTGTCCATCTGGGTACATCTGGGTAAAGGAGGGGGTTATGTTGTGAGCCCCTCAGACTCACAGAAAGGATGGGTAGACCAAAGGAGGAGAGGAAGCTCCTGTTCTTGGGTAAGTAATAACAAGCAGTGTTTTGGGTACAGACCCAAGTGTCTGAGAATAAACAGCTGATTGTCTTCTTGGGTTAATAATAAAAGACCAAAACCACAAACAAGGTGGTTTTCAAAGATCTGATATTTGGAGGGAAACAATGTCTCAGCTCATATCTTTCCCAAACTCTTGCCTCTTGTCAGACTCTTGCATGGAATAAAACCCAAACAAACTGCCTAGGGAACAAAGAGATGTAGTGACATCTTCAGTTTGGTAGGCTGTGCACAATGTTTTCTATGTTATTTTCCTTTATTCCATACTAAATTTCTTCATTTGCTTTAGTATCAATTTAAAAATATTATAATTTAGGGGTCTGAGAGGTGGCTCACCAGTTCTAGCGCACTGGATGTTCTTCAAGAGAACCTGGAGGATTCAGTTCCCAGCTCCCACAAGGCAGCTCACCACTGTCTGCATCTTCAGTTCTAGGGGAATGGATGCCTTCTTTGGCATCTATGGGTATCACATGCGTGGGGTGCATAGACACACATGCAGGGCTCTACATATAAACGTTTAAATTAAGGTCTTTAAAAAATTATACTACTGGTGAATATTTGAAGTATGCAAAAACAAAAAACAAAAAACAAAAACAAGAAGGTAAAACTCATGTGTGGTCCCTTTACTTAAAAATTATATGTTAGCATTATGGTTTGGTCTTCCAGAATTAGTTTTATGTTTATAACTACACAGTTGTGTGTCTGGATGAAATCACTGTATTTCTTTTATTTCTAGCCACAAATTTCAATATTATCAGCACGATCCCATAGTTTTATGAAACTCACATCTTAAGTAACAGAATATATATTCAACCTTTGTGGTTTTCTTAGGATAAATTCCCTCACTTAAAATTAAAGGTCAAAGATCTGAGAACATTGAAAAAGTTTGAAAGCTACTCCACGGATAAGATTGTATCCATCCATATGTGGAACAACAAAGTAGGAAAGGACTCTATTAAAACTTGTATCTTTCAGGGCTGGTGAAATGGTTCTGTGGGGGAGGGGCTCCTGCATGCAGGCTTGATGGCCTGAGCTTAAGTCTCAGATCTCACAAGGTAGCAGGAGACACCCAATACCCAAGAGCTGTCCCATATCCATACAAGTGCCATCGCATAGAAGTGACTGCACACACACACATACACACACCACACACATATACACACCACACACACATGCACAATATACACCACACACACACACACACACACACACCACACACATACACACACCACACACATATACACACCACATACATGCACAATATACACCACACACACACACACACACACACACACACACACCACACATATACACACCAGACATACACACACATGCACAATATACAACATACACACACACACACACACACACACACTTCTTTTAATGTGTGTTTTGCTCCAAATAGTATGTATTCTCAAATAACCTGTAGTTATTTGCTTGTGTCTGCACATATGCCTGCATATGCTCAGTGAGCATTGTCAAGCACAGTGGCATAGTGGCATCCACTAGAATGATTAATAATCTTTTAATCATCTCTTTATTTTCATAACTTCCATTATAAATTACTTGGTTTTTTTATTTGAAAAACTTGCCAATGTTTTATCTAAATTGACTCATTTCATAGGTGTGGATCTTGGATTCGTTCACTGGATCTTTTTTTTTTTTTTTTAATTTTCTATTGAGTTTCACACTCCCTCTTGTACCCTTCAGGTACTTCTATAGTTAGTTCCTAACATGAGTCCAACCTTAGTTCACCTTTTTATTATTTCTAAAAACCAGTGGCTTTAGGGTTATCTATGTCTGAGCTGGAGGCAGCTTTAGCTGTATAGGAGATTTTCACTGTCAACATTTTCCAAATGCTTTCTAGTAGCTGTTTGGTTTTCTTCTTTGATTCAACAAAAAATTAACTTTAGTCAAGTAAGTTATACATTTTTTAAAAAGCTGTGTGAATACTGAGTCATACTCTCAATATCTATTTATTGATACTTATCAACCACAACAATCTATATATTTGTAGCATAGTAGTGCAATTATTAATAAGTCATCACAGCCATATTTTGTTTCCTTATAGTTTAATTTTCACTGATATGTTGATGAACTGTATTATAAGCTAAGATTCATTTTTTAAAAAGATTTTATTTTATTTATTTCATGTATATGAGTACACAGTAACTGTCTTCAGACACACTAGAAAAGGTTATTGGATCCTGTTACAGATGGTTGTGAGCCATCATGTAGTTTCTGGGAATTGAACTCAGGACCTCTGGAAGAGCAGTTAGTGCTTTCAACCGCTGAGCCATCTCTCTAGCCCCTCAAAGATTCATTTGTATCTACTAGCTTGTACTTTAAAATCTATAAAATGACTTTTTTGCTTTTTAAGCATTTGGGCTTTATGATGTCCATATTACTCTTCAAATTTTTGTTATTTTCATTTGTTAGCTCTTCTCAAGGTGATTACTGTGTGTAGCAAAGAGTGATAATCACTGCTTTAAATACGGCCAAAATAAATCCCTACATATGTTTCTCTAATAAAGTCACGAGTGAAAGGCCCACTTTTAAAACTTCTTTATTCTCCTTTTGTGTTGACATTTGAAGGGGTGCTGTTTATATAATTATTTTAGAAAAATATATTCCAAGAATTCACTTTAATGAGTAAAGTACTAAAATGTTAGTGCATATTGAAAGGTGAAAAAAAAAAGACAGTTCTGCACAGACATGCTCACAAGCCAGCCTAGACAATCCCTTATTGAGATGATCCTCTTAGGTGATTCTGGATTGTGTCAAGTTGACGATTAGAACAATGCAACCAGACCACTATAGATGATAAGGACTATTGAGTTTGCAGCACATGTATTTCGAATTATGTTATGTTTAAATGTGGTCCCCATACACCCAAGTGTTTGAACAATCCTATGGGGGCCAGTGAGTGGACTGTGGTAGTTTGAATATGCTTCACCCAGGGAGTAGCACAGCACTATCAGGAAGTGTGGTCTTATTGGAGGAAGTGTATCAGTGTGGGCATAGACTTTGAATTTGCACCCAGGGCTGAAGAGAACCTCCTATTAGCTCCCTGGAAGACAGTCTCTTCCTGGCTGCCTTTGGATCAAGATGGAGAACTCTCAGTTCTTTTTTCAGCATTGTGTTTGCCTGCATGACTACTATGCTTCCTGCTGTGATGAAAATGGATTAATCCTCTGAAACTGTAAGCCAGCCCCAATTAAATGTTTGCTTTTATAACAAAAACAAAACAAAGCAATGCAACCCAATAGGCGAGTAGATTTGCTCTATTGTGTTAGTGATGTAGAAGACCCAGCCCAAAGGTGAGTGCCACAGCTTCCTAAGTTTGGCTCCTGGACTGCATGAGGAAGGTGAGCTCCCTGCTGAGGTTCGGCCTCAGGACAAATTCCAAAGCAGCAAGGCCAACTGACCATATACCTTCCAAACTCTGAATTTGCAAATAAGGCCATTCAGGTAAAGGTAGCACAGCCAGTCACATTTAAACCCAGGAACTCAGACTTGATCTTGACTGTTCTCCTGAGCTCTGCACTTAGGAATAGGAGAGACTCTGGGGAGCAAGAGAAATGTATCCTGATGGGCAGTAAATGAAAATGCAGCAATGAGAAATCATGAGCCTTAGGAGGTTCATCCGAAAGTTCATCAGAAGAAGCTACGCTTTCAGGATGACTATAGCTGTGTGCTAAGACAGCAGGATAAAGATTGCAGACGGCACAATGGGAACAACATGAACCATTCTCATAGCTCTGGAGGCTGGGACCCTGAGATCCATGTGTCGGGAAGGCTGGTTCCTCTTGAGGACTACGGGGAGACCTCGGGCCTTTCTCCTCAGAGTAGTAGCTGGCTGTGCTCTCCCTCCATGTCTTCATATTATCTTCCTTCTATGAATGACAGCCACACTTGTCTTTTGTATATAAACATCAATAATACTGAACTAGAGGCTATCTTTTGATTTCAATTTAACATAATCACTAAATATGATTATTGTAAGGTTAGGACTCTAGCATATCAACCTGTAGCATGCATCCAGATTACAAAATAGATTTTAAACATACCGCCAGGTGCTAAAACCCAAGGTACAGGTTTCTGCCAGTTCCAAAACATACAAGATGTCAGAGTCTCTTTCCTGGAAAGCTGCTCCTGAGATCCCCAGACCTCAGACCCCACGCTGGCTTGTAAACAAGCCAATTATTGAAGAATTTTCCTTTTCTGCATGACTAAGCCCAGAAGTTAAGAGACTACTCCTTGATAATCTACTATAAGGGCCCCATGTCTACCTGAGCTCTTTCTCAAAGTTTCAGAAAAACAGCTTTACAGAGAGTCCTGGGACTTATGGGACCCTTGATTTGCTGCTTGAGAAACAAACATTAGTATGATCTTGAACTCTTGAGGCCATGTATCAACTGCCTTCTAGAGTATATCACCTTTCTATTCTCAAAAAGCAAGGTGCCTCTTGGCTTTAGTTTCTGTTCTTGTGGATGTCACAAAATGTCCCAACAAAAGCAACTTAAACAAGAAATGTCTTGTGCTGACTCAACAGTCTAGGTTATAGTCTCTCATGAGAGGGAGTCACAGTAGCAGGAGCTGAGGGGACTGGTCACATTGCACAGTCAGAAAAGAAACTGGGCAGCAGATGCATACTGCTGCTCATCTCCCTCTCTCCATGTATGCAGTCACACAACCCAGGCAAGGCATGGTGTCATTCACAATGCATAGGACTTCATGCTTCAAATAATGAATTAAAGAACCCACCTCTGACCATGGATGCTTAAAGGGCCATCTCCAAGATGATTCTAGATTTGGAAAAGTTGACAATATACACTGACCATTGCATACATGTACATTATGTGTGTGTGTGTGTGTGTGTGTGTGTGTGTGTATTAAAATGATTTGCTGAAATTAAAACCATTTTAAAGAATATAATTTTTAGTATGTTTTAATATTGGTATTTTTATGAAGAAAATACCATGTCACACTTTTAAATGTAACTTGCATATATTCAATAATGACCAGAGGTCCATACTCACTCATTTAAAAAGCACAAATAAGCCCTTCTTAAACAGCTGGAAATTTTACAACAGTATTTTCCACATTCAACAACAATGTTTTTCTTTTTAATATAAAAATCCTGCTACTAAAGATTGACTGTCTAAATGATTACTGCTGCAACTATTAATTTTGCTCTGAAGCTAAAGCCTGGGAATAGGACCTAGGTGGAGACTAAAAATGGAGTCTTCTCATCCTAGGGCTTCCAGTACTTCTTTCTGTGTACTGATATTTACTCTTCATAAAATCCTACTGCCTGCAATGCCTGCCATATGATAATTTAAAAATCATATCTGTGATAAAAGCTAAAAAAAATGATTCGGGCAATCTTCTAGTAGATCATTGGATATGTAATATATCCAGCACACAGAAAACAAAAATCTTCTAGCCTCAGGCCATGTTTCTGTCTTCAGTCTAGTCTTGAAGCATGTGACAGGGATTAAGCTTATAAAGGACAGTTCTACCAGGTATGAGAGACACAAAGGCCACTAACAGTTGGTGCACTTGCTGCTCATTTATCTGCAGTGCTCAGACTTTGGGACAGGAGGCTTTCATGCCAACTGTCGCTTACACTTCTTTTCCGGGTGATATGGAATCACAACAGCTCTAGATCACCATGGCTATACATTTTCTTTCAAGACAGTTTTTAATGAACAGTTCTGACAGTTCAGCCAACTTTAGTATAGTGGAGAGCTTTGGGTTCATCCGGGCTTTATCATGTAGGCTGCTATGTAAAACTAACCTAGCAGATGCCTTGAGTTCACCTTCACAGTTTAATTTCTTGATTATTTGGAAGGGAAGGCAGAGGCAAGGACAGCTATTGGCCAGCTTGTTCATCTATCACTTTTAAGTTGGTTTCTAATTAACTCTTATCCGGCCCTATTTTACTTAGGTAGGTACTTTTTTTTTTCCTATTACTTAAGTGGAATGGAAATGAATGCATAAGCAAATGCCTTAGTGAATATATAAGCAAATGTGGTTTGTTGGACCCTTTTTTTTTCTCATCATAACCTCCATTCTGAGAAATCCGAAACATTGATTGTCTGAAAAAAAATTAAATATCAAGGTGGTATAATCCACGGGTATTCACAACCTCCGATCCTGAGGTTATGATACCTGATAAGTGGTTGATATTAAGCAAAGGCCAGTTGTTGAATAAACTAAGAGAGCAAGAAAATGTAAACCTTGCTCCTACTGACAGGACATGTCATTAATTTCTCTGGGGCACTCTTCCTGCCCTGTAATAAGGTAAAACCCTCCCCTTCCTGCCCATAGACCCACTGGGCCCAGCTAAGTGGGCCTTGGGCTGTCAAAACAAGGAGACTCCAGTTGTCTGCATGTCTTCTCTCAGCTCAGGCTTCCTTAAGGTCTAGCAGTTTGTGGGCTTGTATTAAAGAGATAAAGAGACATGAAAGAGTTTGATATCACCCCTTCTCCTCTCCTGACATATACATGAATCAGGGGTGGGCTGTATGTGACAGGTGAGGTAGGGAGAAAAGCAAGCGGGAAGAGGCCAGGAACCTGCTCACAGAACAACTGAAGGTGTGCCTTTCCAAAGCCTGACTCTGTCTTCAAGAAGAAAGGGACAGGTAAAGCAGGACAGCCAATGCTAGGCTATCAGATAGATTTATGGTCTCTCTGCAGACCAAGAACATGCTGACTTACAAATGGAAAAGCCACTGATCAGTGACTGCAGATCATAGCGTCCTGGAATGCCACATAGCATCTCCCTAGGAACACAAGCCTGTTTGATCTTGACTGGCTTCCAAAGTCAGGGAAGAAAACATCACCTGAGCTATTGCTGTTTGGACTCCACAAACAGGCGTCTAATAATTTTGCTGCAATAAACAAGGCCCAGTTGTTAGAAGACAGAAGAATTGGGGGGAAATAAATATTAAATAATATCTTACATTATAGTACACAAGACATGTGGCATGTGACACTCTAAACATTCGTGTATTTCAGTATAGTAGCAACATGAGACAAAATTACAGATTAGAGAGGCACTGATGGAGGAACCTAAGTCTTATCTGGTGGCTAAACTCCGATTTGACGCCATCATCTAGTCTAAAAGTATTATTCCAGCTCGGTCTGGGTGGCTTTCATTGCTATTAGGAGCAGAGGGCTTCTATATGGATGTACAAAAGACGATGTGAGAATGGAGAGTCTTCGATCATAAAAGCAGCCATTCTGCAACAAGGTGTGGACAAAGCGGCAGCTTCGTCCTGGGTGTGAGTGTAGTTGTCCCTGTTTGACCCAATACAGCACACGCAGGACTGCATAGCAACACTCACACAGACATTATCTTTCTTTAATTTTGTTGTTCTTCCTCTCTATAAGGAGTATGCCTTTGCTTCCATTTTTACAAGCAAGGAACCCAAGGTTCAAAAGAAATTACAAAGCCTATCTACATAGTTTTTGGGACATTTCAGAGATGGCAGTTGTTCCTGAAGATGCTTTCGGGGGGGGGGGGTGGAGGGGTCCTGGCCTTGGCAAAGATATCAGAACAAGACCCAAGGGAATAAAAAATGATGTTCTCATGCCTTGATTCCAACTCTCAGGCGCAGAGCCCTGGCACTGAGATGTCGTCTTGACCTAGGGAACATGAGTAGTGTGGTTGGATTTCAGAACCATTTTGATACCACTCTCTCTGTTCATGGTAAAACCTCTGAAATATGCATTTCCAGTGGTGGGTCCACAGGACAGGGCAGGCTCTACTATCTGTGCTGGGGTGTGGCCTGGGTAACTCTGCTTTGAAATGAGTTGCTCTGAAGTCCTTTGACTTGGGCTGCCAGTAGGAAGGTCCAAGTTCCATTAACTAATGAGTGCTTCTTTGCCACCAGGAGAGTGGATGGTAGAAATACTCCAGATGCTATCTTCAATGTTCAGGGGCAAGAATTCCAACTGAGTCAGAATGAAACTTCATTTCATTATGCTTCCAGGTCTGGGAATGATGCCAGCGAACCGTTTTCCTTGACAGGTCTCTCAGCACTTACAGCTCAAAGGCAAAGAAAAGAGAGCTCCCAAAGTGCCAGGCCACAGCCCTCCCTGTCAGACTGCAGTACCTCTACAGGTCAGCTGAGCAAGAGGATGAGGAAAGAGCTGACACCACCTTATCTCTGAAGCCCAGCACTGATGAAAATTCCCTGCTCCATGGCAGAGTCTTGACCAAGGCATTGGAGTAGAAAAAAGAGGACAGGAATTAAAAGTCTACTTCAGCGATTAGCCAATTCTGATTTCGGCTGCAGCTGGCATGATACTGTGTTAAGAAGGACTCCGAGGATCTAGCTAGGTACACTAAAAAAGATGGCTAGACTCACTGGAACATAGTGCAGAATATTCCGAAAATTTGACACCTATTTTGCATATAGATCATGAGGTCTAAACTTGCCTTTATCCACATCAAGATGCGGAAGAAGATAGGTCAAGTAACTTGCAAGAGTTAGCTAATAATCTAGAGGCATAACCTGAGGCCTTAGACTACACATTTGTGCTATAAGAACTAGTCTAGTCCTGGATCTCTCAGTTTGCTCAATCTAAAGCAGCAAATAAGTAGACTTTAGACAGTCTAGTAATTCTGAGATTAGTTTTGTAACACTAATTTTATGTGTGTGATAGACAGCTGTGTCTCGGTGCCTCTGCACTCACTTAAATCCCAAACCACTTTCTTCTATCATTTTAGCCCTTGACTTGGTCAAACACCAGCAGATATGCAAAGTGACTCATTCTGCAGTTAGAGTCAACCCTACCCTAAGTTTCCTTTGCCTGGTCTGCTGGTGCTGCCTCAGGGAAGAAGGTCCAGTCAAGCGGTAATGATAAAGAAGTCATAAGGAAAAACAATTCATTTCAACACATACCTGTTTAGTGTTGAAGCACAGTAGACATTCCCCATGGAGAGTCTATGCTACATGCAAGAGATGGAGACTTTGGGGTCAGAAGGTTTTCCTGAACTTCAGATATTATTGTGTCAGATGGAATTTTGTCCTTTTTGTGTAACTATAAATGATGCTCCTTATTTCAGGGAGGTGGGAGAGAACAGAGCTTAGAGTGAACTATTCTATTCTTCCAGTCACGAGATTTGGCTGAAACCATCCATTTGGGACATTTTCAGAGGGCTGAGACTAGGCTAAGAAACCTTATCAGTATAATTTTTACTTTATTATTAGAGAGTTTGACCACTCAAGGTTAGTTTACATTTAAAATATCTTTTTAAAGGAAATAGAGACCTAGGAAACATGGTGTTGAAGGTAAGAATTTTAAGACCAAGTCAATAAAGTCAATGCTTTCCAGCTAAACAAACAGAGGAATTGAAAAGGATAATAGCAATTAAACTGCTCTTGGTCTTCATTTGTACTCACCTTTGTAAAGAATCATGTTTGCAGTGGAGTTACCTTCTTGAGGATGGTTTGCATATAATTGAAATTAAATCCCCATTCTATCATGAACTGAGAAATGCTAGTGTTTCAATGTGTTTACCAAAGTTCCTGTATTAACATCTTAATCATCTAATTCAGATGTTTATGTTACTTGGGTCTTGGGGAGGCAATTCAGGCTAGGTAAGGACATAAGTGGTAGGGACGGCTAGATAGAGGAAGGTAGAATAGATCATGCAAGCTCTCTCATGTGATGGCCTCACCAAATGCTGGCACCTCACTGCACTTTGTAGTCTCTACAGCTGTGAAATTTATTTCTTTTCACCACAAATTACCCAGACTTGGGTGTTCTGTTGTAACAGCAGGAAAAGCATTATGACAAGGGAGGTATGGTTAAAGGACAAGATATTTAGGGACTGAAAAATGCTATAGAAGGAGCAGTGTTAAATTTTCAGCATGCTTTAATTTCTCATGCCCAACAGTGCAATAGAGATCAAGACATAGCTATATGGCAGATTTGCCATGTAGCTGATAAGACACCGAAAAGGGTAATGCTTATACATGTTTATGAAAGCCAGACCCCAGGCTCTGTTACCAGAGCGGTCTTCCAGACACCTCATGGAAGGAAGAGGGGACAGACACTGGAGCATGATGACTGGCTCACAGGAGTAAACGGCTCAGTGTCTGCTCAGAGTGCTAGGAGGCTCCAGTCTGAACTATGCCTCTGACCATGGTGGTGTCGAGGCTAGAATGACTGTGCAAATAAATTTCTATTTCATTTGATTTGGGCTAGTTTAAAATAAAAAAATAACAAACCCCCAAATCACCAGATACTCAATTCAGTTACTAGGAAATGTGTGTGGAATAACTTATGCATAAATCTGCTCTTCCCACCACAAATTTTAAGAAATGAAAACCAAAAATAAAAGTGAAAACCCATACTCAAATTGGGTTGGCCTATAAGAATTCAAAGAGAACATCAAAGATATAACATGAAAAACTCAATATAAATATTTGCTGATCATTTTATAGTTATACTAAAATGACATGTCAGAATAATGGGCTCAGTAATATCTTACTGAAACTACCTGATCTGTTTCTCAAGGTGACTATGAACAGTTTTTAACTCATATATAACTTGCATATACTTTGTATTGGAGAATGCTGGTCCATAAAGGTATCTGTCAACATAGTTTTTTGGTATTATTAAAACGCTCACACACACCTAGAAGGCATACTAGAATATTCAGAAAGCAAACCACGATAGACCTCCATCCCCCTTGGCATGGCAAGCTTCCTCACAGTACTGATCTTTATATGTTGAATGGGAAATTTTGACAAGGTCAATAGTTTTTATTTTTCTTCCTGGTCAGCTTACTTTTTCCCTTTCAGTCTTTATTAATGCATTTCCATTGTGGATGTTAGTTTATAAAACAGAAGGGGCGATGCTCTGTGGGTGTGGGAGAGGAGGATCAATCTGCCCCATGAACCCTACAATAAAGCAAACAGCCATCAGCTCCCCGAAAACTCTGTGAAATGTGCTTTGAAAACAGTTTTATCAAATGATTGCCGAGACTACTCTTCTATGTGGCCTTGGTTGCTTCATCAATGTGTGTGTGTGTGTGTGTGTGTGTGTGTGTGTGTGTGTGTGTGTGTGTGAGAGAGAGAGAGAGAGAGAGAGAGAGAGAGAGAGAGAGATTTTTAAGTTGGGCCCATTGCTTCTATTCATAGGTCTTCAGAAAGCTTCAGGTGATTCCCAAGCCTAGGACAAGCCTAGCTCCAGGCTTCCTGCTCCATTCTTACAACTGCTCTGGCCACTGCAAGTCATTCCTGGGATACACAAGCTAAGGGGATCTGGGCGATACTGGGACCCTGAAGCTTCTCCCCAGCAGCCAAGTAAAGCTCATTTCCTATATCACTGAATACAGTGATGTGCACATGGCAGCAGCTACACATCATACAGTAATATAAGGGAGCTACCCAAAGGGACACTTGGTGACAGTTCTTGCTTAGCTTACTTAGCTTGAAATGTGCTTCCTTGATGGTATTATCAGTCCTGCAACCAGCCATCTCAGAGTGCCATTTTCATTTGATTTAAATTGTGATGGTTGTTTAATTCAGCCATCAGCAGGCTGACTGCAATCAGACAGACTGACAAACTGACAAACACTTCTTCCCCATCTACTCACCTTCTTTCCATCTATAAATGCAGCACTTAATAAATCAGTGTATGAAACCAGGAACTTAACAGTTTTTAGAAGGATAAATCGGGCAAGTTCTATAATATTTTTGTTGGCCCAATATTTTCATCTATGAAATAGGCATTAAAAATAGCCCAAATTGGGCATGTGGCATACACCAGTAATCCCAGTACTCAGAAGTCAAAGGTAGATGGATCTCTCTGAGTTCAAGGCCAGCCCTGGTTTATAGAGAAAGAGAGACACTGTCTTTGTTCCCCCGACCCCTCAAAGTCCAGTTAGGCCCCTGGAGTGAGATTTCTAAGAGTGAGATTTTGCTAAATGGACATGTATCATACTCCCTGTTACTCTGTCTGTTTATTCCCCATGTTACTGCAACTCTCAGTTCTCATCAGAGAAGTTTCTTTATGCAATGGATGGCAACTAATGCAGAACTTCACAGCTGATTAAAGTGATGTGCATACGTGTCGTGAACACTCACCCACAAACAGGACATTTCTACACGTGAAACAAGCCCCAACCAACGCTCAAGGACATTGAAGAAGAGGGAGCAGAAAGACTGTAAAAGCCGCAGACCAGAGAGGAGCAGAGTGAGAGTCTCTTGTAGACATGCCACGACCACACTGTACTCCTGGCCTCACAGCAGCCGTGGCTGCCTGCACAGGATCTTCAAAGGAGCAAGCCAGTCAGCGTTCTTCCATGGATGGGGAGAGGCTCATGAGCCCCAAGCCCTAAATGATGAGCTATAGACAGTTGATGGCATTTGGGGTCAGAGAGTCGGTTTTCATGAGTATGTGAGCAGCACAAGCTGATTCAGATTATTAAAAAGACAGAGAGGATACAAAGTTGGGAGGGATTAAAGAGGTCGGGGGTGATCTGGGAGGAGTTAGCGGGAGGAGTGGGGGTGACTAGGAATAAAATACATTGTATGAAATTCCCAAGGAATTACTAAAATATATTAAAACAGGGATACTGTGAGGACCCCATTATCCTTCCATTTCTGAAGCACATTACACAGTGACAATCGAAGGTTAGCAATCATCTTGTGATCAATTTTATTACAATTGATGAGAAAAGTGAAGAATTGTTGTTCAAATTTTCAATACTTAATTTCAGGAATGAGATTTAACATGTTCATATTCTTTTACACTCCTACTGTATAACTTTATGCTCTTCAAAAGATTAACTAAATGTATTGTCTTTTACCTGTACCTTTATCTTTCCAATAGTCCATAGTCTATGAACAGCAGGAAGAAGCAATGGAAAGCAGCATTCTCTTTCAGGAATGAGCAGAATAGTCACCAGGCACGGTCTCCGCCCTAACACTGAAGGAACAATTGCAATGAGAATCCCACAACTCTGCTTTGTCAACAACTCACTGAGCTCAGGAGACAGAATACCATGGTAGCCAGGGCCTCATGCACACTAGGCAAGCCCTCTACCACTGAGCTGCAGTTCTAACCTCAAGACGTTTAATTGCAGCAGTGACTGATGGTACTGAAAACCTCATTCAGAAGTCAGCCTCACTGCTAACACCAGTAAGACTGGTGGAGATGGAGATGTAGTAGAAGTCAGTACCCACACTCAAAAAAAAAAGTTGACGAGGACTTTGTGCGTAAAAATTGTTTGCTATTCCCCAGGACAGGCGTCTCCTTCTCCCTAGAAACAGCTTGTTATCAAAGTGTGAGAGAATTATGCAAAATATATTTTCTTGGGGGCAGGTAGGAGGTGCATAGCTTTCTGAAAGAGTTCCAGGATCCAAAAATAGGTTGTGAATTACACTTTTAGAATTTCTCAAAACAGTTTTACTTCTTCCATAAAAGGCTGCTTTCTTCTCTCATTCTTGCCAACAGGTGCCAGCACTCCTTCCCCCCCCCCCCCCCCCATGTAAAGTGATACTACCGGGATAGATAGAGAAGGGGCAAAAGATAGATGGAGAATCACTTTAAGATGACTGTTCCTGAACACCGATCAACGAGAAACCAGCCTTCCTCAAACCTGTGCCTGTACTGAAGTGGGTGCCAGAGTGAGAAGCTTCAGGAAGAGTTAGCTCACGTAGAGAAATGCACCTCTAATCAGGTGGGAGACTCAATGCACTCCATGCATCTGACCATACGCAGCCTCAGGATCAGAGGCCAGCCCGCATGCCTAGAGAGGACGTCAGCAGGACAGGTCACTGCTCTGCTTGATGACCAGGTCCTCAGTGCACTGTCAGCCACAGTCAGGAATTCCTCCCTGTCGCCCAACATCAGTCTGTTTCTCCAATGGACAGAGCAGAAGATCTGTTCGATCCAGTGCCCTCTCCCAAGTCTCAGACAAGCAGAGCCCTCCTATTTCCTTTGTGTCTTTATCAGTCTATCACAGATTCCCTCTCTGGACACAGCAATTTCCATCTTACCTCCATGTGAAGAGCCACAGCACGTTCAAGCAAAAGGACATTCATCTAGAGGTTCTAATCACCGCATTCCCATGTACCACTATTTTCTTTATAAATTCAATGATGATGCTTTATTCCCCACTGCCATAAAAGATTCCAAGGATGCCACAGCACTTTCCTGACATAACATTGGAAATCACATATATAAAAAAAGCAACAGTCATGAAGCCTCAAACATCAGAGACGAGAGAACAGATCTTAAGCAGAGATGGAAACTCAAGTTCAGTCCCGGTCTCTGCATCCAAGCTGAAGGCAGCACCTTCCCTCTCATGCTTGCCAAGATCATAGCTCCTGTGGAATTCTGCATTGTGCCCAGGCTTCTTCCTGACATGTATATTTTTAAGTTTGCGGCTAGAAGGTCTGCCAGGGCAGTGACCTTTCCTCTCCCTGTGCTGATCTTCACTGCTCATTCACAGTACTGCTCTCTTGCCTGCCTGTGACTACTAAACACGGCAAATTTCATGACTAGTATCAGAAAATTAAACCCCAAGGAGCAGAGCAACAGCACAGAGCATTCCGGCTCTGGTACAGAGCCAGTGCTTAAACATAACTTTGCAACCCCCCTGGGTTTCCGAGGCTGGAGAGATGTAACACAGAGTCCTTTCACACAGGCTTTCTGACTGCTAAAATCTTTCTGCCCGCATCTCAACTCATCTCTGAAATTGATTTGAAAAGCAGATTTCAGTTTGGACACTGGTTTCTGAAAAAGGGCAAGGACATGACCTAGCCCGGTTGCACATTTCTGAAACTGAGAAGAGCTGTACACGGGGCAGAGATGCTTCCTTCTGATGCCAGGGTTCTGAAGAGTGGCAGCTCATTCTAATACCATCTCTTCTCAATGCAAATGTCAGCTATACAACCTGGCAGCTTCAAGCCCTGTACCCACGCCGTTTCCTCCCCTTCATCGCTCCACAGGGTTAATTCTTACTAATGTGGTTTTAAACACATTGTCTTTGAAATGCATCAATACCCAGGGGGACAAGACACAACTCCACTCCTCACACTAATCCTAACTAGATTGCCAGCATCCAGATATAATTTACAGTCAACTACAAATCCGACCAGAATCAAACAAAGCAAGAAGCCTTTTGAAATAGTCTCCCATATCATGGGAACCTTTGCATGGGTGTTCTTCCATGTGCTCCTTTCAATTCGGCTTTCTTGGCAGACAATAGAACAAAGCTACATTCTATCTCAGCCTGCTAACACCAGTGCACAGATGTGTAAGACAAAGATTTACTCACCAAGCTTCCGTAAGTCCATCGTCCCCAATGACATATACTGCTTCTAAGCTGCTGCCACAAATATGACTTAGAGTCGTGCCCCAGTAGGACAGTGTGCTGGAAGACCAGATGGTTCCCCAGTAAGCTTGTTCAAGAAACAGGTTTCCAGTTGAGCCATGTGAACAGAGACCCGCTGCACACCTTCGAATGGAATACGCTCCAAGCCCAGAAGAATAAGCATGTAGCTTTGCTTATGTTTATGGAGCTGAAGCCCAGGGGTGCTCTGATTGGCAGGAGTTGTGGAAAGATCAGCCAATCAAAGGGAGCTTCCATTTCAGGGAAACTCCTGCTCATTTATTTAGCATCTTCAGAGATCATCGGCTTTTCTGGGAAGAGCTTTTTCTCTGATCTGATAGTATCACAAGGAAAGAGATCACTTGCAATTTAATTTCTTACAATCTTTGTCAAGACACAAATAGCTCCCCTTCTTAGTTCTCCTTGGTACCTCTACTTTTTCCTATGAAGGGCTGAAGAAAGAGAGGGAAAGAAGAGGAACAAGAAGGAGAGGGAGATAGTTCGCATTCATCAGCCTCCACCTTGGTAGGAAGGAGGATGGGGGGAGTGCCAGGGCTCAATAATTACTGATTCTGTTGCCATGGAAACAGACTGGCTGCAGCGAGTTGGATTCGTGTAGAACATCTGCTGCCAGACCCATAATCAACTACAATCTCATCTCTGCCCCCCTCTACTTTTATTTGATTGTAATGCATACTTCCACCTTCTCTCCACTACAGTTTCTAGACAGAAATGCTACGTAACCGCCTTGCTTTGTAAAATACAGCATGTGCTTCAGGAATGCTCACATACCTAGAAACACACACACACACACACACACACACACACACACACACACACACACACACACACACACACACGGAGAGAGAGGAACATTCATCCTAGCAGGGGTCCCAAGAGAGGATCCACAGTCTGATTCCAACTCAAGATGCAGGTGAACCTAAGCAGACTCCACTCCTAATTCAAATCCGTAGAAACTTCTAACCTAGCAGACGGGTGGGGTATCTTTAAATCATTACATAATAGCCCTGGAAAACCCCAAAGAAAAGTTTGCACTGGTGCCTCTCGCAAAGTGTCTTCTTGGTTTCTAGCAAGCCTTTAAATATTGAGATGGCTGAATCAGGAGGATTTTGTGAGCACAAAATCTTTAGGTTAAGCTCTCTCCTGCATCAGCATGTCACCAAAGCACCTAGGACATGAGCAACCTTCCTTAATTTTTTCAGCACGTTTTCATCTCTCCCATTTCTTTCCCTCCTGCTTGCTTTAAATTCTCCTGGTTACACACATGGCATGATCAGAATTAATGTCGGACGCTGCATGTGCTGCTGTCTGCTTTAGCAGCAGGGGCCGCCACTGAGCAATGAATGTCTGCATGAATGGCAGGCACTGTCAGGTTCCTTAGAGGGGAATCTCACATACATGCCTACATATGCAGAAAATGACAGACATGAAAAAAGCTATGCTCCGACATACATGTCTACATATATAAAGCATGACAATCATGAAAGAAAGAAAAAAAAGCTGAGGTCTAAGCGGATCTGCTGTCACTATCAGCATCACCATATCCTCAAGGCAAACTGTCTGCTCCACAAAGGTCTTTGTGGTCATCACAGGAAGCGTGCTTTTGACAGGGCTGAGACTGAGATGGCTCACTGCATGTCTCTGGCTCTGGCAGCAAGGTGACTTACATGCTTAGCACAATATCCTCTATTCCTGAAGAACAGTAGTAGCTCTGAGCTCCCTTTATTCTTAAAGTGAGAGTGGTTATTGGCCCAAATCCCACTTTCCATGGTGTTCAGCTCTGTCCTATGATCACACTGAAGACCATGGACCCTGATGTTCCTCTTGGTCTCTTTATATCTGTGAACTTAGGAAAGAATCCTCACCAAGTAGATCCACTACTGGCAATTTTCTCCACTGTTTTCAGATGTCTGGGGCTGTGGACAGTGCAGCTTTTCTGGTCATCAGCCTTGCTGATTCCTGAATTCTAAGGCTGCAGGGCCTACTCTTACCCTCTTACCTTATTGAAAACTTCCAAATATCCAGTTTGTTTTATGAAGAAACGTCATTCCACCCAGATCCTCCATCAAACAAAACGCAGTCTTTTTCAGCTGCTTTTTACTATGTCAGGAATTTAGGCTGTGAAACAACTAAGTGACACAGCTTCTGCCCTCAGCTCTCAGCCTTGAGTACAGCCAACTAATATAATAAAGTGTACCTGTGGGTCTGCAGGAGAGATCTGAGCTATATGTGCAATGAGCACAGAAAGTGGGTCTGACCTGGTGAGGCCAGGAAGCATATCTAAGAAGCAGTGTGATCTGAGCCAGTCTAACAAAGTACCAAAGAATCAAAGTTAATGATCTGATATAAGGAACACACCCACACAGGGCTTGTGCTAGGAGCTTGGCATCTGGGGAAAGTTGGAGGAATGTACATGAGACTAGTTTCATTGAGGACCAGAAGGGTGGTATGAGGCGAGGCAAATGGAGGCCTAGATACCAGGTGAAAGGTTGGGTTTGTTTGTTTGTTTGTTTGTTTGTTTGTTTTTTCAAGACAGGGTTTCTCTGTGTAGCCCTGGCTGTCCTGGAACTCACTCTGTAGACCAGGCTGGCCTCGAACTCAGAAATCCGCCTGCCTCTGCCTCCCGAGTGCTGGGTGGGATTAAAGGCCTGTGCCACCACTGCCCGGCTGAAAGGTTGGGTTTTATTTTATAAGCAATGATAGCCAGTTATGGAACTCCATTAAATGACTTCTTGCTCACCAACATATTAACTTGGTAGCTCCTCAGTTGAGTTCAATGATTTACCAACAGAATATCAGCGTGATTCAAATAATCTATTCCAGGATATTCTTAATTTGTTGGCTTGGTCAGATAAGCAGGACTAAGCTTATATCACTGTGGGAACCGTCTTAAGCATCTCACCCTGATTAACCAGGTGTAGTCCTTACTGAGAACCTGAGAAATAGCGCTCTCCTTATTATGTAGGTGGATAAGCTGAAGCCTAACAAGGTTAAATACCTTGACCACAGTTCCAAAACATTAAGGGGTAGAGCTGTTATTTGAACTAATTTCAGTTTTTCTAAGTGTGCTCCATGTCAACCATCTGTATGAAAGTCCTTATTCAAGTGCAGATTTGGGGTTTCACTGCCTCTTCTAAACCAGGACTTTATGAAACAGGCTCCCAAGAACTTGAGATGATTCTTAGAAACAACTCAGCTGAATGATCACTACAGACATGCTTGCACAGAGAAAACAATGAGCCCCAGATTAGTTTTCAGTGTACATTATGCAAAAGGGCATTATATTTGAAAATTGGTGTGTGTGTCTCACTATTTCAGGCCACCTTCAAAGACTCATTTTTAGAAAAAAACAAGGTCAACTTTATCTTAGGGATTGCAAATGCCTATTGCATCATATGGCCTAAAGTGAGCTGAGGTGAGTATCCAGTATCCCATGGTGCCCTGTAGCTGCTCTAGTGAACAGGCTTATGAAGAAGCATGAGGATTTCTAGATGCCTCTAGATTTCGGGGGGGGGGGCAATGCAGCTTTTCTATCAATCAGCATTGCTGATTCCTCTATTCTAAGGACACTGGCCTACTTTTACCCTCTTACCTTGTTGAAAACATGCAAATATCCACTTTTTTTTTCCTCCTTTTTTATTTTTGATACTTTATATACATTTCCAATGTTTCCCCTTTTCTGAGTCTCCTCTTTGGAAACCCCCCATCCCCTCCCCAACCCGCCTCTAGGAGGGAATTCCACCTCCCACCCACCCGCCCACCCATCCCCATATTCT
>CM052714.1:37439068-37458224 GCA_028551405.1 Uromys caudimaculatus
CCCCTTTACTGAGGCCTCTAACATCCTCAGGCCCAAGGGCCTTTCCTCTCCCCCTGATGGCCATCGAGGTCATCCTCTGCCACATATGTGGTCCAAACCATAAGTCCATCAATGTGTATTCTTTGGTTGGTGGTCCAAACTCCAGGAGGACCGGGGGGGGGGTCAGGTCCATTGACTCTCTTGCTCCCTCCATGGGGCTACAAATAATGCAGAAACATATTGATGCTAAAGGCAGAGAGGATTTTATACCAGCCAGTTAACTCTTCATCTCCAAACCGGTTTTTGAGTCAAACTGCAAAGTTAGTCAGCTACTATTTCTAAAAAGCTTCAGTTCCGCTTATCTGCTCTTATGTATGTATTCAAAGGCTTGCAGGGTAAGCATGTCGACTAACTTACCTACCCATGGATCTAGTTTAGAAAGGCAACCAGTTTTCACCGATATTTCCAAAGGGGCTCTTCCTAAGGCATAGCCCTCTAGGACACGTCCATGACTTTCTGTGGAGTCCTGTACCATCCTTAGATCACAGGTTGGCTGCTCTTTTAAGGTACCTGGTCTTCATCATCCTCTCTAACTTGTGGGATGAGAGGGGCACACGCAAACTTTCAGAACTGCTGTTACATATCAGAATTAGAGTCCCTGGGCATCTTCATCAGTCGGACGATGTCTCTTTCCACTTGAGCCACACACTGAGCCCATGTTCTTTGCTCCACCAGGGGTAAGCATTGCCAGTACCCTAGTCCTACATTTTCTTGGGCACATTCTAAGTTTGATTTCTTTCCCAAACTGTGACTTATATATTGCATCAAATCTGACATAATTTTTTTTTTGTAATGCTTTTAAACTTTACAAACTAAAAAAGTTCTTTTAGGTGGCAAACTGTTTCCCCACACACACACTCAAAACCATTCTGTAACTTCGACAGAATGCTTTCTAAAGTAACATTAAAATTTACAAAAAATACCTTATATTGTTACATTAAGCATTAAAAGCTGGAAAATGACAATTCTATCCATAATAAAGAAGTAACAATGATAACAGTCAACCCATCTGCTTTCAACCTCTCTGGCCCAATCATGTTTCTTCTCCATGTGCAGCATCTACTTCATCCAGGCACATGTGAGTCACTATAATGAGTGTGATGGTCAGGACCTCACCGTGTAAAGTACAGCTCGGTTGCATGGCTCTTTCTGTGGGTGGCTAGTTTGCTGTATAGAGTTTTGAGGGAAAAGTTGAGTTTAGATGAAATTCCAAACAAATAGCATGTATTTCGGTAAGTTCATTTTCAACCACATCTTTGTATGTGCTACACACACACACACACACACACATACACACACCACTCATATACACCCCCCACAGCACACATGCATATATCACACACATACACACACACCTTGCATATAACACACACACACACATACACACACACACACACAAACTTGAATTCTAAAACAGAACCAAACTGACTACAGCTTAAGCTAAACCATGTTTATAAAGCTAAGTGCTCAGCAAGGAAACTCTGCCCAAATAGTTATTACTGGCTTGGTTCACTTGGTTATCTCATTCCAGAGACATGGGCGATACAGTTGGCCAGACATTTGAGTTGAGTAGTACAATCTTCTCTGATTACTTTATATAATATATTTTAAATACAAAACATATGCAAAATTTTAAGTAAATACATCAGGATAACTTTTTAATCTCACGAGAACAAGATCAGTAGCTGCCCATAGAATTATTCCATACACGGATAGCTGCTTGGGTTCTCACATGGAAAAATGGTCATGAACAAAACATACAAAACCTGATACTCCACCACTGTGTCTTTAGGTCCCAAGCCAGAAAGCTCTTTGAGACAGGGCTAGGCATCTGTAGGTGCACAGAACTATCAGCAAATAAATGTGCACGTTTTTCACAAGCTAATATCATAGTCTCCATTTACAAATGGAGATGGTGATGTTCAGTATAATTAAGTACCTTGTTTTTAGCAACTATCTAATGATAGGGGACTGTCATGACAAAGACTCAGAAATGTGTCTGAGGAGACAGCACCCCATGGCCTCAGTACTGCAGAGCAAGCTGCCAGAGCAGGGTCCCTCTCACAGTGCCAAATTATGCAAAATAAGGCTTTAACCTGGTGATATCTCCTCAGACTTTGCTATAATGATATTTCCCTAAAAAATGTCTAAAGTGTAGGGAAATTCTACAAATTCTGTGAAAATAACCACATCCACAAAATACAAACCCATTTTACAACCTGCATTCCTTCATTCCTTTTCCAAGACGACAGGCAACTTTCACTCACAGGGTTAGGATACAGTTAGGGACATTTGGAGCATGGCAGACGTGACAAAATAGAATGGGCTTACCTGAAGACCATGGGAAAGAGGAAGGGAAGACCTGCCTCACGTGACATACTTCTAACAATCCTGAGTGTCTTAGAAAGGAAAGCTGGGAAAATTCAGATCTCAGCATCTTGCCAATTCAAATTTTCCAAATATGCTAGGGAAATGTGTCCCAGAATTGAATGCTGGAGAGAACCATGCCAAAAGGAGGGAATGAAAATACCTACATTCTCAGTTCAATGTTGCCAAGTGAGTCCCTTGCAATATGGTGGCAAAAGCCTACTGGGTCACCAGGAAGGTACTCTATCCATAGTGCAAAATGCAAACAGCTTTTGTGCCATTGCGAAGAGGGGACTTTGGGGCTCTCACTACACACCAGTTTCCAGGCCTTTGTTGGAGTTCACCTTTTCTTATCCTGAAACATATCAATTTCCCATAGAAGCAATTCCATCTTTTCAGGAAGAAAACATTAGTTTTTGATACTCTCATCCTGAAGACTACTCTCTTCCAGAATGTTAGAGATTAAATCTTGGCTCACTCTCTCATGAAATGCTTAAGCACTAGAGACAATTGCTTCCTCTGCTTTTCTGCTTCAGATTGACAGATCTATCAGCACATCAACTGGCTAGATGTCTGTGCATCCTGATCTCTTGTCACTGCATCAGAGCATGGTGGGCATGAGGGAAAGGTGAAGAGTGCTGAGAAGAAGAGGAACAAGAAGCTGGAGCAAGTAAGTGGACTTCCTCTCCAGCCAGCAGGTAAAGACTGCTAGTGCAGCACACAGGAGAGAGTTAGGCAGCCAGAATCGGGGAGGTCATGTGACAGATGTAGACGAGGATAGACAAAGCAGACGGGTTTGCAACAGATCCAACAGGTCTGCACAGAGTAAGGTATAGAAACACAGTGGGTGGGGCGTTCCACAGAGCAAAGTGGTCACCTATGAATCTAAAGTGACTTATAAAAATTAGTTTGTTTAGCCGGGCAGTGGTGGCACACACTTTTAATCCCAGTACTTGGTAGGCAGAGGCAGGTGGATTTCTGAGTTCGAGGCCAGCCGGGTCTACAGAGTGAGTTCCAGTACAGCCAGGGCTACACAGAGAAACCCTGTCTCAAAAAAAAAAAAAAAAAAAAAAAAAAAATTAGCTTATTTGATCTTAACCTTCTGTAATGAAAGTGGTTATCAGAAGCTGAGAATATCACAACTCTCCGTGTGAAGTTGCATTGAGTAGCAGCAACTGTATACTGCAGAAGCACAATCAACAGTGTGCTTGTACACAGTGAAGCACTGTTGTCCTCACTGGGTCAAGCTGCTTGTTCTCTAAGCCCAACCTTTCTCTGCTTAAAATGACCATGTGGCTTCAAACTGTCCCTCATCCTACTTTCAGTTAATGACACCTGTGCGTCACGACCCCTGGACAAATGCTGTGGACTCGTTACGCCTGACTCTTACAGGGAACAGGCTCTACAACCTCGATTGTACAGGAATTAAATTCAGATACGACATAATCTGATTTTATTACTTTGCTACTCACTTGCATATTTAAGTTTCTAACTTCAGAAAGTAGTTATCAAGTTGATGATGCAGATAAAAAATTGACCCCGTGGGTGATATGTAATCCGCTAACATGCGATGCAAACGTGACCCTGCCTCTATCAAGTCATCCCAGGGAGAATATGAAGCATAGTTTCCAAAAAGCTTGTCTCCAGTTCTACCAGCACACTGACAGGCGTGAGAATTATGGAGCAAAGAGCTCAAATAATCACGAGTGTTGAATCATCGGTGAATGCTCCTGCTTGCGCTGTTGTGGAATCTATTTTATACTAGACATCTTGGCTCTTCAGAAAATACACTGAAAAAATACATCTCAACGAAAATTTAGTTTGAAGTAAGGTGTCTTTGCTAAACTAAATACTTAGAAAGCACCACTAATGTGCTCTCATGTGCTGCCGAGTGCTGCTCTCGAGGCTTCGCAGTCGGTGTCTGGAAGTTAATAAAGTTCAACTGATTGAATTTTTCCTCTTGTATTCCATTATATTTCATACTTCTCCAACTCCTTGCAGACTTTGCTTTTCCCCACTGTGCTCTGAGTCATAGGCCAAAGCTCTCCTAAAAGTCGTTCTTTTTATAACTTTGGGTGATTTCTGTACAATGTATGCACTATTGATTTGTCCATGTATTTTACTGTGAAGTTACGCCCACCCAATACTATCCCAGGAACCCTTTAGAACTAAATGTATTATCTAAACCGCAGAAGTACCTCTAAGTACCTGGCAGAGGATGCTCCAGGCACAGTACAGAGCTTTTGGGGTACTCTGTTCTTCTCCCCAGCATCATGGACACTTAGGAGATGAGCACCTCTAAAAGCATTTTGGGGATTTCCCCCTCCCACTGCTGCACTCCACCCTGAGCAGGAGAAGGGGCTTCTGGGATGCACTACTGACCATGCCCCACAGCACACACCTGGATCTTCTATAAGAAAACCAAGTGCTCTTAACCTCTGAGCTCTAGCCTCCATCCCACCCCCAAGAGTTTTGAGTATGGAGAGATCATGCATAAACTCGTGTTTTTAAAAGATCCTTCTGGACCCCAGGGACAAGACAGTTTATGGATGGTCTAAGTCCAGATTGAATAAACAACAAAAAGCACATCCAGTCTGCAGAAGACATGGAAGCTGATGCAGAGTCCCAGCACCAAATGGGAGATGGCCCTTTGTCCAATACTAGCAGGATAGTAGGATTAAGGGACCTACTAAAATGAAGTTAGAAAGTCAGATCAACCCACAGTTTGAACTAAAAAAGATGAGCTCTTAGAGTTAGAAAGCACTAAAAGCTAACTGAGAGGAGAATAAAGCAAGACTCATTTAGACTCAGTCAGTTTGAAGGGTCTGTGGACTAGCCATGCAAACAAAGTTCAGGAGACTTCAGTTTGTCTTCCATTAAAGTCAAGGGATTTTGAGTGGCCAGGAGGACATGATACAAAATACAATAACAACAAAAGGGTAGACCTAGGGAATGTTTGTGCTAAAGAGGTCAGAGGAACAGTGGCAGCGTTGCCTGAGTGTAACATACCAAAGATCCCAGGATCACAGAGGTGGGACAGCCATGCTTTAGAGCAATGGGATGGGACTAGCTCTTGGGAGAGATCTCCTGACCGGACATCCAGGAGCTGAGGAGAGCATTAGAAAATATTGTGTAAAGATTGGGGTGACTTGTCTACATATTTTGGATGAAGAGAAGAGATCAGAGTAGGGGAGAGGCAAATACGCATGGTGATGTAAGTTCTATGATCTGCCATGTCGACCTTTTTTATTAGAATTTATTCCAATCTTACATTTAGAATAACTGTACAGCTCCAATCCCATTTTTGTCTCTGAAATGGCATGTGTTGAGGAACAATGTCCTCTGGGCATAGGATGGCCCTCCAGGGGTCTCAGCATCATTGATTAGTGGCATTCCACTCACAGGCCACTGGGCATTTTAACTTTCTCTAATGGAGTTGGGGGAGGAGCCACAAGACCCCACCTCCTTTGGGAGATATCTATGTAGTTAACAGTTTCTGGGAGTAACAGCCCTTTCTTTGGTGGTTTACACATAAATTATTCATATTTCTGTAGGCACTTCGTACCTATTTCCCCATAAGAAGCCCCAATTAAACTCATTGCTTTACCAAGCTTGATTTTCACACAATCATTTCTTTGTTTGTTGTTGGTGCCCTACCTTGGGTAAGTGGACGTCTGTTTATGATGTGCACTTATGAAAAGCTAAGCAACAGCATAGCATGCCTTTTCTGACTAAAGAGTTTTCTCAGTGTTAAATACACATGACTGATGTTGAAAATAATGCTAATTTTTAGTGTAGTTGTGGTGCTGCTTATCTTTCATTTTTCTAAAAAATTATGCTATTAACTGAAGTGACAATAATTACTTCATGTGCTCCATGTAACCCTTCTCAGTGTAGGTTGGTCTCGGCATGTGTATGTGTAGCGTGGATCCTTTTGGCATATGTGCACTTTGTAAGCCACCATGAGACAGTCTTCACAAAGAAAGGCAAGTGTCCAAAGGGGTCGAAGTGCTGCAAAGAAACCTGAATAAATAAATGCCTGAAATTTGGAACGGTTCACCAGAAGTCTCTCTGCACTTGACAAAACTAGTATATTTTGTGACTAAAGAGATTTTCAAGGGCCAACAAGGTATGTGATAACCAGACTTCCCCTCCTTTGCTGGAATATATTTTTATCGAGTGTAGGATGGAGTTTTCAGTAGATCAGTAAGTGAAAAGGAAAGAAGGTGGATGAAGGTACAGCCCTTTGAGGATGCCTGGCTTGGAGTGATGCAAGTGTAAGTGGGGGCTTCAGTGTATTCATATGGCACTGAGCGGAAGATATTGATGATGCAATGATTAAAACCGATAACTGGCAGAGCAGCATCCAAGAGCTGGCCAAGGGGCAGGGGTAGAATTCAAAGCACAGAAGAGCTGGCTGGGCAGTCTAGGGACACAAGCTCTACTTGGGAGATGGGTGGTGAGTGCGGATGATGGAAAGATATGAAGAGACCTGGGGTAGGACCATGCTTCCCCACGCCACCTCTGAGACCCTTACATTGCCAGAAGGCAGTGCCTGACATACTGGATGAGCCAGAGAGAATGGCTACTTCTGTGTTTCAAACATTTCTGAATACTGGCCTTTCAGGTGGTTCCATCTCAGTTGACCCATTTAACACTCACAACCATTTTATTAAGGTTTATATTTGACAGATTAAACAGACAAATAACAAGACAGTTAATCACCCAAAAAGGAAATGCTGGAGCTAGAACTGAACCCCATGACATGGGCTCAGAGTCGGTCCTGCTAGACTTTACAGCAATTTCTTTAGTCAGTTAAGTAGTCACAGAACAAGGTACATGAAAAACAAAAGGGTACCATGGAAAACTCAGGATGGGAATCCGTGGTCAGTTCTGGACGGTAGCCACCTCCGCTCTTATGTGACACACAATTATGAAGTTGAACTATTTCACATTCCTGTGTTCTGGAAACATGCATACAAGTATGTATTTTTAAAAAAATGCATTTAGGGGTGTGTGTGTGTGTGTGTGTGTGTGTGTGTGTGTGTGTGTGTGTGCAACAATTAATGAAAAAGGAGGCCATGAATTTGAAAGAGAGCAAAGAGAGATATATGGGAGAGTTTGTGAGGAAAGACAGGAAAGGGGAAGATGTTGTAATTATAATCTCAAAAATAAAAGAAATAACTTTTAAACTGTCAGGTATAAGACAATTTCACTGGGTTCTTTCTAATTCTCTGTTTACGAAATCTTCAAATTTCTCTTGGATCCTCAGTAAAAGGATAGGCAGGGGAGGAGTCAAAGGCTGAGCGAGGGAGTGACAGCATTAGGTCTCCTGCATCAGTTGACTCTGCTGTAAAGTGACTTATAATTTGAAAATTCTAGTGACTACAACACTATGGTGAACTCCATCCTCTAAACACAGGTAACTTTTACTGATAGTCTTTTTCTGGTACATGCATAAGTAAACTTCTATTTATCTGAAAAACTTAAAAAACAACCATACATCGCTGTTATCTGTTCAATTACGGCTGGGGGGCAAACAACCTGCTTATTCAGTGACCACAGTTAAACAAGCCACACAGTCTTTGTACCACACCTGAGTTCATTGGCATGTCTATGTCCATTGCAAGCAGATTTTCCATCAAGATAAATTACGTACATAGGAGCGGCACACCTGGGAGATGCATACCTTTTGTGTCCTTCTGCTTTAAGGACACATTGCAGCCAAGAAGCCTTCAGACAGAATTCCATGCTCTGTGATTCACAAAATGGAAAATCTGGCATTCTATGCCAATGACATTTCCTTCTGTGGCAGTTCAAGCAGCAAAAAGCCATATGCCACCCACTTCAGATATAACCATGCCATACCAATGTGTATGTGAACTAGAATAAAGAATATGGGAACAGCGCCCATCCAAGGAACCTTCCACCTCCAGTTCTGCCTAGACGCAAACTGCATCTTGAGGGATCTTCTGTATTATGCCACTCATGGGATAATGCAATGTCCCCCTAATTTAAGAAAACTTTGGAGGCAAAGGTAAGTCATAGTGGTGTGTGTGTGTGTGTGTGTGTGTGTGTGTGTGTGTGTGTGTGTGTGTGTGTGTGTATGATGAGTTTAACACACACTCCTGTTAGTCATCTGGGAAGCCTGACTCTCACACTCACATTCTCAGGTCTGCTTGGTTATTACCCGTAACCTCGAAGAGATGGACAGCCAGAAGCTGCATTTGTCCTCTGCCCTGGAAAATCTCTTGACAGCTATCTTGGGAAAGGATAAATGCTATTATTGACATTATTTCCCCTCAATAGCCCGAAAACACGACAAATGGGAGACTAGAGGGTTCCCTGAATTGCCCGCATGTGGGGGTTAAGCATGACTAACAATGATATAATCAATGAGTGTGGCTGGAAAAGAAGAGCACACTTCCAACTGTGCTACTTGGAAAAGAGAAACTGAGTTTATTTTGCAGTGGGTCGAATTCTCTGAAGGTTTTCATCACTTTACATAAGCTATGCTGGGAGGAAAATGATTATTACTGTGACTTTAATTAAGTAACAAATGGCAAAGTTATTTGATATAAGTCTCTCAAAGCATTGATATCTGAAGAAGACATTGTGAAGGGTAGATTTAGCAGGATTTACCAGTAGAGCTTATTGACATCTTAGGCATGGTGTGTTACTTTCTTTGTTGGCTGGCTTGGTTTTGTTTTGTGATGAAGTGTCCAGTCTGATTTCAGACTTGCTGGCTTTGGACTCGTGATCCTCCTGCCTTAGTCTGGGGACTGCACTGAGTGAGCAGCAGCTATCCATAGTACACAGTCCTCAGGTTCTCTGCTCATTTCCTATCTACGCACATCCACAGTGCTGGGATTATGGCATGTGCTATACTATGTCTCAATAAGACAGTTCTTTAGTCAGCATAACTGCAAAATACTCAATACCTCTGGCCTCTGGGAGCTGAGCAACAGTATCTATTCTGTATTGAGATGATGTAAATCAGTTCAACTTTTGGCCAGAAGGACCATTTTAAGTGATGAATCAGATATTTCTGGCCATTCATTTAGGATTTGATCCAAATTAATTGAGCCGATACTTACAAAGCATCTAGAGAATACTGAGATATGAACGTTCTGCATCCAGTAATACATAGACTTAATTTGGAAAGTTAGATTTATAATTAAAAGCCACTGTAGAGCTAGAAGGTATTTTCCAATGGAATATTTGAATTCCATGTTGTGGAGGCAGAGGCGCAAAGCTTCTCACTGAACGGAAAGGGAGCTAGATGGTAACTCTCGCACTGGGGTGGCACTTGTGCAAAATCCTAAAGGATAAGTAGGCTCTCAACAGGCAGATGGGAGAAGACGTTTCTGGCAGAGAGAATGAGGATGAGCTAGCGCTAAGAGATGGCAGTGTTACAGCACGTACAAAAAACCGGTGGGCATTCAGGATGTGCTGGCAGCCTAGGAAAGCTGGGGAGTGAAAACATGAGGTAGAGGCACGAAATGTATGTTACCATGAAACTTTCAGAGCCAGGTAACGGACAGCCTCAGGAAGATTAGAAGCAGGAATAATATGGTCAGATTTGTGTTGGAAAACAAGGAGATTTCACAGACAGTTGGCGTCTTAGTTATTACCATAAAGATGCTGCTGCGTAACAAGCAATCACAGAAGAATTTTATATTCCCAGGTCTATAGGTGAGCTGAGATGGCTATTTGCTTATACTTTGACATCTCTAATTGTGTGGGTTGACTATAGAAAGCTGCACCCATATGTCTTGGTCTGGGGCTTGCCCCGAGTTAGCAGCAGCTACTCATAGCTCACAGCTCTTATGTTCTCCACTCATTTCCCATCTGTTCACATCGCATTGGTGCAAGAAAGCCGTCTGACCAAGCCAAGGGGAATACGACAGAGACTTGCGGGTACAACCACTGTCTCCAGGCAAGCACAGTGGGACTAGTCATCGAGCTGACCACATCTGGGATGAGAAGAGGAACCTGTGAATCAATGCCATGATGAAGGAATAGAGGCTTAACCAGTGCTCATATGACTCTGGTCAGCGATTGGTTTCAAACAGAGGCCAGTCTGTAGTCTTCAAAGAGAACATCACTAGCTTGTCTGTCCCAAGAGAGCTGAAAGTATTCTGTCATTTTCATATTCTGGTGGCCAACCTGATGTAGACACAAAGATTTATGGAAAGAATGGCTTACCCTGAAAATGCTGCTTGGTCAGCCATCATCAGACAAGATGTAGACATAGATATGGCCGTGCTATTTGTATGATAGTTGTGAGATAATTTTAAATGTCTTTCAAATCCCAGGCACAGTGCAAGACTCTTATGAATATAGACAATTCAAGGTTCTGCTCTGAGATAACTTGAGAATTAATACGTCACTGCCATATGTTGTAGAGAATAGGTATCCACAGCAACAGAGCAGGGTGGTAGGTAACCCAGGGACATCTCAGGGAGTTGTTGTAAGTAAACAACACTCATGGGCTTCAGAACCTCCCTGAAGAAGATGTTGGCCAGACTGGGGAGTAAGTGGGCTGACTGGCTCCTTAATCATTTCTTTCATCTAGATTCACATAGGACCACTTCCTTCTAATTTTACAGTCAGCACTTACAGGCAACAAAAGAGCAAGAAGATTCACATAGGACCACTTCTTTCTAACTTTACAGTCAGCAAAGCACTTACAGGCAACAAAAGAGCAAGAAGGCAGAGGGAGAATAAACAACCAGGAGCCCAGAGCTCTCAAAGCCAAGCTTCAGCATTCCTTTGTCTCCCTTTAGCACTTGCCACAAAGGGGTTAAAGAAACAATGGATTAATTTAGCACTCCCCTTTGGCCTGTTCCTGCCTCTCAACCTCTGTTCCTGTTTCTGGTCTTTTGATTCAGAAGTTTAGGTCTATGACTGGTCACAGGAGGGAGACCGGTGTGTGGGCTGAGGGAGGCTGGTCAAAATTATTTATTTTATGAGTATGGATATTTTGCTTGAATGTATGCCTGGTTCATTGTGTGTACATCTGGTGACCATGAAGGCCAGAACAGAACATTAGCTTCCCTAGGACTGGACTAGAGTAATAGAGGCTTGTGAGCTAACACATGGGTTCTGGGGATCAAACCTGGAGTCTAGAAAAGTAGCCAGTGCTACATTATCCTTACTGAGCCACCTCTCCAGCCTCAGATCTGGCATCATTGCTGATGGTGCCTACAGATCTCACTTGGGGGTTTCTAACTGCTCACAGCTCTTGTTTTGGATCCTTTGCAAATGACTTCTGGTCACTATCTTTGATTCTCTGTGGTGACTTAAATGACACTTGTCTCCCATTGGTTCCCATTTGAACACTTTGGGTCCTCAGTTGGGGGTACTGTCTGGAGAGGGTATGGAACCTTTGGGAGTACAAACTTGCTGGTAGAAGAGGATCACTGGGGGTGGGATTTGAGGGCTTATAGCTTCATCTCACTTCCGCTTTGAGATGGTTAATCTTGGTTGCCAACTTGACTACGTATGGACTCAACTAAAACCCAAACAGGTAGGCACACCTGTGAGGCATTTTTCTTGATTAGATCATTTAAGGTGAGAAGACCCAACCTAAAGCTGGACCACACTTTCTGATAACAACCCACATAAAAGGACGTAGAAGGAAGAAGCTTTTGCTTCTGCCTGTTTGGCCTGACTTTCGATATCAGGTTCATCTATCCTGTTCCTGAACCATTCCTTCTCTGCTGTTAGCACAGACTCCTTCAGGAGTCCAGTGTAGACTGAAGAATAGCAGCTCTCTAGGACCTCCCTGGGACTCCAGCACGGGACTGGTATTGCTGAGACATCTAGCGTCTTGGATGGAACAGCGACCAGATCCATGGATTTTCTGTCAGGAGACTATTGTTGGACTAGCTGGACCACAGCCTGTCTGTGAGTCAGTCTCATAAATCACAGGCATGCACACACACCCACACATGCACGCATGGACATACTCTACCACTTCTTCTCCTTTAGACAACCCTGACGAACACTTTGTTTTTTATTCTCTCTGCTTCCTGTGTATGGATAAAGATGGAAGTTCTCAGTTTCTTGTTCCTGCTGACATGCCTTCTCCATCCTCTGTCATGGACAGCTAGCTCTCTGGAGCACTAAGGAAAATTGTTTGATGATGGCATTTTATCAGAGCAGCAGAATAGTAACTAAATACAGACTCTTTATCCCACCTCATGTCCCCTCTTTGACCTCAGTCCTTTACCCATCACAGCTGGTGTTTCGGGACAATAGGGAGCAACTACATGATATAGCATTTTTAATCTTCCACTAAACATAATTTCCTTTACAATTACAAGATTAATTTTTTTGATCAGCGAGGATTTATACTTTATGAGAGATCAGTACCTAATGGTACCCTTCCTAGCTAAACAACTCTGATTCCTGTCTGCCCTTTAATTTAAAATGCTTTCATCTCATTATGCCTTACTTAAAATGCAGGTGATTTCCTGTTAATTGAACATATACTAATAAAATGGTTTCTCTGCCATTATCAAAGCTCTCCTATACTCCACACTGGAGTCTGGAATTCAGGTCAAAGGAACTTGTTAACCATTCATACAGAGTCCCCAAAGCACAGTTAATAGAAGGAAAAGAAGCTTCAGAAGTGGATGAATAGAGCAATCAGCTTGGTGAGTAGTGACTATTCTCCTGCTAAGAGATGGTCTGTCACTGAACCAAGGGACTGAGGGATCGTGCTGCTGTAGAGCAGAAGAACCTGCTAATTGTTTCCTACTCACAGTTGTCAAATCTGAACACAGCAAAGAAAGTTATACAGGCTTGAGAAAAACTTTAGAAGTGAGAACTGTATGCGAGTCTTGGATTACAAAAGGATACCATATAAATATATGAGCATTGTCAGACTTATCTGGGACTATTTGTGAATTTTATACTACACATATTCAGTGGTAGACAATGTTCAGAAGGCAAAACACAATCACCATGACTTCAGCATCCTATGGTTACAGCTGGCCTTTTAAACAAATGTTAAGCAACTTAACTATTTTTGCTGTAATTACATGAAGAGAAGCAACAAAATGATTTCTGGGAGGACTCTGGGTCTCCCTGAACTTCCGTTTGTAAGTGTAGAAGTGGTTGTGTGCAGGAGGCACAGAACAGCTGGGAAAGGTCATCTTTAGGTTCTTCATGAATGACGCATGCTCCATGTGATGCGGAACCATGGCAACAGGTGTTCTTTTCAAAAATGTCCCTGTCCAAGTGAGAAGTTTATCTACTTTTCCTGGAAATGTTCGTAGCTAAAACTCTACGGCATATGGTCTCCTACCTCCATATTACCATTGCCAGCTACCTGCTCCATCCAGAAATTAGATACATAGTTCATCTACATGACACCAGGAGAGTACAGAGCCGCCCTGAGTGGTAGGCAAAGTTTTGCTCTTATTTCACAGATAAGAAACTTGGCCATCAGTGGGAGGAGAAAGCTCCTTCACTTAGGACTGTGTTTCCTCTGTGGTCAAATTCCCTTTGTGACCAAGCCAAATTTGAGTGGTTCTCTATACAAGGCAGGAAAAATACACATATATTATTGATATTTGAAAATCTACCTTGGGTACCAATACACAAGACTCAGTATTTCTGTAATAACAATTTCAAGAGAAGAGATGAATGGGGAAGGGAAATGATCTACAAAGTCTAACAGGGGCGTAACCAAAAGAGGATGCAAAACACAGCTCCACACTGCCGTCCGTCTGCCTGCCTGACTCAGGCAGCCTCATGTCAGCTGCTATCAACACTTTCCTTTTTATGAAGTAAATACCCTACAGTCTATTTCAACAAATGCTTTGTAGCAAACCAAAGTTAGCAAAGTCACCCATGGTCTTTTTGCTGTCCTAAGGTGGTATAATTGTGACTGATGAGGACAATCTAATAAAAAGTGGCAAGGACCATGAACAACGCCCAACACTACCTCAAATTAGCAGCTGACAAATACAAGTGCAGGAATCCACTTGCCACTATTCATTGGGAAACATTAAAGGAAAAAAATACATCTCTTCATTACAATGCATTTGGCTCTAGAAGATGTCTTTCTATACTGCAAACCTACAAACCTATTGTGGCAGATGAGAAGGCTTTCAAATAAATACTTGTTAATAACCTGGACAGATAAAATAATACATAATCTCATTGCATGACACAGGGTTTCCTTAAACGACATCTCCTCTACTTAAATATTCATGTTTCAATTAAAATGTACACCTACTTTATTAGCCACACCAGGTCCAGTTCAGATCAATAACAGCAGCACTAGATGGAATTCTAATGAAGATAAACAACTCTGAGTCCTCTCAGCTCCCCGTGGGCACTGACACACAAAGCTTCCTTTCATTACTTGCTGCAAGATATTTTACAGTCACCTGCCTCATGCAAATGAGGAGGTTCATGTTTATTCATGATGAGAGTTACAGACTACCTTTCATTCCATAGGCTGGCTCAGTGAACCTAAAGAGTGAGCTGAGCAGGGCTGGGAGGAGGACTTCTGAATATACAATTGTTTTCTGCAAAGCACACACTGAAAGTCAGTAAGCCAAAAGCAATGTGAAAAGTAAGCCTTCCCCTTTGAGCCCAAGCATTTGCTGGCTTGAACATTTTAAACACCATCCCATTTTATGCCACACCAAAATCCATTATTTTCTGTGGCTTCTCTTCACAGGATTTCTAAGAATGTTTACTTCTGGTCCATTCTCCAATTCTTCCTAATTGGGATTTTCTCCCATTGACACAGATGATGCCCACGGCTTGGCTATGGGGCAGCTGCTTTGCTGGACCTGGGTTGTCCCACCGTGGTCTCTGATATTTTTATGCATCCACGACTTTTCATCTGTGAGCCTAAGATTCCAAACCCTAGCAAAGTGTGCCTAGCTTATTTTGCTGTTGGACAAAATTCCAGAATAGCTCTATTATTTACTTCACAGTAAGGCCACTTTTAAAATTGTCACTTCCATTTCATTACATTGAAACATGCAAAGTTGGGTCATCTCCGTTTATAATGTTGATTTTGATAGTGCCATCAATAACATAAAAACAGAAAGTTGATGGTCCTTAGAATGGCTTGACTACCACTAAATGAGTCTGACCAAGTAGCCAAGTTTTGGAGAGGCCTTAGTTCTCAACTGTTAAAAACACAGGATTCATGAGACCTGCTGGCTTTCTTTTAGGCTGCTATCATGATGTGTCAATGTGGGAAACAAAGTCAGTTCATAAAGCTGCTTAAAAATAAATTGCTGAAATCAGCATAAATTTAATTTTGCCACTGTTAGGTTAGTCGTTCCGTTCAGAACTTAGTGTAAGGTTCATAGACATCTTCACCATTCACCATCATTTTAACATCATATACTTAAAATGAACTTCAAAAAGTTGTTTACCCATGTTTGTAGATGAGATTTATCTTATGGTTTCTTTTTAAAAAGCCATGTAACATCTACATATAAATTTACTTCCTCAATGTATGTTTATACTTATGACTGTAATCACTATAAGATCACCAATAAGAGAGGATGAGATAGCATTTCCATTTTTATTTTTTGTTAATTTTCAGGCATGGAAATTTTGAGTATGACAAATGGTCACAGTACTCTTATCCATGCAGGCTGTCTGTATTAGTTGGAAGTATGTGTGCCATACATCAATAGGTGGAAATTCCAGTTACAAATCACCTTTAGTGACCACCTCTTAACTTCATGAAGAGAATTCATGAGTAGGTTTTCCCCGGCCCATGGTTTCCCATGGTCTGTGGTCCAACTGCCCACTGGGATAAGAGGCCCCATGTGCTACAAATATACCCAAGGATGAGGAATACTGCTACATAGATCCATATTCTACATGCAAACCCTTGCTAGAATAATTAAAGTGAGACAACAAGAACCCACACAAGCATAAAATAAGAATCCTGTAAACAAAACATCGTAAGTGAAGCCCTCAAATGATGGTTGGGCCGCTTGTGTGGGGCGATAACTGGTGGCAGTTTAGCTCTTCCCTGACACCCCTACAAATGAATAAAGTATGTTCTAAAATATTGGTAATAAAAAGCAAAAACACAGAATACAAACCCAATGGACTGACTCAATGGATTATTCTGTAGACTGCTACATTGAGAAAGTGCAAGTTTTTTCCAAAGCATAAATATTTTAATCAGCCCCCAATTCTACTCCTCTTACATAAATAAGAAAACATTCCATCTGCTGCTCCTCAGTACTGGAAGAGCAGTAGACAGCTGCTTTTCCAAATGCCTTCTTCCAGCAGTGGCATTAACTAGTGACATTAACTAGCACATTCCAGATACCTTCAAGCCGAAGCTCAAGTCAGGCGGGTAGCAGAAGCTACTCCTGCCTCTGCTAGAACATGGTGCATGTGGTATGTTGGTGAAATTAAGATTTTGAATTAGTGACTTTGGAGTAGGCAATTCAATCTCCTTTTCATGTTGTATATAAACCGACCAGAGCTGAGATAGTACCCCAAATATTTCAAAAGCAATGGTGTTTCTTGTTGGGTTCTTTTAAAACATTCCTGAATTCAAATTTAGACAGTCTCTGGAACATGAAATCATTTAAATCTACCAGTATCTCCAAGCCCACATTTGTTCCTAAATTCAATCTCCTCTGCTACCAAGTTAATAACAAGAAGAAAAGTGAACTCATTTCAATTTCAGCACTTCTCTCTGCTTCCATTTATTACTGAGTAAAGTGGCACAGTGGTTGATAGGCAGGAAGCAAGAAAAAAATCAAAAATGCAAAGGCTGCATGGAATTATAGTAGTAGCTCTCACCCTGCATACGTCTTATCATCGTTCCTTTTCCCCAACATAAAAAGGCTCCTGCAGGCAGCACAGGGATACAAAGGAAAAGGCACACAAACATATCTGTATTGAGCTTGAGTAGTTCTCAGCAGAATTCTGGAATTATGTCTCCCAGTAAATTAAAAAGCACAGGGCTTACCTATCAATACTGTATTAAAAGTTGCTATTAACACTTAAAGATAAAATACACACAAATAAAATATAGACTATGACGGTCAGCAAAATACCCTCCAAGGAGGCCCATGTTCTAATCCCTAAGACCTGTAACTGTGCTGCAAGGCTAAGTGTGATTTAGATTACCAGTAGAATTAAGGTTGTTTTTTTTTTGTCAACCTTAATATAGGCAGATTATTATCCTGGATTATCCAAATTCCAATCTTGGGAAACTTAAAGAAAGACATCAGAGACCTGGGATGGCATCAGATAGGACTAGAGCCACAGCTCTTGGCTTCTGAGAGAGAGAAACAGCATGCAAACAAGGAATGTAGCAGCCTCTGGAAGCTAAAGACTGTGAAGCAACAAATTCTCCCCTAGAGCTTTCAGATAGAAACAGCTCTGCTGAAGCCTTAACTGTGGTTCAATGAGACACTGTTAGCTTTTGAATTGCAGACAGTCAGATAAGAAATTTGCATTGTTTATGCTAATTCTGCAGTCATTTGTGGCAGTAGGAATAGAAAATGAATACATAAGCTATTTACTATTTATCTATATCTATGCAGTAATCTACTTATATCTCAATAAATTCATATATATGTTTATGCATTCGTCTTGAAATATGCTATTCTTTAATAAGCAGGGAAATAGCTGAGTATTATGGGAAATTAAAATTCCTTGTCTTCCCCATGCTTGACCCCTCTCTGACACTAATTCTTGACACCAATGTTAATATACATCATGGATGGTGAGGTAGCCTTCCATGAAGAGTGAGTGTCCTAACACAGAATGCAGAGACTTGGATGGCTATCCCCCACAGCACATGAAGAGTCACCCTGATCCAGGGCAAAGTGGCCACAGCCACTTTGAAAGGCTATTGATTGAAGTCTTCTCTTGTGGCTTGAGTGGGGAAGGCCTCCTTTCTCTGGGTGATTTGCACCTGAATAGCAAAGTCCCTCATAATCAAGTGAAGAATACTGAGGAGGCTGTGGGTGTGATTGCAAGTGAATTAATGGCTTCTTTCCTCCCAGGCTTCTTTGAATCATGCCTACTCAGACAATGATGCTCAGACAACTGCACCTTGCCGATCAGGGCTCAATGGAGGGCACATTGGATGGCTGGATTTCAGCATCCAGTCCCAGGGACAAAGGAAAGATGTAGGCACCACAGAGAGAAATGGCCTGTGAGTGAGGTAACTATGCCTAAGGAAATGGGCAGGTCACTACCTGACTGGGCTTTAGCCCGTTTCCTGCCTTCCTTTCTTTTCAACCGTTAGTGGTTCAAAATGCCACAAACCAGAACTTGGAAACAAAACAAAATAGAGGTGACAAGCATTCAGACAGCAGGTAACAGGGAGACAAATGCAGTTAGGAGTGTAGATGTTATCTATGTACCAAGGCCACAGAAGTAGCACACCCAATTCTTCGATAGTAATGAACCTTAGACCCGGAGAGTTGGTTTCGGCAATGGGCCAGAACCTTGTTTAGAATCATGTTACAATGGTTATAGGCTAAACTAGGCCTGTCCAGACCCTAAAATTAGACATAATTAGCCATTACTGTTATACATGTCTGTTGCAAGGAGAAATATGTTCTTTAAATATGTTCGAAAAGCAGGGATTCTGTTTCAAACTCCTCTAAGTTGACCAAGAAATTCTCACACCTATGAAAACAGGAAAGTCATATTTCTGCAAGTAATGACAAGATATGAACAGACAAAGAAATGATGGTGAGGTGGGGGAGAGGATAAAAGC
>CM052714.1:37458324-37488421 GCA_028551405.1 Uromys caudimaculatus
AGAGAGAGAGAGAGAGAGAGAGGGAGGGAGGGAGGGAGAGAGAGAGAGAGAGAGAGAGAGAGAGAGAGAGAGAGAGACTGACTCCAATATAGAAACAATTCTTCTATTGACATAGAAGCAGACATATGATTTTAAGGTGTCCACAGTATGTGAACATACCAATGGACCATACAGTTATCTTCTGGGTTGTATTGGCTGTCTCTGCACTTGCCTTCTACACAGGTGGAGGGATGACACCTTACTTAATAGCCTCAAACCGGTGACAAAACATTCCATACCAAAACCACAAAGGAAAAACTCACCATGACAGTTTCTCCAGGAAGGCTCTCTGTTGGCGGCCTTGGCTGAGACAAAAGGACCAAAGCTACCCCAAGCAGATACCTAGTGGTTGCTTCCACTTTTGGTATGATTTAAAATTACAGCCTTTCCCTTTTCTTCCCTTGAGCACTACTTCTACACACAGCTGAGGACACAGTATACCACATCCGAGGCAGGAGCCCCAGACCTGTTGGACGGCAGGCGACACCCCCTTTACCTTGTTGAAGTCTTCAGACGTTGCCCTCATTTCTTTCCATGTTTTGTTCAGGAGCTGGATACAAATACAGAAGAACTCCTCAAAAGATCTGTCATGGGTGAAGAACATCGGGTGAAAGTCGTTGCAGGTCTCACTAGCTGGAGGGAAGAGATGGGAACAGAGGCAGATATATTAATATAGTGAAATATATGGTCAAGCTCACATTTGGTGAGCCAGAGAGACAAAGGGACATATTCAAGATTATGCGACCATGGAGAAAAGTAATTTTAAAAAGTCATCAAAGGACAGCTCCCACCCTTAAAAGCTTAAGGTCAGAGAGTCAAACCTATTCTTAGGCACATACTTTGACTGTAAAATGTCAGTTGCTAATCCACCCGAGGATACGACCCCAAGGGCCTTTTTCCAGGAGTGCTGAGGTAGGATGACCTTTGAGAAACTATTCCTGCTGTTTTCTGAGGCACAATGCCTCCATCACACTAATAGAATAATTGGCAGGAGATGGGCTTTCCTGAATATACAATTAATTCCAACTTTGAAAATAGCATCTATGATTATTTCTTCAGAGGGCATTTTTTCCCCTTTTGCAGGAGCAGTGAGCAGGGACTGTTTGTGATCATTCACCATCTGATGCCACTGACCATTTAGCTTTACAGGCCAGGCACAGATGGTTGGAGGTCAAAGCAACCCAAATGCTCTGAATGCTGCAATCTCCAGCTCTCACAGGCAACCAGGAAATTAGCTTAGACTGTTTCCAAGCCCAGCTATGGTGAGCTTCCTTGGGAACGATCCAGGTTAGCCCCCTCCCTCCCTTCCCTCAGACCTGCTTCCCCACTCCTTGCCCTAAGCCCCTTCTCACATTCTAGCAATGTTCCAAGCTTTCACTTTTATAGTCCTTTAAAAAACAAAAAGACTTATTGTTTTATGTGTCTGAACGTTTCATCCTACATGTATATAAGTACCCTATATATGAGCATCTGGTGCCCAAAAAGGCTAGAAGGGGGACTCGGATGTAGAACTGGAGTTACAGACAGTCATGAACTGCAATCAGGATGCTGGAAACAGAACCTGAGTCTTCATCAAGAGCAACAAGCACTGCTGACTGTTGAACAATCTTTACAGCCCCCTAATACAGTCCTTTTATAAATATTACAACTTGTCTGATCATTGAAGAACTCTTATGACCTGTGCCATAGAGAAAGATGTGATAGAGTTCAGGGAACTCAGCTTTGTGAACAGTTCCCCCCCTACAAAATACAAGGTTTAAACACGCACACATGCACACACGTGTGCATGCACACTAACTATAATGAGTGCTGTTATACATACTGAAGGTACATGCTTCTATTTTATTGAAACCTCTTCAAAGGTTGGCTAGTGTTCAAAATCTGAGGTGGTAGAATTTGAGGCTTTGGAAATTCAGAAAGGGAGAGATGGGGAGGCTTAGGAACGGAGCTTACACCAGAGGACTCCTGCGTCGTGCAGTGCATATAAATAGCCACTTCACTTCTGGTACAACACCATACTGGTTGAACCCTAGCACTCCTAGAATGAGCACGTTCTTCTCTAGCACAGTTGCTATACGCTAACCCCATCCATCCACAGGCCTTATGAATATAGAGCTGCTGGACATCTGCCCATCTAAAGAAACTGGGTGTGTATTTATACAGCTCACTCCTTCTGAAAGGACAGCTTGATATGAAGATACACAAATGCCAGTGCCTCCAGACAGCATAAGGACAGAGGTGACCTGCAATGCAGTCATGCAGAGAGGACCTAGAAGCAAAGATTTTGAGTCATGTCTAGCCCATGCCAAGCAGGCGGATGTTACTCTCAATTTTCATAACTTGTAATTTCTTAACTAAAATGCAGTAATGAAAATCACTCTCCTTTCTTTCCAGGCTTTAGAGAAGATCACCTGGCACAACTCATAGAAAGCCTGCCCTGGAAAAGATAAACGTTACCAGGAACATGGAGAGAGGTGCTGGTCATGACAAGTCTCAGATACCAGCACACTGTTACAAGGACATCCCTCTATTTCCTTGTCAAGCTTGTTCACATCTCAACAATGAAAAGCAAACACACAAGTAAAGTCACTCCACCCCAGAGAGGCTCCAGCAAATGTGAAGTTCTGACCTGAGACACAAAGCTATTTAGGGAGTGTGCAACACCAATAGCGGCAGAATGTGCACTTGCTGCCCTGGGCAATGAGCCGACAGTCTCACTTTCATAAGCACTGGAGCCTAAGAAATTTACAAGTCTACAGAAGCAACTTAAGATGCTATTACGATCCAAGAACTCGTTATTAATCACATTATCACAAAATCATTTTTGGACCTAGTGTGATTATATGTGTACTTTATGCCCTAGTTAAATTTTTATAGCATTACTGGAGCTGAGACAGCTCTAAAACCCATGAGCCCTGTTTTTGGTTGGGTGGAAAGAGGGAAGCAGCTCATAATAGGCAGTATTTGCTGGATGCACATTACAGGCTAGGCTCCACAGGCACTATCTTTGTAACAAGACAGGGAGGTGGACATGATGAGTATCTTCATTTTATATATGAGGAAGGCAAAAGTTGTGGAAATGAAGCCTTCCACCATGAACTTTCTGTAGTGGCCCTAAGTAAGCATTTGAATCCTACAATTCAGCTGACCTAGCAGTAGGCTTCCAGCCCTCGCTGACATTAAGAGCACAGAGAATTTCCTGGTTACTGCTGCTTAGAAAATTAATTTCTTCCTGCACTTCCCTGGACCTCCTGTACACATCCTTCAACAAGAACCCAGATCATGGCCTGCCATGCAATGGGGCTCCTCAGCAAGTGCACAGTTAGTGCCTGCTTGTTGAGGACACATGCCCTTGTGATCATAGTACTAAAACTAGCAATTCCACCACTGTGGACCATACACTGGCTGGAAGTTTTGTCTGTTATAATCAGTAATGTGCAAGCACAAGAGAGGTGTATTAGGTTCTTTTTTCTTTTCCATTTTTTCCTTTTTGAAAGATAAGAAATACAAAATTCAGAAAGATGAGATGAGATGATTTTTCAAGGTGCATGGTGTCTTCATTACTTTTCCATAGCCATGAAAAAGCACCATAATCAAGATAACTTATAAATGAAAGAGTTGAATGGGGGCTTATAGTTTCAGAGACTAAGTCTTTGACCATTATGGCAGGGAGAATGGGAGCAGACATGCATGCATGGTGTTGGAGCAGTTGCTGAGAGCTTACACCCTGATCCACAAATTGGAATTAGAGACAGCAAACTGAGAATAGTTTGAATTTTTGAAACCTCAAAGCCCATGCCCAGTAATGCACCTTCCAAAAGGCCACACCTCCTAACCCTTCCTGAACAATTCTACCAACTGAGAATCAAGCATTCACATATATGAGTGTATGTGGGCCATTCTCATTTAGACCACTATACATGGATCACATATTGTAGTTCCAGGATGAAAACCTGGGTAGAAATGACTCCAAAGCCCATCACTGCTGCTCTGTAGTGCTCGTCATCTGTATTTGTGTTTTTTGGTTAACTGCCTCTGCTGAACCTCCCAAGCATAATTCTAAAGCAATAACTTCTTTCTTCATCACATATTTATAAAGTAAAGTCTTGCAAGGTAGTCAACAATGAATACTTAAGTCACATTGCAGGGCTATTATCCTCTTGCTATTTATGGTCCAAAAAGATTTCAGGCTATCAGGACATTGTTTTCTGAGCCTTTTCTCTCTTTTCTCTGAGTCTGGGTCAAATTGCACCTTGACAGTTCTCCCGAGTACCAAGAAAATCACAACCTAGTTCTAAGCTTTTGTTGCATAAAGCTCTTCTCAGTGGCTACCAAATGCCAAGTTACCCCCAGGTAGTTGGTCACCAGTGAAGGGCCCTCTGGATGAATTCATATAATTGATGTATTTCAAGGAACTCAAAACTTCAGATCCATGTAAACAGAAACTCAACTGTGATCTTGATAACAATGAAAGCAACTGCAAAATACAATTTTCATGCTCTCTTTTAACTAAGAGAAGTCACATGAACAAATCATGACTAATAACAGAAAAGTAGGCATTTCTTAGTGGAGTTTCCAGGAAAGAGAGGAGAAAGGCTCGACTGGCTTATCCCCCTTTGTTTCTTCTTTCCTAGTTTAATTCTTTTGTGGCTGGAATGTAAGATGATGACTGTGCTCCTACAACCCTTTTATCAGCCTAAAAATGAGGGCTGTATCCTAGATAATTAGAAAAAGCTCTTGGTGCCACTGTGGAGACACCAGAACAACCCAAACTCTTCCTCTGGAATTCTGCACTTAAGTCACTGTTTTTATATTTCTTAAAACTATGCGACACATAATTATTCTTATGGAAAGTTAAAGTTTAGGAAGCACTTGAATAGTAATTTAAGAGACCATGTGTAGGATGCAGAGAGTACAAGTGTTCTGGTCAAACATATTTGCATGCAAACCTCAAATTTGATGTTTCTTCACATGCTATGTATCTTTAGATGATTAAGAGCCTCTTACATCAACTGTGACATGTAATCACATGATGGTCAAGAGCAATAAACCGTTTCTGTAAAGCACACGGTGAAGAGTTTGGTGCATATTCTTTACTACTTCATTGCCACTGCATAGCTGCATACAAGACTCCAATAATGCTAGAGATTAGAAAGTGAGAAGACACTGAGGAGAAGCCCTTGGGTTCCAGTAGATATGGAGGGAATGGAGTCAATAATTCTTATTGATTGTGTTAAAACCTGTGGAGTACTGGGATCTCAAAGGTGAAATTTTACAAAAAAGGTCGTTCACTGGGCTGTGAACTCTTAGTTCAGATTTCCCCCCTGAAGATACTCCTACAATCTGCACATAGAAACCTAAGGAGTAACTGAGTTAAATGCCCTGCAGAAGGGCTAGGAACAAAATCTAGTGTTCCTTCCATGTCTGCAGTCAGTGTGCTCAGACTCTCCATGACAGGACTGCCTGGCTCTCACCTTACACTCCTGTTTTATTCTAGTCTGCTTTGTTTGAGGTGGGTTCCTCAACATTCCTCAGGATGCCCTTTCACTCACAGTCTTAACTCAGCCTCCTGGGAACACAAGTGTGTACCAACATGCACACAACTTGCCCCTTTCATTGAGGAGTAGGCAGTCAACAAATCAGGGGCAAGTTAGTCTATCACATGACACATAAGAAACAAGTATAGGACTTCCATGGACATGTCACTCTTTAAGGATCTTTCCATATTAACAAACAAACAAACAAACAAACAAACAAACAAACATAGTATTTAGTAGAGAGTTCTTTCTCTAAAGCATTCAAAATACAGACAGTCAGAGTCTGTCCTAGTTTGCTTTGTATTCCTCTAGACAAATACCATAACCAAAAATAAGTTAGGGAAGAAAGGGTTCATTTCATTTTACAGATTTCAGTCTGTCAACCAGAGAAGCCATGACAGGAGCTCAAGGCAGGAGCTTGAAACCACAGAATAAAGCCTACTGGCTTACTCTCTGGCTTATTCGTACTCAGCTATCTTCCTTATACAACCAAGGTCCACCTGCCTAAGTATTGTGCTGCCCACAGTGGGCTGAGACCTCCTACTTCAAATAGCAACCAGTAAAATGTTCCCATGGACATGTCTATAGGCCAATCTTTATGGAGCCATTTTTTCAGCTAAGGTTCCCCCTTTCCATGGTGTGTCACATGAACAAGCTATCATTGAATCCATTGGGACAATCTTATACACTTGAAGGCAAATGCTGTCAGAAAAGTAAAGCAGTTCATCCATGATTCTGTGATAACAGATGCTTTCAGTTAGACTACTGAGGTTCCAATAATTCCTAGTTTTATCAGCTGGTTACACAGGAAAATCTTTTTGTGATCTACTCCACACTCTTCTCCCATGCAACACTAAAAAGAATTCTATCAGGTCACTGAGGGTGGGAGTGGTAGTTGCAAGAGGGAGCTCAATGTAATTTGGATCAAGAGGATTACCAAGCCCATCAGCCATGGTCTTGTCCATGATGTCCAAGGCTACACACATAGGAGAGTTTGTGAACAATCACAAGGAAGGACTGGGTCTCATGAATAGTCTTTAATTTAGAGATTTACAAAATTTATAAGAGGGTGAGTTTATTATTGTCTTTAAAAGAAAACAGCAATGCTTATTGAAGAAAAAAATTGAAGCAGCAGGCAATGATTTTATAAATGAAATTTAGAGAGAAGCATTCAATGGGATAAAAATAGTACGACATTTTTAAAGCCAAATTGTTCTTAAGCACACTATTTTTATCTCAGCGAGATTCCATTTTGTACAAGAGAATTGACTCACTGGTCTTTTTAGTTTGGAATATAAAGATATTTTCAGGGTTAAGTTAGAATGTTAATTTGCCAACATCTAATTCATTTATAAGTAACTATAATCTACACATGTAAGTTCTAAAATTAAAGAAAGCATGTGACACACTTATTTAGCAGAATTATCATCCCATTTGCTATTGCTGTAAGAAAATGCTGGAGGCTGGAGGCTTTGTATAGAGAGGATGTTTATACCACTCACAGTTGTAAGGGTCCAAGAACTTTGTGCTAACATCTGCTGCCCCTAAGGTCTTTTGTCTACATGGAGATAAAAAAATTGTGGGAATGTTTGTAAGAAGGAGAGATTGCATCCTAGGACAAAAAAGCAATTTTTTCTAACAACCTATTAATATAAGAGAACTAACTCACTCTAAGAAACCAGCAATAATTCTAAGCACAGCCATGCTCCCAGTGACTGGCTAGCCTCCATTTCTTCAAAGTTCTATTTTGTACAGTTACACTGAGGACTTAGCCTCCAGGACAAGAACACATAGAACACAAAAAGTCATTCAAACCAGAAGCACCTGCCAAAGTAGATGTATTATTGTTTTCTATTGGATAATATGAGATGAAGCCCATATTGTCATGAGGTTCTCAGAAAATGATGGCCTGTGCACTGTAGTGAATATATTATGATCAGGAAGGAAGAACTTCTTCTAAAATGCCCTGTGATGTTAAAACCCACATCTGAGATCCCATCAAAAGTATACCTATACATGAGAAAAGGTAATATACTGCTAATTCCAAATCCCAACACTCTCTCTCTCTCTCTTTCTGTCTCATACACACACATACAAACATGTGCGCACATGAGATTGTGAAATTTTTTTGTTTCTTCTCTCTAATGCTCGTCAAAAGTTATAGAATTTGGAGATTGTGTCTGCACCAAGCTTCACAGTTCTTATCTCTCCCTCTAGAGATGAGATGGCTACACATTCCATCTGTGCATCTTAGTTAGGGTGTTAAAGCATCAACATGGTATTTCCTGGTTTAGCTTAATGTTTTCTGTGCTAGTATTTATTCTTCATAAGAAAATTGCTAGTTATTTTTATACCATTTCAACCAATTCACATCACCTAATGTGGACCATTACAAAAGAAAAGTAGCTGACTAAAGCTGAGATAACAAGACACAGGCAAGTATAGACCAATTTTGCTCTATCATGGTAATTTTCTCAGATAACATGTAATTTTTAAGATGCTAAAAGCTCTCTATGACCTGAGCTATGCAAAGAGAGTCTTTAAACCCATTTGTAATAACTTGGAGCCATGGGTTTTGGAAGCATTGGGAAAATTATACCATTTCTACCATGACATTGTGAGCCATTTGACTACCAATCATCTTTGAAAATGTGCACTTTGAAAGATTAATAAATAGGGCTAACACATACGGCATTTTGCTGTAAAATTATGAATTACAAGGAAGAGGTGATAAGTCACATACACTCAAAAGAATTTAACTCATGACAATTGCCAGAGCAGTCACAAAATGTCAGCAGTTATCCGTGGCACAGAAACTCACATTAGGACTGTCTGTGGTTCTACGGTAAGCCCAGATTATACATTTATGATTTCTAAGATGCATGTGTGTGTGTGTGTGTGTGTGTGTGTGTGTGTGTGTGTGTGTGTGTGTGTGTGTGTCTTTGCAGGAAGTCTTCTTGCTGTTACCCAGAAGACCTTGGGTTTTCTACTTTTAGACCTGGAAGCCTTGGCTGGTTGATTGGGCAGAGCAGCACTGTGTGGGAAGATGCTTAAAGTTTAGAACCTTGTGTAGATAGAAGAGGTGAGGAGAGCCAGGGCAATAAACTTGCACTTCCCTCATTTCTGTAAATTTAGCCAATATAGAAGCAACTACCCCACCACCACTACTTCAGACACAGTCAGAGGCTTTCAACTTTCTCAGCACTTCACAGCTCCTGAAGTCAGCTTTAATAGAACTCTAGTTGCTCCTTTTACCATCTACCAAACCTAAAACTAGTGTGAAATCCACAATAAACAGACAGAAACAGTGAATCCAATGCTTCACTGTTTACTTTCCTTGTAGGCCTTTCTCTAGGGTTTGGAGAAAAAGGAAAGAAATACTAAACCAATGTTCATGCTGAAAATCAAGATACACAGCACAGCAAGACACTTATTTCCCCCAAAATTTCCTGAGGCTATGCCCCAGTTATGAAGACTGTGGATACAGAAGGCCAGAGGGACTACAGGAAGTTGGTCTGGGTACCAATCCTGGAATCACCACTGAGTAGCAACAGGATCTTGAGTGCCCTGTGGTTGTACTGAGTCTTAATTTTCTCATTAAAATAAAAAGACAGTACCTTTGATCTCACTGAGCTGTGGGGATTAGACATAAATGTAAAGTGATTCAAATGTTATCAAATATAAACATCACAAAGACAAACGTATTAGCAATTAGTGTATACAGCTCAAATGGCAAATTCAGAAGACCCAATACCACCAAATACAAAGACTTAGAGAAGTACAGTACCAGAGTAATTAGGTAAAGATACTAGTTACACAGGGATTGAAAAATAAAAGATAGAAAATAACTGGATCTCCAGTAAAAATCCTGCATATCCACTCACTGAATTCAAGACATAGAAGGAGTGGGGTAGAGAAAGGACGGACATCTGCCATGTATCAAGTGCTCTGTGCCATAAAATGCACACACACACACATGCTATTATATTATATGTTATTTATATTTTAATCAAAAAACGTTTGATTTAAGTTGTGGTGAGTCTTAGTGAGTTAGGTTCCTATGACATAGCCCAGTTCTTCTGATAAGAAATAAAGTAGCATCGTCAAGGTCATCTTGTGAGCTATTTAGCCAAAAGCATATATAAAGAAATTCCAGTAACTGAAGATTTCTGATAACAGGCGTGAAGAGACCCCTGAGAGTTTGTTTATAATTATAAAATGATCATGCTGATATGCGCCTGCGTCTCTCCTTTGTCCTCTAACTCAGATTTAGAAAAGTACAGAACAGAATCCACATTCCTGGGACATTATCTGATGGGGAAAAAACACACATCATTTCTGGAGCCATTTCCAGGGATAAGACTGCACATTCTTGGCCCCAGGATGCAAAGCAGGTCCAGGGAAGGCATTTACTGGAAAGCAGACTCAATCATGTGGCTTTGCAATACCTGTCAATGTGTAGTACACTCAGCCTGATAAATACAGGCTACCTGGCTTTGGGACATCAATGTGAAGTTTAATTCTGTGGGTCAAGATGGACCTGTACTAGTCTGCAGAAGTGGTTTTGAATGCTACCATTTGAATGAGTACACCACAGACTGCCCTAACCAGTGTGGGTGGGCCCGGACTCAAATCCAACAGCACAAAACTTAGCAGAAGGAGGAATCTGGTCCTTTTGCTTCCCTAACTGCTTGATCTGGGACATGTCAGCTCAACTTTCTCTTTGCAAGACAAGATCTGAAATTAACTACCCACTTCTTGGTCCCTCAGACGTAGACCAAATAATATCACTAGCTTACTAGCTTTCCTGGTGCATGTTGGTGCTGCTTGGTCTCCAGCGACTCTACCAGTCAATTCCTCATAATAAATCTAAAACAATATTTGTATATTCATGAATACATAAGAGATTTCTTATGAAGAAAATAATATATACATATATTCTAATTATAACATATACATATATCATATACATATATTATATGTACATATGCAGATATAGAGATAAATATGTATGTATATATCTTGCTGGTTTTGTTTCTCTTCAGGAACCTGAAGGGTAGTGAGAGATTAAGAAGAATGTTCTAGTTGAGTGGTAAGCAGTACAAAGCAGCCAGTGGGGGAGCACATTCAGAAAGTAGCTTCAGTACATCCCTTTTAAAAATTATTTAAGGAAATTGATCCTGAGAAATGGCATACTAAGAGACTGCCAGAAAGGCTGGTGAGATGGCTCGGTGGTTAAGAGTACTTGTTGCTCTTGCAGAGGACCTGGCCACTGTGGTGACTCACAACTAGCTGTAACTTCCAAGCACTCATGTGGGGTGCATTCATAGATACAAATATATATATATATATATATACACACATCATATACATATACATGTATGTGCATGTTAGGCACTTGAGCGTTATAGTGGGTTAGAGGTTGGCTACACTGCAGCTAGTATGTGTCCCATGGACTGTACGTATGTACTATGCAATCAAAATAATATATCAGTAATTCTGAGATGGATACAGGTAAATATAAGAACTGACTGGTTAAGGCTTGCTCATAATACATATACCTGTCATTGTTCATTAAATGCCTTCGCTGAAGTGATCTAACAGTGATCTGTAGGTGACACTAATGGAGGTACGAAGGCCTTAGCAAGGCAGCCAACTACTTTCCACCTGATAATGCCACATGTAACTTTTTCTGACCACTGAGTAAACTCTTAAATACAATTTCAACCAATATTTCTTTATCACACACATTCCCCCAGGTTGTGCCTCAACATGTTGGGCTCTTTGTTTTTCTTTGTGCAAAGCCCACAGAGTAAGTTATTTTCTGTAAACTGGCTCTTGGCTGCTACAGACACTTCACCCCTCAGGCTTCTGTAGACTCCATCTTCTGTGCCTTCCAGAGTCCCTTAGAATAGCCAGCAAACAAGAAACAAGACTCAAGCAAACGAGAAATAGGACTGTGAGTTAGTCATGTCTGGTCTCTTCATGGCTCCCACTTTCTCAACCTTTCAGGAACACAGTAACTCACACTCATTCTCTTGGTCCCCGTCCATGTTGCACCACCAGCTGCACTCTTTCCTTCTCTGTGGTTTTTATTACACCGTCCTTTCACTGACAGACATGAAGCATATCCCCAAGCTTTTGTGCAATCAACTCCATCACAGCCCTCCTGCCATGGGGCAGCAGACAGAAGGAGACTTACTCAAGAAGGTGCTGCATCACATACATCTTTCCCCGATGCCTTAAAATAGTCCATCCTTCAAAATGACCCAGCGCGTGTCTACTGAACCTTGACTTTCTTAAACTAATCTTAGATGTTCTCTTAAAAGAAGACAATGAAAAAAATCAGGTTATAAGTTCAATTGGCCATCATGGTATATTTGATATCCATCCCTTAGAACAGTGAATTATTTTTGTTACAATAGCATAGCTTGAAGTTGCCAGAGTCTGGCTGACATACTTTATCTCATTCTTTCATCTCTGTCTCAGACTTACTCTTCGGTTTGTTTTAATTTGGCCTTCTAAACTCAGTAGGGACCTAGCATAAAACAAAATTGTAAAAAAGAAAAGAAAGAAAAAAAAAGGTATATATTCTGTAGCCATCCTGCAAATTGTATTCTGTAGAAAGGACAATGGAGACTATTATAAACACCGTAGAGGCCTCCTTTAAAAAGACAATGAATATTATAAACAGAGTAGAGAAACCCTCAAGAAACAGAATATTGAAGACTATTATAAAGAATATTATAAAGACTGTAGAGATCCTCTCAAAAAATGAAGACTATTACAATGGAAGCAAACTTATCCAATTTCAACAGAAAAAAATCTGATTATGTTTTTAAAATACAAAGATGTATCCCTCTTCTACAAGCCAATTCCAGCAGTGGAGATCTGCATTAACCATCCCCAGCTCTGCACAGGCGCAGAGTTTATTGCTCACTGCAGGGCCTTCTTATTCTGTCCTACAGCCTCAAAGCTTGCTTAGCACTGTTAACAGGGCCTTAACCCTGGGGGATGGAATTAAGGAAGCATGGGTGACCATGAGAGAGTAATCTACTGATAAGCATGCCCTTGCCAAAGTGAGATTTGGGAGGATAGAGATTCCTATCAGTAAATAAGCAACGAGTTAAATCCTTAACATTTTTTACCTCAAACAGTTCTGTTCAGTACCTTAAATAGAAACACACAAGGATCACACTCTGTGGTCAAGGATCATGTGAGAGCTTTGAAGGGAGCAAACAGAAGTTTCTCAACATGTGGACAGAGTAACAACTAGCTAAAAAATTTGAAAAGGACATAATCTTAATCCCATGATAACTTGGGGCATTAGATATGACCAAGTAGGAAAGCTGCCTGGAAACACAATTATTAAGATTATTTTCTTACACAGATTTTTGTTTATCTTCTTAAAAATTTCATGGCATGCTTCTGGTATCAGTCCTCTTGTCTAAGGCAACAAGCAGTAGCTCATTGTCTTGGTTAGTTTTAATTGTCAGTTGATATCTAGAGTCAATTGAGAAATTGACTAGAGCAGATTGGCCTATGGACATGTCTATAAGAGATTGTTTTGATTGTTAACTGGTGTCAAAAGGCCCACTGTGGGTGGCATCATCCCTAGGCAGATGGTCCTGAACTGTATAAGAAAGCTAGTGAGTATAAGCTACCCTCCTCTAGAGTTCCTGCTGTACTTCATAGCTATGAAGTAAGTTCACTGGTCTGAAGTAATAAATGTGGTAGGAATACCAAGCCCACCTGCCTTCAAATTTCTGCCCTGACTTCCCTTAATGATGGACTATAAACTGGTATTATAAGACAAATAAACTCTTTCCTTTCCTATTTTGGTTTTGGACAGTGTTTTAGAACTGAAACAAAAGTTATATACTCATTCAGCTCACTGACCAGTAGTAACAGAAGCCAGGGCTTAATGTTCACTTGGTATAAAAGTCTTTAGCATCTACCATGAGAAAAACATTAAAATTCCTTAGGATATTTATCTGAAGTGGTTTAATAATAATTAACTAAATAAAATTATGCCAAGTGGATGCAGTGGCTGAGGAGGAAGTTCTGCCACGAGTTTCATGCTAATCTAGACTATGTACTGAATTCCAAGCCAGCCTTGGCTACACAGTGTGATGAGTCTGCACTATGCAGTGACTTCCAACCAGCCTCAGTTACACAGTGTGACTCTGTCTCAAAAACAAAAGCTAAAGGAAAATCCTCTGATTGACTATTTTCCTGAAGCTTTATCTCTTCATCTGTGATGGGTTTGAATACACAATGCTTGAATGTTGCAGCACAACCTGACATTTTCCAATATTACTGTCCTATATACCAGTCTCTCTTCTTGGTGCTTTACAGTTATTATTTAATTCTCACAGGGCACCCATGAGACAGGTTTAATCTTTTTTTGTTGTGCTTTATTGAGACATGGTCTCATTAAGTAGCTCTGGCTGGCTTCATCCTCATTGTGTAGACCTGGCTGGACACAAGCTCATAGCAATCCACCTGCCTCTGTGCTACACCCTGCTAAGTGCTAGGATTAAAGGCATGTGCCACCAGGCTTGGTCACAGACTAAGTTCTTGAATCATGGAGGCACAGAAAGCTGTGTAACTTCCCTGGGTCACAGAATCAGAGAGGCAGAGCCAAAGTAATTCTAGATCAAAGTTAGCATGAAGATACTCTCAACTAAACTGGTACATGCACAGTGTACTCAAGGCTCTTGGGTCTAGCTCTGCCACTGGTCCTAGACAGTTGCTCAGGAAGAGTTTGTCCAGAGTTGGCAAAATAGAGCATAATGATCTTGACTGATCCTATATACCCACAATCATTCCAACTTTCCTGGATATTAGAATATCTGACAAATAAGTAACCAAGTTAAAAGCCATTTGCCCTAAGTTTAACATTACACATTGTGTTCATGTACTTACAGCATACAACATGAATATGTACAATTATCATGTGACAAAGATTTTAGAAAAGGAAAACTAGATAAATTATATTGAAGACAAATCTGTTTGTTCTGATTTTTTTAAACAAAACATCATATAAGAACTAAATCTCACTGCTTTACAAAAAAATAATACTTAGGTTGTTGTTGTCAGCTTTGTTGAGAAGAGACCAAGAACTATCCAGATGTGGTCCCTGATTGCAATGAAATGTTTTAAACATAGAGACATCATAAAAATGATTATGTTTTTCAGTTGATAAAAATTACTTGTGTTATAAAAACATAGCTTGCTTGTTCCTGTACCCTGAGCACAGGTACACCTGTAAAGTGTGTCTTAGTATATAAGAAAGTTAGGTTTAAATTGATGGGTAAAGATGATTTTATAAAACGTGTTATCACCCACATTCTTAAGAGTGTCTACCCTTCACCTTGCTTCCTCTAGCTTACAAGAATGAACTCCTGACGTGTTAATAAGATCTCTAAGTCCTCTCGGGTAAGTGTGATTCCATTACAGATTTTGTCTCCAGCTGAAGTGACCCTAAACCAAGTTCAGTAAGGGCTATGTTGCCTTCCAGAGTCTTGACACAATTTCTCTATCTGTTCAAATTTTTACCAGGAAAAGGCTGTTTTAGAAAAGAACACACCTTAATGAAGAAACTTGACTAACAATAAGACTAGAAGTAAGATGGCTTAACCTCAGTTGAAAGTACAGATGAAACGTTCTCCAGAACAAAAGTTCATGCTCAAAGGTACTCACTCGCCTTCCCATTCCTTGCAGATGTATTTACTTTACATCTTAGTTACTCAATTTTATAACATGTTTTGAAACTGTTCTCTGACAAATGGATTTTTCAACCTTCATTGTTCTCTCTCTCTCTCTCTCTCTCTCTCTCTCTCTCTCTCACACACACACACACACACACACACACAGAGAGAGAGAGAGAGAGAGAGAGAGAGAGAGAGAGAGAGAGAGAGAGAGAGAAAGAGAGAGAGAGAGAGGAATCACATGCATGTGGGAATGTTATGGAGTGAGTCTTGAGGTCAGAGTACAACTCAAAGAATCAGTTCTTTCCTTCCACACCGTGGATACTGGGGATGGGAGCAAGCACCTTTTACTGTTATGAATTTTTTATTTTATAGAAACTTCTCCATAAAACAAAACAAAACAAAACATAGGGTCTTACTATATATATCCTCGGCTGAACTCCAACATTTGAGCCCCCTGTCTTAGCCACCTCACCATTGAGACCGCAATCCTGCACACTACACAAGTTCCAAAGAGATTACATCTTTATTAGCATTCTTTTACACACATAATATGCCTGTGACATTTTAATGTGGGATGGGTTCCACCAAGTCACCCAGCTAGACACCAAGTTTCTTACAGTATATCCAGTGTACTTCACTAATGTGGAGTCCTTGTGAACCCATCATAATTATTAGATAGCTCTGAGGCTTCAGAGAGCAAAACCTAACAGCCTAGAAAATTCTTGGTTAATTGTTTGTCCAGTGTCACCTTCAAAGTGGATCAGTAGGCCACACTGACCCCTAGTGAACAACAATTATAACCTAACTGTAGCTCCACATTCCCTCTGCTCAAAATCCTTCAGTAAATTCTTAACTTCTTATTATTCGACCCTGCCAGCCCCTCAGTAGTCAATTTCAGGGATAGTTTTTGTTGTTTTCTTTCTTGTTTCTTTTTCTTTGCCTTTTTAAGGGAGAAGTGAGAAAGTGTTTATTCAGTTCACAATTCCAGTTTACAGTCCGTGCAGGGAAGTTAAGACAGCAGCAACTTGAGTCAGCTAGTCTTACTACATCCACAGTGATGAGCCCGGGGAAGCATTGAGTTCATCGATGCATGCTAGTGTTCTGCTCACTTTCTCTTATACAATACAAGATCCTCTTCCCAATCACTGATTCCCTTCACAGTGGGTGGGTCTTCCCACTTCAATTCACATAATCAAGACTATGCCCCACAAACATGCCCACCGAGCCTACTCCAGACAATCCTTTCTTGGAATTATGAAAATTAACAGATAAACAGATGCAACAAATACATGTGACTAGAAACAAAGATGGTAACCCAGACCCAGAAGACAAACAGTGCAGGTTTTTCCTCATAGGTGATCATTAGCTTTGAAGCACCAAACATGTGTGTTTCACTTGGAATACTCATAGAAGTTAGGAGACTCAGAGTCAAGGGCCATGGGAGAGGGAAGATCTTGCAAGAGGGGCGATAGAATACAGTTTTAAAAAACTAAATCTTCTAGAATGAGCTTGTCTATACTTTTAGAATAGAAACAAGCAATTTGAGAGTGTTTAGAACATAACAGAATGAGCCAATCCAGAATGAGTTTGCATGATCGCTCCACATTCACACTGGCCTTTCCCTCTGCCTTAAGTGACTTCCTTCACCTTGCAGCCTCCTCCTCCTCCTCCTCCTCCTCCTCCTCCTCCTCCTCCTCCTCCTCCTCCTCCTCCTCCTCCTCCTCCTCCTTTTCCTTCTTTAGTAGCAGCAAGTGCAGTTCTTCCAGGAACTTGTGGGCTCATGTCCACCTCTTGCGGGTCTCTTTAACCCATTTCCATAGGGCGATCTTCCTAAGTGTTTCCATTACACGTGTTTTCCAAGTTATAACTTCTGCTTGTTTTTCCACTCTGTGTCCCTCTGTAGAAACTCTAAGCATCTTGGGACTTGAGCTATTACTTTTCTGTCATGTACAACATAGAGTTAGACATGAATCAGCCTTCTGTGCACAGGAGCAAAGGCAATGGAGTCCGTAGATTAGAAAGTTCTTATCTCCTCATGTAGACATATTGCCCTGGAGTATTAAGTTCCTGTTAGTGCTGTTTAATCATTAAGCACCCCCTTTAAACACAGAAAAACCAAACACAACCACTGGAGAAGGTTCTGTGAAGACCATGCCCACACATTTCAGGGTCTGGCTTAAAATAAGCCAGCAAGTGTGTAGGACTCACCATCAGATTGTCCTAGGAAATGCTCCCTCCCATATTTAAAAATACACTTGTTTGGTTTGCTTCAGGCTCCTTGTTGCAGGCCTGCATGAGTCACTGGAGAAGCAACCCATTAGATTGCTCCCTGCTGATAGGCTTCCTTTGTATGTTCAAGGTGAGTCAGAACAGATGACTCATGGTTCATCCTTATGACAAAAGAGCTTGCTCTCTTTTCCTCTCCATTATCCATGTTTTTCAGACTTTTGTGGCATCATGAAAAACATCCAAGGGAGCATGAACGAGGGAAACACAGGGGCAGCTTGAGAATTGGCAGTCCTTATTTTTAACAGGCACTCTATTTAAAGCACCTTTTATAGACGCAGCAGACACTAGGAAGCCTGAGCCATCCAATGCTGCTCTCAATCCTCCGGGGAGGTCAATGCCTAGCTGGTTGGCACTCTGCTGTGTCCATCCAAGGGGAAAGTTTGCAGGAGCTAAAGGCAAACTCAAAGCTCCACATGCAGGTTGACACCTGCTGGTCTGGGAGAAGCTGGAGATTAAGCAGCTTGTTGAATCATGCTTTCATGTCTATTACATCAAAGTCTTGGCCCAAGAGAAAGACTTCTTCAGTCTAGTCACTCAGTGAGCTGGTGGAGAGGACAAACTAAGCAGTCTTCTTTGTGCCTTTCAAGGGATCCGTGACATCCCAACAAGGTGACAGTTAAAGCACTATACAGATCAATTCCTTTCATTCCACTCCAGAAAACATTTTGGGGTACACAGTCACAGAGGTGAAAACTTCATCGACTCCATGCAGATGATTAACAGAACTAAGCCCAATGAGTTATAAAGAACTTATCCTTATTAGTGATGGGCACCTCCCATGACCTGGTAGGAACTTGAGAACAGATACTATTAAACCATGTAAATATTGCATGTTTCTTTTGGCACATATACGATAAATCCAAGGATTTTAATTTTTTTACTTAAAAGAAGCAACTCTATTATCAACATTAGTGACTTGGGCCATTAGTTTTTAAAAGATTTATTGATTTATTATATGTAAGTACACTGTAGCTGTAGCTGTCTTTAGACACTTTTTCTTCCCACTCCAGCCCCAGTCACTGTAGCTGTCTTCAGACACCCCAGAAGACGGCATTAGATCTCATTACGGATGGTTGTGAGCCATCATGTGGTTGCTGGGATTTGAACTCAGGACCTTTGGAAGAGCAGTCAGTGCTCTTAACTGCTGAGTCATCTCTCCAGCACCCCCCCCCCCAACTTGGACCATTATTAAGGAAAACAAAGGTTACTCTGAACATAAGTACTGTGATACTATGACAATCAACCTGACAACTGAAATAGCTACTATGTGACTCTATGTGAGGAAAGCATATACAGTAAGGATACCCTGAGCAATGGCAAGGAAGCAAGCGCCAGGGATCTGGTGTTTCTGTGCGAGTTACAGATGTGTGCTACCTCAGCTGGCTTTCATGTGGGTGCTAGGGATCTGAATTCAGGTGTTTATGGTTGCATGACAAGCATTCTACTAACTGAGCCATCTTCCCAGCATCTGTCATTTTCTATTTAATATTTTTTGGAGCATTGGTGATTATGGGTAAACAATATAGAAGAAACCAAAACCAAGACTAATGAAAACAATTATAGCACAGAAGAAGAACAGATAAAGGATCCAGAGCAGGGGAAGGGAGGGTGTTTCTACAGAACTGGTATTTGAGTTGAGTTGAAAGACAGGTGAACTCTCATCCTTCTAACTCATGGTTCTGAGTGTGTTATTCTTTCAGAGCAATTTGTCTGTCAGGCTCATTACAGATACCATTGACATTCACACTCCACAACTCTAGAGTCACCGTCACCTGGAAGCTATTTGTGTGTGTGTGTGTGTGTGTGTGTGTGTGTGTGTGTGTGTGTGTGTACTTGCCGCCTACTCACTCACCTAAAGGCATACTGCATGTACAGACCATGCTCAGAGCTCTGAAGTTTTCAGGAGGAAAGAGCTTTATGAAAGCAATGCTTTCCTTTCAGGGACATAAGGAACAAGGCCAGTGTCTAGCACACTCGCTTAGTGAGGGAAAACCTTGCAGGCACAGCTGCTGAGCAAGTCAGCATTTCCCATTGAAGGGTGAAATGTCCATTCCCAGGAAGCAGCCTATGAATACATGAAGAAAGAGGTGGAGTCTAGAGAGGAATTAGAAGACAAATCTCTCCCATGATACCGCACCAGGGACTGGAATACTGGAGAGGTTGATAAGAGGGTGCGTGAGGGACAGTATGTGAGTGACTGCTCAGCATCCAAGGCATGAAGGGACTGGTGCACAGAGGATTCGGTGATGCCGAGCAAACACATTGGGCAGTAGAGGGAAGGCATCAGCAGTCCAGACATAACTCAGATGTCAGCTGAGAGCAGCGATGCGTAGAATAATTGCTTGAAGCATCAGAGGGCCCAAGTCATAACTCTGCTCTGACACAAAATAGGTGTATGATTAGAGGATGAGGTGCTTAATTTCCCGACACCCCACACAGTTAAGAGAGTGGACAGACAAAATGCATACATGAACACAGTTGTGGCTGCTGAATGTCATAGGTCAGATTCCCGATCCTCCCTCCCCCCAGTACTCCAGAGTGGACTGTTTTAGGAGATAGAGCCTGTAAAGAGATGATTAAGAAAAAAAATCATGTTCTATTCCAATGTCACCGGTGTCCTAACAGGAAAAGGAGGCTGGGACCCCTGCTTAAGGGGAAAGTCTCATCAAGACTAAGGAAAAGACAATGCACATAAACCCAGGAGGGAAGCTCAACAGAAGAAATACAGCCGTTCTCAAATCCAGCTCCCAGACTCTGGCATTTGACATTCTGAAACGATAAACATGAACTACTGAATCTATTGAATTTCATTATGCCAGATTTAAGAAAATTACATATCTGAGGTGTTGGCTGAGATGTCTCGCAGACATTCTCAAACAACTAGGCTGATGCTGGCAGAGGTTTCCCTCTGCAAACTGACAGGTTCCACTGCCACAGACAACATCCACACAGCTCACTGAACATGGAGAGGTTGGTCTGATGCTATATGGAGCCTGGACACCAACCTAGCCATTAAACCACCAACTTTCAATCTGTGCTGCCTACAAGATGTGCTGGAGCAATACTAGCAAGAACATGTAGGAGTGGCCTGAGCATTGGGAGTGGCCAACCAATGTTTGACTTAACTTGGAGCCTACTCCACTAGACGGAGCCCATGCCACATACTGCTTGGATGGCCAGGAATTGGAGACTGGATAGCCCAGAGGCATAGAACCAAACACAGTTAGCATAAATAAATAAATAAATAAATAAATAAATAAATAAATAAATAAATAAATAAATAAATAAATGTAATGAATCCTAAGGATATCCTGCTATACTCATAGATTGGAGCCTTGTCCAGTTGTCATCAGAGAAGCTTCCTCCATCAACAGATGAGAGTGGCTGTAGAGACCCACAATGAGACCATTATGTGGAAAGGCTAAATTGGATATCTCCATCAGGTTGTTCCTCTCAGAGCTCTGGGGATCCCACAGAAGAGGGGATTGAAAGATTGTAGGAGTCAGAGGGGATGAAGAACACGAGGAGGACATGACCCACTGCACCAACCATGCGGCTGCATATTGGCTCATAAAGACTGAAGCAGCAAGCATGGAGCCTGTATGGTTCTGCACTAGGTCCTCTGCATACATTTTGTGTCTGTTATCTTGGTGTATGTGAGAGACTAATTGTGGGAGTGGGGGTGCCTTTGACTCCTTTGACTGTTCTTGGGACTTTTTTTCTCCTGTTGGGTTGCCTTCTCCAGCTTTCTCCCTGTCTTACTGTATTATTATTACTACTATTACTATTATTTATATTATTACTATTATTACTATTATTATTATTATTATTATTATTATTATTATTGTCATGTTTGGTTGTTGTCTCTCAGAGTCTGGTTCTTTTGTGAAGAGAACATGAGATAGGGGTGGATCTGGGGCCGAGGGAAACTGGTCCAGATGTATTGTATGAGAGAAGAATCTATTTAAAAAAACTTATATACCAGCAGTCTGATAACAACAACAACAACAACAACAACAACAACAACAACAAAGCCAGAGCAATTATAATATGAGCTTAAATCCAGAAATGACAGAAAGTCAAGAAACTGAGAGCCATGCATGTTGGGTTTTCTTTTAAAAAGGAGACATGACATTTAAGTCAGTTGAAGCGTATGCTGTGAGTCTGGTGAGCCAGTGGTCATATACCCAAGCTTTGGACACCATAGCAGGAAGTATTCAAAACAGATGTGCAAGAGAAAAGTAAAAGGCACAAAGGTTTCCTTACAGCCTGAGTCTATCAACATCATAGGGCGCGAGGCAGAGAGGAGAGCCATGGTGAGGCAGAGAGGAGAGCCACGGTGAGATGGAAAAGAGACAGGACAGCACTGCCAGTAACTGCCAGCAGACTAAGGCAGAACCATCCATGTTCTTCTGCTAAAATAACAAAGTGAGGACTGAGGATTAATTTATGGAAGGTTTCTACATCCATGAGTTGAAAGCCTAGCACTTGACGTGGCAGCTCTCCACTGCAGAGGGCAGAACGTGCCCTTTCATGTCTTAACAAAAGGAAACCTGCAGCCGAAATGGTTTCTCAAGGGAATGTATCCAATGTCAGAGGTTCCTGTGTGCCAGACAGGAGGGTCACACAGGACTTCCTGTTATTTTCAATGACCTTAAAAGCTTATTCCATACTTATGTTTGCATTTCCTCCCTTGAGTCATCCAAAGCCTGATTGACCATTCCCTCCTTGTGTCCCAGCCAAATTCTGTCCAGTCACCTATATGACTGAGGAAACAAGTAGATTGTTGCCCTCTGCAGCCAAGGATTTATAAGGCAGTACCCCAAACTGCAGGTACACATTTTGCACCGCCATTGGGGTGTGGGGCACTCTGCTGGGGAAGCGAAACACACTGAGTGCTTGACTGTGTCTCTCTGTACCACTGCCTTTGGGTGCTGGGCTTTAGAACCCAGAGCCAAGGAAACGGAGAACAATGGCTTAGCTCATCAGTTAAAGTAGCAGCGGTTGTTTGGAAGCACAGAGAGGCCTTCTACAGGAGACTTAGACTGCAGCTCTGTAGGCGAAAGACTTCTCCATGCTCCCAATAGCAGTTTCAATGGAAGAGACAGTCTATGTTTGTCCACACCGTTTATTGACTGTTCATCATGGAAAATGGATGCATACCAACTTCTCAGGGTGGACCAGAGATTAAATATCTTTTTCAGGGAGGTATGTCTGGGAAGGGATGCTTATTGGCTAAACCTTCAGGACCTCTTGATACCTCATTAACATGGAGAACTCTGTTTTGGGCTACCTGACCAACATAGGGAGTGTGACATGTGTTCCAGGCCAGGAATCTGGCAGGGAGCAGGGAGCAGGGAGCTGCCCACTCTCTCAGGTGGATGCTTGGGTGCCGAGGACTCAGATCCACTCTACCTTACCAAGCTTCCTTGCATGGTCCACCGTCCCAAACTGGACTATGGAACAACACAGGTTTATCCCACTCAGCAAGCAATAAAAACAGAAGGTCGTGTGGAAATTGGCTGGAGAGCAACGGTTCTGGGGCAGAATGCTCAGAGTCTCTCATTGGCTGGATCTCTCACCAATCAAAACTGCTGTCTGAGGGATTGTTTTGTCTAAATAGATGATATTCAGATGCACATGAAGAGACACTAATGGCTGACTTTAAGATATGGTTATTGTAAGTAGGTAAAGCTTCTATAAAGGTTAATGTTGAAAAAAAAGACCCTCAGAAATCCAGACGAGTATTCTCAGACATATCTGGAAATTACAGTTGAGAGTATATGTCTCCAGGAACCACAGCTCAGCTTAAGCACATACCAGTTTAGAAGAACCCTCCGTCTATGGCAGCTATGCCCCACAACCTACCCAGGTTAGGTGGTCCCACTTTCTCTGACTAGTACATTCAATCTCATATAGAAGATTAGACTAGAGCCACATGTTCTGGCTCCCACTGCCAAAACAAGAGGTTTGGCCAGACGTACAAGCTCTAACCACCATATGCTACATACAAAGCCAGGTTAGAGTAGATAGGTATGTTCTGGTTACCACCCCCTAACATATACACATGTTATACCAGACTATTGTGACCCTTCACACAGTCACACAGCCCTTCCTTCTACATCCTAAACAGGATTAGAATGGAGTCACCTGTTCTGCACATCCCTTCCTGTCAGCCATGGCCCTGCGTTTCTCTACTAGAGCTACACAGCTAAAAGACAAGCATCCATCACAAGTCCCTGGGGAGTTTCTAATCTGAAGCGTTCATGTTACCTTCATCATGTTCACCACTTCTGTTGGCTCCCATGTCTCTCCGCTTAATGTTCTTTACTTTTCTCATGCTTACTTGGCTCTCATGTGCTACAGATTCCAAACAGCACAATGTTCATTCTACCCTTGGATGCTGCTCCTTTTAGACCCATCTATTCAGGTGCCTGTAACCCTGGCGCTGCATTCAGGCTGCACCCTTGCCCTGCTCCAGAGAACTGCCATTTTGATGTTATTAGATGGTTTTGAATGGGAAGAATTGAGTCCACACCGTTGTCAAAAAGGATGCTCCCATTAGTGTGGGTTGGGCATTTTCATTTGTTTAGTAGCATGGACATTGATGCCTCTCCCTGAAAACTAAACATCACTTGCACTTTGAATGCTCAGAGAACTCTCTCTTTTCATTCTCATTCTCAACTAGAAATAGAAGAACAAGCGTCTTCCTTGCTTGGGGATTTCCCTCTAATCTACTGTTAGATGTCCTGTGTTAACCTCATGTGACAGCATGTTTGGGGCTGTGAGGGTTTTTCCTTGCTTTTGGATAGCTCACTGTATGAGCTTATAGGACGATTCTACACCATCATGAAAGAAATAAGAAAGAAAAAATGCTATGTCTATCCTGCATGGTTTTCTGATGGGAAAATTTTCCTGTTAGCTTGAGTCCATCTGACAGTAACCATACTTCATTCTGCTTCCTAAGTACTGAGAACACTCACAGTCCACATTGCTAGACAAATGCAATTTTGAATTTTACTTATTGATACAAATCAATCAACACCTTGGAGATTTAACAAGAAATTTATGCACCAATCCCAAATAATTAAAAAGATCAAAGTTTTTTTTTTTTTTTTTTTTTTTTTATCTTACTTAGGGAAGGCATTATACTATACTACTGCCCAGTTGAAATTTCTGTGATGATGGGGGTGTGTGTGTGTGCATGTGTGTGTGTGCATGTGTGTGTGTGAGGTATGTGTATATGTGTGTGTGTGTGTGTGTGTGTGTGTGTGTGTGTGTGTGTAAAACACTTGCAATAGTTCTAGTGTGACAATCTAGATTTTAAATATTTACCTATTTCAACTTAGTTCCTATGTAAATAGGCACTTGAGAGTAGGAGATGATGTGGTGGGCAGTTTTAAGATTTGACATATACAAAACCATGAAATCAGCCTCAAAGAAATAGTTTAGGATCATTTTCTCCATCCTCAATCCCTGGGTTAATGGTTGTACAGTTGACTTTATTAGGGACATAAATAGCTGTGGTTGTGTACAAATAGTTCTTGCAAGCTGGACAGAAAAGAATTCTGTACGTAAAGGAAATCATAATGATGAAAACATGAATGGAGACAGAACACACAATATAAATAGTAGTGTGACTGTTAGTGACATGGGTCCCAAGTTAATTACTCAGAAGTTTATGAATGATGAATCTCTTCTATTCACCCAGATGATGACACTGTCTACTACAGTCTTTCTAGAGACAGAGCAATTGCAGACTTGAAGTAGTGTATATTTTCCATACCTTGCTACTTCATGCTTATTACAGGACGCACGTGAAGCTCAGTAGACTGCATAGCAGATCTGCGTGGCACATAGAAGAGACACATCTCCCTTGTGCTTGTATATTTGGGACTCTGCAACTCTAAAATCTATTCTGGAATAGGAATTCGGGGACATGTGAACAAAAGTGCATATAATAGATAGCGTCAACACTATGCAGGAAAGGAGAAGAAAAACTGTGCTTGGGACACATTGCTGCACTGACCTTGGCTGTCCCTATAATGAACATAGGGGAAAGAAACAACATGGAGATTAATGTTACCATTTGTCATTTTTTAGCCATAAGCCTGAGACTTCTGAAGGCCATATTCATCATGGACAGATTACAGGATCCTGAAATATAAACAGGCAGGTCTTTGCCTATCTGGATGACCTAGTATGGACGCCTCAGTTGACTGTGTGAGGCTTCTGTGGCAGGCCTTCACCATAAGGCTGGAGTCTCCCACTGCACTTAGACTTATTCTGTGTAAATCATTTTCTAGTTGATATTTTCTTGCTTGTATTGCGTGTATTGTTCATTGCCTTTCTCCACTCTTTTGCATTACTTCAGTCAAGTGTTGTACCCAGGTTCATCTCCAGGTACCCATGGCGAGAGTGAGAAAAGTCAGAGTCACTGCTTAGAAAGCATGGCCAAAGTGACAAAATGATGATGTATTACATGTTTAAAATATGTGCATGTCGGGCCTGGAGAGACGGCTCAGCGATTATGAGACCCGCCTGCTCATCCGCAGGACCCTGGGCGCTATTCCTAGCATCCATATAACCACTCACAACCATCTGTAATGCCAGTTCCAAAGAATCTGTTGCTCACTGTGGGCATTACATGCACAGAGTTCACAAACATATAAGTTGGCAAAGCACCCATACACATAAAATAAAAATAAATAAAATTAATTTAAAGAATCTGTGAATATCTTTAAAATGAAGTTGCCTTCTCTAAAATATTGGTTAAAACTAGGACAGAGAAAATATGAGCATCAAGCTTACACATGAGCTTACAGCCAATGTACATGTTAACAGGTGGAAAGCCAGCCTCGCCTAGGAGCTGACTACAAAGGAATGAATGGCTGGTCGCTGAGTATACAGATATGGTCATACAATTCCTGGATTTTGGTTTCAATTTGGATGAAACACACAAAGCTAATTACACTTCTGAAAATAAAGAGATTCATGATTTCTGTTCCATAATACATGTAACTGATTTAACATATTCTTGACAGCTCTATTTTATTTAAGAGAGTTACACATTAGCTGGCAATGTGAGTTTCCTACTTGACTGCTACATTAGAAAGTCATATGCAGGGCTGTGTCATTTTAAAATAACAAGAACAAAACAAAAACAAAAAAACATATTTTCTTTGGTGTATGGTAGTAATTAATTAGAGATTTCCACATTTAGCACAATTAATAGTGCTAGACACTAAGCCATTCCCGAGCCCAATTTCTTCCTCCCCGTGTTTATTTGCAGGAGACTATAATTCCAAAGCCAAGCTAGTCAACTGCTATGCACCATCACAGCTGGAGCTTCTTGTGCATGGTCCCAGCAAGCTGGAATCTCAGCTAGTCTGTGTAAATCCGTATGGAAAAGATGTACGTTCTAAGTATGGGGTGAGGACAGTAGAAATCTATCATGAGTAAACTGAAGATGGCCAAATCTGAGAGGCCTTGGACTTCACTCTTACTCATGCCTCTCACCCCAGCCCATCATCAGCGAGGCCAAAGAAGACACATCTCTAAAGCACCTCCACTAGGCCACTGTCTTCTCTCTTGGCCTGGATGCATTACCCTATCAGCATCGTAACAACTCCTCCTCCAGTGACTCCTCAGGCCTACTCTTTCATCTGTCATGAAGAAAACAAAAAAAATCAGGTGACCTAGAGAAGGTAAGTAAGAGGAGCACTGGTATGTAGTCCATTTGACCAACATAGACAGGCTTCTGGCAAAAATAATAAATCCAGTCTCTGGAGACTAGGTGTGGGACCTAATAAGAGCTCCCCAAGGACCACTCTCAAGGCATTATTGATTGCTCTTTCCCCAGCAAACTTACCTTTATGAGTAACTACATCTATATTTACTCTTGAATCTAATTATAACAGACTGAGCTGTAGCTAAGGACGCCTTCTAAAACACCCCCCTCTATTCCAGGATTGAAGCAGTGCAGACCCTTCTAGAGTGAGGGAGCCAGTAAGGGATAGTAGACCAGGACTTGTAAAGCCAGGTAGCAGAGGTAGCCCCTTGCTGTTGCATCTGTCTAGTCGACTCTACCTTGGCCTTACTGCTTTCCATTTTCACTTCTCACCTGGGAAAATCAACCTTGATTCCTTATTTGTTCTACCTGTGCCCTGGAGGAAATACTTCTGGAGCATAAGAGCAAAACCTGCTGTATCGGGGGTTGGAGGGAATGCAGGGAGAGGAACTTCTGGAGGGGATCAGGGAGGGGAACCTCTGGAGGGGATCAGGGAGGGGAGCCTCTGGAGAAGACACAGGGAGGGGAACCTCTGGAGAAGACACAGGGAGGGGAGCCTCTGGAGAAGACACAGGGAGGGGAACCTCTGGAGAAGACACAGGGAGGGGAGCCTCTGGAGAAGACACAGGGAGGGGAGCCTCTCATTTTCAGACAATCTCCCACAGCATATTCTCCACACAGTACCCAAAATCATGTTTCATAAGATTGCAGACATTATTTTCTGTTTTGGATAAGATGTCCATTCACCCTGACGGTTCTGAGAGCTGCACCCCTGCCTGCCTCGCTCCCCTATCCCCCTCCCACTGTGACCTTTAACATGTGCAGAGGCTTGTGTTCTGTCTGAACTCTTACAAATTCCATTTCCGGTATGAAGCCTTCCCACTCTGAGTTCTGACATATTCCTTTAATTCTGCACAGCTAACCTCAGGACATTCAAGTCTTAGCTTACAAGGAATGAAGAAACCTTTCCCCGGCTGCCAAATGGAAAGTAGCCCCACATCTTCCCTGTCATTTCACTCAAGGGCAGGTTTGTGTGATATTTCCTAATCTTTCTTCTGAATAGATTGACTGTGAATGGCCATCTCCATTCACTTTCAATTACTCTCATTTGGGAAGACGTGGTGCATTCGTGATTCACCACTGTGTCCATAGTGCTGTGGCAAGCAGTGGTGGACACCAGGAAAGACTTCACATACACATGGCTCCTTCACTGTGTCCACTGTGGTTAATGTAGGAGGTTGAACTTGTCTAGACAAGACCTTGGAGTTTCCCATTCACACCATTTCTTCCTTCCCTGAAACCACTATGCTAAAACAAAGCCTCAACAGTCAAGAGCAGAGCTGTCTTCTCTCAACTCATGGCCATAAAGCAACCGTAGTGCTTCGATTGTAGAAAACCCAGCAGCTTTCACCCACCACACACTAATATTCTAGTAAAGGCTGCCTTCCTGGTGGTGCATCACATTCACACCCTTTTAAAAATGCTGATGCCTCAAGCAGATAGATGGAGAAGTGGTCTTCGGGGCCCAGGGAAACCTGAACAAGAATATTTGTAGTGACACAAAGGGCCTCAATTTTGGCTGTGATGTTGTCTGCATAATTAAGTATTTGCTAGAACTCAACCATGTATTAAAAAGGGAAAATAGTGCTCCACAGCTCACCAGGAACTGCTCCGAACCTGGGAGACACAGGGACCGAGGTAGGCGAGCATAGAAACCCCCTGGATCCCAACAGTGGGCGGCTGAGGCAGGAGACTTCTGCTTGGGCCTCCAGATTTCCATAGTCAAGCAGCGCCTGGAGAAAATTTCTCACCCAGGGGCGTGGAAAAGCCCCGAGTGGGGGCAAAACGAGCCCCAGCGCTCACCTATTCCGCCCGGTTTCCGCGGGCCACAGAGATTGAGGGACAGGAACTTCCGCTGGCGGCGGGGACCTCAGCTTGGGCCACAGGGCTCCATAGCAAATTAGCGCCAAGACAAAGATACCGCCCCAGCAGCTTGGAAAAGCCGGGACTGGGCCCAAGACAACCTCCACAGCTCACCAGGAACTGCTCCGAACCTGGGAGACACAGGGACCGAGGCAGGCGGTCAAAGAAACCCCCTGGAAGCGGAGACCTCTGCCTGGGCCACCAGGAGTCCATAGCCAACTAGCTCCGGAAAAAGCTATCCTCCCAGGAGCTTGGGAAAGCAGTGAGTGGGGTTAAGGGGAGCAACACCTCTCACCCAGACCCACGCGGATCCTCCGGGACCCAGGACCTGAGAAACGGGGAACACAAAATCTCTGAACCTTCCGGTTTCCACCTGTGGGCAGAGACCTCTGCCTGGACCACCAGGAGTCCATAGCTAAGGAACACCTGAAAAAGCTACCCTCCAAGGAGCTTGGGAAAGCTGTGAGTGGGATAAAGGGGAGCAACACCTCTCACCCGGACCCGCCCGGACCCGCCCAGATCCACCGGGACCCAGCGCCTGAGAAGCCATGGAACACAAAATCTCTGAACCTTCAGGTTCCCACCTGTGGGTGGAGACCTCTGCCTGGGCCACCAGGGGCCTGTGCCTGGGGACCCAATCCTAGGCCACAAGGCTCCAGGAGAGAGCGGGTATCCCAGGAGTGCTGACACACCTTTGAACACAGGCAAAACCACTTCTGCTCAAACCCATTGGACCAAGAGGGACCCTTGCAGAGCCATCAGGGCATAGGAACCAAGGGACAGCTGGGGACAAGATCTTTCCG
>CM052714.1:37488921-37525421 GCA_028551405.1 Uromys caudimaculatus
GCTATTAAAAACAATGACTTCATGAAATTTGCAGGCAAATGGATGGAACTTGAAAATATCATCCTGAGCGAGGTAACTCAGTCACAAAAGAAGGAACGTGGTATGTACTCACTGATAAGCGGATATTAGCCCAAAAGTTCAGAGTGTCCAAGGAGACTTAGAGTGACCACCACCCATGGAAGTGATGTCTAAACTTTACCCAGTTAGGGCAGATGACATGAACAGAACATTAACTGTGCCAATAGTTAGCCTCCATTGTAAATGAATCACTGCAGTGCATATTAATCTCTGTAACATTACATGTGCCAACAGTCAGCCTCCATGTATATTAACCCTTGCAAGATTACAGGCATGTGACAATACTATCTTTGGTTGTAAATGGAACAATCCTGAGCTTCCCATGATCTCTATAGTGCAAACCATATGGTGAGTCCTGCTTCCCTCTGCCTATGACATGATTTGAAGTGATAATCACCTTTCTCTTTGCAGGTAGGTAATCTCTCCCTCCCTCTGTTCTCTTACTCAGTTTGGCTGTTTCACTGGTTCTTCCTTTCACTCTTAACCTGAAAAGCAGTACTGTCTTTGCATCCCCTCTTTGGGTAATGAACTCTCATTGAGCCCATGAGTCAAGAGTCCACTCCCTCTAGCCAGGCACAGACTTCTAATTGCCTGCCAACATCTCCGCTGGGAGTGGCTAGATTCAGCACCAAGGACAGCACTTTTGATTGCCATTCTTTAGCGTTCATCTATCCCCTGCTCCTAATCAAGATGATCAAAGACCTTGAAGCATCTCTGGCTCCTCAAATGTCACATACAATTAATAAATAAAATTTAAATTCTGCCAGTATCACCTAAACCCAACTGTCTTACCTCCTGCCCCATGGGGGTTCCTAACTGTATTATTTCACCCTTCCTTCCACGACAAAGCCAAAGGAATCCTTTCACAATATGAACAAAATGATATCACTGCCACCCTGCCTCACAAATGTTCTAATCTTACTCAGAAAAAAATGACCAATCTTGGTCTTGACCCATCAACTCCCCACCCCAACTCTTGGGTCCTGCTCTGTGCATGCTAATACATGGCTGGGGACCTCAGAATCAATGGCTTCTAAGAGACCCTCCTGTTTGTTCTTCTGACTCTTCTGCCCTTTTAATAGATGTCGCAGTATCATAAAGACCTCTCTGACCATGCCATGCCCAAATGTATCACTTACGCTGTTCCTTTGCTGACTCTGGTTGCCACCAAATGCCAGGTATTCATCCATCTATGTACATACAGCACAACAGAACGGAGTGTGGACTCCATAGATGGTTTTCTCCTATCTCTCATCCATTTACTCTGTAATCCAGGTGTTACCCACAGGACATGGATGAGTTCATAGAAGTTAACACCCCATAGGAGGACAAGCAGATCATGATAGCAGGGCCACATGTCTGCCTAGGGCCTGTTGGATGATACCTGTAGCTTACTGCAGAGACATTACCATCGCTTGGGTGGAAAGAATTACAATTATGAAGTCATCTGATTACTCCTCTTGATTTTATAGCTCATTTAAAACCCATTATCAAGGTTAATCTTTCTGAGTTATGCAGAGCTGGAACTTGGGTAAAGCTCTTTACTACTTCCTTAAACATGCATGTGTCATTATTCTACAGTCAGCACCTGCATTCTTATTGTTAGGCTGGATACAGGGTACTTCAAATTAGGACAAAGAAAACACACACATCTTTTTGGTCCTTCATCTCCGAGGTGAATTCTTGAATTTCAATTAAATATCAGCTGCTATGGATACAAACTAATTTTGAACTTAAGCATCAAAATATTTAATGGTAACAAAATGGTTAAAATACATATAAAATATATGTAAAATCAGCATGTATACAGTATAAAATAAAGCTATGAGTACTGTGCACAAATATAGTGAACACTGTTATATGCTTGGCCTCCTCTGTGCTATGTGTTGCCTAGGATTTGCAGCTGAACTCTGGGATAGAGGTGCTATTATTAGTCAGGGTGAGGCTTTGAATGCTTTACTAGCAAGATCAATACAGATCTGTGGAAAGAATAACCAATTGATCCACAGACTCACAGAACAACCTGGGACTGAATGTAAATCAGTGGCTGATCCAGGAACAGGAAAAATGAATTACATAAAAACTGAGTATGACTTTACTTAATGGGCTATTAGTAATGGTAACAAATGTATTGATGGCAGCAAATGTAACAAATTAACTTATAGTAGTGAATCAAGGAAAAATGTATGTTCTTGGTACTACCTTTGCATTTTTCTTTAGATCTATGCTGTACCAGAATTAAATATTTTGTTTTATCCACTAGATGCTCCAAACTTATGATGTAGTCTTATTAAAACAAACAATGAAACAAACAAAAAACAAATTCTCCACCTCCCCTCCCCCCAAATTCTGCTAGGTCAAACTGTTTCTCTGTTTCTTGCTCACTGCTTTTGCTCAAATTTTCTTTCTTTTCTTCCCTATGGAAGTTTATGTAGAAAATATTTTTAAAAATCACTTAAGAGGAGAGAGTGTATCTTTTTATATATCACTGCAGTGTCTCATCTCAGAAAAGGACAGGAGAAAAGGCAAACGGTCAGTAATCCTCCTTCCCAGATTCCCTCCAATAGCTGAAGACTGTGAAACGGCCATAGCCATCTCACGTGCTGTGCTGGAGTGCAGAATGCACACACATTCTTCTTGAGGATGGCTATGAAATGCAGAATCATTTCTCTCTCAGGGGCTCTGAGTAGCCTAGCCATGTAGAACTGTGGACTTCCTGCAACTGCCATGATCTGTCCCTGACCCTGTGACTCTCCAGCTCATGCCAGTCTCATGGAGAGCAGCCCTTAGTGGAGAATGTCCACACGTATACCCTCCTCCCATCTGAAGCAGCCCTAAGCCTTTTATTGCTATGCCCACCTTTATGTCTACCCAAACTTCCTTGCTTACCAAGTACAAACAAGTTCAGAGCCAGCTGCTCTTTTCCTGTCACCTGTATTTTCCTTATCACCTTAAAAACTATAGACTTTGCATGACTTCCCTGTAATTATATACAATTCTAAGACTACTTGAGGTTAGCTCTTGAAAACAAAAATCTGGTTCTATAGATATAAAATCAGGTTTGTTAGAAATCAGACCAACATAGATAACTTAACCAGAAAGATCAACTGTTCTTTGTATTTTTCCCACAAGGAATCCCAAGATATTAGCACTTACTAATGTGAGGGAAAGTGGAAAGGCCCAGGCCTCTCCGAGTGACCTTCTTTTTGAAGAGTGACAGCATGGAGATGTCCCCCTCAGAGTTGTTCTCAGGGTTTTGGGTTAGATTAGGAAAGAACCCCACTGTGGCTGCCCTCATTAGACCAGGGGTTGGAACTCTGTGTTTTGATATTTAATAATTACTGATGAATCAAACGAGTGACCAGGGATGATGATAACAAGACAAAAGCGATCAAAGTGTGATGCCATCAAAGGGCAGCGCCAGCAGTCACTCCTGACACTCTACAACCCACTGAGGAATCAGCTAAGGAAACAACGTGGATCTTGTGGCAGATTGTCTCCGACTGACAAGCAGACCTCTGGACGATCAAGGGGGTTTCTGGAACGGTACCAGCTGCCGTTAATTCACTTTCTGAATCTAAGGGAACCTGGAAAGGCTAAACAATCCCAGTACAAAACACGAATGGATTTGTAAGATTCTTTCAAGCTTTTGGAAGAGCCTAGGAAATGATGGGAAGTGACTGTGTGCTCACTGATGAAGCAGCAACTTCGTTCTATGTTTATAAGCCATGGGCTCCTGTCAAAGAAAACTATAACCCAGGATAAATCAAACACCAAGCTTTTAAGAGGGCTTTATCTTAGGCAGGTGCTAATGCTGCTTAGCTAATCTACAGAGGAGAAAGAACCAGAGTGGAGCCACATAAGTGCATGTCTACAGGGGCTCACTCACATTCTGTCCCCAGCCTTTAACACTGACTGCAGTATATGCCTGCTGAATAGAGATGACCTAGCGTTTCATTTTATAGGCTATTTTAGGAGAAAAAAGAAGCTTGTTAAAGACAGAAATAGTTCATTAATTGCTGTTACCTTCCTACTGCAACCTCTCCTCTCTGTTGTCTCATGTTTGTGTGACACTGTGAGCTTTAAAACTGTCAAGAGAGCTGGAGTGACCACAAAAGGTTCTCAACAGGCAAGAACAGCAGGGTGGCCTTCCATGGGACTGGCAAGAATTTCAACATACCAAAGAGAACATCTATTCAAGGAAGCAGACGCTGCGAAGCTATCCAAGTGGCATTTGCTCTCTATGGGATTAATACATAAGAATATCAGATCTTCCAAGCAGGGAAATTCTGGCTGAAGCACAAACCTTCCTGACCGTATCTCCACTACAAAGCAGTTCGAGTGTGTTTTCCTAAATAAAGTGGATGGAATTTAGTCTATAAACCTGAAGTTTCCTATTCATCAGCAAGAGATCTTTGTGTCATTAGTTGAGGCTATTGGCTAAGTATCCCCAGGAAAGATTTTATACTATAGATGTTTTAGGACTGAAAATAATAATTTTTTTTTAAAAATCTTAAAAGACAGGATATCAAAATGGCCATCAAGGCTGATGAGCTGAATTCTATCCCAGGAACCCACATGGTGCAGAGTTTTGACTCCCACACAACTCCCACAAGTTGTCCTCTGATATCCACAAAATTGTTATAAACATACATATTTGTGTGTGCACACATTCAATGGTTTTTAAAACTTAAAATTAGAAAGCTCTACTTTCATTGGTCAGCTGTCAATGTTTGAAATAATCCCATGACCATTGGTTGCAAACATCCTTCTATTTTATTGCACTGGGTCTGCCATGCAGAACTAAGTCATCACACTGTGAGGTTCCTGACAATGTGGCTTCAGCAAGGGATACCAGGGTCACTCGACCTCAATAACACTGACGCTTGTTTAGGGAAACTGTCCAGGTGCCTGAGAATGTTCATGGTCTTCCCCACTTTACATGCCAATATGATGCTACATCAGTTATAAAAATGCAAATGTCTCTAGACTGTGCCCACTGTGCCCTCTGATATGAAATTATCACATTCTCATCACTGATATATGCAAAGACCTTAAGTATAAAAATGTAACAGCATAATGTGTTGAGTAGCTTAAATACCGTATGTGTCTAAGTGTGTTTACTTATACAGTAAACGTAATAAAATAAACACCCTATTTGACAGATACAGAAACCAAGTTCATAGGCTGACTAATGTTTATCACAAACTCCTCTGAAGTTCAGTGGAAGAAAATCAAACATTTGTTGTTGATATGTAGTCTGCCTTTACTGCTTAACTGCTGTCCAGGGATGCAGTTTCAGCAGAGAATAGAAGGCCTCGTTTGCTTTGAGGATGCCCTGTTGCAACTGCGGAATTTCCCAAGGGAATTCTTTCTTTGATATGTGTGTCTTTCTTTTTCCTTGAGAAGGAACATGGCTTGATCCTAGCCAGTTTGTGAACCCAAGGACTGAATATTGTTCTCTGTCTGAGAGGAAATGAGTAGCAGAACAGCTTTGGAAGGAACTGCAATTCTAAAAGGACAAGACAATGAGGAGAAATAGACTCTGACTACTTGGCCTCCTGAGCATGCAGGGAGAAATATGACCAACAGAGGCAATGAACACCTTAACTCTGGAGAATATTTCTGAACGACAACAAGACAATCACTGAATCAATGAGCTGCTTCTTCAGTGACTATTCCCAATTCAGATAATTTTTCTAGGACGAAAAATCTGACCTTGAGCTTAGCCAGTTTTTAAAAGATTATTTAAATTATGAACTAGCATTAATTATTTCACTTTTAAAGTTCTGTATTTAAAGGTCTTATTTAATCATAGAATCATACTTGATGAATCTGGAGAAATGAATATCATGTTTTATTTTCTGAACCTTGTTTTTTCTTATTTTCCCCTGTATTTCAAAGAGATTATATCCTTAGGCTCACATGAATTATGGGAAACATTTACTAATTGTATAATTGAGTATAGCAATGTTCCATCAATTATAAGTACTGAGGTATTTTTGGATTAACATTTTACTCATGGAATTCTGTCATAAAAAGCTGGCTATATAATTGATGTGTTTGAAATGGCCTGTCTTCTGGGCAGAGTTTTATAGAAGTTAAGTATCACTAAATATGGCTCCCTTTGCCCTCCCTTTTTCTTACAGTTCATTTAAGGAAATCCATCCCCCCTTCCCATGTAGCAGGTCCTTTCCCTACCTCTTTGTTTTGAGATTTCCAAGATTTCTTCATTTAAGGTCTACCTCATTTCAGGCCAGTTATCTGTCCTCATGGAAGCAATGCTTACAGCAGTGAATTTTCCTCCAGGTGCTGCAAGCTGTGGGTGTGTGTGGGGGAGAGCACCCTTCTCTGCCCATCTAACAGTCCTCCTGTCTTCTGCTGAGCTGTCTATTCTGCCACTTCAAGGTGAGAGTATCATTAGTATTGTTACAAAGAAGTTCTGTCAATGTACTTCCTCTAAGTTGTCATATGGTGACCTTTATTCAAAGATATTTCATTTCATGCAAAGCATGTTTAAGAATTGACATTCAGGTCACCAATAACTATGCTTTGCATATGTGATATTAACCTAAAAGCATAAGGGAGAAATATAATTCTTATACCCAGTCTATCAGTGGCTCATCAAGCCCTTAGAATTATCTTCCCCATGCAAAGTCTATCATAGCCAATACTTGCTTTCATTTCTGTGATGAGTAGGTCCATTAACATATATCATGCAATAATTTTTAAATTTATAATAAATACAACTGCTTGGTAAATCAACATAGACCTACAAATATGCTTTCTTTGTGGTAAGTCTTCCTCTCAAATCTCCTTAACAAGTCATCTTTCTTGAAATATAGATTAGAAGTGCCAACTGGATTTAAGGCAAGGCACACGGCATTATCAGAAGGCTGGGCATGAGGATGCCATCTATGTGTTTAGATAGCATAACGTGGAGGTAGATAATAGAGCCAGAGGTGTGATCTCAACTGCTGCAGAGTGGGGATAAAGAAAAGTGAACTTCAACCTGAGGGAAGTCTTGAAAGACTTTGCCTCGATTCAGCACCAAGGAGAGCGCCAATGTGCCTCCTGCCTCTGCTCCTGGTTTACCAGTCCCCTTTCCTCTGCCTGCTTTGATATATCACTTTCATACTTTCCAAGTGCTTTGTTCTTTTCTTATACTGCATACCCCAAAGTGCTTCCTAGTATATGAACTATGGTGTAAGGTGCTTATATTTCTAATGGCACTACTAAATGCCTCCTTGGATCTAGAAACTATACTATAAGTGGAGCATGACACTTCAGTGATTTTACTCAATAGTCATCTTCCATAACATGGCCTGAATGTGTTGCCACCTAATTCTCAGTATTTTTATCCAAGCATATTGATCAAAGATTCCTAAATTCTTCTCCTGTGCAACTGACATGCAGTCTTAGTGTAGAATTCCATCACATTAAGATAACCTTGATAGTTGTCTCATAACTTCTGTCTAAGAGGACATAAAAGTTCTTTAATTATGAAATACTGCCCCCTTCCTTTGGGAGACTTCTGAAAAGAAAGCTGTTGAGTATACTATGCATGCTTTCATGCAGACTGTGGTTCAATCTTTCAAAAAAGAAATGCAGCCAATGAGAGACCTATTCTAACAAATTCTTTAAGCACGAGCTCATGCTAAAAATCTAGATGTACCATTGCACTTGTCTGTTTTATCTATTAATATTTCTGACAGAATAGAGTAGTTAGAGAAGAAATTGCATTTTAACAACCCAAGATGCTTCTCCATACGTGTTTGTTTGTTCATTTCATGAGTATCTGGTATTAAATTTTTCAATAATCCATTAAAAGTTTGTCATGAACATGTTTTTAAAAATCCACATTTAAAGTGTGTGAAGATAACCTCTACTATCAGTTGCCTGACACACACATATTGATTGTCTACCACAGAGATGCTTAATAAATAAGCTTTGTTCTCAAGTATCTGGGAGGAGTGGTGTGGAGGAGGTCATAGATCCAAATCCTTCATGTCAAGAATGAAAATGGCATTTGCCATAATAAAGTAACAAACAAATGTTCAAGGACTGTTTTTTTTTTTTTTTTTTTTTTTTTTTTTTTTTTTTTTTTTTTTTAAGATTAGTGATAACAAGCCAAATGTGCTTGTGTTTTATTACTACTTTAGGAAAGTATTGCAAGCTTCTTGCATTTTATATAATCCTAATTCAAGGCAATTTAATTTAATAACTTGTGTTTATTCACAGTGTATCCAACAAATTCAAATTCTTTATTTCATGTATATTCTGTGATATTTTTGAACCAGGATTTCGAGATTATTGCCCACTTATATATCTGTTTATAGTAGTTCCAAAGAGATCTTCACTGGGTAAGCAACTCCAGCTCCTGCACCTCTCCCACCTTCAAGGAAACGCACTAAAATGATTTGTTTCCATTCGCTGTTAATGTGAAATAGGCAACCTTCTTTAATTCCAACATTCATGCACACTTTAGCATATGCATCACACTTCTTGTCTTATCTGGAATGCTACTGCTTGCAAACAATAGAACCAAGTGTACCTCACCACCTAGAGATGGTTTTTTAATATGTTTATTATTCAACATCCCAGAATACCTATATCTCCCTGCCAGCCACATCAAAGTGCACTTTCAACCCATCCCCAAACATAAACACTGAAACTGAAATGAACATGAGCACGTGGTCCTTCCAATGGACGATGAGACAGAAATTATTATAAGAAAGCTCAAATATCTATCAAAAAACACCATCAATACTATAAGTAGTATAGAATACTGTCAAGAATACAGCTTGAAAACTTGAAAGATCTGAATGAATTGAATATATTCAACTATGTGATTTTGAACAGGTTCCTTCTTGTAGCCTCAGTTGCTTCCTCTTTAGCAATAGATACTACAATAGAAGCCCCCTGCCACAAAAAAAGTTTCTGCGATGACCATTATGGCAGATTCCAGAATTCCAGATATGTATATGAAACTACAGTTAAAACATTAGCAGTCAAGATTCCCTCTTCCCCCTGCCTCTCACTACTCAGACATCCTCCCAGGAACCACTGAACTGTGGTCTCAAGCTGCCCAGCCAGCTTATGGGATCATGGCAACAGGCATTAGCCCCAGCCCTCTAGCAGGTGGAATCTCTCATTAGTTCTATCTGCTAAGATAAGGTGAGATAAGGTAACATGAATAAATTAAGATTAAAATAAGATAAGGTAACATGAATAAGTTAAGATTAAAATAAGATAAGGGACTGTCTGGGGATACTCATGTCACTAAATCTGTATTATCTTACCTTCATGACCATAGTATCAAATGTAGGCTTGGGCTCTGGTGAGTGGAGCACAGGCCCTCATAGAATTTTTGTTTATTTTATTTTATTTTTTAAAAAAAAGAATGATGAAACATAGCTATGAATGAACACAGACTACTTTAATCTTTCGAAAGGCGGTATTCTACTCAAGCCTCAACTGAAAGAGCATCCCTCACGTTCCTGTTTCAGTACCTGTAATCCATCGCAATTTAACACTGAACTTAGCCTTAACGGGGAACCAATTAACCAGAAAATATGCGGTAAACATTGGTGCTTGGGAGAACCAATAAAAATGTAAAGCATAATTCTTCCCAGAAAAAAAAAAAAAACTAATTCAATTTACTGTAGCCTTGTTTTCTTTGATATTTTATGAAGATTTTAGTTCTACTAAAATTTGTGGAAAGGTTTTTGCTCACAAAGTAAAAATGATTTATAGGCACAAGCTTTTATATTGACTATAGATTTCTAACCAATTCTTTACAAGGCCTGTGGATCCAGGAGGGAAGCTATGCAGCGATTAAAAAGCCAGTACAGTCACTATTTCTTCTAAGTGAATTCCTTGACAGGGGCACAGAGCCAGGGCATCTTTTCATGCATCAGCCCACAATGAGATAAATAATTCTGAGCACATCATCTTTCAGAAGTCTTACTGTAGCCACTTTGCTCAGAACAAATCCAGCTCCTCTGAACACGGTAAACCAAATGACAGGCCATCAGAATTGGAAGTCCATGCCTGTTGGAACAGGAAGGGTTGGATATATCTCAGTAGGAACTCAGTGTCTGGCATGTGTAATGCCCTGAGTTTAATACCCAGCACTGCAAAGCAAACAAAAACAAAGGCACACAAACTGAACTTCTTTAATCTAATTTGTTTGTTTGTAAGTCAATGCTACAGGAAATAGAGACAAAGGGGGCTGGATTCTAATAGCTCCCTCCAAGTGCATGCCTCCAATGGCCTGACTTCCTCCCACTGGGCCCTACCTCTTAAAGGTTCTACCAAATCCCAGAGCACTACACACTGGCAGCAAGTCATTGACATGTGAGCCTCTGGGAGACATTTCAGATGCCATTGGTAACCATCTGTTTCATGAGATGAATTAAGAATTAAATAAAATAATAAATGCAACATTTCTTAGCATAATTTCCAACACTTGGTAAGTACTAAAACATATTTAATTCTTGCTTTTAGTAGTCTGTTCATAAGACAGGGAAAAGGAAAATAATGGTACTTAATAAATGACTAGTAAATGGATTTAAACAAGCATGTAATAAGACAGACGTTAATTATAGCCATTTTGAAGAAAATTAAATTCCCAGTAGAGTTTTTACACAATATCATATTCTTTTCATACATTCTTTGATGGGCTTTGCATTTGGACCCCTAAAAAGTTCAAATCACTTATACCATGCTACACAGTGGTTATTATTTTTAAAAATAAATAAATTTTAACAACCTCTTATGCCACAACCTAGCTTCACCAGATTAAAGGAAAGAAAGTGTTAGGAGCCAGTCTGTCCTGAATCCTGCAGGTACCACTCTGTCTGTGCAGGTGAGGTGATGTGCTGCCACTCTCACTCCTGGTACATGATGGCAACATGACTTGGAGGTCTAGTACAGGTTCTCTCAAGCCATGAGGCTCTTGTGAGATTTTCACCAAAAGAAATTATTTCCTGATCTTTTCCATAATAGAATAGTCATCATTGCATCTTTTAGATGTACCCAGCTCAGCAACAGTACTTCAGCCATGCTAACTCAACACTGTGGAAGAGTAAAAGCTTGTCTCAGCCTCTCAAGTTTGTGCATGTACAGAGCTGTGGACACATCCACCATGAGCTCCCCTCTGGTCTCAGCCTCTGAATCTCATGAATGTGCACAGCTGTACACACACCCACCATGAGCTCCCCTCTGGTCTCAACCTCTGAATCTCATGACCGTGCACAGCTGTACACACACCCACCATGAGCTCCCCTCTGGTCTCAGCTTCTGAAACCCATGCATCTGCTTGGATGTCCATGCACCCACTATGAACTTGCCTCTTAGGCCCATCAGCAAGAGTGTTTCTTGTCACATTTCCAACCTTTACCTAGAAGTTGCTAGAAGGACATTGGTATTGCAGGATTCTGTTAAGAAACAGCCTCTATCTGAGGAGTTTTCAGATTAGAAAATTCCTTTAAATTTGGCCACTGTCAAGGTTATCAACTCCTTATTGTGTCTAACAACATCAAGTGAAAATTTGTCTATCATAATCAAATTAATGGAAGAATACATCTAGGAAGATGTCAGAACACAGTTCCAGAACCAATGCTTAAGTTCTACAAAAGAAATGGAAAATGAAGTGTTCTACAGGCATACAATACACACATACGCCCGTGTATTGTATATCCATAAGTGTACGAAGGAACATTATCCATCTGTAACATTCCACTGACTAAGAATTCTTTCCCAGGTCAGCAGGGGCCTTGCACACGGCCTTAGTGTTACAGTCAAGTCCTCTTCTCACTTTCTCTCATTCCACCAGGATGCTTTCATATAAATTGTCTACTGGAGTAGAGACCACTCAAATCAAGGCAACAAAGATGAAATTTAAGAAAATTAAATGCAGGAGAATTTTGGCTGGCTTATTATATTTTCATTATAGATTTGATGGTTCATTCAAGAACATTACTACCTCTTCTCCTGCCCACTGCACACAGCTCTGTTCTCTGTAGCATGAGGTGTTATACTCAACCAGAAGGGAGTAGGGAAGAAAAGGAAGAATAGAAGAACTCCCACTAACCTTTCCTCAGAACTAACTAGTAGAACATAATTTTGTGGACACTATGATGGTAAACACCACCAAAACTTTGAGAAGGGCTTACCTCCAATTAGCAAAATATAGTCTCCAGCCCAGACTCTTCATTAAGAGATATCTCTCATCAAGAGATATCTAGGGTAGTAGCACAGCACAGGGGGTGACTAGGTATGGGATTTATTAGAGAAGTCCAGGTTAACAGTTTAATCTCATGCATACCTCACAAGGATTTCTCAGGTGTTCTAAACTTGTTTGTTTCCTTACTTTCAGGGAGGATATCTATGATCTATGAAAGAATCAAGGGCTGTGGGGAGAGGCTAATGTCCTACCTGTCCTAGTACTACTGTTAGGATGCTCTCCACTGGCTCCAAAGTTCCATTAAGGTCTTTGGAGGTGTGTCTTAGCCAGGGTTTCTATTCCTGCACAAACATCATGACCAAGAAGCAAGTTGGGGAGGAAAGGGTTTATTCAGCTTATTCTTCCACGTTGCTGTTTATCACTAAAGGAAGTCAGGACTGGAACTCAAGCAGGTCAGGAAGGAGGAGCTGATGCAGAGGCCATGGAGGGATGCTATTTACTGGCTTGCTTACTTCTCCTGGCTTGCTCAGCTGGCTTTCTTATAGAGCCCAAGACTAACAGCCCACAGATGGTACCACCCACAAGGGGCCTCCCCCCTTGATCACTAATTGAGAAAATGCCTTACAGCTGGATCTCATGGAGGCATTTTCTCAACTGAAACTCCTTTCTCTGTGATAACTCCAGCTTGTGTCAAGTTGACACACAAAACCAGTCAGTACAAGGTGATTCAAAATCTCTATGTGGCAATAGCTTGAAGTTAGACCTGGATGCCGGAACTTTTCCAGACCCACTGGTCCTGACGGTTTCTTTTTTTCTTCCACATTGATGAATTCTCAATGAAGCCAGGGTAGGTAATTTCAACACAATTCTTACCATAGTAGATGTTCAAAGCCTATATCCATCTCTGAATGTGTGTTTTCTTATTTCTATCCTCTTGGGATAGTACCCCAAACACCTCTAACATTGACATCTGTCCTTGGACAAGTCATATCTTCATTGTCCCTGCCTCTTTATTCATTACTGGCTCAGATGTGTAATTTGGACCCAGAGGCAGCAAATGATAATACGAAAAGCACCTTCACTGCTATATTGCTCTGGTACCATGGAGTCTCTTGGGGAAAGCCCAGATGGTGAGTGCCATCGAGTCATGATCATCTGCTATAACACTCATTAAGGCTGTGGGCTAAAGTGACTGGGAAGCAAGAGTACAAGAGGTGAACTATGAATCTCTTTTTAATATACAATGCCATAAAAAACAGACAACTTCGTGTGGAACACTAATAATATGTGTGTCAAACTTGCAGAGTGTAGTAATAGAAACCATTTCATGGTCTATTAATTAGCTGTTGTATTTTCCTCTTTCATCGTATGGCAGAAGCCGTTTCTATGTTTCACTGCATTTTCAGTGGAAACACCATCAATAGTACCTCACAGGGCGCAGAAATGATTTGCTATTATGGTAATCATTAGGAATTATTTCTAATGGCAAGGAGTTTAAGCCTTTAACTCCTACTTAAAGAAACGCAGCTTTGAAGTTATGTGTGGGAGGCCCTAGAAGGCACAGTTTCAATCTGGGCAGGTGTCTTTTTTCCTTTATTATCCTTTTCCTCCCTCAAATGTCCCCGCCAGAGATCTCATGGCACCAGAGCAATAATGGTAACAACGACTTTCATTTTCTCATTAGTTCCCACTGGCTTCAAATTACACATCTAAGCCGGGAAGAGAGAAGGGGGAAGGAATGATAAATAAATGACTTGCCTAAGGGCAGGTGCAGACCTTTGGGTATTTTAGGTATGACAGTCATCAGTGTCTGAAGTGTCTATGACTATTGGAGGGAGGGCGTGGAAACGAGAAAAGAGGCCTTAGAGACGAGCATGCATTGAACACCTAGTATGGACCCCACCCTCTGTTAGGGACTTTGCTACCTTATTACTTTTGATCTTTGTGACACATCCCTGATTTGGTAATTATCACGCACGTTAATAAGGCCACTGAAAAGCTTAAATTTAGTAACTCATCAGGCATTACCGAATCAGCAAAGCTGCTGAGAAAGCAAGAGAATTCACTTTTAATGAGCATTTCTCTTTCCATTTTGGTGAGAAGGTCTACAGCATTCTAGAACAAGTGAACCAGAATGTAAATTTCTTTAGCCAAGTTTGCTGTCTATGAAAGGGTGTCACTGGCTTTGTTATGTATTATGTAATTAAACCAAGAAATAATTTTTTTTTCAAGCACATGAACCATGGCTCTACTCCATCTAACTGTAACCCTGTGTGAATATGGGTCAAAAATAAATAAATAAATAAATAAATAAATAAATAAATAAATAAATAAATAAGATTCTGACTCAAACACTCCACAGTTTGAGATTCAGATTTCAAAGGACATAATTGTTTTTGCCAATGAGTAGCTTTTTCTCTCCTAAACTTGATCAATATTTATACTGTGGGTTTGCAATGGGAGCTATTTGCCATAACACCAGGTTTGTTTTAGCATAAAATCTGCTACATTCAGCTGTCACTGAGTAACACCAGGTACTTGGTGAATTAGAAGCACTTAGATCAATAGAGACAGACGGGAAGGAGGGAAGAGGGCAGGCATTGTACTGAAATCAAACAGAAGAGGAAGAAGCAGGTTGCTGAGGTATGAGGGAGAAGAGAGCAGACTAAAATTGTGACAAGGATCAACTGACTTGGCGACTTCCATTTAATAGCAGGAAATATTTGCATACAGCCAGGCACCTCCCAAAACACTAGGTAACAAAATTCATATAACAATGTATGGGGAGAAATGTACTAAAGAAATTTTATTTGACTGACCAGTTGCTTCCCTTCCTCTCCATTCTTTCTGCATGTCTCCGACCCCATATATAGGGAGGTAGACTCATGAAGGACAAGATGATGAATCAGCACATGGGGCTCATAGACTAGAAAGACTAGTGAGCAGTCAGAAAAGAATGAAGTTATTTAGCAAGAGAGTGTGCCATAGCTTTAATGCATTTCTCGAAATTCATATATTGAAAACTTAATTCCTATTGCAGTCCTTGCTGGCATATGGGAATTGTGAAAGGTGAGAAGGTGCTGATGACATCATCTCTGAGTTACCATGAAAGCTGGGCTACTCCTGGTGGTGGTGGCTCATATAAAAGCATGAGATATCTCTCTCTCTCTCTCTCTCTCTCTCTCTCTCTCTCTCTCTCTCTCTCTCTCCTTTTATCAGGGGATAAGAAGCACAAGGTGTTGGCCAGGTGCCAATGACATGTTCTATTTTCAAACCTTCCAAACAATAAGCCAAACAAATCTCTGTTCTCTGTTCTTTACAAATTACCCAATCTGAGGAATTATGCTACAGAAGCAAAAATGGACTATGACAGTGGAAAAGGAGGCCGTTCCGTCTGCTGCTACAATGATAAAACAATAAGAGTGGGATAATTTTCAAATGAAGAAAAATATAAACCACATTCAGAAGGATAGTGAAAGACATTAATATTTGTAGGAACGCCTCTCTTAGTCAAATATCTGGAATAGTCTCTACCCAAAAAGATTCATGTTTTCTATCTTTTACTCAGAATATTATGAGTTCCTATAATTCTATGACTTGACCCTACATGTTCTTAATCAAACAAAAATAGTCACACTCAAAGAAAAACCCATGACTGTGGATGGAAATAAATATCTTGCCTGGGTTTTATCTCATCCTATGGAAAATGTTCCGCATTCAGCCTGCGGTGTCCTAGCTTACATAACACAATCCTGTAATTACCCCTACAGGCCATTTGATTGGTAATATATTCACCACCATGTTTAATTTACATAATGTTTTACAATTATCTAGTAATATGCAAATGCCAGGGTAAAGATTACATGACCTGGAAATGCAATGCAAGTATTCCTCTGCCAATCATACTCTATGGCTGTATAGACATCCAAGATTAAAGGCCTTTCAGTTTTAGGGAAGACATGAATGAGCATAAATTTTAAATTTGCAATTCACTTACCATGGTATAGGAGGCCAAGTTAAGGTTCAATGAATAGTGTGAAGTTGAAAATTTTCTCCCTACCTTTCTGCAAAAGTCTCATCACATTTGAAAAGTCTATCAATGCTTGCACTAAAGGTGGGAAGTATTGTTTAGACACATGCATACCTTGGACGTGTAATTATCATGAAAATCTCTCTCTGGATGAATACACACAGATCAGATAAACCAGCCTGTGAAATTAAACCTACATTCCTTAACAATAATGTATCCAAAAAAGGAAAAATAAAATGAAAGTGGGAATAGAAAGAAATATTTATGTCACTATGGCGTCATTGTTGATCCATTAAGTGTCCAAAAGCCAAGAAACTTGGTAACTGTTTCCATGGCAATTGGAGCTTGCCTTCTGGTCAACTGAGTTACAAAAATTAATCCCACTTAGAGTATAAGGAAACAGGACTCCTGAACATAGGAACATGCAGTCAGATTAAGCTTTGTAAAAACTGAATAGCAAACTCCCTTGGAGAGAAAAATCCAAGAGTAATAGCGTCTGCATTCACAATCCACTGCTGGCTATTTTTCAGGAAGAAATATGTCTTCTCTGACTGGCACTGCCTCCAGGGAATGGGATAGTGAGTGAGAGCCCAGACGTCGCAGAGGGATCAGAAAAGGAATGACAGATGTATTCCTCTGCACACCAAGGTAAGGGACATGAATTTATTTTACCTAGACAAGAAGGAAAGAGGTTACAATGCACATGGTATAATTTACGATGACTTATAAATGCCATTTCCCCTTTTAGGTTTCAGGGAAAGAACAGGAAAACAAATGGAGATCTGGAAGCAATGTGAAGGTCAAAGTTGAGTAATTGCCGTTCATACTGATGACGTTCACCTTGGACCCAGTCCTATTGTACTTACTACTCAAGCCGGGCTACAGAATGTATTTTAAATCAGTAAGCAGCCTTTGGAAGACAACTGAACTTAATGAATACTATCCAATTAGGCTTTATTCACTATGCCTGGACTCATTTTCAGACTCCACAAGTAGTCTAAATCTTCAAAACAATATCTGTCTAAAGATCTCAAACTTTAGTATTAAACACTACACACACACACACATACACACACACACATACACACATATGTATGTATGTGTGTGTGTGTGTATATATATATATATATATAGTGTATCTATATATATACACACTCTGTAAAAAATATAACAAATTGACATACAAAATTAATTGCAAGGGCTGTTTGCAAAGTCAGCATCACATAAAGAACTTTAATGACTTGTTATTTAATAGTAGATATCCCAGAAAATAATACATTGTCATAGGCTTTCTCTTCATTGGAATTGCTGTTTTCACCCTGGACTATTTTAAAATCCATTTATATGGCCTTTGATCTCATCTTCTATGATGACGGTTTCCATTCACTGCTTTTAAAACACACTTTGAATGTAGAGTATGAAAACAATGCACTGTCATCAAAATTGATAGATTACAATGCCCATGTTTTCAAAGATGGCCTCCTCTCTTTGCTCTTTATTCAAGTCTTCCAAAAACTATAGTTCTCCAGTCTCTAAAAGATGCTCAAGTTCAACTAACTCCTCCTACTTTCACAACAGTGCAGATTCTGAGGTCAATTACTATTCTTTTTCTCCTGATTCCCCCGATTCTTAAATTTCTTCAATCTCCTTTGATCAGTCACAGCCTAACTAGAGGAGCCTTCCAGGTCTCTTTTGCTATAGCTAAACAGAACAGCTGAGGAGAGTGTCAGAGAGCAACCTCTCTCTGCCAGGAGTCTCCTTATTCTGTTAGAATACTACCTACCCCCAAGGCTCTTAGCACTACCTGGACACTCCCTCCCATGTCTCTGCCACACCCCCATGCCTCAACATTCTCTCTCTTACTGCCTTCCGTCTGTCTAAGGGGATGTTGCTACATTCTTCTTAAAGGACACAGAAATCTTCTGGAAACCCAGAGCAACTCCTTGCCACCGACTCTCTGGGATTGTAGCACAGATGGTAGGTATGATGGCTAGGACGTCAGATCCTACATGGGATTCAAACCTTGTCTGTATTCTGACAGCTGTGGGGCTTTGGGCAAACTACTCTATGCCTCTGACTGTTCATTCATGAGTATATAATGATGTTACCTGCCTCCATGCAGTGGCTGCTACGGGAAGTAAGCCAGGGGAAGCACGAAGAACACTGGTTCACATACAAGTGGTACACAGGGTTGTTAGCTTGATAATCATCATTCCGGATCTTGGCCCTCTCCTCTGAGAATTTCTTTTCCTTCTTTTAAATTCTTTTTCCCTTCAGAAGCCTTCCTCTACATCAGTACAGTCTCCTTTCATATCCTCGGGTTGGGACATTGTCTCCACCTCTCTCTGTCATACACCATGAGTCATGTGACTTCCTCATGGATTCTGTCTGCCTGCCTTCAGATGTACACATTTGTATTCGGGTTAGTGTGTACTGATCAGCTTTGGATGGCTATGTCAGTGTGCTGACCAGTTTCAGTGGTATAAATCCTTCTACTATTGCCAATTTTAAGCTGTAAAACATTTTGCAACTGGTTACCAAATTGGCCAAAAATTTAGTGGTTTAAAGATTTAAACACCACCATGAATTAAAATAAGAGAAAACCTCTTTTATTATTCAAACCCTTCATCCTTCTCTTACCTGATCTTCTAGTGATGGTTCTCCTTTCTCTTGTGGTTGTCATATGGGGCTGAAATGCTGCTATCTTGGAAAGAGGAACCTCCATCAGCCCAGGTAATCCACGATGGAGCCTCATTCGATTCTGTCTCCATCTCCTCTCTCATTGGAGACAGCTCTTGCTAGGTCTCTAGCATTTGTCATAGGTCTCTAGCATTTGTCAGGATATATGTTAATACTTTTCTAGTCTCTTTTTACCATAATTGTCCATGCCTTTGGGACTTCTGCCTCAAATAGGTCTTCATGTGGTCCTCCTTTTTTTCCTGCTCGAGGCCCTTTGTGAAAGGTTCCCTAGGCCAGCATCCTGGCTCTCTGTGCTTCCTGCTCTATATTCTTTTGAGACAATTTAAACTAATTTCATGACCTCAGTGCATTGCAGGCAAGTGATATTAATTTGTTTCTTCTGTCAGAAACTTGATAATCATTATGAGTGTTCTCCCATCTGAATATACATCTATTGGGAAAACCAAAGAGCTCCTCCTAGGCAGTGGGAGAATGAAGATGAGCACAGGAACAAGATGAGTCTTGGACAGTATTCAGGCTATCTGGGAAGACAATATTCTATAACTTTCAAAGATGGCCAACCATGCAGACCAAAAGTACACAAAGAGCTAAAGACAGCCTGTAGGCCTCTGTCACAAGACACTGTGGTACAAAGGTATATACTCTACTCCTCTGAACCTAGTCCTTGGCAATTTAAGAACAATATGTATACTGCAGAAGTGTATTTCCCCAGTGCAAAGTAACTCTACAGGAACAAATGTAGAGCCCTGGCTAGAGCCAGGGCCTTCTAGGCTTATTGCCTAGAGCAGCCATGGTGGCAACAGTTACCAGGCTTCAGTGCCTCAAAGAGCTATTGATGCAGAGAAAGCTGAACTCAAAAGCCCATTTCAATTTTTGAGTACAGAATGTTTCATTTATAAAACAGATATATAGGAGAGCATCATGCTTTTGATAGGTGTTGATACTTAGAAACTCACTTGAATTTGAGCGCAGGGAGAATGTGCAACTGTTAAATGAGAAAAGCAAGCATGCTGCAATAGACCACGAGGTTTCTGTCTGGTTACAAAGATATTAGTCCAAAGGAGTTGGAAGCAAATTATATGGGTAATTTTAGAGACACAGTGCTGTGTGACCTGCACTTAGGAAGCAAATTTGGCCACATTTAAAGAAGATCACAGAAAACCAATCTCTGAGGCAGCAGCTCAACATGGATGTGAAGACGGGATGCTGCAGAAGGAAGCATCTACTACACAGTGCTAAGGTGCGACATCAGCTGAGAAGGCCGCAAGTAATCAGCATGGAGCTCAGCCAGCCTGTACTGCAGGTGAGGGTCTTCCTCCTTCAGGAGGCCTATCAGCTGCTGGGCACAGTGACGAATACGGTGTCTAAAGCAGATGCACAGCGGAGGTTGAGAGAAACCAAACCATGGCTGTCTGATGATGCTTATCCCCTATACACACTCAATCTTCTAATTATTTAATTGCATAAAGTATCCCTTTCATCACCAGAGAAAAATACACTCTCAGTTATGGGGGGGAATATCAAAAGAGAGATAATTTGTATAATGGTTGTAGACTGTTAAAAGACTAAACCGTCTTTGCTTTTCTCTGAGCCATCTCTATTAACTACATAATCACAAAACTAACAAAGCAGAAATAGAAACCGTGTGTCTGGAACAGCTTGAAAGCGCCTATCATTTTTTTTAAGACTGAATTTTCCTGTTTCCTGCACTGTGAAGGTTAAAGAGTTCTCTGGAAGCGGAGGTTATATGGCTGATGAACGGAACCCTGTGCACTCTCCTGGCCCACGATTCATCACAAATCTCAGAAGCATGAGCTGGAATATGAACTCCATACATGGTTTTCTCATTCATAAATAAAACAGTTCAAATTCTGCTTGACGTTAGGAGAGTCCCAAATTCAGTTAGAGAGATTCCCAGAAAATACACCCTTGAATAAAAGAGAGAAAATATTGGACCTAGAGAATGGAAGATACCAAAAGATAACAAGGCACATAGTGCCTTGCACCTATCGGCTGCACTAGAGTGGAACTGATGGGGTCCCCTCCTACAGTACGCCACAGGTGGAAGTCACACATCATAATCTACCAGCGGTAGGCTCTAAATTAAGCCTGCATGCCAAAAGATATGCTAGGCAGTTATACATGGCTCCAGCAGCCCAAGGGACACTCATTTCTATTCTCTTCTTGGGAAATGATGTTAGCCAGTAAGAGAGGTTGCTTGAAGAATAGTTCTTAAACCCTCTCTAGGAAGATGCTGCAAGCTTAGACCTTGGAATAGTGTTAGTAGAAACTTATTTGTAACTAGCGTGTGACAGTGTCATAAATGAACATGTCTTATGTATATGATACTTATTGCCAATGCTAATTTCTAGAACATATCCAACCTTCTTCTTAATGCATAATTAGGAGGCTCACACCAATAAGGAAGATGCACTTTAACTTCTGCCTGAGTAAAACAGTAAATAAGAAAATCAACTTTTTGGAAGGTCTGTACTTTCAAGATGCATGTAAGTCTGGAATTAATACAATGCATTTCAGACTAAGGGAACTGATAAAGAGGGTTGGTATGCTGGTGCATTGCTGGATGTAACAAAACTAAGAGTGCTTAGGCAGGTTTACAAAAGATAGGTATTGATTCCTACTAAGCATTACGCATTTTGCGAGGTCCCTACAGAACTCTCCTGTAGAAGGCTTAACCCTTCAAGACATCCTTCTTGCCCCTGTGATATGAGACAGTCACTCCAGTTATGACTTCAAGATGATGGATACAAGTTAATGTAAGAATACCATTTGAATTTAGTATTAATCCTATGTCTAGAAGAGTGCCTCACCCTTGACTACTATGAACCATGGACTCCTCCCTCTTCCCACCATGGCTCTACCAAGGTCAAGAGAAATATGTACCCCTGCCTCACCAATATTCAATAAGCCTGTTCTTAAGATTGATCAATTGGGAAGGAAAAGAACCTGCTCTATATCCAAATGAGTAGAATTGGAAATCCCGTCCTCAGGCAGTGAGCACAACCAGATTGCACATCATTACTTCCCAGTTCCTTCGCTTCCAGTCAGCATAAAAATTTGGACTTAGCGGAAGAGCAAGAGCAGCGGCCACATAGCAACTGCACGTATGAAATGAAGAAATCCCTCAGAAGAGGAGTTCTCAATCTGCGCCAAGAATGAGTCACTCCCAGGAGCTAAACTCTGGAGCCCCACGTTTCATAACACACCCAATTTTAAACTTATTTCATTTTTAGTTCAATGTTTGGGGGAATCATTTGAAATGGAGTCCATCTCCAATTTTATACTAAAAGTTAATGAGAAAATGGGTCTCAGACTTAGTAATCAACTCTGGGAGAATGTTCCCCAGACTGCCGAAACTCATCAACTGGAAGAATCCTGGGATCTAATTTTGTGTTATGGTCTATTTTCCCCCTCTTTTCGCATAACTTGGAATTTTTCTTACGTGACATTACTCCAATCTTAACCCCCCTTAACTTTGAGAATACGAGTCAGTTTGTGTGCTCACTCTGCATATTTATATCTAAATCCTCAATTCACTAAAAAAAAAAAAAAATTGAATTTTATCAGCTGTCGGAGGGAATTTACCACAGGATGGTGACAGGGGGAGAAAATGAAATATATTCCAAGAAACTTAAGCTAGCTCCCATCTGGCTAAACGTCAAGCTCAAAATAAATGCAATTTTCTTTTTCCTACCTCATCCTACTAGACATGAAAGACATTCTTGTAGGGGATGAGGAGACAGCACCTGGGGGGAGGTGCAAACAAAGAGACTGGAATTTTATTACTCTGCATCCTCTGGCCATCCTGCCCTGGCACATCTGAGAGTACACGACCTGCACTGCTAAGGTCATATCACCTGCAGCTTTTCACCAGTGTTTCATGGATGTGGCAGGAAGGCCATGCTGGACTGAGAAAATGCCATGAGAAGACATACTCTTCATGATATCCACCTCATTTGCAGTAGAGGACTATGGCCTAAAACAGGATTTGTCAGCCTGGTCATTTTATTTTAAAAGAATTACTCTTCTAAATTTCTACTTAAATCCACAGAGTGTTATACTCAATGTTTTTGTGGGTTAATTTGAGATAGTACCTATATATTAGATGTAAACACCAAATAAGGGGCTTACCAGTCTTTCCCTCTCCTGAGTCCCTATATTTCTCTCTGACGCCTGTGTTTTTCTCCTGCCCTTTTTCGTCTCTGTGGGGCCATGGTTCTAGTGAAAGGCTATTAATGGGTAGCACTGTGCTCTGTGGTCAGGGGAGGTCGGGGCACACTGTATGGTGGTAACTAAGGTAGGGAAACCCAGGTGTGGGAAGCACCTACCTGTGAAATGGTTTCTCTCCTGGGCACGGATTTCTACACAGTTCACAGTTCGGCATACTCATAGTAAAGATAAGATGTACAGTCTCAGAAAGCAGAACTGATGAGGTTAGACTCAACGTCACTGTATCTTGTGATCTCTGGGCCAAGAACAACTAGTTAGATAAGCAAAACACGTCGTCCAGGGAGAAATGTATGGGACAGCAAACTTGGAAACCAATAGTGAGGCCGGGTGTAATCTGGTACACACTTAACAAAATCAACAAAAATGTACCCTGAAAAGTGGCAAATCTTACTGTACTAAAGTATACTTCAAAAAAGCGTCATTAAAGGGGAGGAGAACAAGTCAAACCTAAATCCCCCTGACCAGCAAGCCAGCATTTCACAACGTCAGTGGCTTGAATGCTTCATTATCAAGAAAGAAAGAAGCAGACAGACAAGGCTCCCCACTCCAACCACATGGAGACTGAGGGACAATAGAGAGTAAACCCTTCACTGCCAAAACACACACACACACACACACACACACACCTTGGGTTACTCTTTACCATACACCCAATATTAGAAAAAACTGCATTCTTCTCCAAGGTTTGCCTGTATGTCCAAGAAAATAAATTCTTCAATGTGCTTTAGAGTCTTGGATGAAAAGATTCAAGAACAAAATCAGTTCTACATGCTTTGAGAGTAGGTCCCCCAGATATTCACAGTTAGTCTACAGCCCACCTCAATTTTGTTGGCTCCAATATTTGAATAAATGAATCAAGCAAAGAGGACAATTAAAGTCAGTTACATCATCTTGTCTTCAGTGTAACTTACAAAGCAAGCAAATAAACACTAAAACTGAGTCATGCCATCATACCGTCAATACTTAACAGTGGCTGGAATGACCGTCTTCTAGGCCTTCTCTTTCCTCCCCACATAGTCTTCAACAAAATCCTTGAAGGTAAAGCTTTGTGTTCAGGTCATATACTCATCTAGAATATTATTCAGCCATTAAAAAAAAAATCTTTATAACAATTTCTCTTTCTCTCTCTCTCACTCTTTTTCTCTCACTCACATGTGCGTGCGCGTACACACACACACACACAAATCACAAAGAAGGGAAGTGCCAAGTATCTGAAGAGGCGCAGCACTGACTGTACAAAGGACCCTGCTGTGATCCGATGTTCAATCCAATGAACACGTGATGAAAAGTTACTTTCCAAAGTCAAATCTGATGGCATCTTTGGGGGAGTTTGTGATTAGACTTAGAGAAAAGCATGAAGGCAAGTCCCCATGATACCTCTCGTTAGGAGGAGAAGGAAGGGGAGGAGGCAGAGAGGACGCCTGAGCTGGCCACACTGACTCCCTTTGACATGTGAAGCCTCTACCCTATTTTCTTAGAGTGCAGTAAAGGGCCATGATGGAAACATTTTTGGGTCCAGAAAAGGGACTCTCTGGCGTGAGTAGAGACCAGGCATTCTACGGACTGCCCCTTACATTAACCGTAAGCCATTCTAAAGAGGCAAGTAGCTTAATTACTCCTTTAAAATTGCCCCCCTCCCCGAATTCCAACCCTCTAGAGCAGATCCTATGAGGCAAGTAGCCATAAGATTCAGCTGGGCCCACCCACCTTACTGAGTTCTGACTCAGCTGACTTCTCCTTTTCAGTCCCCAATGGACGTGGCTGAGAACATAAGCATGCGTTCTCTGGAACTTTGGACTTGCTCGCTCTTTTACTTGCTCGCTCTTTTTCTTTTTCTTTTCTTTTTTTTTTTTTTTTTTTAACTTTTTACCGATTCTTTGAGTTTCATATCATGTGCCTCAGTCCCTCTCATCTCCTCAGCCCTTCATATCCACCTTTCACTCATGAAAATTCCCTCTCCAAAATAAAACACACGCACACGCGTGCGCACACACACACACACACACACACACACACACACACACACACACACACCCCACGGCTTAGAAATCATGAAAGCTGCAGTATGTCACAGTGCGACACACAGCACATCCCTCTGTCCACACATCTTCACTTGCAAATGTTCTTTGCGATGGTGTGGTTGAGGTCTCTGGCTTCTGTGACACCATCCACCCATATTGGATCTTCACCAAACCTCCTCCTGGTTATCCTGTTGTTGCCTTGTGTCCAGGACATCCTGCAGCTTTGGATAGGCAGAACTGTCCCTTTCACAAGTACCAACCTAACTGTTTGCAGGTGATATAGATTTTGGGGTGGGCCAACTCAGAGCCCTGGATCTGGGCCTAGGTGGTAGCTGAGCTGGTCAGCCTACTGGCTCTCCCTTATCTGCAGTACTGGGATGAGCTCTCAAGCACTGGTCCATTCAGGCAAACCATGGAATGCCACCCTCAGCAGGAGGCAGGGTCAACTGTCTTGTTCTCACACCCTTGGGGCTGGCTTAGCCTTCCTTCCCTGTCAGGGCCAGCTCCACTTGTTGCTTAGACAAGGTACAGGAACCTCTCCTGAGTGCCACAGACAGTGAGGCAGCAGGGCTTGCTCTCCTGCTCTCTTGCCCTTTGAGCCAGCTCTGCAGAGTATCCACTTGCAGGTGGCAAGGGGTGGGGAGGAGAAAGAGAATCACTTCCCCACCCCCACCACCTCGCTTGTACTCATGCCACCCCAGGGCAGCCAAGTGACCCTGGCCAGCTCCCCTGCACACTTGCCCCCAGGGCAGCTCCCCTGCACTCCCTCCACCAGGTCCTGTATTACTGTGCCGTGAGGCCAGGTGCAGGGCCTGCTCTCCCTAGTGTTGCAGCCTGCTTGCTTTTTCAAAAGCCTCCTCCCTGCCATGGAGCTGATGCCCCTGCCGGCTTAATGAAAAGGCTGTGCTTCTCTTCCTTCTCTCTATCACTCTCTCCTTCTGAGCAGAGGTTAACAGCTTTCCTGTTCTGGGATTCCCCCCAGCCCCCAACAAGAAATAAGTATCCCTGAGCTTCCATTTGAGTCTATTGTTAACCTGTTTTATTAATGAGAATAAGGACCTCAAGAAGGGACCAGGATTTTCACATATCAGTTACAGGCACCACAAAGGCTCCAGATGCTGCAGTCTGGACCTCCTGTATCCCAGCACTGTTACCAGTAGTAACCAGGAATGATCTCTTACAACTTGGGTTCTTAGGAGAGCTCCAATCAACATAGCACCTCAATTTTTAATGTTTCAGAACACTCTAAAATATTTAAGTGAGATTGATCTTCTGCAAGTGTTCCAAACAGGAATCATACATCAGATTATTTTAAAGAAGCAACCTTCCTAGTTCATATATATATACATATACATACATACATACATACATATATACATATATATATATATATATATATATATATATATATATATATATATGTATAGCATGTTACTTATTAATTGAAGCCTGGGATGAGGAATTACTGCTGAATTTTCTTATTTATAAAATGTAAGACATGTACCAGTGTGATGCAGTTAGAATAGAACCAAACATTTTAATACAAATGCTACCCAATACATGCATCACAGTGTTCTTTATCATAAGGTGCAATGGTGTATTCTTTGCAATATGAACTCGGGATTGATATAAGAGGTTTTGTATTCTGCTGTGCTTTTTATTACTATACACGATATGGCGAAATAGGCACTGGCTCCCATCTTCTGATATATGCAGGATGCTTTTGAGAATATAGTGCCGTAGTAGATCTCTAAAGGATGGACATATCTACTGAGTGGCAAATTCAATTCTAGAAACCTATTCCAAGTAAAGGATGAAAAAGGAATTCTCTGAATTCATTCTGGTCGTGAACCTAAGAGTTTTTTGTAAGTGGATTTAACCTCAGTACAGAAAAGCATACTTTGTTAAAGATAAATTGTGATATATCTATACACTGGAATGTTGTCTGCTTATTAAGATTATTTTCCTGAAGGATGTTACCGATATAATAATTCTTAGTAAAGAAGAGGTAATTCTGAACTACTGAGGCAGTGTGGTCCCGTTTTTATATATACATGCAGATGTAAATGTGTGTATACAGAAAAAGCTATACAGACACAAATATACAGAGCATAGCCCAGAAGGGAGCCCATCACTATGCCTATTCTATGTCTTCAAGGCGGTACGGGAGATGTTCAACCCAAGTGCAATGATGTCAGTGAAGGCTCCTGAAGATTTTGTGGCAGGAGAAAGCATGAGCCTGGGCTACAGAGACTAGACAATACTAGATTATACACAGCTGGGGAGAAAAAGGGTCAAGGCAGACATGCAGTGATCTGACTTGTTTAGCTCTGCAAATGGGAGCTGGCTAAACAAAGCACACACTCATTTTGTTCTTGCGTTAGCTTTTTAAAAAAGTTGTCTTAGAAAGTTAAATTAGAAAACCAAATAGAAGCCAGGTTACAGAGCTACCAAAGCCCCATGGCCACAGGGGGCGGGGCACTCCACAGAATCCTTGAGTAGGAGCGAAAGCCTGTGCAGCTATTTCCTTATTGGTGGGGACCTTGAAATTGCTTTCTCATGCCTGACTTACTCCAGCCCCTTGACTGTGTGTGAAACAGTTCAGAAGAGGATGGGTATTTATCGCTTAACCAGCCATCGCTGCCTGGGTTTACAAAGGGGCTTTTAAGTCATGGCTTCTCATTTTGAAATATATGAAACAGGATACTCTCTTCCATATAAAACAGTGAAATAAATGAGAAACTCGATGGCTGTTTTAAAGTCTAGTTCCTGTTGGATGACTCTGCAGGTTAAAGTATGGACATTGCCCCATTATTTAAACACACATCTTGTGCCTTCCTCCACAGTATAGGTGGAAGACGTCACATGAACAGATTAAGTTTTCCAATCTAAATGTTATTTCCAAAGGGAACTAACTACCTTGGGAATCAAGACTGTCACTCAGAGACTCATTAGCGGTGGCTGTGATGAGAACCAGCCTCACTGGATTACAGTGTAGCAAGTAAGCCACATCTGAATCGGAAAACCAGAACCCACACATTTTAGTGGGGGGAGACAAGGCCCTACTAAGCAAGTAATCTCAAGGTGAATTGCTTGTGATGGGTAGGGGTTGAGGGAACTTCTAAAACTTTTCAGCTGTGACCTACAGAACAAAACATTCTGTACACATCTTGGTACACAGGTAGATGAAGGTAAAGCTGATGTAATGAAGTACTTACCTTGGCTGCTGTACGCACTAACAATTGTTTTACTTCATCTTTTAAAAACACTATTCAGAATTCACTGAAGTGATTTCCTTTGTCACGCACCCCACCCCCTGAGTCTTCCGAGTGCACTCCACCTGAGTGCCTCTTTCCAGCTACTGTTTTTTCTACTTTCTTGAGATAAAATGCCCAAAAGCACATCTCATGAGCAATTCAAAGTCAGAAATCAAATGATTCAAGGTCGTGACTCAAGAGGAATATTCAAAAATGATAGAAAATATGCTATTATCTAAGTTTATATTCAGACATTCCATGGAACAAGATATGGGAAAATGAAAAAGTTCAACAAAGAGCCCCTTCTCACTTCACAGCTCCAAGACAACCAGCAGCATGCTGATGGAGGAGCAAATGTAGTCACTTATTAGGGAGTTAGATGAACTGTGACATTGTGTGTGTGTGTGCGTGCGCGCGTGCACGCATGTACACATATGCTTCACTACTTGAACAATCCCACCTTCTATCTAGCTTTGAATCTAATTTTTCCTCAGAACTAAGAACAGCAAAGAAACTTGAGCCCCAGTCTCATGCAGAAAGAACAAAGACCCAAATCCTACTGGTAGAATCATCATCATCATTACCACCACCACCCTGACTACTGGCATCGCTATCACTGCTAACACCACCACTACCATCACTACCACTAAAAGCAGCAACAGCACAAGTGTCCCCAGCTGCTGGTGCCTGACTCTACCTGATTGCTAGTGTCACATACTATCCTGAGGTTGGCCTGTCCCCAACAAACATCAATCAGAGTGTGTTAGGGCAAACTCTTAGTCAGCCATATTCCTAACGCTGCTTCCACTGGGATGCATCGAGAATCAGAGTCTACTGTGCACTATCTGTACATCTGATGCTGTCTTCTATTATTTTATGTGATTGAGGTGTTGAATTAACTATCAACAGCTTCAGCCCTGGTCTACACAGACCAAGGCTTCAGCTTTCTAGCATAACTGTCTTTCATACACTTCAAAGGCACCCACTAACTGCCCTCCATTCAGCTGTTCACATCTGTTGCACGGATGGACTACCTTAACAAGGCAAACATGATGTTTTGAGATAGATGGAGCTGCAGGAAAAAGTCTTCAAAGAAAGGAAAGCATAGACTCAATCCCAACACGGTGGTGAGACATCTCTTTAGGCTGAAGGACAAGGGTCAAGCCCAGTAGAAGAGTGCTGTTGAAGAATGAAGCTCAGGTGTGGGTCTGAATTGGGAAAGCAAAAGAAAGCAAGAAGCACGTTCTAAGCTGATGAGGCAGAGTGTGGAAGAGCCCGAGGTGAAGAGGAAGCAGATCATCCTGAGATTTGTGAAGTGTGGAATGACAAAAGCAATGGTGGAATTTATTCTAAAACGGAGCAGGTGCCCACATGGGGCTCTGACTAGATCCTGGAAGAAAGCCAGTGTGTAGGACAAAGCAGGGACAGGGCAGAGGAGGTACATGAGGATGTGTGACCGTGAGCATGGCAGCGAGGGTAACTGCGGTGAAAATGCAGAGCAATCGGGAGACGTAAGAACTCTGAGATTCATCAGGGCCAGAGCATGTGAAGCCGTGAATGAGAAAGACTATCACCTCCATCAATGGCACCAGAGATCAGCAATAGCAGCAAACTTCAGGCTATCAGAAATTAGTGAGCTTTTTCTTTTTAAAAACATTCTTTTTAAATGTCGAGAGCCAAGTCTTCACTATAGCCAACTGCTCCTAGGAGAAGTGAAGAACATGACTCCTCTCTTTAACTGCTCAGGAATCGTGAGCACTCACAGATTTGGATTAGTTATTTTCCTCTCACTTTTTATGCTGTAATAGTTATTCTTATGACAGAAGGCCCTGTCTAATTAAAGTTTATAACCATTGAAGAAATTCCTTAAAATAGTTTAGTGTTTATTATTTTTAAGTCAAAAGGAAAAATAATAATAATAATAACAATACATATATAATAACGAACTCATCTCGGGATATATTCTTTATAACAGTATAGTTATAAAACACAAAGCTTAATAATGTCTTACAGAGAAAAGGTCTCACAAATACAAATCATTTAGAACCCACCAAAGTCATGGCATGGCTACAGTCAGATGTGCATACAGGTCTCCACCATGTCCACAGCTGTCAACCTCTGCAGTGCCTATGAGTGACTCTCTCCTGTCATCTCAGTATCTGACTGCAAATGATCTCCATCTCAAGTTCACCATCAATGAGACGGCTTTCTCCACCCACCATTCATCAGTACTTTAAACCCCAAGTCAAAGCTGTGTCAAGATGCAGAGGCCTGGCCAGCAGAGGAGCAACCCTGCTGAGTTTCTAGAAATAAATTGTGACAAACAATAACAGAGCCTTAAACTATCAGGCCATTTAACATGGCTGTGTCTTCTGTGAATTAGTCCTCAGTAAATAACCAGGTGAAAACATGAGGATATTCTCCACAGTGCTATTTCTCACGAAAAATGGAAGCATCTCTAAATATCCTGCCAAAAGCAGTCTAGCAAATTAATTACAGTAGATCCAGCCATGAAATAATGATATCATTATATCTCTGTTGTTGTGGAAACAAGCATAGGCACAATATATTAGATATAAAGAATGTAATATAAAAATAGTACGGTTTAATTCTGTTTTAATACCAAAAACTGTTTGGAAAGAATCATGATTTTATCTTGGTGGCAGAATAATGGATGGTTATTAGTTTTGCTTCTTTGCATTTTAAGACTTTTCAGAAATGAGCATAGATTAGTCTGAGATTAATAAAAAAAACATGCTGAAAATGTGTACTATCTGGTTCAGGATACAGCACAGACATTTGTCTGTGAAGATCAGTGAAAATAAGTGCAAATATAAAGAAAGATGTGTGTGACTAGTTATCTGGGCATGATTGTGCTTGCCTCTGTACCCAGCCCTTGAGAACACGAAGCAGAAGGTCCTACACTTGAGGCTAACTTCAGCCTCCTTTCAGTGGAGACCCTGTCTCAAGTTAACAAGATGTAGTTGCTTGTGGCATTCCATCCTTTCACAAGCAACCAAAATACAAGAGTCCTGACACAATCTGAATGTGTTCTGACCTTGGTTCCTACTTGGGTTTGTTTATATTTGTTTCATATTTCACAAGATTGAGGTGTTAAAGAAAGGGGAACTGTACCCGATCTTTCAAGCAGAAATGAATATGTCATGCTAAAGGGACAGGCATGCAACCTCTTTGGCTATCTGACTATTGAAACTGTAGACTCCAAGAAATTAGACTCTTCCCAGGAATCTGCTGCTGGGGAGAGTAAGGCTGAAGGGAAGAGGAGGAGGAGATTGTACCCTGGAGACTAGCCTCTAAGGACAGTCTCCACACAGACAGTGCTGGGCAGGAGAGCACACCTTGTTGCCCTGTTTAAACCTCAGTCTCCTGTCAAGAATCGTGAAGATGGACTTGGGAGAGTCTCTGGACCTTTTGTCCTTCCCAATGAGGCCACATTGAATAATTCTTCCTCCTCCTCTTCCTCCTCCTCCTCTTCTTCCTCCTCCTCCTCTTCCTCCTCCTTCTCTCTCCCTCTCTCCCTCTCTCTCCTGCTTTTCATTATTTAAGAAAAGAAAAGAAGCTATGGAGGTGTAGGTCTCCTTCACTGTCAGGATACCCTTGTCTATTCTCCATTTAATCTGTTTATGAGCCTATAAATACAGTTTTCCAAACCCAGTTAATGGTGATACTCTTCCACTTCAACGTGATTATTTCGTTTGGTTTTGCTCCACTGTGTAACTACTCCTTTTCAGACAATCATCCATTGTATCTGTGGTATAGACTGGTTTGTTTCACTTTTCTAACCTGTTGTTTAGAAACTGATGTTATTTTAAAACATATAACAAAAGTTAATCACTAGAAAACAGATCATGTGTTCGAAAGTACCAGCAGTGTCAGATTGGTCTAGCAGCTAAAAGGGCTTGCTCTACACTCTCTGCCTAGAGATTCTCAGGTACACTGGGCAGCCTGCATCTGTACTCGGCCCCATCACCTCTTTCTATGACTCTTTCCTATCCTGTAAATTTTAGAAAAGATGTCCATAGGGCAGCCAGGCTGATTCCCACCCCACTTCCTGCCAAAAGCTTCCAAGGCCAACCCACAACATGTCTAGGTGTGAGAATACCTGGCGGAAGGAAGCTTAGCAGAAGGGAACGAAGGGGGCAGGCTAGAGTGTTCTTCAGTTGATGGCAAACACGTAGCATGAGCCAGGCCCTGGGTCCAATCTTAGCACACACAAAAAAGGGGTGGGGTAGGGGGAGGAGTGGAACTGTGAATCGAAAGCTCAGCTACTCTCAAATGACCCTTGCTGTCAGTAACAGTTGAAACAGAAGTGTATCACACCATGCCTAGCCCTCTAATCTTGTTGTCAACTGTATTACATCATGGTAGAAAATTCCACACTGTGAAACTTTTATGAATAAAATTATTAAGAAATTATATGAAACTACATTCAGGCTATGTAAGTAGTATGTATGTATGTATGTATGTATGTATGTATGTATGTATAACATAAATATTTTATATTCACACTTGGGTCCCATAGCTAAGGTAATTAATTATCTACTTATAGATACATAAGTATTTCAATATTTAAAAATATCCTAAATCTTAAACCCTTCTGGTACAAATACTTCATAAAAGTGATAGAGTTTATATTTTAAAGAAGGAAATTTTTCACAGTGAGAAAGTCACAATTTATTTAAAACTCTGTCCAAATAGTGAGGGCATCAAAGCTGCCTGGGAGGAAGTCCTCTGGTCCATACTGCCAGGTCTCTAAATCTAACACATAGCCCTGCTCATTAAAGTATCTCCTCTCTTCTCTTGCAAACAGCCTTACTTAGGCAAGAAATATTATTTAGAGCACTTGCCCAGCTTCTTGCTGTCCTGGGACCAATCTCTAACACTGCAACCCAACAACCAACCAATGAATAAATCAAAACTCTTTTATGGTTTAAATATGAGGCACCCTATAAGTTCGTGTGTTGACCACTTAGTCTCCAGATCATGTTTCTATTTCAAGAGGCTCTAGATAGCAAGGATTCCTGGTTGGGGCAGCAAGTCTCCATCTTAGAAGGTGCATTCCTTTGTTTTCCTGTCCAGAGGAAAAACACCACCCCGTGCCAGGCCACTACAACAGCCGTGCTAAGAGCCTTGCATCAAGGGACTGACTCTCTGGAACTCCTTTAAGTTGATCTCTGAGATATTTTTCTCACAATAAAAGGGTAGCCAATACACTCACCATGAAACAACCGTCGGTGGGAAATTATTAGTACTTAAGGTAATCCTATTAGTCAATTTAAAAATAAGTCTCCATTTCACAGCTGCTTTAAAACTGAAAGCTACCTGGGCATTGGTAGTACTTGAAGACAGAGTATCATGAGGACCACCCTGAGACTTGTTCAGAGCTGGTCAGTAATGAGCTACACATAGAATCCGTGTTTTCCAAGTGCCTTTCGAGAGCTCTGTATGCTGTGGTAATGCACACTTGTGTGCAGTCCACATCACCACAGGACAGAAGGTACAAATCCAGTCCTGTACCTAGGAACCATTTGGAAAGGGTGTTTAATATGCAAGCCTTTAGACCTCTCTGAACTTCAAGATCCCCAGAAGTTCCTCAAGGGCCTCTGATACATAGCTAAGGTCAGGGATCACAAGGTCAGGAGTAGACTCGGTTACATAAGACACAAGAGCAAAGAAAGCAGACTTTCATTTTCAAAAGATGCAAGTCATTCTTCTTACTCACTCTATGAAAAAACAACATGGGAATATGCAATTATAAAGCTCAAAATAGCTTCTTCAGAAGGAAAAATATGATTCACACTTCTAAAGATGCTCAGGCCACAGCTGCAATCTGTTCTTGTGGTCCAAACCCTTGGAAATCCAAATTAAGGGAAGCCACAGTAGGCTGAGTGAATGCTGAACTCTGTTCTTTGCTGTTCTATTCCTTCATACAGGTCAGAAATCCCCTCTGCACAGCAAGGAGCAAGTCTACTCAGAGACAGACCTGTAGCTGTGCTGACCTCCAAGTGACTGATCGGGTAAGCCCAACTTCCTTGGCTTGCACCCAGCCTTTCACAAGGCTCCCTGATTTCAGACTGCTGACCATGCACCTTCTTGGAGGCAAGGGTATCTATGGAGACATTTTGTTTTGCATTGAGCCCTGCCCCTTTCCTGAAACTCTGCCCCTAGTAAGAGAGAAATCTTGCTGCTAAAATCTGAGCTGTACCCTCCAAAGGGAGGGGAGAGCAAGCTCAGAACTGTCTAGAGAGAGTTAGGGATGTAGTACATTGGGGAATCAAGTCATAACCCTGTATATTCAGAAACACAAGATTAATGATAGATCTCGCTTCCTCTTTGGAGGACCACATTATTGTATTGATATTTTCTAACTCATATGTGACCCAACGGCCCCTCACCAGATTGCTGTGAAGAGGAAAGAAGTTAAGAGACACCCTTATGTACCTCACTGCCAGACAGGTTGGAACAAGAAAGTGTTTCAGAGATCCTATGGAACATGTAAAGTTCAGAAAAGAATAGTGATGTGGTTTTTGTTAGGCTTCGAACCCACCACAGGTCAAGGTGCCTATTTAAGGTATCAAAGCAGATATGGCAGCCAGGTTCTCTCAGCATCCCTGAGTCCCTACCTCTTATAGGGTCCTCTTGACTGGCATTGCCAGCCTCTTAGTTTGAACCCTCCAGTCCAGGGAGCTGGGCTGCTCTTCCCTAAATAATCCAACCATTTTGGTTACCCACCCTCTTTGTACTCTTGGGTCTCCAACTGCTACACCTGGCTCCCCTCTTTCCCCTGTCTTCCTTCCCCTGCCCACATAGCACAGCTCAGTCTAGTCATGGCCACTCTGGACTCTCCAGATGTCCCTGCCTCTGGCTGTGTCCTCCCTTTATCTACAATAAACGTTCTCCTCCACCATAGCTAGGAGCAGTCATACATTTTCCCCTTCTTTCTCTTTTTATTTCCTTTTTCATTCAGCTGGAATGAATGGCTGAAACTCAGGACCAGTCATGGATCTTTTCCTTTTTATTTGTTTTACTCATTGTTTATAATTGATCATGAAGCAAACAGAAAGGGACTCTAACCCTGCAGTAACCACCGACTTGAAAGCAGACTGTGTGCGTGAACCACTAGGATTGAGGTGGGAAATGAATTCACTGGGAATCAAGTCCTCAAGGAGTTTGCAGTCTGTAAGGAGCACAGGACAATAAAGGAAAATTGGGAACTGGCTGATAGCACTGCACAGAGGTAACATAGCAAGTGACACAGGGGTCTGTCTGTCCCCATCCTCTTGACCTTCATCTGTGGCACCTTTCTCTGTCTCTCTGGTTTCTCATTTGTAAATGTAAAAGTCTACCCAGAGATAGCTTGTGCTCAGTGTTGACCTCAGGAAATTCTCTATCTTTTAGAGAATGGATAGAAATCTTAAAAAGTAATTTTTTTTGAGATTATTCTTTTTTTATTTTTTGATACTTTATTTACATTTCCATTGTTTCCCCCTTTCTTGGTCTCCTCTTTGGAAACCACCTATCCCCTCCCCCTCCCCCACCTCTATGAGGGGAATTCCACCTCCCACCCACCTGCCCACCCACCCACTCCCATATTCCCACCTTGACATTCCCCTTTACTAGGGCCTCTCCTCCCCCTGATGGCCAACAGGGCCCTCCTCTGCCACATATGTGGTCTGAACCATGGGTCCCTCCATGTGTATTCTTTGGTTAGTGGTCCAGCCTCCAGGAGGACCGGGGGGGGGGGGGCGGCCAGTTGACACTGTTGCTCCCTCCATGGGGCTGCAGACTCCCTCAGCTCCCTCAGTCCCTTCTCCAATTCCTCCATCTGGGACCTCACTCTCAGTCTAGCAGTTACTGTAAAGTGAAACTTGGGTATTCCCAATGTTTGGGCTAATATCCACTGATCAGTGAGTGCATACCATGTTCATTCTTTTGTGACTGAGTTACCTCGG
>CM052714.1:37525521-37551894 GCA_028551405.1 Uromys caudimaculatus
ATTGTTTTTAATAGCTGAGTAGTACTCCATTGTGTAAATGTACCACATTTTCTGTATCCATTCCTCTGATGAGGGACATCTGGGTTGTTTCCAGCTTCTGGCTATTATAAATATGGCTGCTATGAACATAGTGGAGCATGTGTCTTTATTACATGTTGGAGCATCTTCTGGGTATATGCCCAGGAGTGGTATAGCTGGGCCCTCAGGTAGTATTATGTCCATTTTTCTGAGGGTCTGCCAAACTGATTTCCAGAGTGGTTGTACCTTCTAATCTACCCCACCCACAAGGCAGATCTCTACCTGCTGAGGCTGCAGGCTAAGGAAGAGAAAAACAGACATTCCAAAGCTCTCTCATCCGCTGCTAGCCTAAGCACTGGGGACAGAACTTCCACAGTGTCAAAAACTTTCACAGTGGGCTTTCTTAGTTTAAATACTTTACATTTTAGTAACTGTCATCATTTCAGTGCTATTTCTGTAGTTTTGGTGTTTCTGTTTTGTTTGTTTTTAATCTGTTTGAACCTTGCTGTCTTTGGCTTAAACTTTGCTCTATTTTTTTCTATATTCCCTTTCATGTTAATGTAATTTTTACAACTCAGACTTTGGAGGTCATGGTCTGGTCTAAATGATCATAAAATAAATTCTGGAACGGTGCCTGTTGCTCTGGAAAAAACAAACAAGCAGACCAGCTAACGGCCCCATAGCTCAAAGCCCAGGGATCTGAAGCAGCTGGCATCTCTGTGTCACAGGAAGGAGGAGTCAACAATACCTCTTTTTGGGGTAACTATAAAACTTGATTAATTTTATAGATGGAACATGACAACAGCGTTCATGTAAGCAGCCTCATTGGGGACTGGAATATATCAGTTTTATGTTTTTCATTTATTTAATGATTTTCCTTTCATAAGAAGGCCTAAGCACTGGGGACAGAACTTCCACAGTGTCAAATCCTAGATCACAGCTGTTCGTGTGTATAACCACGAACTTTACGCAAGCTATACCCACTAAGGTATGGCAGTCCAGAAGTGAAGGTGGCATACATTTGTCAAACGAAGGCCCTGAGAGGCACCTCTGATGCAGAGGAGGCAGAGAGCCTCTCTCTAACCTCTGCTGGTCAGCACAAGCTGCAACCTGACAGAGATACCTTCTTAGCAGCAGTCTTTGCTGCTTTCCTTCCTCCTCAAGGCCTCTTGGAGGGACATTTGACACACAGGTTCATCCCCCACAGATAAGAGGCCAGAACCAAGTCCAATTTGAAGGTGCTTCTCAGTTTCTTTCCTTTTGTGGAGACTCGAAGTACTGAACCCAGGACCCCATGTCTTCACCAACACTGGGCTGTGTTCCCAGCCTTTGGAAGGCTTATTTTTTCCCCTTCTAAGAAGGACCGAAGCACCCACACTTTGGTCTTCCTTCATCTTGAGCTTCATGTGGTCTGTGAATTGTATCTTGGGTATTCCAAGATTTTGGGCTAATATTCACTTATCAGTGAGTACATACCATGTGTGATTTTGTGATTGGGTTATCTCACTCAGGATGATATTTTCTAGTTCCATCCATTTGCTTGCAAATTTCATTAGGTCATTGTTTTTAATAGCTGAGTAGTATTCCATTGTGTAAATGTACCATATTTTCTGTATCCATTCCTCTGTTGAAGGATATATGGGTTCTTTCCAGCTTCTGGCTATTATAAATAAGACTCCTATGAACATAGTGAAGCACGTATCCTTGTTATATGCTGGAGAATCTTTTGAGTATATGCCCAGGAGTGGTATATCTGGGTCCACAAGTAATATTATGTTCATTTTCTGAGGAACTGCCAGACTGATTTCCAGAGTGGTTGTACCAGCTTGCAATCCCACCAACAATGGAGGAGTGTTCCTCTTTCTCCACATCCTCGCCAGCATCTGCTGTCACCTGAGTTTTTGATCTTAGTCATTCTGACTGGTGTGAGGTGGAATCTTACAATGTGTAGAGCAGAGACTGAAGGAAAGGCCATCCAGAGACTGTCCCACATGGGGATCCATCCAGAATACAGTCACCAAACCCAGACACTATTGTGGATGTCAAGAAATGCTCGCTAAAAGGAGCCTGATATAGCTGTCTCCTGAGAGGCTCTGCCAGAGCCTGACAAATACAGAGGTGGATGCTCGCAGCCAACCATTGGACTGAGCACATAGTCCCCAGTGGAGAAGTTAGGGAAAGAACTGAAGGAGCTGAAGGGGTTTGCAAGCCCATAGGAAGAACAACAATATCAACCAACCAGACACCCCCAGAACTCCCAGGGACTAAGCCACCAACCAAGGAGTACACTTGGAGGGACCCATGGCTCCAGTGGCATATGTAGCAGAGGATAGCCTTGTCAGGCATCACTGGGAGGAGAGGCCCTTGGTCCTGTGAAGGCTCAATGGATGCCCCAGTGTAGGGAAATTCAAGGGTGGGGAGGCAGGAGTGGGTGGGTGGGTGGGGGAACACCCTCATAGAAGCAGGGGAAGAGGGGAGGGGATAGGGGGGTTTCTGGGGAGGAGGAACCAGGAAAGGGGATAACATTTGAAATGTAAATAAATAAAATATCCCATTTTTAAAAAGGCTTATTTTTAGTTTTAGTTTACTGTTTCTTCACAAATTTTGAAAGCTTTTTTTTCCCTTGCTGGACATAAGAAAACATATTTTTCATAATCTAATCACTGTGTGTGTGTGTGTGTGTGTGAGAGAGAGAGAGAGAGAGAGAGAGAGAGAGAGAGAGAGAGAGAGAGAGAGAGAAAGAGAGAGAGAGAGATTGATTCTAATTGTGGCAAAAAAACTAAGAATTACATTTTGAGTCTGGGTGAAAGGCTGTTTCTGGCTGTGTCTCCAAAGGAACCTGGATCCACAATGCAATAATATCCCAAGGTGAAACTTCTTAGAGTTTATTTCTGACTGTAGAGCCTAGGAGAATGGATGTCACTGGATCTAAAACAAAATTTATTCAAATTGGTCTGATCTCCCTATGTCCGGTTTTTGGAACCAGCTCTTGCCCGTCTTCTACTCCCCCTTCAGCATACCGAGCACAGGGCTCCAGGTGCCACCCAGCACACCCCACTCCCACCTTCCTCCTGTCCAGGCATGACCCGACATACTGCTACCAGGGAGTCGGGTGGTTGTCTTAGTATGCTCCTGGGAAGTGCTGAGCTCAGTCCCTCACGTGCCCCGTGCCTACAGCAGCTCTCCCGCCTCTCCCACTTTCTAGTCTATGGAGTCTACAGGAAGCCTGTGCCAGATGTGGCCCCGTGATTTTAACTTCACGAGTGCTCAAACAGTAAGAAGGAATGCATCTGTTCTTTATAAATTACCTTGTGTCAGGTTTTCTTCTATAATAGCTGAGACCAGACCTCCATGAGCTTGGGCGTGTAGTGCTTAATGCAGTATTTTTTTACTGGTCTTTTTTTTATTGATATTCTTTATCGGATTTTCATTACCAATTTTGGCCTTTTTCTTTCCAATAAACTCTTCCATCATCTCTGTCACATTTTTGTCCTAATTTGCATTGCTACTCCAGGGTAAGACAGGAGCCAGCTCACTGATGTGGGACAGCGTATACACTTTCCACATATTGGTATTTCCCTACGAGGAATCTGCTTGTCTCTTTTTTAGCAAAGCTTCACCGTTTCCTTTAGCCTTCTCAGGGGCTTCCCGTTAGTATTATTTTCATTGCTACCTCCTCTACAATCTTTTCTTCTTCTTTATAATCACCTAAGCATCAATGACATACAGAAAATCTACTAAATTTTGTTTCTCCAGCATCTACCCTCTAATTTAGGTCAGTGCTAACAGCTTTTCCTTGGGTTCCTCAGAGATTTCTAGATAGAAAGCCTTGTTATCCATAATTTAAAACACTGTTTCTGTTGATGAACTGTCCCTCTACTGTGTTCTCCTGACCAAGGTAAAATCATATATGTGAATGTCAGCATCTCACAGCATCCTACTTTGGTTCTTGAACCTTTTATTAGTTTTAAATATTGTGTTAGTTTGTTGGTTTATAGTAGCTTTCTTTTTAATGATAAGAAGATGGTCCTGGGGCTAGAGAGACGGCTCAGCTGATAAAGTGCTTGCCTTTCAAACAGGAGAGACTGACTTCCACCCTCAGAATCCACATAACCAAAAAGCCAGGAGCGATGGAACAGGCCTGTGATCCCAGAGGTGGGGAAGCAGAGATAGGTGGCAGAGCCCTGGGACTCGGTGGTCAGGCAGCCCAGTTTACTTGGTGTCTGCCAGGCTGGTGAGAGGCCTGGTTAAAAAGGCAAAATAGGCCTTGACTGATGGCTCAGCATGTAAGAGCACCAGCTGCACTTGTAGAGGACACGAGTTAAGTTCCCAACACCCACATAGGTCAAAACTATCCACAGCTGTAATTTCTGGGGATCTGACCCCCCCTTTTTTTAATTGGTTTTTCGAGACGGGGTTTCTCTGTGTAGCTCTGGTTGTCCTGGAACTCACTCTGTAGACCAGGCTGGCCTCAAACTCAGAAATCTGCCTGCCTCTGCCTCCCAAGTGCTGGGATTAAAGGCGTGCGCCACCACTGCCTGGCCTGACCCTCTCTTTTAACCATCATAGGCACACACATGGTGCAATATGCAGGCAAATATGCATATACATAAAATAAAAATAAATAAACCTTAAAAAGTAAAAAAAAGAAAGATGGTCACCTGAGACACACACACACACACACGAGTGGGGGGGGGCTTATCCTATTCCAACATCCTTTATACCTGGTATTAAATGTCAACAAATATTAATTTATCATTAATTAAAATTAGTGTTTGGATTTCTATGGAGCTTACTCCTGTGAGATGGTACCCTGTTCTATTTTATAAAACAAAACACACACACACACACAGATACACACACAGATACACACATACACAAACAAAGAAACATATACACACACACTCCCTTAAAAATGAAATTTTTAGGCAAATGCACTGTCCATTTTAGGTAAACACAAAGAATTCTATAACATGTATTTTGCAAACACAAATCATCACCGTTTTCAGTTATTTTTATTTATTGATGTGTGTTAGTTGTTTTTCCTTTTTAAAAAAAGTCTTAAATTTTTTGAAATATAAGCCATTTCAACTTTCAAGGAAAATGGGACCACCAAACATAACAAAACAAAAGAAAGAAACAAAAAACAAAAGCAAACGAAAACTAAAACAAAACTAAGAGTTATCAAGCAATCACAAGTGGAACTAAGGAGATGAAGATAAAACGCTATGGTGTTTCAAGGAGAGTGATGCTTACATGGCAGAGCAAGGAGAGGATGAGGAGAGTCAGGCCCGGGGGTGCTGAGGGTGCACAGAGAGAGAAGGGTTTCTATGGCGCGGCAGGCTATCTCAACAGGCCTGTATCTCTCTTCTGTACAGTGCTGGGCAAACCTGCAGGCTCACTTCACAGTCTGAAATATACTCACACAGGCAGCAGGAATAGACCCTGGTTGTTCCCAGCTCACATGGCGTTTCACAGATAGGATAAAGTGAAGTAAGTGCTAATAAAAAGCCCAGAATAATGGAGATATGCTGGGTATAATGTCCTTTTAAACTGTCTAGTTTCTCTCCCCAATCCAGTCTCATGAGTATAAACATTTTTTTGTAATTTCAGAAACCCTTCATATTACCCTTGCAAATATGAACAAACAAAGCACAGAACTGAGCATTTATGTACTGTAGGACATGCAGCAGAGCCAGCTTTCCCGTCAGACACGCCCCAGTATCTCCCAGTCTGTGCACAACCTGATGAAGATCATCCCCTGCACCCGAGCGCTTCACAGCCAACCAAGAACTCTCTCTTACAGCTCCTTGCCCAACTGTCAAGTCAGGGCAGAAGAGGAAGGAGAGAAGGGAAGGGAAGGGGATGATGATCTCATGTCTCAGATGGGAGGGTAAAGAGGGAGACAGGTTAATGACCTTGACAGAAATCTACATGTCTACTCAGGCATTTGGACTCTGAATGCCAGAATAAATGATGGAATAAATTTCCCTACCTTGTAACGATACCATTATAAATCCTGCCATTATATAAGAAACATTGTAAAGAAACATCTCAATCACTTTGATTTTTTTTGCATGATTCAAGCTACATGTATTTTCTCAAGCCATATCTGAATTTAAGTATTTACTTTATCTTTCCATTTTACTTTAAATGTTGAAATTTAATAAGAAAGTCGAGTACAATATAAAAACTCTAGGCAGAATCAAGGTCTGAGAAGCTCAGCTTTCTAAGGGCTAAGCATACAAACTAGTGTTTGGAGGGGAAAATGTCCTTAATAGATTTAATTGCTAAAACCCAATTTTCTTGTCCTTTCTTCATTCAACTAGAATGTTGTGACGAAGAATGAAAGTGATGGACTGTAGCTCTCAACGTTCGCACACACCAGTGTCCCAGAGTTAAGTGTCTGTTCTAATTGCTGCTGCATGCCAAAGAACACTTCCTCGTGCTCAGTGTGTTATTTTTACTTGCTAAAGCACAAGTGTCTAGGTGATAAATGGAGCAAGGTGCTCCACTCAGCACCACTGGTTCATTTCAATAAATATTGCCCCAAAAGACAAAGTCTGGAAGTGATTATTATTTTCATGGTGTGATCTAAGTTTCTTTCTCATTCATTTCTCTAAGTACAAGTTGTTATTTGATCTAATTGCAAGTGGTTACGGAGGTAAACACGGCAAAAACGAAGGCATTATGGAGCCTTTCACCGCAATGGTGTCCATCTGTCCTTCAGAACCCACCTTGGACTGATACGCAGAAGATTATGTGAGGCAAGGGGAGCATCCATTTATTTGCTAGCGTGAGTGTAATGTGGTGGAGCCCCGCCCCTGCATCTTGCTGATGAAAGAGAAATGCATTATAATCAAACCTTAACCTTCCATTTTTCTGCAACCCTTAACATTGTCACATTAAAAACAAAACAAAACAAAAACAACGGAGTGCATTTGCCCAATTCCCAGAAAAAATGAGACAGGGGAGTAGTCTGGCCATAATTTGTTGTAGTTTTCTACATCAGTAAGAAAACTGCAGGAAAGCCTTTCACATATAAGGACAGAAAATATTCCAAGACATCATTTCTCCATCAGAACAGAGCTCTGGTGCTCTTAGCTATGGTGGGCATCCGCAGTCACACACCAAAGGAAAGTCTTGCAGTACTTCCAGTCTAATTAGCAGCAATGACTGGTCTGACTTGGGCCAGCCCCATTCCGTGTTCTGATGTCTGAGTTAGGCAGACAGAGGCCAAGGGTCAGACACTGATATATGCAAAGGAGTACATGGATGACTTCTAGAAACATGTTCACACACAGAGAAGTGACCCGCAGGAGAAAAGGCAGCCACACATACTTCTGGACTATGTGTCAGGAACCACGATTCTGCTAGCAGTAGAACACCAACGCAAAGAGCTGGGATTCCTGAAGGCATGCCCGCAGGTTAATCAGCCCTCTGACCTGCTGACTCTGCCCTCATGCAATCAGGTGGGATTTCAATTGGCTGTAGCTGAAATCATTCCCATTGCTGCATTATCGGGGGCTACTTGTTGGATGTCAGCCTGGCACTGTTCGTGGCTCTACACATTATCATTCTTAAAAGTCCTCCTCACACTCGATAAATAATCAAACTCTAGAAGGTAATGTTCACGACTAGGATAGCCTTCTGTGAATCAAAGTCCTTATCTTGCTTCCCAAGGCCTTTATGGTCAAGCCCAAACCCCTCTGAGTGACAAATACTTATGACTTCACACTTGCATCAGCAGCTGACATCTCCTCCATTAGCTTGTTTCCCCCAAGTCCCCTCTTCAACTACACAGAACACTCAGAATTTCCACCAAGTTTCTCCTTGGGATATTCTACATCCACTCCATCGCTCTAGCCAGACCTACTTGCCTATATTCTTGGAGTTCTACTACTTTTAGTTTCTTTGGTCCCCACATGTGCAAGCTCTTATGCCTGTCCAGTACACCTTCTCCACCCCGCCCATTCCAAAACCAGAATAACACTGCCTCCTAGAAACATTAGTCTGCTGTCAACAAAATACTATAGACAGCAATGAATTTTAACCATCATTAGCTCATGTGAAGGAAGCTCCAGTTATCCTGTGGGCAGCTTGAGGATACAGAAAATGTTCTAAGTTCATGGTACAGTGACTAAGATCCCAGCATATAGAGAAGGTACCCCACAGGTAGTGGATGAGGTATAGGCAGAGTGTTACAGGTTCAACAGGAAGGCAATTACTCAATTTGTATCAGAAATTAAGTTTTCATTCATTATTTATTTGGAGAAACTTGTTATAAAAACAAAAATAACACAACTATCTCTTTATTTCTCTCTACTTGGAGCTAATTGTTCCCAAGGACTCAGCTCTGCAGCAATCATATGAGTTTACTCATAGTCTTCCTCCTGTAAGAAGAGGGTACCACCCCTTCCAACCACCTTCAAAACCTCCAAGCAAGTAAACACCTTTCCTATCTTGAAGGCTTTACTCCTCTTCCCCCTTCCATTTTATTCTTTTCTTTGGATTGACAAATAGACAACCCTAACTCTGGCTGCATGTGATCACATCCAGTTTTATAAGGGTTCTTTGTGACTTCTAAAGCTGAAATGGAGGGAAACCTATGTCTTCCTCTCAAAAGAGCCTCATGGAGAAGGCAGGTGGAAAAGAATGCGGTTGTGCTTTTCTGTCCATGGAAGTAGCACACCCTAAACCCATTCGAAACCCAAATCCGAGGATGCCCCAACCATACATAAATGATGCAGCGTTTGGATACAACCTATGCATAGCTGCCCATATGCTTGAAATGATTTCTACATAGTCTATAGGAATTAACACACTGTAAATGGTGCATAAATAGCCATTGTTGTGTTAGACAACAACGGGAAGGTGAAAAGTTTGTGCATGTTCAGAATGGACAAAATTTATTTTCCAAATAGTTTAAATCCAGAGTTGGATGATTCTGTGGATCCAAATTCCTCATAGATGGAGGGCTGATTGTAGTAAGTTTGAACAGTATGTAGAATGAAGAAACAAAGTCATTGCACTAGCTCCCACTAAAGTAGAAACACCATCCCCCACTCACTTAACCTTCAGTTTGTTTATGGGAAGTAAAACTAGGCCACTTGTAAAGAAAAAAAATTTAAAAAGAATCCGACTGGTGTTTCAACTAAAGCAATGTTCATTATTTTATTTAAGCTTCAACAACTGCAGAACATGTATTATGTTTATTATTATTATGTTTATGCTTTTTAGGGGACCAGATGCTCAAAATAGCGGAGAAGCATGCTGAGGTAGCCAGTAAGTGGCTGAGTGTGTTCCAAGGTGGGCCCTTCAGACCTCCAAATGTCACCATGCCCTTATCTCACACGCTCTGAAGTCCCTGGGCATCCTGGGGGGCAGTTTATTGAGTAACTCCACACAATGTCATCAGAGGGCCTCCCTTCATTAATAAACATAGATATTATGGATTTTGAGTGTTACAGACTTCAGTTAAATAACCTTGATAAAGTGCTCTGAGAATAGAAATAGATGTTATTTTAAGCCATACGATTAGAGATAATATTTGCCTCTTGACATCCCAATAACTGGGAAGCAGAATAGTATATATGTACACTTAAGCAACCTAAAAAATGCTCACATATATTTGGTATCTGTAATTTAATGTTTGCTTTAGATACCAAATTATAATTGGCACTTCCAAACTAAATTTCCTAGAGAGACCTAAAATTAAAATCAAAGGAAAAATAATTTCTAAAAAATTAAATCTTTCTACTTATAAACATCTTTTTACTCCCTCTGGTTGGATTTTTAACTGGGCACTTCTTTGGTCTCAGCATTTGCTAACAGTGAAACTGACCAAGATTTTCAAGGTCAATTACTCACACAAATCTGAGAAATATTCAGAACTGTGAACTTAGGAGTGAGAAGGGTCAAAAAGCAAATAAACCAAGAAAAGATGAATTTGCACATGAAACTAATTTGCCTTAGAAGAAGAAAAATAGGCATCTCCTTCAGTATAAGGGTGCATTCAAATGTACTTTTCATATTAGTAATGTATTTAATATGGCACTGGGCAAAAAGCAATCCATTTTTAAAAAAGCAATTTTCCTCTTACCATGGGGTATTTTATCATTTGATGTCCAGCATTCAATCAGAGTGCAGCCATCCTTTTATATTTTATGAGCAGAAAACAAGTCATTTGGACATGTTGCACTTCAGAGAAGTGAAAACACTTTGCAAGCCTTGAAAGATGCCCAGAATGGCCCTTGCGGATGATGGGAGCAGAAAGTTAGATTGGAAATTAAACATGACACTATCAAAATATTAGAAACACTGTTCTGTATCACAAATAGGCGCTATTTTTAAAATATAATAAATTTAAAAAATCACAGGTAAGCTGTCAGTCTCAGCCCATCTTTTTACTTTCTGAGGTTTAAGAAAATTCCAGAAGTTCCTGTGGTGAGACACTCTATCTGCTTCACCTACAGTTGCAGTATGCAACACATTATAAAAGTTCAGTAGATTTTTACAGAGTGAATGGATATAAATCCTTATCTTAGGTGAAAGGACAGTTCCACTCTGCCACTCAAACCCCAGTCTCGGTGCAGAGGCAGCTCCAGTACCCACAGTGTGAGCTGTCACTGTGTGAAGGTCATTTCTTCATTAGAAAGTGGGAGACACAAGAAGAGTAGCTGCACCATGGTGCCAGATCCTTGGGCAATATGCCTTCATCTTTACCCTATTATCTCAGTCCCAAGAGAGGGATACAGTCATTATACCAAATGCAGTGGCAAGACCTCAAAGGGCTATTAGAGCAAATCTACATTGCCAAAGGCTAGAACCCGTAGCCTCTTCCAAATCAACCTCAGCTACACAGAGCAGAGACTTCCCAGATAGCTGCGACTTCAGACTCCTGTCACCTCAGTTCCTTTCCTTTACCAAGATGGCTGCAATGACCCACGGACCATCTCAGATCAACTCCACAGTTACCCTACCCACAATCCACTCTAAAATCCAACCATACCTCCCTAGCCAGCCCCTTCAAGTATTTTGCCTCTAGCAAGCTCCTCACACTGACTTTCTGCACTTTCAGTTACAAAGTAAAGACACAACTCAGATCTTCACCCCAATTGCTCCCATAAGAGGTCTTCTATCCTGTGGACCAGGAATGGCTAGACAAGCCATTGACTCTGGTTTGTAATTACTCATAGACACAAGTTACCAGAGGGAATGTAGCATTTCTGTATTGCCCATTTTGCCACTGTGACCATTTTCTGGAAGACTATGACATCAGAGCAAAGGAGAAGAACAGAAAGCTGCACACAGAACATTGCGGCACAAGCATACTCTCTGGTTCCCTGGAGATGAGCTCAAAATACCAATGTATGGTATTGGGAAGATGGAAAGGGCAGAGGAGCAAGGGAGCTCAGTAACTTGAACACAAAAATCCTGATGTCTCTACATTTTCTAGAAATGGAGAGATTCAGATAGCCTTGCGAGGAGATGACTTTAAACAGTTCCCTTCATGAAATTGAGATAAATACAAAATTGTTATCAGATGGAGAGAGTACACGGGGTTGTTTGATTTAGGACTTACATACTTAAGCTGAACAAACAGTAACCGATACCAAAGACAACGAGCTCCATTAGGGAAGGGAGAGACAACTCCCATCAGGGATCCCTAGGAGCTGAAATCTCAACACTGGGTGAGGAGCAAAAATTAACAGACTCCCCTGGGTGTGCTGCCCTACTCCTAATGCAACTATGCAGTGTTGAAGCCTCACAGGCAGTGACCTTCCTCAGCAGGTCCATGCCAAGGCTGGCTCTTTTACCCAACTGGCAGTGGTTGAAAGATGTTTGGTGCTTGCGTGGTCCAACAACTCAACTTGTTAGGTTTTTCCTAATTCCTAAATTTTCTCATTTTTCTCAACAATACCTGTAGTTTTCTCCACAATGTAAATAAAACATAATTCCCTTTTCAATTTAATCATCAAGTCCCTTCCTGTTAATAACTCTACATCATTATTTTAAGTTCTCAAAACAGGTGGCCACATTATCTGTGCTTTTCACGATAGAATTGCATACCACTCCCAGCATTTTCCTGATATAAACAGTCTTCTCTGGCACTCATGCTACTGAGCCTAAGAGGAAGGATTTTTATGTGTGTGCCAGTTGTATAGATGGTAGAAGAAGTGACAACCAGCTGCTTTTAGGAGACTTGACATTGGCAAGGACACTGGAAGAAGATTAAGTCATGTCCGCCTTCATGCTAAAGCCAGATTGTACCAAGAAAGAATGGGCAGGGACATTATTTTCTCTTTTTCTGGGGTGTCCTCTCATAAATTTTGTAATGTGAGTATGAAAAAGAGCCCAAAGCATATCTCTGGCCAATTTTTCATTTTCAGCTACTTATTTCCTTCAATAATTCTTTCTTTATAGAGTAAATATTACCCACAACCGAAACACTGGTAGCAAGAGAATTTCATTAAAGTATTCAATTTTTCTTTATAGAGAAAAATTGTTTAAAAAAAAAGTAAAGGAAATGGTCTACAAGAAGACTAGAAATAGAATAAAGGAGAGACCCACAGATCTTTTACCTAAGCAACAGTGAGTCGAGTCGTGTACTCATTTTTATAATATTGGAAACTGCCACAATACCTGCCAAGTTCTCTATTCCCTTAGCCTGTAATGTTTCCATATGTAGCAGACATGTAGCAACACACACACAAGAAGCCTGAGCCAGAGAATGGACCGGAATGAAGGAATGTGAAGGGGTCAGCGCTCTGGATTCGACACAGAGGTGGAAGCTCAACCTTAGAAGCTGAGGGTCTGCTAAACTCTACACCCACAGGGCGTATACACGCGTACTCACGCAGCTCGCCCACTTTCAAGATCTCACACAGCATCTTGGTCAGTTCTATACTGCTGCGGCCGAAGGGACACTCGTGCTTATCTTCTCGGCTGCTGTTCTCAAGCACGATCTGTGGAGAGAAGAAGGATTGGTCAGAAGAGAAACTGTGACCAAACACATAAGAGTCTAGACTCACTTCAATAAAGACATAAGGCGGATAGGCCCAGCCCATGGGTCATCCTCCACCTATGACTGTTGGGACTGGCACTGAATAGAACACAGAGAATATGGCACCTGAGACTTTGTTACTTTTCAAGTCTCCTACAGCTCCCTGGCTCCAGGAAGATGTTTTGCTTAGCCTGTTGGTGTTCATCTGCACATAGGGGCCTGTGAAGCATGTTTAAAGACAAAACAATATAGATTTACCACTTAAGTGACTGGTCTTCATCCTTGTCTATCAGACCATCTCTAATGCTTAGGAACAGCAACTGTGCACAACTTCAACACTTCCGTGGCTTATTTCTTGGCAAAGGTTCCTTATTTTTGCATAGTCTCACTGAACCACATCTGGGGGCCACATCAATTAGACCAGCTGGAGTACTTCATTGAGACTTCCTCAACCAAATGAGTGGCTTGCTTAGCTCGCCAACTTCAGTAGAATATAAACCACCTCAGCTCTGTGGTACACAACTCTGGGTGTGTCGGCAAAGGCATTTCCAGAAATGGTTACATCATAAGGTTCTGACGTATTCAGTGTGTAGATTTGATGAAGCCACAAAGGTACAGCAGTTTTAGCGCTGTTGGAATAGAGGAGGTGGGGCCTATCTATGAAGTAGGTTCCCGAGGGTGGAGAAGTGGGTGATCTCTTCCCCTGGATGCTTCCTATTTTTCTCCTCTCCTTGTCTGCTATGATGTGACCCACTTTGTTTTGTCATGCCCTCTGACACCATGCTAGTCTGACACCATGCTGGTCTGACACCTGGGCAGTCATGAGCCAGAATAAAAGCCATCCTTCCCTCAGTTCTTTCAGTCAGACAGTACCTCACAGTGACAAGAACAGTAACTAATGGAATAGGGAAAACAGACCTGCCCGTGCTGATAGCATACACAGGGTATGGCATTACATGGATGCTGGTGACAGAAAATAAACACAGGGGGAGCATCTATGAGTCCCAGGTCTCCTATTCTTTATGTAGAGGATTCTTCCCTGTAGTCAAAGTTTGGCCTCTCAGTCCATCTTCTGAAAATTCTGCTTTTCATAAGAAATTCTCTTGCCTCCTATAGCTAGTTCAAAATGATCTCACTACTTAAACCTAAGGGAACCACTTTTCATATAGATAGAACAAAAACAGAACACACAACTCTCCAAAGTAAATAAGTTCAAAGTCGTATGTCAACCAAAGCAATAATACGTGAGGAGGCTGCTTACTTTACTCATACACAAAACCACATTAGACATATCTGAGGCTATGGCTGACACTCCCTGCAAGGCCGGACTGTGATCCTCTTAGCTGTCCAGCCACTCAGTTGCTGGCCTCCCAGGAGCACTGCTGTTCAGTGTGTGTTTCAGTTTCTCCGTTAGTATAGTTTGGAGACAGTCTGAGTATTCCTCCGGGCTGTGCTAAAATTTAATCCACACTATGAGGGATTAAGATGGGTGTTTAGGAGAGGGGACAGTGATGGGTGATGTGGATCAGATCAGGTTGTCAGGGTGGTACCCATGACTGAATACTGATGGTTCTATAAAGAGGATGGGGATAATAGACAGGAAGAAGAGGAACAGGTAGACAGACAAAACAGACACCAGAGGTGTATGTGTGCGTGTGCGCACCTATACACAAAATGTCCATCACCATATATGGGTTTGTCATCCCAGAACTGAGAGCCAAATAAACCTTGTTTCTTCATAAAGTTACTCATCCTCAGATATTCGGTTATCATAGCACAAAGCAGATTAATGCACCTCTTTAGACTATGAACTTGCCAGTGGTAGGGTTGATATTTTATTCACTCAACCAACCATATTAATCGAGCACCTATTAGCTACCAGGCTGGAATTCTTCAAGTAAGGAACAAGGTACATAAGAGCCCCGAATTCACAGTGCATTGATTCTGATGAAAAACTAATATGCAGTTCCAATCCATCATGCATGCTACGAAGAGAGAAAGCCTGCAAGTCTGTCTGTCAGAAGGTCAAGGATGTTTCCTGGGTTGTTGAGAGGCAGAGGAAGATCCGGAACCTGCTGGGTCTGAGTCTGTGAGCAGGAAAACATGCCAGGTAGAGATCCAGGTCACAGCCCCTTGGATGAGAAGGTGTACGTCAGAACACCAACACATTGTCTAGTCTACAGAGTGGAGGAGCCTGGATCTGGAAGGCAGCATCTGGAGCCAGCCCAGAACCCAAGAAGCCTGTAGGAACTGAGTGGCCATGGAAACCCAGATGTCAGGAAAGGAACAGGCAAGAGAATGAAGGTGACAAGGACGGCATTTACGAAAGAGATCATTGGAAGACAAAGACTGAATTGTCTGCACCCAAGGCCACTGCTGAGTGATCCAGACCCACAGAGTAGTGGTCCTTCCAAATAGGCTCATCTCCCCAGTCCTGGAGGCCTAGCTCCCTGACAAGGGCATGCTGGGAGCTGTCTCCTGCGACTTCATGCTTAGCTCCCCTCCCTCACATCCTTTAACAGACTTCATTCTGGTTCAGAGCAAGAATTCCAGTTTGGAAAAGCAGGCAAGGAGAACGGCCACATTCTCATCGATCAGAAAAAAAAAATCTTATTTCTCCTTTAAAAAAAATTGTATCTGAGACAACCGATCAGGGAGAAGTGTGAATCTCCTCGTAACGAGGAAACAAACTGAAGAAAACAGCAAGAAGACAGGACATAAAGCAAAGCTGGAGACAGGCAGCTCAGATCTAGCTCCGGGCCCCCGGGGAGCGCATTCCCCTGTATTTCACATTAACATTCTATTAACATTTCATGAGGGCATCAATATTTAATGAGGATGTGATCCGCATACACTAGGTAGAATTACTGCAGCCAATAAACGTTCAGGAAACACTTCCAAGGCACAGTTTATTAGCAGGCACTAAATTAAGTGGTAATTTAAGTAATCAATATGTAAATCGCTTGGAGAAGCCCTTCTCTTCATTTTTAATACTTCATCTATCTTCTCATATTTACCTGCCCAAAGAAAAACAACCCTTCCTTCCTGATTCTCATAGTCACGGCAGACACAGTATTTAAAGTTCCCTGTTTAAGTATTAAGGTGAGAGATTTTACAGGAATAATTTAGAAATTATTATTACAAGTACTACTAATGAGGTTTTACTACAGTCTGAGATGCTTAAACCGGCAGCAGCTTTTGTTTCCTTAAACACACTTATATACCTATATTCAACTTTAGTATTTTGAAATAAGTCATGCCTACCTGAGTCATTTAGAAGAGCTCCATTTGAAAGTACCAGTGCATACTTTTTAATCTTATTTTCTCCTTTACTGTTAAATCATACTCTGAGACAGTGTCTTAGTTAGGGTTCCTGCTGCTGCTGAAGCACCACGGGGAGGAAAGGGTTTATTTTCCTTACTGTAGTTCATCATCACAGGCAGTTTAGAAAGAAAATCAAAACAGGACAGGAACTTGGAAGCAGGAGCTGATGAAGGGGCCAGGAAGGGATGCTGCCCACTGGTTTGTTCCTCATGGTTTGCTTCTTACAGCACAAGGCCCATCAGCCCGAGTAGGACACTACACACAGTAGGATGAGCTGTATATTAGTCACTGAGGATTTGTCAGTCAGGATGGGTGGCACACACCTTTGATCCCAATATTTGGCAGGCAAAGGAAGGCAAATGTCTAAGTTCAAGGTTAGCCTTATCTACAGAGGAAGTTCCAGCCTGGATTACACAGAGAAACCCTGTCTCCAGAGGCAGGTGGATTTCTGAGTTCGAGGCCAGCCTGGTCTACAGAGTGAGTTCCAGGACAGCCAGGGCTACACAGAGAAACCCTGTCTCAAAAAACCAAAATACAAAAAAAAGAAAAAAAAAATGAAAACAAATGAAAACAAAACCTAAACCTCTGCTGGAGTGTTTACCATTGTCTTTACTTGTTGTCTATCAACTGACCCGCCACATGCCCACAGGACTAAGGAGGAATACAATAGCTAGTATTATCTTCTCAAGACTGTTCGGATAAAAGGAAGCACCCAGGAGTCTCAGGCAGGAGTATTTTGAGTTCAAAGATAGCCTGGGCTACACAGTTAGATACTATCTCAAACAAACTTTTTTTTTTCTTTTTAATCTTCCATTCCAAAACTCTCCTAGCCCCTTGAGTGTATAATCTGACTTCATACACCTGGTAGGAACATCAGTGGATGTAGCCCAGTTAGACCAAAGGAAGTTTTATGGATTGGTTTGTTTGTTTTTCTGTGTCTCAGTAAAGTCGATTCAGGAACCCGAGTCCCCCTAAAATAGACACTTCTCACTAATCCTCATTATTCACTGAGTATCTGTTCTTCAGAGCACACAATCAAGGTTGCTGAGGCATCCCCACACATTTCCATACGTCCCACCTCCCCAAGGCATGCTCAGAACACCTGATCTCTCTATGTTGCAGATGAGGGACCCACTTGACTTAGCCTGACTAATGGTACTACATGCTCAGTAACTGAGCTACAAATACCCAACTGACAGGACTGCCCATGCATGTCCTCTGTTCCCAGAATCCATTTGCTGATGAACACTTAGGGGGCTGCCTTTGATACATAGGCTTCCACTTCCTGCTGAGGTTCTATCCACTAGGCCAAGTACAATCCACTCAGTGGTTCTTGGGGCCAGCCCTGGATTGAACCCCCTGTGTGTTAATGTCCCTGTCTGTGAGTTAATGTCCCTGTCATTATGGGAGGCTTTTCTTCCAGTCTCGATCTTGTTGCTTTAACTCTGAGGTGTGAGGAGGCTCAGTGATGTCCTCACTGTCTCCAAGGTCTACAGATATTCCACAGCACCTATGTTATGGGACTGCTGTGCCGGAAAAGCCACATTATGGAAGCAAAACGCCTGAAACAGGCTTCACAGAGTCTGGGTTCATTCTCTCTCTGTTCTACTCCTTCTTCTGATTCTTCTGTGGCCCTTGGCCAACATTTCATGCAACACTTTTACTAGGAACTAAACTAAAATCATGATTACTAAACTTTACCTCTCTAGTGACAGGCCTCTGGGGACATATGAAAGCAAGCCAGAAGACTTCTTGAGATTTAGTGTAAGAGGTCCGGAGATCTAATTGTGCTCTTACCAACTTACACTGGAAGCGCAGGCCGGGAAGTCCTATGCTCAGTTTAAGCAGAAACCCACCCCAGAGATACAAGGAACTAGAACAAAGATGAGCAAGAAACCCCAGAGCAACCCCCCCCAGGACACCCTGTTTATTGCATTGAAATCTTAATACTAATCATGCAGAGCCACCACAGAGCATTCACTCTTAGGACCCTTGATGACATGAAAATAACTGTAAAACTCACCTTCTACCTAGAAAGGGAAATGCCTGTCTAACCTGATGATAGACCAAGAAGTAAATGGAAATCCTGATTTGTAGCAATCAGCTTTCATACACACCAACACAAGTGTCATTTGCATTAATGACAGCAGGCACCCAGAATAATGTTATATTATATCTCCAGTCCCAGGTTCCTACAAGGACAAAGGGGAAAGCAACTTTGTCTCCTCTTGAAAAGACCTGGAAGCCAGGCAAGAATCACTTTTCCTCCTGTCTCCAGTGAAATGATGATTGGTTCTCAGAAAGCCAGGGACAATTATTCAGAAGAGCACCAGGCCACTTCAATAAGATGGTACAAGAGGCTAATTGTGGTCATGAATCTTAAGCAAGTCCATAGGATCAAACAAACCACCAAAGTCCTAAAAGGGTAATTTTTAAGTGGGCAAAACAAGAGCTCTGTAATTACAGAAGGTATTCCATGCAAGGCAGCATACCACAGCAAGTCAGAATCAAGGGCTGCCCGCCCACTAGACTCACATGCTCACCAGACTGCAGGTGATGGAGTATGGCTCCAGAGAAAACACACCTAAAAAAAAAAAGCCTTACGAATGCAGATGAGACTGCAGCAAAAGCTAAGCAGCAGCCATAGAGGTGATCTCTCGGGCCTCGTTCTAAGCGCTTTGCTCCGATTGCCTTCTTTAACTCACAGGATGCAGAACTGAAGTACACCACCATTGTCACATTACAGATAGGCACAAATGCAAGAGATGTTCAATTTTCCCAAGGCCACACAGTATAGAAATAAATAGATCCAGCCAGGCACTTTGGTGGTTTGACTTGAGAGGACACATTCTTTGCTAAGGAGCTCTACAAAAAGGAAGATTAAATACTAAGGCACCTTGACCATGGGAAAAGGCATTAACACACACAGCATTGTGGCCCTGGATGTGAACAAACCTGGGGTAACATCTGACACATTCTACTCCTGACATTGTGACTCATCTGTTTTCCCATTTAAAAGTGGGACAGAAATGTCACCCACAACATCTTGTAAAGATTATCGGGACATAAAAATAGAAGCAAAGATCTTTATGTGGCCCCAAAGACCACAGACAGGATGGTGGCGATGGTGATGCTGTAATCCTGTAACAACCACCGAAGCTCTTATTCTGGGTTTGCATTTCTGAAACATTCTTAAAGCTCAAGAGCAAAGTGGTCTCAAAAGATAAGAGTAAGAGAGACCCAGATGCCTACTGCGCCCACAAGTAACTGCTCTATAGCAAAGCAAGGAGTTGGTGGAAGAAACAGCTTCTGAGTTTGATGGTTCTCTTCAAACATTTTAGTATGTCTTTGGAATAGTGGTTCATAAACCAGTGTGTGCCAAGATCTGCTGTTATCTGATTTAACACAGGTGCTGCTTGGTGCCCATAAGATTTCAAGGCATTTGTCTAGAATAAAACTCCAGAAAGTATGCAAGTCAGGAAAGCAAACAGTAAGCTTTCTGAGGCACTTCGGGGAAAGGGAACTAGTAGAAGAATATTTAAGAGATTATTTTAGCCAGACAGTGGTGGCTCACGCCTTTAATCCTAGCACTTGGTGAGGCAGAGGCAGGTAGATTTCTGAGTTCGATGCCAGCTTGGTCTACAGAGTGAGTTCCAGGACAGCCAGGGCTACACAGAGAAACCCTGTCTCGAAAAACAGTATATATATATATATATATATATATATATATATATATATATATATATATATATATACATATACATACACATAATTTTAATAATATTTTTAGCAATATAGTCCTAAAGACAAAAACCAAAACAACAACAAAAACTTCCCTGTGCAGCAGTTTGGTATTTAAAATTTACAGCAGGACTGAAAACCTGTGAGTACAGCCTACAAAGTCAGGAGCTGAAATTCAAAAGGTTAGAAACACCCAAGTTAAGCATAAGTATGACTGACACCCAGGACAGAGAATCCCCAGTGCTGTGTGTCCAGGCCTTCTGGGAGCTCTATCTAAGGGCAAGAGAATGCTACAACCCAGGGAAAAGAGGAAGAGAATTTATGAGAGGTCAGATTGGGGGAAAGAAAACGCAAAAAATACACACCGGTACTGAGATAAATAACAATCTGGACAAATGAGAAAATGGAATAAAACCCAGTTAATGAGGTAAAATGCATTTAGAATAAAATTAGGCAGTTGCACATACCAAGGCATAATAAAGGCCATAAATATAAAATGGCAAGGAATCGACTGGGTAATAGTGTAGTAATTAAAGCCTGGAGGTTCATAATAGACCTGGGATTGAACATTAATCAACCACAAAGAAACGCTCCTTGCACTTCGGGATAGCGCAAAAGCCAGACATGTGGAACACATGAAGCAATCACAGCACTCACTGCTGGCCTCCTCTGTGAACAAGGTGGAGGGAGGGCCTCAAGTAACAGCAGGGATAATGGGATATGTGTGTTTGTGTGGCCTCTGACCCCACCATCAATGAGGGAAGCAAAGAAATTGGCCCTCTTGAGTACCTGCCAGCCAGCAGTGGCAGAGCCGCTGTTATCACTCCACTGGAGAACTGGACTTTGATACTTCTCCTAGGCACTGCGTGTGTTGCTGTTCCCAAGGCTGGGTACAGGTGTGTTGAGCACCTGTAGGCATCACTACAGGTCTGCTTCTTTCAAGCAGTGATTTGCTTACTTGAATGTGCACTAGAATCCTCTGGAAGCATATGAAAACACCAGTCTCAAAGCCCTACCTCCAGAACTGTGCTTCACTGATTCTGATGTGGAACTGGGAACCTGTAATTTAGACATGTTGCCATATGATATAAGTGCTGCTGTTTTTTGGGCCTACATTTTGGGAATCCTTGGCTTAAAGCTATTTTTCATGGGGCTCGCACTTGGACTCAGTAGTAATACATTACTGGCTTAGTGTGAATGAGGTCCACAATTGGAACCTTACACCACAAAGCGGAATAAGCAACAAACAAGGTGGTCTACACCCATCCTCTTAACTTTCTCTCACTAACAATATTCCTGTTTTAAAAGATATTCAAAGCAAAGAGAACCGATGGAAACACAATTCATCTGCCTTTTCTATAACTAATGTGGAACATCATTAAGACAGGAAGAGCCCAAGAGAGATCAGGTGAATTGGTGGCTGGGGCTAGGGGGCATGGGAAACAGCAGCAGCTCTTTCAGGCCATTTGGCGGCAGTGATAATGTCTTGGAATTAAACAATGACGGTGAGTTTACAAATGTGTGCCATGCTCCTGAAAAATACATTTTAAGATGCCTAATTTTATGACATGTGAATTTTACCCCAAATTTTAAAAAGATTAGCACAAATCAAATGATTGACACACACGAACTCCCACATGCTTAGTTTATCTGGTTGGCACCACTCTTTGAAGTAAGGCCCCCTTTCACAGATGCGGAAAGCATTCCCTGGAACAAGCTACCTGAAGTTTAGGAGTAACCAGATGGACAACCATAGATGGCAGTTCAGGTGAGTTCTATAGAGGGCCAAAGGCAGGAATTGGGTGCTCAGGGTGGTGAAGGACACATGTACTTGCTTGCCTCTGTTTTTGACAGCTCGAGTACTGAATTCTTTCACAGGCATTCGCTATCCCAGACCCATCATATTTTAAAAGTATTCTCAGATCACTCAGAGATCTTGCTAAAAGGTGGACTTGATTCAGCACTAGACCCTGTGGTAGGCATTCCTACCAAACACCCAGGTGATACTGATGCCCAAAGTTCAAGGACCACATTCTGGATCTGTGGCTAGGGACCTCAGATTGGCCCACAGGGCCCCATAGCCAATTAGCGCCTGGAGAAAGTTACCCTCCCAGGAGCTTGGAGAGGCCTTGAGTGGGAATAAGACAAGCACCACTGCGCACCGGGACTGGGGACCTCAGCCTGGGCCACAGGGCTCCAGGAGAGAGCTGGTATCCCAGGAGTGCTGACACACCTTCGACCAGAGGCAAAACCACCACTTCTGTTCAAACTCACTAGATCAAGAAGGACCTTTGCAGGGCCATAGGGAACAGGAACCAAGGGACAGCTGGGGACAAGATACTTCTGGTTTCTGTCTGCACCCCTGAGCTGACCCTGTGCCACAGCTCTCTAAACCTAAACACCTCTCAGAGAGAGCTATTCTTCAAGGAGTATTGATACAGAGGCTGGCAGGAGGGACAAGCCACAGCCAGACAGAGTAAAATCAGCTAACATCAGAGTTAACAAGATGGCAAAAGACAAGGGCAAGAACATAAGGAACAGAAACCAAGGCCACTTGGCAACATCAGAACCCAGCTCTCTCACCACAGCAAGCCCTGGATACCCCAACACACGAGAAAAGCAAGACTCAGACTTAAAATCAGTTCTCATGATGATGATGATGGAAGACTTTAAGAAAGAAATTAACAACCTTAAAGAAATAAAAGAGAACAGAGGTGAACAACTAAAAACCCTTAAAGAGGAAACACAGAAATCCATTAAAGAATTACAGGAAAACACAATCAAACAGACAAAGGAAATGAACAAAACCATCCAGGAACTGAAAATAGAAATAGAAACAATAAAGAAATCACAAAAGGAGACGACCCTGGAGTTAGAAAACCAAGGAAAGAGATCAGGAGTCATAGATGCAAGCATAACCAACAGAATAAAAGAGATAGAAGAGAGAATCTCAGGAGCAGAAGATACCATAGACAACATTGACACAACAGTAAAAGAACATACAAAATGCAAAAAGCTCCTAACCCAAAACATCCATGAAATCCAGGACACAATGAGAAGACAGAACCTAAGGATAATAGGTATCGAAGAGAGTGAAGATTCCCAACTTAAAGGACGAGTAAATATCTTCAACAAAAGTATAGAAGAAAACTTCCCTAACTTAAAGAAAGACATGAATATAAAGGCATGAACAAGAAGCGTACAGAACTCCAAATAGATTAGACCAGAAAAGAAATTCGTCCCATCACATTATAGTGAAAACACCAAATACACAAAACAAAGAAAGAATATTAAAAGCAGCAACGGGAAAAGGTCAAGTAACATATAAAGGCAGACCTATCAGAATTACACCACACTTCTCACCAGACACTATGAAAGCTAGATGATCCTGGGCAGAACTCATACAGACCCTAAGAGAAGACAACTGCCAGCCCAGGCTGCTAAAACCAGCAAAACTCTCAATTAACATAGATGGTGAAACCAAAATATTCTATGACAAAACCAAATTTACACAATATGTTTCCACAAACCCAGCCCTACAAAGGATAATAGATGGTAAACGTCAACTCAAGGAGGGAAATTACACCCTAGAAAAAGCAAGAAAGTAATCTTTCAACAAACTGAAAAGAAGATAGCCACACAAACCTAAAAGTTACATCGAAAATAACAGGAACCAACAATTACTATTCTTAATATCTCTTAACATTAATGGACTCAATTCCCCACTAAAAAGACATAGACTGACAGACTGGATCCATAAAGAGCACCCAGCATTTTGCTGCATTCAGGAAACACACCTCCGGGATAAAGACAAACACTACCTCAGAGTAAAGGGCTGGAAAACAATTTTCCAGGCAAATGGTCCCAAGAAACAGGCTGGAGTAGCCATTCTAATATCGGATAAAATCGACTTTCACCCAAAAGTCATCAAAAAAGATGAGGAAGGACACTTCATACCCATCAAAGGAAAAATCTACCAGGAAGAACTCTCAATACTGAACATCTATGCTCCAAATGCAAGATCACCCACATTCATAAAAGAAATTTTACTAAAGTTCAAAGCACAGATTGCACCTCACACAGCAATAGTAGGACACTTCAACACCCCATTATCATCAATGGACAGATCTTGGAATCACAAACTAAACAGAGACACAGTGACACTAACAGATGTTATGAACCAAATGGATTTAACAGATATCTATAGAACATTTCATCCTAAATCAAAAGAATATGCCTTCTTCTCAGCACCTCATGGTACCTTCTCCAAAATTGACCACATAATCAGTCATAAAACAAACCTCCACAGATACAAGAAGATTGAAATAATCCCATGCCTCCTAACAGATCACTACCGAATAAGGCTGGTCTTCAATGGCAACAATAACAACAGAAAGCCCACAGACACATAGAAGCTGAACAATGCTCTACTCAATGACAACTTCGTCAAGGATGAAATAAAGAATGAAATTAAAGACTTCCTAGAATTTAATGAAAATGAAAGCACAACATACCCAAAGTTATGGGACACAATGAAAGCAGTGTTAAGAGGAAAACTCATAGCTCTGAGTGCCTCCAAAAAGAAACTAGAGAGAGCATACACTAGCAGCTTAACAGCACACCTGAAAGCTCTAGAACAAAAAGAAGCTAATGCACCCAAGAGGAGTAGAAGGCAGGAAATAATCAAACTCAGGGCTGAAATCAACCAAGTAGAAACAAAAAGAACTATACAAAGAATCAAAAAAAACCAGGAGTTGGTTCTTTGAGAAAATCAACAACATAGATAAACCCTTAGCCAGACTAACCAGAGGGCACAGAGACAGGATCCAAATTAACAAAATTAGAAATGAAAAGGGAGACCTAACAACAGATTCTGAGGAAAATAAAAAAATCATCAGATCCTACTACAAAAGCCTATACTCAATACAACTGCAAAATCTGGATGAAATGGACAATTTCCTAGACAGGTATCAAATACCAAAGTTAAGTCAGGAACAGATAAACCATCTAAACAGTCCCATAATGCCCACAGAAATAGAAGCAGTCATTAAAAGTCTCCCGACCAAAAAAAAAAAAGCCTAGGACTAGACGGGTTCACTGCAGAATTCTATCAGACCTTCAAAGAAGACCTAATACCAATACTCTTCAACCTATTCCACAAAATAGAAACAGAAGGAACACTACCAATTCCTTCTATGAGGCCACAATTACACTGATACCAAAACCTCATAAAGACCCAACAAAGAAAGAAAACTTCAGACCAATTTCCCTTATGAATATCAATGTAAAAATACTCAATAAAATTCTTGCAAACCAAATACAAGAACACATCAAAACGATCATTCAGCATGATCAAGTAGGCTTCATCCCAGGGATGCAGGGATGGTTCAATACCTGGAAATCCATCAATGTAATCCACAAATTCATTTGGAACAACAAAAAACCCAGGATAGCTAAAGCTATTCTTAACAACAAAAGAACTTGTGGGGGAATCAAAATCCCTGACCTCAAGCTGCACTACAGAACAGTAGTGATAAAAACTGCATGGTATTGGTACAGTGACAGGCAGGTAGATCAACAGAATAGAATTGAAGACCCAGAAATGAACCCACACACCTATGGTCACTTGATTTTCGACAAAGGAGCTAAAAGCACCCAGTGGAAAAAAGACAGCATTTTCAACAAATGGTGCTGGTTCAACTGGCAGTTTACATGTGGAAGAGTGAGAATTGATCCATTCCTATCTCCCTATACAAAGCTCAAGTCCAAGTGGATCAAGGACCTCCACATAAAACCAGATACACTGAATCTAATAGAAAGAAAGTAGGGGAAAATTCTTGAACACATGGGTACAGGGGAAAAGTTCCTGAACAGAACACCAATGGCTTATGCTCTAAGATCAAGAATTGACAATTGGGACCTCATGAATTTGCAAAGCTTCTCTAAGGCAAAGGACACTGTCAATAGGACAAAACAGCAACCAACAGATTTGGAAAAGATCTTAACCAATTCTACATCCAATAGAGGGCTAATATCCAATATATACAAAGAACTCAAGAAGTTAGACTCCAGAAAACCAAATAACTCTATCAAAAAATGGGGAACAGAGCTAAACAGAGAATTCTCAACTGAGGAAATTCGTAGGGCTGAGAAGCACCTAAAGAAATGTTCAACATCCTTAGTCATCAGGGAAATGCACATCAAAACAAGTCTGAGATTCCACCTCACACCAGTCAGAATGGCTAAGATCAAAAACTCAGGTGACAGCAGATGCTGGCAAAGAT
>CM052714.1:37552394-37573823 GCA_028551405.1 Uromys caudimaculatus
GGAGGAGGAGGAGGAGGAGGAGGAGGAGGAAGAAAAGAGGAAGAAGAAGAAGAAGAAGAGGAAGAAGAGGAGGAAGAAGAAGAAGAGGAGGAGGAGGAAGAGGAGGAGGATGAGGAGGAAGAAGAAGAGGAAGAAGAGGAAGAAGAAGAAGGAGGAGGAGGAGGAGGAGGAGGAGGAGGAGGAGGAGGAGGAGGAGGAGGAGAAGAAGAAACTCAAGACCAAGTTGTGTACCTATTTAAGCAGCCCTGGGTATGGGACTTGGTGTTTCCAACAGGCTTGTGGTCTGGACCTGCTCCTGCCAAGATTCCTCACAGGTGCACCTCACCCGAGCCTAATAATAGCATTCTTCCACAGCAGTTACATATCGCTTAATGCCTTGCCATGTGTCATGGCTTGAATATGCTTGGCCCAAGGAGTGACACTATTTGGAGGTGTGGCCTTGTTGAAGTAGGTGTGTCACTGTGGGTGTGGGCTTTAAGACCATCATCCTAGCTGCCTGGAAGCCAGTCTTCCACTAGCAGTCTTCAGATGAAGATGTAGAACTCTCAGCTCTACCTGCACCATGCCTGCCTAGATGCTGCCATGCTCCCACTTTGATGATAATGGACTGAAACTCTGAACCTGTAAGCCAACCTCAATTAAATGTAGTCCTTTATAAGACTTATCTTGGTCATGGTATCTGTTCACAGCAGTAAAACCCTAACTAAGACACGACTCAAATCTCAGACATGTGATGGCCTGACCTGCTCCTCAAGGCATATTCCTTGTTCCTGCATGTGTAAGGTCCTGTGGTACAGGAGCATCACCATTCTAAAACTGAAAGATCAGTCAGCCACTTTCTTGTGGTTGGTAATAGCAAATTTACAGACAGGTGCTGTGAGGGTTAATCATGCTGCTCAGCTTGACCAGAATCAACTAATCACTCGGCACAACAGTGTGGGCTTTTCTTAAGTTAGCTAAAGTAGAAATACTTTTCCTAAATGTGGGCAGCATCCTGCAGTGGTATTCAAGAAAAACAGTCCAAGGGATATACTTGTATTTTGCCCTTTTTTGCTTTTGTGTCTCACTGGCAAGTTTGTCTACTCCATTTGTTGCTGCTTCTATGGCTTCCTTCCTCCACTGATCAGAGGGCAGCTTCTCTGGGCTTCAAACTTGGACTTCAGATCAGCAGCTCTCCAAGGGTTCTCCTGTCCCTCAGCCCCAGTTTGGGGCTATTCAAGCATCCATCTTCATGGATTCAACAACATCCAAGTTCTCAGCCTCTCAAAAGTAAAAGAGCCACTGTAGGATTACCCAGACAGTACTGTGTAAGCCCATCAAACAACCCTCTTGTTTTATGTGTTCGTTCTATCGGGTCTCTTTTGGAGAATCTTGACTAATACAGGCCTAAGTGACAAACACCAGAACCTTGGGTTTTAAGGGCCCTTGCTACAGAAGAGCATATGATAAAATAGCTAAACTTAATGTAGTTACTAGTACCACTACATCTGTGACTAAATTTGTTTGAATATGTTTTTAAAATACATGAAAATAATGCCCATGATTTTCTAAATTTTGGAATCTTGAGTTGTATCAATGCAAGACAAAATTTGATAAAAAAAAAATAATGTCAATGTAAAAATAAAATTACCTGGCAATGTCACACATTCCTGGGTATAATAGGTCTATCTCACAGTTCCTAAGTTAGGGGAGATATTTTTAACTAATATAATGGGGTTTGGGGGAACATTACCACCTCCATTTAATAACACCAATAGCAAAGTGACTTCAAATTTGGCAGGCAGGTTGCTGATATGGGCTTCCCCAGCATTACATGGTCACATGAATACAACTAAAAATTGAAAGTCAGCAGCGAGTCACCCAAGTATGAGTGCCAACATATCCAGTGCAAGGCCATATTCAGCAAACCAAATAGAGCTCTTTCTCTGGTTCCCGTGCTAAGACAGACACAGGCTAGGGCAGCTGCAGCCTGGAAGAGTACATCTCCAGGTAGAAACCTGCTTTCATGTCTTCCTTCCTGGGGGTAGGTATGACACCAGAACTTTCTGGGAAGGGCCTGCCACTAATTTAATTCAGGTATTCATTTGAAAATAAGTGCTAAATTCACTGCTTTAGGCTGTAATGGTGACAGTGGCAGCTGAGATGTCTGCAGCCAGAGGGGCCCTCCAAGTTCATGAGGGCCACCAGGAAATAAGAGGAGCAATCGATACTGAGAATGCATGTTTGTGTTAGGGGTGGCAGGCAGTAGACCCGTAGAAAAACAAAGGAGACGGAATGGACAGCAAACAAAGGGTGCAATGTCTATGGGATTCTTTAAAAGCAGAGGAGATAGGGGAGTCGGCTACATCTAATCAGGAGACAGATGCACAAGACTGAAAGCCAGAAGTACACCCACAGGGCCCAGTCAATGGAATACTCAGGGTCAGCAAGGATACTATAGAGTGAACTGTGCCTCTCCATTCATATCTAAAAGCCCTAACACTGTCTCAGCACGTGACTACGTTTGGAGTCAAGACTAGCAAACAAGCAACCGGGGAGAGGAGGGATGAGAGCATCAGGGTGGGATGTTGATCCTCGGTGTTCTTACCTTCCCTGAGGTACGACTATGCAAAGAGTGTTAACAAGATAACAGGCAACAAGAGGGCAACTATCTATACACCAGTGACACGAGAAGCACCTCAAGAGAAACTAACCTTGCTGACATCTTGATCCTACACCTCCAACCTTCCTAGCTGGGAGGAAACAAAATGTGTAAGCCACCCAGCCTGTGATTATTTAGTTGTATGAGTCCCAAAAGACTAGCACAGTGTATCAATGGCTAGAGTTGAGTGGGACAGAAGTAGAGAAGGCAAAGCCATAGGATGTTGATATGTAGCAAATTTATCAGAATCCAAACAGTTTACTCTTGGAGGTAGGAGGCAAGAAGACTCGGGAGTAACCAAATCTGACAAGTCTGGGATAGTTGACAAGAATTTTAAGGTTCACGGTAGCAGCTATGAACAACTGCTGAGAAAAGGGACTCCGACCTGTCTAGCTGCCCAAAGCTAGGTCCAGGGCAGCAGCTTCCATGAGTCATGACCCATGCTGGAAGGAGCTTTTTGATGATGCAGTTACTTTTAAGTCATCCACATTTTTGCAGATAGCCCATCACCCGGACTCCTGTAAGTAACACGAAGCTCACTGGTTCACCACATCCGACTTTATCTATGCTGTTGTCTGTTACCCTCCTTGGGTGAGTGGACATTTGTGTTATTCCCTAGAAAATGCACACAACAGATATCGATGACCTACAGTGGATGCTCTAGATTGTATTTTGCATTAGATGGGAACCATAAGGGTTGACAACATGGTAAGAACAGGCTTTGGTCAGCCTTGGGAGATCTCCCTGTATCTTAACAGTGTGATTATTGAGAGCAGGCCAGAAGAGGAAAGCTCGACACAGGTGGATCCAACTAGTGAGTTGTTCCAGGACTGTAGGAAAGAGAGCTGATGTAATGCATTATTTCAGCAATGCGTGGGAGGTGTGAGTGTGTAAAAGTAGACTGGGAACATTTTCTGAGGGTAGAGGCAACAGGCCTTGCTGCCGGACATTCAGATAACAGTCCTAACTGCAATGAAGAGTAACCGTGACGGGCAGTGGTGGCGCACGCCTTTAATCCCAGCACTTGGGAGGCAGAGGCAGGCGGATTTCTGAGTTCGAGGCCGGCTGACAGAATCTACAGAGTGAGTTCCAGGACAGTCGGGGCTACACAGAGAAACCTTGTCTCGAAAAACCAAAAAAAAAAAAAAAAAAAAAAAGAGTAACCGTGAGACATACATACTCACAAGTCACTGGGAAGACAGAATAAAGCAAACCATATTCAAGTCCCAAAGAGGTTTAGCTAAGCCGAAATCCTGTAGGAGGGTAGGAGGAACAACAACTTCTAAACTTTCACCTTAGAGGGGAAAAAAGGAAGAAAACCCAAGGAAGCAAAAGAAAGGAATAAAAGCTGGAGTGGAAACTGTGAAATGGAAGACTCAGTAGAGAAACGCCAAGGAAATCGAAAGTTGATTCTGTTATAACCAAAAACAATTACCACATACTGACTAGCCTAAGGAAATAGAGACAAGACAAATTACAGTTTCACTTAGAAAGTGAAAATGGAGCAGTACTGGCAAATCCCCAGACCCAATAACAGAATCACAGACAACTCTATGCTCACAAAGTTGACGATTTGTAGGACAGGACTAATTCCCTCAATGGCATAATGTAGCAAAACAGATCATATGAGTACTTCCAGGTCTATTACAGGAATTGGATCAATAATTAATAGCCTCCCTAACCAGAGAGGATCAGGCTCAGGTGATGTCATTGATGAGTTTTATCAAACAGCCAGGGAATGATAGGAACTGATTCCCTACAATTTATTCCAGAAGACAGAAGCAATGGACCCCTTCCCAAACTCTCCCATGAGGCCAGATCACCCTAGCACCAAAACCAAAAGTGTAACAAAGGAGGACATCAGACCAACAATTCTTTTAACGTAGATGCAAATTTTCTCCATGAACATTTGTCACAGAGAACTACAAATGAATCACGTTTGTCAATGAGCAAAAAGAGTAAACCAAACTGTGTCGTGTGGATCCACTGAACATTACTGCAAAGAAACGAAGGGAAACATCCTTGTTACAGATAACCTGAACTCTTTAGAGAATTGCGCCCAGTGTGGAAATAGTCACGACTCTATCTACATGGCATTCTTTAAAATGACAGAATCACAGACACGGGGAACACGCTGGTGATTGTCACAGACATGGGGAACACGCTGGTGATTGTCACAGACACGGGGAACACGCTGGTGATTGTCACAGACACAGGGAACACGCTGGTGATTGTCACAGTAAAGGACAGGATGGCAGTGAGGAAGAAGTGGGTGGTTATAACCATAAAACATGAGGCAGGAAAAGCACACCACTGCTGAACTTTGTGGTCATGTCAACTGTATACAAAGTGGGTATATTGTTCAATGACAGCCTATCAATAAAGGATTACAAAGTATTAAGTAGAATCTGTGAATAACTAAGAATTACACATCCTAATGAACTGAAAATCAATTGATATAACCCACAGTATTAACAAGTTCAAGATATATTAATACCAATAACTTAAAATAAAAACATTGAACATCAGACATACCCGTTCCTGCCAAAACTCTCATGAAATCAAAAAAGGAAGGAAATTTTATCAATCTGATAAAGAACATCTATAAGAAAATAACAGCAGATAACATACTTAAATGTAAGACACCCATCACTCTCTCCTTAAAATTAGATGCAATGTTATAACCCTCCCCCACTCCTATTTAGTATTTACTGGCAGTCTTAAGGTAATGAAATAAGGTAATAAAAAGAAAATTGCTACAGATTAGAAAGGAGCAAACGATTATGCTTCATTTGTTCACAGATGACAGGATTTCTCAGTGCAAAACTCCCTGCAACGCTAAGTAATTCCAGCAAGGCAACAGGATAGTAGGCCTGAAACTGCCCTCAAACGCAAAGGCGAGAAATAACAAAAAAGAAGGCCTGAAAACTTCTATTTCTCTATAAACCCTTCCCCTCCCCAAGGCATGGGCAGGAGTGCATTGTATTCTCTAAGCTTGCGCACTGCAACTACAGTACAGGATAGCAATGGGTGCCACCCAGGAGGAAGAAGCTGGAAGCTCCCAAGCCAGGAATACAGACACTTGAAGGAAGAAGCTTTATAATTTTTGCAGAAAGGAGCAGGGCTTGTCATAAAACAGAGAGCCAGTAAACATTTAGTCAAATCACCAACTAAGAAAATATAGAAGAAAAACTGGACTGGGCTTGAGGCAGAAAAACCAGAGAAGTGCCTGAAAATCAGTAGCTACTGCCAACAGGGCCATGAGGGTGGCAACAACACAAATGCTTTCTATAGCTTGTAAGTCACAGTGGACTTGTGTTTTAAATGTGCCGACCATAGAGCTCATCATAGAATGAGATGTTTATTTCAACTAACACATCAACAATTTAATGTCCATTGTTTCTGTTTGCTGCTGTAGGTTTAACTCAGGACCTCCCACATGATAATCATATGTAAGCATCATGCCAGCCCTTCCCAGTGTTTTAAAGTTAACAAGAAGACTGCATAACCTAGTGGAAACTTTGAACCTCTATCCCAGCTTGGTCTGCAACCAAGAAAGACCAAAGCAGACAGTACCCACGTTAAGACAGAACTACTGAGATTTCGGACACTGAGAGGAAGGCACAGGAAGGCAGGTGGAAGAGCAGGTGGCAGGTGGTTCACAGGCAGTCTATAACCATTGCATTCAGCAGTATGGCCCTGGGTGTCTGCCCCCCCTCCCCAAAGGACCAGTCCTCTGCAATAAGCCAGTCCCATGTTACCAATGATCTCATCCTAAGGACTGAAGCATTCCATTCAAATCTTTGGCTTTGGGAGTCAGAATTTGTGCTTTCCAGGCCGATTAGTAAATCTAATCACATGCATTCACACTCTCAAGGGGTCCCGATTGTTTGGCAGGAACAGCTTGCATATTCACAATCAACGAAATTAATGCTGCTATTTTTAAAGCATGAAAAAAAAAAACACTATACATAAAAACAAGCCTCCGAGCCATGGCCCTTGGTCAGGGAAAGAAAGAAAATAAGAGAATAAGAGGCGGGAGTAAAATATTTATATGAATTATTAGACAAAGAATCATTTTTAAAGTCCCTGCAGAGCTGTGCTGTGGGGTCCTTGCTATTCTAAGCTGAATCTTTGCTCAACATCATCTAGAAGGAAAATGTCACTCAAATAAAAAAGGTTCCTTTACATGAAACTGTGTGTTTAACTGGCAACATATAATTTTATTTTTAAAAAAAATTAGGAGCAATTGCTGCTGAAGCTGCTTCGGGGACAAGGGGAGGGGAAGATCTGTCAGTGCCATGGGAACAAAAAATGATGTTCCAGCAAGCTGCATTCCAATCGTTTGCTTCATAGTTAAGTTTAATTACACATTACACACTGTCCTGTAATTATGCCACTTGGAAAACTGCCAATTTCCCCCATCTGAAATGTGAAAAGTTCCTTAATTTACTTTGAAGAGTCAGCATCGCCTCTACCAGCACCCGCTTGAGCACACATGTAGAGCCTGCTTCCTTCCCAGGCGGGCAGGTGGACAACAACTAGAGTTTTCAGTTTCTTGGAGCCACCAGGGGGCTGCTGGTGTACACAGCTCCCAGAACTCATGCAGGAATTTTACAGGAACGGATGGTGTTATTTCTTTCCTCTTAAATTTACAGCAGGAGAAACTTATAAGCCTCCCCTTCCCTCCTCTCAAAAATAAGTCCTTTGTTTTTCAGATAAAGAGTAAACATCCAGGACAAGATAAAGCACTGGTCTCTGGGATTTGATGTGGATTCAGAAGCTACTCAGCCCCGCCCCCCTGAGTAGTGGCAAAGGGCACAGCAGGGCAAAGGGCACAGCCAGGTACAGTCATACGAAGATCTCCCAGGTACCAGCAATGGGCTGAGCAGTTCAGTAAGCTGGAGATAATTATCAATGGCCACCAATATGATTAAATACCACACAGACATAGAAAGCAAAAGAAGTTAAACAGAGCAGAGGTGACTGTTTAACAGGAGAATAAACTGCTCCAAGGCAAATCAAATTCTCTTTCCTCAGAAAATATTGGGTTAGTGGGGCAAAAAACGACTGTATGCTGAAACCTCCACATAAATCTTCTAGCCTCTAAAAATACCAATGTTATCCAGATGTGATTGGTGCAGCCAGTCTGGATAATCCAGATTATCCACTCTGGAAATAAATATGAGAGTCCTCAGAAAATTAGAGACTAATGTACCATATGACCCAGCTAGACCACCCCAAGGCATACGCCCAAAGGACTCAACGGCCTACTCCACAGATGCTCACGTGGCTGTGTTCATCACTGCTCTACTCACAATAGCCAGGAAAGGAAGAGAACCCAAGTGTCCTTTAACAGGTCAGTGGATAATGAAAACGTGATACCTACACACAGCAGAAGACCACTGGCTCTAAGGATGTCTACACGTTTAGATGACTGCTCTTGGATTTGACCTGAAAGCCTCTTTCTTGCAGTCTAGCTTGCCAAGAGAGGGAAAAAAATTAAATAGTCCTACCCAGATGCAATACCTGTGAACCACACAATGACAGCACAGCAGGGTGGAGGTGTAAGAAGTGTACCCACAAATCAGTGGCAACCAACAGCTGTCTCACTGTACTTCGACTTCACTCAAAAGGAGGGAAACCTAGCTAGATTCTCTGGCCTGGTGAGATTATGAACCTCAGAAAATAATCTACTATTGAAATTTTGCTAGAACAACATAATCCCTGGCTACATTTTAAATATTATCTTTATACTCAGAGGAAAATGTAGCTACCACCCCTCATCAAAAGCCTCATTTTATAGCACACAAAAACAATCACAGAAAACCTCAACTAGATGCAGAGATCAATGGATCACAGGGATCCCAGCCATAGCAGATAATCTAAATCACAATCCCAGCATCTGTAGATCATGGAACATTCCAGAAGAGAAGGCAGAAAGATTTAAGAGCCAGGTTATCAGGATGCCTGCTGTGAAACAGTCTCCCTCTCTAGGGAAGAGGTCCTGAGAGATCTTTGCCTTTCCATGTTAGCATATCTACTGATATTGTCATTATTCTGGTTTTGCTATGCAGCCATTTCTATGAGAGACTGTCTCCTGAGCTACATTCTATGATATATATATATATATAATATATATATATATATATATATATATATATACACACACACACACACACATATATATATGTATATATATATATATATATATATATATATATGGATTATAAGGGAGAGTAAAGCTATATTTTAATAAAAATATATTTAAAAGCATAAATGTTTAAAGTCTATTGCTGGTACACCTCTAGTTCTGTGGCCTCGGGCAGGCAACCTACCCTCTCTGAGTGTCATTTCCCTCAAGCATAAGTGCTGAAAGTAGCAACTGCAGAACAGTGTTGTGAGCAATTAACAGAGACCTTGCAGTTACCTCTCAGCAAGCTCAGGTACTAGGTAAGAGTTCACTGTTGTAACTGTGCTGGTACTCTCTGACAGCGCAGGGAGGGAACTTGACATGAGCCTCCCCTGCTAAATTGAGGTGAACCTCTACTGACACAGCTGTACAGAGTCACCGATCTTCCTGAACCGAGGAGAGGATCACAATGTATTGTAAAGCCTCAGAAGTGACACTTCTCATCCTAGGGCATCCAGGAGCACTCCCTCAGGATTCTGTCTCGGCAGCCCCAGGTCAGGATCTAACTAGTCTCTCCCGTTGCTCTTTTTTGTTTCTTCTCCTCTCCCTTACTTATTTCATTTATGATTTTGAGAGTGTCACATAGCTGAGACCAGCCTTGAAGGACAGACTGCGTCAATGTCATGAGTGCAAAGAGAACAGAGATTTGCCACTGCTCTTAGCTCTGCCAATAAGGTTTTAAAAAGCACTGCTTGGTAGGTATAGAGAAAACTCACTTACAGATTTTTCAAATAGTATAGACAGACTTCACATTTTTCATCTCTAGAAAAAAGGCTCTAAAGAAAAGGACCTGGAAAACCCCATCCTTAGGTGGAGACATCCATCTTCTCTCACAATCTCTTACTTGACACACTATCAATATATTTTGCTCTGATTTGGTATAATATTAGAAACATATATTTCTTGGCCTACAATTGTGTAAAACTGTTGTAATTAACTGTGTTTCTAAAACGCATCTCTTTTTTCTCTCATGAGGAAATTCATTGTCTTCTACTCAAGTCAGGCAGTAGCCCCTGATTTTACAGTGAATAAAATGCTAGTCCTAAATTAGGAGGGATGATGAAGCAAGAATTACACAAGAATTGTAGGGTACCTCACCAAATTGAATATATCAATTATGCAAATTGTTTTTGTATACCAATTATACCTCAATAAAAAAGGATTGCAGGTTACATAAAGAACAAACCATTGCCAGGACTAACTTTTTGTTTTGTTCCTGGAGGTCTCCAGATCTTATAAATTCTGTTGAGTAACAGCTTTGTTGGTAAGAGTCTATGTATCAGTGAGGTAGCAGCTTCATTAGGAAAACCTATATTTATGATATCGCCCCACATGAACTGCAACTGAGCAAATGGTCGGGTCTGCTCCATTTCATACTGACCAACTGCCATTAGGTTTCTCTAGGAAACCAGGCTGTTGTTTAAAGTCAGATCACGGGAGGAAGGAAGTCCTGAGTGATTCTGATATAGCTAAACAAATAAAAACTTCATAAAATTGTGAAAAACTTCACAAATTATCAAACAGAGCTTTTATAAGTTATTAGTTTCCCCATATAGTGAACATCTAAAACCCCAAAGGAAACAAGGAATTTCACAAATAGAAAGCAATTACTACTGCTGCTTCTGTGTGTGTGTGTCTGAGTGTGTGTGTGTGTGTGTGTGTGTGTGTGTGTGTGTGTGTGTGTGTGTGTGATTATACCTTCTATATAAAAACCAAATTTTAGCTTTTCCCTTCCTACCACACCCACTGTGCATGGTACCCTGTCTGTTGGTGTTTGGTAATATTTTGGAATGAGTCAGTGAACGAATGATCATAACTCTTAAGGGAATTTTCTTCAACCTTTCCTTTAAGCATCTAAAGACACACATAGGCTTTCTCCCGCCTATCTTTTGTATTCTCTGTCAATATACAAACAACCATAGAAGAATCTCATTTGCACGAATTTGACTTTTATTGCTGCACATTTAACTTAACTGGATTTCCTAAGGGTCAGCCAGATGACTCACAATCGGTTCTGGATATCTGGATTGCTGTTATTTTTCATTCATGTTACTACTCGGAAACAGAAGATCAATCAAGAATGATCTGCTCTGACACCTTTACAGGCTCTCTTAGTCCTGGAAATAAAATCATTTGGTGTTAACCAAATATTTGACAATATGATGAAAGATTCATATCTGAAATCACATGGTGATTTCACTCTGCACACAGTGCGTTGCTTAGATCTGCAATTCCTCCTTGGGTTTTGTGCCTATCCAACTGTGGGGTAATTCAATTACATCCATGGTTTTCACTCGAACACAGTTACTGCATTTTAAGTATTACATAAGAAACATAGCCACCCATCAAGAAATTCATGTGGCAAACAATATCCTTAGAAGTGTTGAAAGCTTGAAGGCCATGAATTTCTGTTGAGGAGAGAAAATAAAGCTGAGAAAATTCTGTTCTTTTTTTTTTTTTTTTGCCTTGAAAAAATTTTTTCAGAGCCAGGCAGTGGTGATATGAGCCTTTAATCCCAGCACTCTGAAGGTAAAGGCCAGCCTGGTCTACAGAGCAAGTTCTAGGACAGTCAAGGCTACATAAAGAGGCCCTGTCTCAAAAAAACCAATATATATGTATTTCATACAATATATTTTACTCATATTATTTCCCTTCCCCAACTCCTCCCAGATACTCCCCATCTCTCTACCCACTCAACTTCATGTTCTTTCTCTCACTATCTGTCAAAAAACAAAACTCAAACAATAAGGCAAAACAAGAGAAAAACAAAAGAAAACAAAAAAGCATATAAAAACAAAGAAACAAACTTGGAATCCATTTCCTATTGGCCAACTATTTTTTATTTGCTTAATTAATAAGAAATTATCGGAAGTTATTAGGCACTAGACACTAAGCCAAGAGTTGGGAACCAGAGTAAACTTTGGTGTCTCCTCACACAGTTGATTTTAGTCAAGCACAGGAGGCATACTACACGGGTAAATACATTTAAAGCTATAAAAGGTCACAGACATTCGATCTGAGTGTTCAAGGTACTGGGTCAATAATACCCTCCAGGGAGAGGGACAGGAGATTGTTTTTAAAGATGAGCTTTGCCTTGAGAGCTGTCCATCAGGCAGATGGCATGAAACATTCAAACATAAGGGTGTCACAGATCCTCAGGTGGGGATCTGCCTGGCTAACACGTGGCCTGCCATTCTTTTGTTGGAACAAAGGGTTTGGTTGGAGTGCACATGACAGAGAAAAGGGGATGGGTAGTGAGAGAGAAAGCCACAGAGATGTCAGAGGGGAGCTTAGGGGCCATACAGAAATACAGGCTGCGGACGGTGTGTATCTTTGAGAGATGGAACACAAAGAACGCCACACCCTGTGTGCCAGCTGTGCTCCTCAAGCTCACTGACTGTTTCAGAGAGACACTCAGGCATATTGCAAAGGCACCGATTGGAAAAGGAAGGGGGCGTGGCTCCAAATGGCCAAAAGGACCCACTGGGGCCCTCAAGTCAGAAGTCCCTCTCTTCCTTGGATAGCCAAATTTACTTTACTCCAGCCTAATTGCTTCTCCCTATTGCCACACCACAACTCTTGGTCAAGTTGACATCAATTTTCTACAATTTCTCAAATTCCTATGCTCTCTTTCCACACCATAGCTATGGCCATGTCTCCTCCTGCCCAGCCTTGCTCTCTTGACTAGCCTCCCATCTATATTTCTCATGTTGCTTTTTTTTCCTAAAATTATTACCTTTGCTTAACTCACTTAGGAAAATGGTAGGTTTATTGTTTGGAAATTGTTATATGTACTGAAAAATGATGTTTGAGGTATTTTTTTTTACATGCAGTTTAATATAGTTTTAAATGTCTCGAGTGACCTGTCCCCACGTTGCCACTCCCATATTAGAGTTTACTGGCTCCCCAAACAAAACACACACCATCACACCTCACACTCATTTTCTCCTTTACTTGACACGCTCACCTTGTTCTTCCATTTATCTGGTATGAGGGTTAATACTCTCAACTTGACAGAATGTTCCATTACAACAGCATGTTTGGGAGGGTTTATCTTGATTATGGTAACTGAGGAGGGATACATACCTAAAAGTGGGCAGCACCATTCCCTAGGCTTGGCTAAAATGGAATAAGCTAGCTGATTACCAACATGTATTCCCTATTTCTTGGCTACAGCAATGTAACCTGTTGCCCCAGGCTCTTGCCACCACAACATCCTTGTCATAATGGACTGTATTCAATGGGATTGTGAACTGAAATAAACCCTTCCTACATCTAATTACCCTTTTCAAGGTATTTTATCATAGAAACATGTAAAGTAACTAAAACACCTAGTTAATACCATGCAGTGGTTTGAATAAGAATGGCCCCTATAGGCTCATATATTTGAATGTTTTGGTTCCCTGTTAGTGGAACTATTTAGGAAGGACTAGGAGGTGTGGCCTTGTTGACGGAGGTTTATCTCTGAAAATAGGCTTTGCAGTTTCAGAAGCATACACCAGTCCCAGTCTCTCTCTCTCTCTCTCTCTCTCTCTCTTTCTCTCTCTCTCTCTGCTTTCTACATGCAGATTATGATGTAAAGTTCTCAGCTACTGTTTCTGCACTGTCTGCTTCCTACCATTATGACCATGGACTAATCCTCTGAAACTATAAGCAAGCATCCCAATTGAATCCCTTAGTCATGGTATCTCTTCACAGCAATAGAACACTAAGACAGAACACTTCCTCCAGGAAGTTTTCCTCATCTGAACCCCACGTCTATGTTGGGGACTGTCCTCTGTCCAGTACCAACCACCTCTCATACTAATGAACATTCCAAGTGACTTAGAAATTGTCTAGCACAGTCTCTTAATCTCTATACTAAGTGCTCTTCTCCTGTCGATTCTACACAAGAAATTCCTCAATGTCCGAACCCACTAACAACCTGTTCCCTGAGGAGTGGCCAACACTTGGCTCATTGTGGGTATTGATAGTTATTCAGAAAACAGATGAAGCCTGCAAAGGTTAACAGTAAGATCCCTGTATGTCATGTTCATTTCACAGGCAGGTAGAGGAAAAGAAATGCTCAGAGAGGCAGAGCAACAACGCTAAGAAGCAGTCCAAACAGCTTCAGAGCAAGAAATAATGCCAAGAATCAACAGAAGGACAAAGGTGAGGACGATCTGCAAACTGAAAGGCACAAGTGTACATGCCCAAGGTTGCTAAGACAAAGGGAGGGACACAGAGCAGCAGACAAGACAGCACCTGAAAACAAAGTGATCACAGAAGCATGAGGTTAGAGGAGTATCAAGAGCAAAGGGAATAGTTTGTGTGTGTGTGTGTGTGTGTGTGTGTGTGCACTCGCGCGGGCACGTGCGCATGTGTCTGTGCATGTCTGCGCATATGCGTGTGTGTGTATGTGTACCAGACATATATACTAGATATATCTCAAACTCCCTGGCAGACCTTACTCCCAAGAGGACTTGGCCAGCAGCAACTGGACTGGATGAAGAGGTGGGGTGAGAATAAGAGGTTGAATAGGTAGGGAAGAGGACATAAGAGGAGTTGAGGAAAGAGAGAATACAATCAAGATACAATGTATGGACTTCTTAAGGAATTTAAAAAAAATAGTATTTAAAAATAAATCCCTCTTAATGTCTTGGAAGGAGCCTCCTAGGTCAGAGACCAAACAAAGCCAGCTGACTGGTGTTGGTCAGTAATATAGAGCACATGGACTTTACCTCCACAGTGTCTACTTTCACAGTCCCCAGAATCCTGCTGGCACAAAATCTCAGATTTTAATGTAAGTGGCATTTACATAGGTAGCTTTGACCTTCCATTTGGTAGTCAATGCCCCAAAGTCACATGGAACCTAGAAAACATGGTAGAAGTGACTCTTACGAGAAAATTTAACAATATGTGAGCCACATTCATCTCAACCCATAAAGAAAAGTGCAGGAGAACACAAAGGACCAGCCTTGCTTTGTACCTAGGTTCTCTTCACATCTCTGTTAAATACAAGGTTCTTTCAAGTTGCCATGATATTAATTTCACTTATCACAGTTTAGAAAATGCACTGAGAAATCAAGCTTAAAACACTCAATTACTTTTCATAAGACATATGCTTCTTATGCAATTAATAATACATTTGGCATCAGCAAGCTCTAACCTTAGAACATTCATCTGCAACCATCAACCAGCTGATGGGAAATATAATTCCCACTCAGCTTCTACTTTTCACAGTCAATTCTCCAAAGCTAGATATTGTATGATCTCCCTAAATACTAGTTTTCCTGTGATAAAAACAGATTACATGCACAGAAACTGCTAGTGCAGTGTGTGTGTGTGTGTGTGTGTGTGTGTGTGTGTGTGTGTGTGTGTGTAATTAAAGGGTTTTATGGGGCTTACTTTTGTCTGTTGATTTCTTGTTTTTTGTTTTTGAGACAGTGCAGCTAACCTCAGACTCACAGACATCAGCCTACCCCCTGCCTCCCAAGTACTAGCATTAAAGGCATGTAGTCACTATGCCTGGGCTTCAGATCAAAATTTTATGGAAAAACAATTATCTTAAGACAGACTGCACTTCTGACCAAGCACCAGACTGTAAACCTTTCAGAGAAATGACCATAAAATCCTTTATATACTCAAATTACAGACAATAGGTCAAAACTTCTCAAAGTGCATACATAGAAAATTACATACAAGTAAAATATGAGGTCTACAGAAAATATGCAGTCCAACATAGCTTTGTACAAAGGAGTCACTGCTGTATGGTGAAATTTCTCACTGCAGACTACCCGAATATACCCAAGATCCTCTTGTGGGCATAGCAATGTCCATTTCCAAAGACCCACCAAGGAAGCACCAGCATGGCTGAAAGCCCTCAAGTCTCCCTTGTTTAATAGAAGACACTTTAGCCCAGACAATGGAATCGTCCACATTTAAATCACTAACTACTTACTAACAGTGCCAGGTCACATCTTCAGAAGACCAATGCTAATTAGGGTCCAGTAGCAAATGTCCCAGTACACATGCCCCATTTTCAGCTAAGCCCAACTCTTCTTACTTTGAGTAATTTGTCTTACATGCTTTCTAACCTTTGGGCTTGTTATCACTGTAAGTACATGCTAACTCCCACTTAATTCATATCCCCCCTTGGTTTTACTCTTGCACCTATTCCATCCTAATGACATCTGAGCTCTCCTCCCTGAAGACAAGGACATGGTGTGCAACCCAATAGATAAGCTTTTATGTCACCCACTCTCTTCTCTTCAGGGCACTGCCCAGATAGCAGGTGGCATCTACTAGAAGCACAGAGGTCTCCACTTCCTTCTACCTCCCACTAACAACATAATGTAGTGCTCAGAGTATGCCTGGTCTGTTATAAATGTAGAAAGATTTCACTCCACAGATCTCCCGGTTTTCTCTGTATTTGTGATTATTTTATTGTGTCTCTAAACATTAGACTGAAATGAAGCAATGCAGCAGTAAGGAACCTGGACCTCTTTCCAACCACGGAAGAAGCTTAAAGGGATTCTTGCAGGGTTTGAGGTTTTACAGGATTAGGTTATGTAGTTCATTTCCATTTCTTTTTTATTTAAGAGTTTTTCCTCATACGTCAATATGAAACTATAGAAAACATTTCCCAGTACTATTTTGTTTAAATATGTATAAAACATGTAAAAATGAAACATTTTATTTTAGCCCCTTGATCAATTTCATGTCTTTAGTTTACCACCAATAAAAGGAAAACACTGGAGTGACTCATCTAATAGCAGTCTCCTTTTGTGCGTAGGTTGGAAACAGAATTCCACAGGACACTGGCAGTATCTGAGAGAAGCCAGCATGCTTACCCGGATGTATGCATCCTGGTGGTGCTTAGCAAAATACAGCATGTTGTCCAGAGCCAGCATCCCAGGAGGGGTCTGCGTGAAGTCCATGGCAGGATTGACATGATTCTGCGAGGAGAAAAAGACAATGTTTCCACAATTACTTCTCCAGTAGATGTCATCTTCCACAAAATAACTGAGATCTCCCCTCAAGACGGAAGCATCGTGAGGTGAATGACAAGTAATCAAAGATGCTAGCATTGCCTGCCTCTGTACCAGTCTGCATCGATGGGAATTCCCCCAGCAATTCAGATTCAGAAAGAAGAGCTTTTATACATGGGATTTGGAGATCCAGTTGGAGATCAAATATAAGATTAGACAAGAAACACATTAAGAAATAGAGACTACAGTGTGTTTTAAATATATACAGTGGCTATACTGAAGTGAAGCTAATGGCACTTGGGACTGCATTTGTGGGGTGAAGCTACAGTTCTGTCATTTATGACAGAGGCTAACCCCAGGAAGTCACAACCTACGGACATCTTCTTCTTCACCCTCAAATGTGAGGCCAGGTATGATCATGCCTCTTGGTTGGCTTGTGAGCTGTCCAGGGTTAGACAGGTCTCTAAGTACAGACAGTAGGAACCATGTAGATGTGCTCAGGATTCTGACATCTGCCTGCCCTCAAGAAGAGCAAGTAGCATGAGTTATCACACACAGCTTGGTGATGGCTTAATACAGTTATGCCTATGAGAAGTAGAAGTTTGAATGATCTGATTCCTCCACAGGTCACCAAAATCAGCCCAGACCACATAGATCTTAATGGTGAATGGATTCAAAGAAACAGGGATCTTTATTTTTCATACTAAAAAAAAGAACCACAAAAAACAAAGAATGAACAAAAGAAAAAAGATTGCTGAAGATTTGTTCTTGCTGTACAGAAATGCTGATTTTTATATACTGGTTTTATAATGTTCAGCCTTGTTGAATTCACTTAGTATTAACAGGATTGGGTTGGTGGTTGTTTTTGTCATCAGAGTTTTCTCGCATAGATGGTACATAGTGTCATATTCAAGCCAGAACAATTTGACTTCTTCTTTTCCAGTATGAATGACTTTCTCTAATCCTAATTATTTTGGTGGGTGTTTCCAATACTGTATTGAATAAGAATTACAAAAATGGATGCCCTATTCCATCATATAAAATATAACAATATGAGATAACTAGAGGTAACATGTCACTACTTCCAAACATCATGATAAAAATCACACAATGCAAGTGTAAAAATTTGCATAGAATTTGTGGGAGTAGCTAGCCAATGTCCTATTTGACCTAAGGTCCAATACACAAGAAAGAACCAACACACGACACTGCTTGGTAACCAAGAACCAGAGACAAGATAGCCCAGAGACCTAGAGCAAAATCAAATACTACCTGTCTAAAAAAAAATGAATACATAAAATAAAAGTAAATAAAATGATTCTTAGTGATATTCTGCTACACTCACAGATAAGTGCCTTATCCAGTCATCATCAGAGAGGCTTTCTCTGGTACCAGATGGGAAGAGATGCAGAGATCCACAGCCAGACATTATACAGGGAGAGAGACTCTAAATTGGAAGTCTCCATCAAATTCCTCCCCCCAGAGCTCAGGGAATCCCACTGAAGACCAGGCTTAAAGCTTATAAAAGCCAGAGCCAGAGGGGATGGAAGATACCAGAAGAACAAGGCACTCTCTCTCTTTCTTTCATATATACATATACATATGCATATACACACATATATACACACACATATATACACATATACATATACATATACATATATATATGCCATGTGCCTGTTCTTGGGACTCTTTCCCTCCTGTGGTGTTGCTATGTCCAATTTTGATATGATAATGTTTGCTTCATCTTATTATATTTTATTTTTTATTATATTTTGTCATGTTTGGTTGTTATCTCTTAGAAGCCTGTATTTTCTAATGAAATATAAAAAAGGGCGGATCTGGAGTAGAAGGGGAGGTGGGGAGGAACTGGGAGGAGTCAAAGGAGGAGGAAAATATGATCAGGATATGTTGTGTGAGAAAAGAATCTACTTCAATAAAAAAAAGTTTCAAAAAGAAAAGGAACATTATAGTCAGACTCAAATAATCAAATGTGGACAGAAACCTTCTGGTTTCCATCTGTGGCAGAAGACCTGTGCCTGGGCCACCAGGGTTCCATAGCCAAGAAGCGCCAGGAGAAAGCTACCCTCCCAGGAGCGTGGAAAAGCCATAAGTGGGGTTAAAACAAGCACCATTGCTCACTGGGACCCGCCCGGAACCTGTGGGGCACAGGGACTGGGGTAAAGTTGGGCATAGGAACCTTCCGGTTTCCATCTGTGGCGGGAGACTTGTGCCTGGGCCACCAGGGTTCCATAGCCAAGCAGCACTGGGAGAAAGTCACCCTCCCAGGAGCGTGGAAAAGCCATGAGTGGGGATAAGACAACCAACACTGCTCACTGGGACCTGAGGACCTCAGCCTGGGTCACATGGTTCCAGGAGAGAACTGGTATCCCAGAAGTGCTGACACACCTTAGAGCATAGGCAAAACCACCACTTCTGTTCAAACTCACTGGATCAAGAGGGACCCCTACAGGGCCATCAGGACACAGGAACCAAGGGACCGCAGGGGACAAGATCCACCTGGTTTCTGTCTGTACCCCAGAGCTGACCCTGTGCCACAGCTCTACAAACCCAAACACCTCTCAGAGACAGCTGGTCTTCAAGGAGTATTGATACACAGGCCTGCAGGAGGGGCAAATCACAGTCAGACAGAGTAAGATCAGCTAACATCAGAGTTAACAAGATAGCAAAAGGCAAGGGCAAGAACATAAGGAAGAGAAACAAGACTACTTGACATCACCAGAACCCAGATCTCCCACCACAGCAAGACCTGGATATCCCAACACACCAGAAAAGCAAGACTCAGATTTAAAATCAGTTCTCATGATGATGATAGAAGACTTTAAGAAGGACATAAATAACTCCCTTAAAGAAGTACAAGAGAACACAGGTAAACAGCTAGAAGCCTTTAAAGGGGAAACACAAAAATCCATTAAAGAATTACAGGAAAACACAATCAAACAGACAAAAGAAATGAACAAAACCATCCAGGAATTAAAATAGAAATAGAAACAATAAAGAAATCACAAAGGAAGACAACCCTGGAGTTAGAAAACCTAGGAAAGAGATCAGGAGTCATAGATGAAAGCATAACCAACAGAATACAAGAGATAGAAGAGAGAATCTCAGGAGCAGAAGATACCATAGACAACATTGACACAACAGTAAAAGAACATACAAAATACAAAAGCTCCTAACACAAAACATCCATGAAATCCAGGACACAATAAGAAGACAGGACCTAAGGATAATATGTATCAAAGAGAGTGAAGATTGCCAACTTAAAGGACAAGTAAATATCTTCAACAAAATTATAGAAGAAAACTTCCCTAACCTAAAGAAAGACATGAACATAAATATACAAGAAGCTTGCCAACTCCAAATAGATTAGACCAGAAAAGAAATTCCTCCCATCACATTATAGTGAAAACACCAAATACACAAAACAAGGAAAGAATGTTAAAAGCAGTAAGGGAAAAAGGTCAAGTAACATATAAAGGCAGACCTATCAGAATTACACCAGACTTCTCACCAAACACTATGAAAGCTAGAAGACATGGGCAGAACTCATACAGACCCTAAGAGAACACAACTGTCAGCCCAGGCTGCTATATCCAGCAACTCTCAATTAACATAGATGGTGAAACCAAAATACTCTATGACAAAACCAAATTTATACAATATGTTTCCACAAACCCAGCCCTACAAAGGATAATAGATGGTAAAGGTCAACTCAAGGTCAACTACACCCTAGAAAAAGCAAGAAAGTAATCTTTCAACAAACTGAAAAGAAGATAGAGACACAAACCTAAAAGTAACATTGAAAATAACAGGAACCAACAATCACTATTCCTTAATATCTCTTAACATCAATGGACTCAATTCCCGAATAAAAAGACATACACTGACAGACTGGATCCATAAAGAGAACCCAGCATTTTCCTGCATTCAGGAAACACACCTCCATGATAAAGACAAACACTACCTCAGAGTAAAGGGCTGGAAAACAATTTTCCAGGCAAATGGTTGCAAGAAACAGGCTAGAGTAGCCATTCTAATATCCAATAAAATCAACTTTCACCCAAAAGTCATCAAAAAAGATAAGGAAGGACTCTTCATATTCATCAAAGGAAAAATCTACCAAGAAGAATTCTCAGTTCTGAACATCTATGCTCCAAATGCAACGGGACCCACATTCATAAAAGAAACTTTACCAAAGCTCAAAGCACACATTGCACCTCACACAGCAATAGGAGATTTCAACACCCCATTATCATCAATGGACAGATCTTGGAATCACAAACTAAACAGAGACACAGTGACACTAACAGATGTTATGAACCAAATGGATTTAACAGATATCTATAGAACATTTCATCCTAAATCAAAAGAATATACCTTCTTCTCAGCATCTCATGGTACCTTCTCGAAAACTGACCATATAATCGGTCACAAAACAAACCTCCACAGATACAAGAAGATTGAAATAATCCCATGCCTCCTATCAGATCACTACGGATTAAAGCTGATCTTCAATGGCAACAATAACAACAGAAAGCACACAGACACATGGAAGCTGAACAGTGCTCTACTCAATGATAACTTGGTCAAGGAAGAAATAAAGA
>CM052714.1:37574323-37590607 GCA_028551405.1 Uromys caudimaculatus
CATCCTTAGTCATCAGGGAAAAGCAAATCAAAACAAGTCTGAGATTCCACCTCACACCAATCAGATCAAAAACTCAGGTGACAGCAGATGCTGGCGAGGATGTGGAGAAAGAGGAACACTCCTCCACTGTTGATGGGATTGCAAGCTGGTACAACCACTCTGGAAATCAGTTTGGTGGACCTCCAGAAAAACGGACATAATACTACCTGAGGACCCAGCTATACCTCTCCTGGGCATATACCCAGAAGATGCTCCAACATGTAATAAAGACACATGCTTCACTATGTTCATAGCAGCCATATTTATAATAGCCAGAAGCTGGAAACAACCCAGATGTCCCTCATCAGAGGAATGGATACAGAAAATGTGCTACATTTACACAATGGAGTACTACTCAGCTATTAAATCAATGACTTCATGAAATTTGCAGGCAAATGGATGGAACTTGAAAATATCATCCTGACCGAGGTAACTCAGTCACAAAAGAATGAACTCACTGATAAGTGAATATTAGCCCAAAAGTTCATAATACCCAAGTTTCACTTTACAGTAACCGTTGGACTGAGAGTGAGGTCCCTGATGGAGGAGTTGGACAAGGGACTGAAGGAGCTGAGGGAGTCTGCAGCCCTATGGAGGAAGCAACAGTGTCAACTGGCCCGACCCCCCCATCCTCCTGGAGTCTGGACCACCAACCAAAGAATACCAATGGAGGGACCCATGATTCGGACCACATATGTGGCAGAGGAGGGTCTTGTTGGCCATCAGGGGGAGGAGAGACCATTGGGACTGAGGGCATTAGAGGCCCCAGTAAAGGGAAATATCAAGGTGGGAATATGGGAGTGGGTGGGCGGGTGGTTGGGAGGTGGAATATCCTCATAGAGGTGGGGGGAGGGGGAAGGGATGAGGGTTTCCAAAGAGGAGACCTGGAAAGGGGGAAACATTGGAAATGTACATAAAGTATCAAAAAATAAATAAATAATTTTAAAAATAATAATAATCAAACATGCTGGGATTTTTTTGCCTCCTTAAATGGCGTTTTAAGACCTCCTTAAAATTTATATAATATGCATGAAAGAATTATTTTTATTGTCTCTCTAAATACTTTCTAATAAACAGCTTCAGTCTCTTTTGCTAGGGAATTTTGGTCAATAGAGATTCTTTCTAACTTTAATATCAGAAGGCCTTTTAACTCATGGCTTCAAGGTTCAAACTACCTGCAATTACCCACAATTGAATAACATGTTCATTTGAATAAGAGTTCATGTTGCCTGTCTTTCCCAAGATGATCTGAAGTTTTATTCAAGAACTAATTAAGATTATCTAAAATCCAGGAAAACTAGTTCTGTCCGTAGCCCAGAGTTCCTGTTTAAGCATCTCGTTCACCATGTGTATCCAGTGAGTTGTGGTAACACAATCCCTTGGATGTTGTTTTGACATTCCACCCTGATTCATGCCATAAGACACTGGAGAGCTTTCAAAATACTGAGAACCAACAACTGATGAGAAAGATGTACCTAGCTCATGGAATTAATTTAACAAAAAACAAAATCACTTGGCATTTCAAACACAGTGCAGCTCAGTCTCTTTTTTTAAATTATGACTGTCTCCATCTATGTGTGGGTTCGTGTACCTGTGAGTGCAGCTGCCTTCAGAGGACAGAATGCATTGGAACGCCCGGAGGTGGTACTGCAGCTGCTTATGAGCCACCCTATATGGGGTTGGGAACTGAACCTGCGCTATGGAGAGAGCAGTACATACTCTCACCCACTGAGCCGCCCTTCCAAACCCAGTTTAGTCTTAATTTGGTATTTCTTGGAGTGAGAGGGTCCAATCATATCTAACTGTAAAAAGAAAACCAAAGTACATGAAATAAATCAATAGAGATCTCACTAACTTTAATTATTTAGCAAAAAATAAAATGAGATGAAATAAAAGAGTAGAACTTGCCCCATGTAGACAAACTAGTCATTTTGATGTATCTGGTTTTCCTGAGCCCAGGTGAAAGTACACAGATTGCTCCTTACTGAGTAGTCTAAGGTGCTGTTGCTACCTTGCACTTTGTGAGCATTAAAAGTCGCCACACCCCCATCAAGCAGATGCCACTGCTGTCCTCCTGTGGTTCATAAGAAACTGTGGCTAGATGCCTCCACACGCCAGCACAGAACCCCAGAGCACGGATTTGGCCAAGACTTGGCATCATCTTTGGACACTATACCTCAACCACCTTATGTTTCTACATTTTCTTTTTCACAGTTTGGAAGCTGAACATATTTTCTTTCATCTTGTTGGCATTCAGACTAAAAGTTTACTTCACAAAAGTATGGGCCACCAAGTGGCATGGACTAGTCACCAAGACTGAGTGCTACAAAAGAGAACAAAATGAAATACTCATTTCAAACCAATTTCTAGTATTAGGCTACTCATCTAGTCCAACAATAAATAAAAAGGGAACCAAGCTGTGCCTGCTTATGTATGCTCAGCTACTCTGGTGGCTGAAGCAAGATGATATCAAGTTTAAGGTTTGCCTGGGCTATAGAAGGAATTCAAATCTATCTTGAACAAAGGGCCTGTCTGAAAAGGAAAAAATTTATAGAGGGCTAAGACTATACCCAAGTGACAGAACACTTGCCTAGCTCCCAAGAGACCCTGGGTAGAATCCCCAGTACTAAAAGAAGGCACTCAATTGAAAAACAAAGAAAAACAAAATAAAACAAAACTTTCTGAATTCTCAACCTAATTCTACCAACCCACTAAAGGTATCATGAAGGAAGCTGACCAAGAGAAACCCTTATAACCTAAGAGTCATCACTTTTGCTTGACTTTTACACTGGGACCCTTAAAGCTTTCTTCTATCAATAATTCTTTCTTGGCCAAATAATCTGCTCACTACATACAGCACTGGTATTGAGGGTCTTTATAATGAAAGAAAGAGAAAAGAGAGGGAAAGGGATGGAGGGAGAAAAAAGAGGCATGGAGAGATGGAGAGGGAGAAAGAGGGAGAGAGAGAAGCAATTCTCTACACACTTCAATCACCTCTAGACTACTTGATATGAAATGATGTTATATTGTATTATTAGAGAATGAAGAAAGCAAAAGCTCTATCTATGTTCAGTACAGAAGAAACTTAAATATTTTCAATCTCTGGTTGATAGGCGAAGAACCCATGGATGCAGGAAGCTGACTGTAGTGGATGTTCAAAATTCCTTTAAGGGACCATGTAGTCAGTTGGTATATAATAAAATCTGTTATCATGCTGCAGATGCTGTGACAAAGTGTCCTTCAAATGAAGTGTCCTCTTCATCCTCAGCAAACCACCACCAGGTCCACAAGGTAATCATCCTTTCATGAAAAAAAAGGAAACTGAGGCACTGACAGTTTGTGTAGCTTGTCAGTTTCCGAGCCAGTATGTGCCAGAGCCAGAGGGTGAACCTAGTGTGTAGATATGAGGCAGAACCTTTTGTTGACAGGTTACTGATCAATCTAACATTGCTGCAAATTTCACGGTGATATCCAGTGCAGGTCCCTCACTGTCAGCTCTTCTCCGTGCAGATTATCCCCAGGCCAGATGTGCCTGTGATGCAGCCTATTAGCAGGAGCTCTAACTACTTCATTCCTACCAGACCCTGTAACAGACCACATTATCTGTGCCCTACTGGTCTCCAACAAATAGGCTCTGGCTGTACAGAAGCACAATAGAAAATTGATTTTGATTATTCAACAAATTGTTCTAATTAAGAAACATCACTGCACTTCAGATGAAGAAGATCTTATTTTGTAGGTGGGTGAACTGTTCTGTCTGGTTCCAAATATCATGATCCCAGTCTCCTGAAATGATATTTTAGCTTCTGTTCTTTAATAGTGAGTGAAATCATTTTACATCCATAGAGTTTTGATAACAAGAAAAGGAATAGAACTACAGGCCTACATATTTGAGAGTTTTCTGTGCTTTCACAAGAATAAAACCTATGCTGAGATTTGAGCAAGACCAAGAACTTGACCACTCCCTCTTCACTGATGAGATGCTCTGTGGACAGATTTATTCTCTTTGCTTGCTGCATGTTATTTCTTCCACCTGTCTTGAAAAGGAAGGCGTAAGGTTTTGATGAATGGCCTGAAATTTCCCCTTGTTTTACTGCAAAGCCTGTGCACCTCTCTGCATTCTTCTGAAATGGCATTTGTTAGCTCCCAAGGAAGTGGTGTTCCGTGAATCACAGCAGACAGCACTCAGCTCCCAGGGGATGGGGAACAGAATGGCTGCTTTCTTTCTCAATACACCAGAGTCTACATTTGGGGAGCAATGTACTGACCAGTAAGAGCTAGAGCAAGTAACTTTAGTGTGGAACTAGGCCTGGGGCTAGCAGGCCTTGGGATCTCCCAAGGGGCTTATTGAATAACCATCTGCTGGACTCACTGCCAGACTTCAATTTGTTAGCACTGTCTGAGACAAGAACTTGCATCTCTAATAAATTCTCAGGTTATATACCTGCTGCTGGCTGTGGGGACACACTTTAGCGCATCTCCAGTTACACAGACAGTATCAGAAGATGGAGAACTAGGTCTCCCAAAATCCTGAATCCCATACAGCATACACTACATCATATTTAACCCACTGGTTCAACATCAATACACCCGCTACTGTTCATCTGCTGTGTGCTTAGGCTGTGCAGTTAACAATGCAACTATTCAGAAAAGGGGGTTATAATTTATCTTATTTATCCTATTTCTAGCAGAAAAAGCATGCATTGTCACCTTGATGGGAAGTGATAGTCGGTCAATATTTTCTACTCCTAGGTGCTTCCTGGTTAGGGAGGCAGAGCTGGTAATAGCCTGAATGATTTTTAAATGATCCCTGTTTTTCAATTACCAATGCTATGCCAGTCTTTCATTAGTGTGGATAATAAAGAGATGATTACAATAATGCTTGCCAGATGGCATATCATGGGGAAAACCTTGGAGAATTTAGGAGTTAATATTTGTACTATATGAGTGTCTACATTTGTTCGACAAATATAGCATTATAAACAACCTTCAAAATAAATCATATTGAGTGAATGAATATTCATTTAGCATAGAAAATGCTCCCTTTATAAACACTGTTTAATCAGGCAGTAGAAGGGCATGTTCTCCAGGGGGAAGGAGGGTCATGTAGAGCTGGGAGCAATACGCCCCTCTCCTCACCTCCTCACTCAGGAGTACTGCGTGTGCATTTCATCAAGCTCTCTATGGCTAGAATATAGCCTGGTATACAGCTGGAAATTCACTCGGTAGCGGTTAAAAATCCCAAAGTGCATTCTACACCCCACATTAGTGAGAAACGAATTGGAAGCCAAGCAAGTGGATCCTTAAAACCCATGTGTGATTATCATGTCAAAAAGACACCGAGATCCACTTTTCCAAACAGTGATTCTCAAACTGGGAGGAATGTCAGAACCTCCCTGAGGCTGGGATAAAGCCTGGGGTTTACGGCTCCATGGGATGGAGCAGAGCTCAAGAACTGTTTAAAAATGAAGCTATGTGGAAACCTATGATCCCCTAACCTGAGGAAATATAAAGTAACTGGTCGACCAGCTACTGGTGACCTGAAAGGAAGACAGGCTCACGAAGCTAAATGTGGAAAGTGGAGATATAAGGACTGGGGAGAGGAAAAGGTATGGAGTAGGTTAGCTAAAGCTAATGATATATAAAGAAGCCTTATGGAAATTAGTGTAGATACTAATTTAAAAATTTTTATTTTGAAGTAGTTTGAACAAAAGTACCCTACATGGGTGAACCATGCTGATCCCAGTAAACAAGGATTATTAACTGAATTATCTCACACAGAGCTAGGCACAGAGTACAAGTTATTGGTCAGAGAGGCTCCAGTGGCACCCAAAACAACACAGGCTATTGTTGCTGCTCTTGGTGACCACCATAACTACATGATAATACATTTTTGCTGAAGACAACACTCACTTTGGATGTGAGACATAGAGAAAACAACCTTGGGTTGACCAGGAAACTCTCTTTCTGCCAGAAAGTGCAAGGAGAACAGGCATCATTGTACTCACTGCTGGATTTTATACTTTATAATCCTGACCTGCCTGGAGAGTTGTGTTCACTGGTGCAACAGTTGGTAGGGCAGTTGTGGGGATACCCACCTGCTTTCTGATTGGATATGATGCCTGCTATACATGATGCCATGATGAGAATAGATTAAATCTCTGAAACTGTAAGCCAGCCACAATAGAATGTTTTCCTTTATAAGAGTTGTCATAGTCATGATGTCTCTTCATAGCAATAAAATGCTAAAACACATATTTATATGTATTTTTGAAAGTTTCCAATTGTGCAGGTGTTCTGAAATGAAATTCAGCAACATGTACATTGAAAAGTAGCTCTTAATTCACAATTGAAACATAAATTGCCGAACAACTGAATTCTTTTACAATCAGCCACCATAACCAAACATGGAGCTATGGATCTCTGTTCATGCTGATGCAGTTGGAACTTCCATGTCCTGTGCCAGGTACTAGAATAGGCAGCAACTTTGATTGCAATGATTGCTCTAGGCAAGACAGAACACACATTCAGAGTTAGCAGAGCTCACAAGTTTCTCTGTTGCTTTCCCTCATTTGTATAATGAGACTCTTGAAAGCATTTGACCTCACAATTTCCCACAATGGTCAGTATCTCCAACAAGTAGCATTGAGGAATTTCCCATTATAGTCATGGTCTCTCTCCATTAAATGCAATAAGAACCTACAGTTTTCCTGGTGGTAGCTCAAGACTGTAATGTCAGCAAGAGGCTTCTGCAAGTTTGAGGCCAGGACTCTCAGGTCAGCATGGCTAAACAAACAAAAACCCAGTAGGATGGTAGAGAAGGCAGCCTGCCTGATCTTTCAGTAGAAGATAGCAAACATGATGAGGAACAGAAACATGGCCGACCTGGCTGGAGCAGTGGTGGCAACAGACAGCATGTTAGGTGCTGAATTCAGGATTTCAGACAATCCTCCAAGCCCCCAAAGAGACTAGAGTTAGAAAAGAGAAGGGTGCTACTCTTTCCTTCTGGATGAGGGTCAGGACTAGAGACTTCTCCAAAGTCACAGTTACCAGATGTGACCACTTTGGCAATTTCTTGTTTTGTTTTGTTTCTAAGTTAGGTTCAGAAGAGCTTCAGAAAGTAGGAAGCAAGAAAGGACCCAATCAAAGAAATGAAACAATGTTTTGAAATCTAAGTACACTTCTACAGAACAAAGGAAATCTGGCCTAAGAATAATTCATGAGAACCCAGTTCCTCATCATTAAAATTTGATTGAGTAACTCACAAAAAAATCCTCAAGACAAAAAACACACAGGATGGTGCTGAAAATCCCGGTCCCAGTTTCTACCTCACAGCAGCCTGTCAACCTCTGCTCTCAGCTGCAGTTCCCTCCCTGTGTGCCTGGGCTCCCTAGTCCTCTGCAGACGTCTCTAAGTCTCTTCACCCACAAGCCAACTCCTAGCCTGAACCCCAGCTCTGCATCTCCTTGATAGTTTCAAACAAAATTGTTGGATGACGAATCTAGTTCAGCTGAAGTGTGGATTGTCTGCAATTACTACTGTCACATAGGGACCCTCCTCCCTGGAAACGTTCCACAGCCTAGGAAAGTCTAAAGGGTAGGGAGTAAGTTCAAGAAGGTACTAAGTTCAGAAAGTAGGAAGCAAGAAAGGGCTTACTCAGAGAAACATAACAACAACGTTTAGAAATTTAAGCATACCTCGATAGAACACAGGAAATCTGGCCTACATAGACATGTACACACATATGCACTTACGCACAATTTATATCTTGTGACCACATGTACAAGACAAATTCATCAGGGAGCTGGGGAGATGGCTCCGTGATTAAGAACACATAGTGCTCTTGCAAAGGACTCAGGTTCAGTTCCCCACACCCACGTCAGGCAGTTACGGCCACATATAACTCTAGCTCTAGGGGATCACACGGCCTCTGTTAGACTCCTCAGGCAACACCTGCCTTCATGTGCATAGACCCACCTCCATACGTATACACAGGATTAAAAAATGAGAAAATCTTTTAAAATAGAATCCTTCATCAAAAATCCCATATTTTGGGCCAGTGGCATGGCTCAGTGGGTGAAGATGCCTCCCACTGAGCCTGATGGGATCCACCCCAGGGATCCACAGGGTAGAATGAAAAGACTAATCCCTCTGTTTCCCTCTGACTTTCCACATGCGTATACACGCATGTGCACATACTATATGCAAATAAGTAAACAAACATTTAAAGCCTGCCCTTAAAAATAAACTTCAGGTGAAAAATACTGCTTTAAATAAGTTGTAAGACATCAAGAAAGGCCTTGCTCTATTAGGCATACAATTCATGAAACTCTGAGTTGACTCATCATTATCTTGAAGACACAGAGTAGAGACTCACAGAATAAAAGGGTAAACAAAACATGGTCTATGTGGGATGTTGATTCAATAGGCAATACACAGAATTACCATAAAAACTCAATTAAAATGCCTTGGGAATAAATTTCCTTTAAAATGAAGCTGGCTAAAGGTTTTTGTTAAAGCCTTTATGACTAAGGAATTTGCTGTCAGGTTTTATAAAGATGCCCACATTCTTCTCTACTCAGCCGAGCACATCCGGGACCATGGGCAATCCAAAGAGCACCGTGCACTCTGGATAACATCCCTGTCTCTCATCTGCCCTCCTTTCCCAGCTCCTTTTTGTCCCATTCCCCTTTATATCATCCCTTATCACTTCCAAGCTAGGGGTGGAGTAGGAGTAGTCGTCAGTCATGTTCCTCTCCCTCATCTACAGCAAATGCAGAAGCTAAGCCCCCAACGAAGGACACACTAATGTGCAGCAATCACTGAGTGGCAGGCCTTGCCTAAGCACCACAGACCCCTTTCCTGTCCAGCTCTTTCTCCCATCTGTCTGAGCAGGTTCTGGCACAGAGGAGCCATTGGCATGATAAACAAAACCTGACAAGAGGGACCCAGGAACTCAGCCTGCTCCAGCGGCTAGCTATACCAAGACATCCTTCCGGGTCTTGTTTGCCATCGCAGGAAGGCTTGGATGGAGCCAACAGCAGGAACTGCATTGTGGGAGCAGATGCTGAAACATTCTTAACATGTTAATGGATGGTGAGCACCGGTCCAAGCTGGGGCCGGGTGGAGTGGGGGTGGAAACAGAGCAGCTCAGGTGCCTAACTGGGTCCATTATTTGTTTTCTACAGATGTGCATCTAGTTTCTTTTTTTATTTATAACTTTAAATAGTTTTTTTTTAATCAAGTAGAGAATAATCTGTGGTCTGCAAATTACATGGAATTCAATTCCTATGTCTATAATGAAGGTTTTTGGAATTCAATCATGCTCACTTGTCTAGGGCTGATTAGTAATAAAAACCTTCAGATGGCTAACAAAGCCCAAACATTTGTCACCTGGCCTCCACAGAAAGCATTTGCCAGCTATTGTTATAAACACTGGGTCAAAAAAAAAAAAAAAAAAAAAAAAAAAAAAAAAAAAAACCCACACAGTTCTCTCAAACCAAAAAAATTAAAATCCTAGTGTTTCACTCCTTGGACAACATCATGGCCCTTTTGTAAGTGTTCAGAGTGTTTATTGTAATAATATTACAGATTCCGGGTCATTTAACTGGCAAAACTCTGTCCTAGAAATGCTGTAGTGAAAGGAGGAACGCTGTCAGAAACCTCTGAAGGCCCCCTTCTCCTTTCCCTTGCCAGCTTGCCACAGAGTCCCAAGTTCCCAGGAAGGACTCCCCTCTTTTTTCCTGTCCAAGAACCTCTCAAACATGGCAGAATCTGGCTTTTCAATTTGGAGACCACAGCTCCTTTCCCATAACAAGCTCATTTTAAATATTAACAAACCCTGGGGTAGAGAGGTTAAACATCTGGCCCACATATTAACCAGAGTCCTGGGATTCGAACTCAATAGTATACAGCTTATGTGTTAAACTTACTCCTTATAGGAGCCATTAGTTAACTACACAGTGGAGTGTCTATTTCTAGATTTCTTATCTTTTCTATTATGTTCATAGAGTAATTATTGCATGTGATAAAGACAGAAGTGTAAATCTACGTTAACTTTATTTCTCTACAACTTCTATAGTAGTACATGTTACTTTCCTATGGGTATTTTATCCATAACATTCTTTATATTCTTATTATATAAATCATGATAGATATTTCATAACTGTATTTCTAAATGCATTAAAGGGGAATTCAGCAGGATATTAATAATGATTTATAGTGATGAGAAGATGGATAATACTTCTTGGGGTTCATATTTTCCTAATGAAGGTGCATTGATTTTTACTTATATTTGACTAGGGGTGTTACACAGCATTCTAACAAGAAAACAATTTCATTCCATAGCATAACATGAAAAATAGCCTGGATCTTCATCCTGCTCCTTCCTGCTTGAGTCTTTCTCAAGAACTTCTCTGTGAGTCAAAATCCAACTATGACAGAGAGACATACTCTGGTCAGAAAACAGCACAGATGCAAGCAGTGTTTCAGTCAGCATGAGTGGACAAAACATCTTTATTTCAGAGAGATAGAAGGAGAGAGGGAGAAAAAGAGAGAAGGAGGGAGGGAGGGAAGAAGGGAGGGAGGGAGGGAGGGAGGGAGAGAGAGAGAGAGAGAGAGAGAGAGAGAGAGAGAGAGAGAGAGAGAAAGAGAGAGAGAGAGAAGAGGGAGAGGAGAGAGGGCCTCTATAGGATCACCACCATCCCCACAAGAGCAATCTCAGATCCTCTCTTGACTTTGGCTGCACCCAGATATTTGCCAATATGCCTGACCTGCCACAGTATGGTCCCAGAGAGCATGAAGGGACCAACATTCTGTGTTCTGACTCTTTCAGCTTGCCTCTCCTTACAGTTTGTACCACACTTCCCAATTTGTCCAGTTAATCAGAACCATAGGATCAGGGCTCCAGCCTGGGATATCACTTCAACACCAACAAAACAATCCTAGTCCAGTCTCCAGGGATAGCCTGGCAGTGTTGGGAAATTTACATGATCCTGACATGGCTTTCCAATGCCAGTGCTGTCCAACTTATAAATACACAGAATCCATAAGCACGAAGGGAGAAGCAACTGAACCACCAATATCCAACCAATTTAGTTCAACCTAAGAGCAGCTGAATACAAGGAGCCACCCCTATGGTGTTGACTTTTGAAAGGCAAAGGGTGACTGGAGAAGCTGAAGCAACTATAGAGGAAACCAATCAGGGCTGTGATTAAAGACCGGGGACACTGCCATAGTTTTAGTGTGAACTTCAGAGTAGTTTTTAAATTAACTTTTAAAATTGCACTTTTGATACCACACTATAAAACTAGCATTATAGAAGGAAGGCCTCAAAATTCTGTCTTTTGACCATGAGATGGCTATTATACTCATGAACTCACCATAGTATGGTTACCTCCACAAGGTTTAAACAAGACTGGGCCCACTACACTCAGCCATGGATGGAGAAGGGTTTCATAAGGTCTCTGGTGGCTAGTCAACTTGACATACCTGGAAAGACAGAATCTCCAAGAGGTCAACCTATGGACACATCTGTGGGGCATTTTCTTGATTACAAATTGATGGTTCCACTACAAGCAGAACCATCCCTAGCCCAGTGGGCATGAGCTGTGTAAGAAAGGAAGTTGACTATGATCTTGAGCACCAATCAATGGTTTCAACTTCAGTTACTGCTTCCAGCTCCCACCCTGGCTTCTTCCCAAGGTGAACTGTAAACCTATAAGGTGAAGTAAATCCTTTCCTCCCCAAATTGGTTTTTCTTAGCATTTTATCATGGCAACAGAAACTAATGTGGGACAAGGTCCGATCACTCCCCAAGAACTACTGGCAGCTGATGGTTGCTGAAGAAGAGAGAATAGACACTGGTGAGTTAGACACGAGCTAGTGGAGAGAATCATACTCTTCTTCACACCAGCAGCCCTGATTAGACTTGTTGATTACAAAAGAAAAAGATATGATAGTGGAAGAGGGGCTTGTTGGAAAGATTAGGGATTAGGTGAGGAAGACGAGGCAGGATGGGGGTGGTGAGATGAGTGTCACCAGAATGGCTTATACACATGTATATAAGAAATTATCAAAGAATAAGTTGAAAACAAACAAACACTAGCAAACAGAGGATCAAGGCCAACAGTTTTGTTTCAGCCCATAAAAAGCTGCTCAGCCACACACAGAGGTATGGATCACCCTCAGCCTGGGGGAAAGGACCTGAAACAAGTACCAACAGAAGCAATAAATCCCCAAAAGAATGAGAAGTGTTGGAAATGTTAAGTAAATGCCATGGAGACGCCGAGTGGTCCCTAACCTTAGCAAAAAGATTAAATGGAATTAAGAACTACTATTTATTTTAAAGCTTTTGTTGTTCTGGTGACCCTCATATGTTCTGGTCCCAGGCAGAATAGAATGTAGCCTCAGGATCCTGGCCTGAAATGAGGCAGTACAAGCCAGAAGGGGTCACAGAAGATCTTAAAAATCCATAAATGCTTGTCTGAGCACCCATGGACTTAGTTCTCAGAGGCACAGGAGGGAGCTTCACTGGGAGCTGAGACTCAGGGGAAAGAGGCCTTTACAAAGACCTGAGTGATTGTTCTGGCTTATCTGGGTTCATTAAAACACCTTGAACAAGGATCTCTCTTTCTAAAATGTTTTAACATTGTTTTGCAAACATTAGCAGTCATAGCAAGTTCAAATACAGAATGCAGCAAGTGATAATAGTTTTCCATATTCCTTTGGTACAGTAGAGACCACGTAGACCTAAAGCATGGGTATGAAACTTGTTTCAGGTTCATTTGCAGGCAAGAGGAGGAAAGCATGCAGAAACAGTGGTCAGGGTCGGCACCAGGATGTCACTGTCTAATTCCAGTAAGACAAGAAGGAATCGTGCAAGAATCTCATGGCAGGAAGGTGGAGAGGCTACATGTAAAGGAAGAATGGGAAATGAAGAGAATTCGTGATGGGAACGTAGGTACAGACGTAATAAAGAGGATCTGCATACATTCATATACTGCTGTGAGTGTCCTGTGATTCACTGCAGAGCAAAGAAGCAAGCCTCTGTGTAACATATATAAACTGGTTGTTCAGGGACAAGAAGAGAGCAAAGCAATCAATGGCCTGTGTGTGTGGACTCAAGCTGCCCCTGCCAGAGGGACACCCACATGGAGTGTGTGGACAGGATCGGCCATGCAGCCCAGAGCAAGACAACATGGGTGAGTGGGAACAAGAGCTACCTTCTCAGAGTCTGATTTTTTTCTAAAACAACCTCTCACAAATGGGCATTTCAATAATTAAATCTGACAGAAATTTTACTTTAAATTATTCTAATGGCTCTAAATTGATGTCACTGTAAAATTCAGTTAGCAAGAGAAATTCTTTCAGTGCTGCCACAATCATTTTTCCAAGTGTGCAAACATGCAGGAGAATATTACACATTGGTGGTAAAAACAAGTAAGAGAAGAAAACCAGAGGACTGAATAATATCACCCACAGTCATCTTGTTCTTCTTCCTAGGCTACCATAAAATATTCAAATTTGTAGAAATTTGTGTAGTGAGTAGAAACACCATCACTGGTATTCTGTTTTGTCCAGTGCTCAGAATACTAAAGAATGAAAATCTTAATTTAGAAAATATAGACTTCATTACATATTTGAAGCTTAAGGCATAATTAAGCATTATGACCACAGCAACTTTGGGCAGTTTGAATTACTTCAGGACTTTGCACTCTAAATATCATTGAGTAATACAATCAAAATAAGATCAAAAGGTGGCTGATGCTAGAAGCTCAAATGTGTGTTTATTTGCAATAATACTTCAATGCTGAACGGTGAGCCTTTCCCTCTGCTGTGTCCCATCAAATAAAGGATAACTGAATTTGTCCCTTCAAGATAGAAGGAAGAAGGAAAATAATGATGGCTTTGGAGATCAGTTTTCATATTACATTTTGTGATATCCAGTAGATGCTTCTGTTTCTCTCAGATAAGGAATATTAATAGAAATATTTCAGTCCTCTACCAATGAATCCCTTCTGAATGAACTCAGTGCATATGTGCACAATTCTTGTCAGGCAGCCCTCAACATATTATACACCTCTCCATCCACAAAAGAGCACATTTTCCTCACCCAGTCCACATTTTCTAGTCAACGGCTGACAGAAGAAGCTCCTGTGGCTGCCTCACACTGTTGCACAGAAGCCAGAGCACACCACTTCAGCCTTGCTTCAGTCACAAGTACTCATTCTTCATGGTGAAGATGTCGGGCCCTATCTGTCAGTTCTAGTGGCAGCAGTAGTGGGAAGGGACGTTTGCTGGAATAAATAAGGCAAGGGGCAATCCAAAAACACAACTGGATTCGAGACGTGCCAATGAGAATCCCTTTTCTGGGCCTTGTGTTTCCAGGGCTTATGTGACCTTGGCACTTGCAGACACTGGCCTTCCAGGTCTGGTGGTCTTTCTCTTGAAAACAGCTGGCTGACTCAACTAACCTGTCATAGCAGGTAAGGGGGCAGCAGAGTGTCGGCCTCAAAGCAGTACCCGGTTCCAGTGTAATCTTTTATATTAGTTGATAATCTTAGAAAAGAAAGCTCACCCGACTAGAAATTTCTCCCATACTTACTTCTTTACCTAGTCTGCTGTGGAGGCTCTACTCTCTCACTGTCCTGGCAGGTAAAACCAGGAGATGCACAGGGCTTCAGGCAGGCCCTAGAGAATTGTTAGTGGTAGACCAATACTAATTCTTCAACCTCACAATCCTCTGCTGTTCTCAGCATTGCTTCCCAGGGGGTTGTCTTGGCCCTCACTCTAAGCTTGGAATTCTTCAGAATCTCAAAGAAATGTTTAGACTTCCCATGTCAATGTAAATTTTGCTTTTTACTGGAATCCCAAGTTCCAATTCCAGGGACTGTTCTAAGCTCACATTGATCCCTGGTCCTTGCAAACAGCCTCCTAAAGAGCCTTTCTGCCTGACTATATGACATCATCTTCCCATCCCTGGACTTCTGCCAAAAGGACCAGCAATAACTGATTAAAAATCAAAACTTCCCAAGGATGGTGGATATAGTCTACCTTCTTTGAGTCCCTCATTCAAGCACGGAAATTTCCAGTGTCCCATGGGGAAGGTAACTTGTTCTATTTATAAGGATTTCTGGCAAAGAAGACTCAGTAACATTTCTCAGTTTTGACACATGTATAGATTCAGCCACATTTCACCTAACTTCCAGGTGCTCAGTTACATAAAGTACTGCAGTAATGTGCTTGGAGAAGTCACTCAGATCAAAATTAGAGCCCTAAGTCACTTCAGTCATAGATACTTTAATTACAAGTCAAATATCCCAGAGCTGGCAATCCAAAATCTGAAATTAGAAAATTTTGGAGCACCAACACATCACTTGAGGAGTTTTGAATTTTTGGAGTCTATCAGACTGAAGATTAAGTATGGTCAGTGAATAAAATCTATGCAAATATCTGAATTCTAAAGCACTTCTAACCCCAAGCATATCAATGATAGATGCTCAAATTATGCTACCCTAGGAAAATGGCGTGGTAACCAGATAAAACTAGTGTACTATTAAAATGTACAAGAAATTTCTTTGTATACGTTGTTATGCATTTCTGTATAGAGGATTTTACCAAGGCACTACAGAAAATCTTCAAATAATGAAGTAAATACATACTTCAACTAAGTGTTCCTACATCATTCCATGTGAAGCAGCATTTGTAAGAAGATGGGGGGAAGAGGGGAGAAGAAGATGGGAGGGATAGAAATGGGAGCCAAGGAGAGTGAGAAGACAGCAGTCAGTGAGGGACACGGAGGTCGGAATTGAGTTTAACATCTCAGAACATCTTCCTTAAGAAGTCATTCTGTCTTCAAATACACCAGAAGAGGGCATCAGATCCCATTACAGATGGTTGTAAGCCATCATGTGGTTGCTGGGTATTGAACTCAGGACCTCTGGAAGAACAGGCAGTGCTCTTAATCGACCTCCAGCTGCATATGCAGCAGAGGATGGCCTTGTCAGGCATCAATGGGAGGAGAGTCCTTGGTCCTGTGAAGGCTCGATGGATGCCCCAATGTAGGAGAATTGGAGAGTGGGGAGGTGGGAGTGGGTGGATGGGTTGGTGGTAAAACACCCTCATAGAAGCAGGGGGAGGTGGGATGGGATAAGGGGCTTCCGGGGGAAGAAGGATGCTGGGAAAGGGAATAACATTTGAAATGTAAATAAAGAAAATATCCAATAAAAGAAGAAGGAGGAGGAG
>CM052714.1:37591107-37606656 GCA_028551405.1 Uromys caudimaculatus
CTCCCTCCCTCCCTCCCTCCCTCCCTCCCTCCCCCCCCCCTCTCACACACACACACACACACACACACACACACACACACACACACACACACACACACACGAACACAGACACGGACATAAAAATTATAGACAAATAAAAACACTAAAAAGAAGTTTCAGAAACAAGTGGCAGCTAAGTTATTTCCCATGTACTTTCTGTGTGTTTCCTGTAGATGGCTGTGTATCACTGAGTCCATCAGAGCTCATTCAAAGGACATAAAAATTCTTTAGAGCTCTAAGTAATAGGAGGCATTGGGTAATAGTTCAAAAGATTAGGGTAGAACGAAATGTACCCTTCCTTCAAAGGCATAAGGAACACATTTCCATACGCATGCAGATACAGGAAGACAATCAATTCATTAGCTACAAATAATTTATTAGTTTATTCCTAAAACCAGGTCTTGTTTTCTCTTCTAATACCTCTTCAATTTATGAGAACCTACAACATGTATGTAGTTTAAAGAGTGTATGTATACCTCACCTTCCCCTGAGTAAGATCAGATCTAAATAAAAAACTAGTATTCAGCCACAAAACCGGGGAGCAATCCTTGCCTCTACAGCAGAGAAAAACAGGTCTAAAAGGAAAGTGGTACGGGATGCTTACCAAGATGTACCTTTAGAACTCGGTGCTGTGGTCCATTCAGTGAAAGTACAGCTAGTGACCAAACTTTTAGGAGTAATCACTTGCTGTCTCAGAAACATCTCAATCACATAGAGCCATAGAGGATACAAACAACCAAACATTAATAGGAGCTGGAGTGACAAGAGCCTCCAGGAGCCATCCTGCAGACATCTCAGGAACACAGGGAGGACAGTGTCAGGAGAAAACAGCATCCCCTTGGGGCATCACTGATTCTAGATGATGTCTCTTGCCACCTCCATCTCTGGGCCTCTGCTCCCTTGAAAAAACCCTCATATTTAGAATTTGGTAAAGGCTGAGGGTGGAGAGAGAGAGATTGTGGTTTCATTTAAAAAACTACCCACAAAAGATTATTTCCAACTGAAGTGCTCTTCTAAGCCACTTAAGATATTTCAGAAACAAAACCAATTTGTAATATCCAAAAAATACTCTCTTGGTGCTTAACATAAGAAAGACAAAAAGGCATTTAAACAGGTCTTCATTTCTCTCACTCCGGCAGCCCCTTTCCCTCTATTAGCACCTTCATCAGTTAAATGAATACAAAGGTAAACTTTGGCCCAAGATTCATAAAATGGGAGGAGCCACGCTGCATCCATCCATGTGCCGGTGGCCCAGTGACTTCCCTTAGTTGAAGCATCATCAATACTACCAAACTGGAACTCAAGTCGGATGTCCAATCAGCAAGCAGTCAGTGGACTGCAAGCACATATACGCTGAGAAAGAAAAGCAGCCAGCTCACTGGGCCCTCAATATGTCTACAAATACCTCATGCTCAATCCAGCAAACTGAGGCTCCAAGAGGGGTGTTCACAGAACCCATCCTGTTCCCCATCTCAGCAAGCTCTGAGCACACTGACTTTCTGCTACAGGGGAAGGCATGAGTAGAAAGCAGCAGAGAATCCAGGGCCGGAAAAGGATGAGAAGAGCCAAAGAGGACAAACAGAGGCTTCTGCTACAGTAAACAAATCTCATCAGCTTTTCCTCCTCAATGAAATATAAAACGCTATTTCTGAATTTTAATTTAATCTGCCTAATAAAATGTCTCTAAGAATTACATCTTCGGTAGCCCAGAATTTAAAACATACTCCTTTAATGCTAGAAACACACTCTGATGTGAAACTGGAGGACAGCCGTGTCACACCCTGCTCTCTGACCTCATCGGTAGGGGTCACACCCTGCTCTCTGACCTCATCGGTAGGGGTATCGGGACTGTAGCTTCTTGTGTGTTACACCACCTGCTGGCCTGTGTGGCCACCTGAATTAAAGACGGGCCACATCATAGTGACTACTGCTGGAAGGAAGCAACCAGCTCAATGTCTAAAACCCCTTTTATTTCCATTGGGGTGTGTTATTTGAAATCTGCCTGTGGTTATAAATAGGGACAATTATGGAATTTATTTCAAGTGGAATAGAGAAGCAATATTTCAAAATCTCAACGAGTCATGATGATAGTTTTGAGTTAATAACTAAAGCCATGTGTCTGTAAGGAGTTGTGACTGTCCTGTTGTCCCATTTTCTCTGATCTCTTCAAGGCTTGTGGCAACATCTGACCTCAGCTATCCTGGAAGGATAAAGATGGGGGCGGGGGATCTTCTTTTGAGATCAGCTTGTTACATTTAAAAAATTTGAGAAAACATGTACTCCTCCTAAACTGCCCCTACCTCTCATTAGCTCCACATAAAACATCCACAACCCTCTGCTCGAAAGATCATTTAACATGACCCGTGTCAGTGGCTTTAAAAAGGGCAAAGACGGACTGCCATGGTGGCAACCATTCCAAGCCTATATAGTCTCATCTGCATATCTTCTGGTGAAACATAGGTTACCTGGTTTGTATCATACATAAACTCTAATAGCTACAGGAAGATGATATAGAAAGAGCTCCACTCCTAGTCCTGGATTTGTTGGAAGCACTGAGCTAATTCCTTAACTTAGAGCATGAGATTCCAACAAGAGACTCAACTCTTACTCCAACTTTTAGATACTTCTCAGGCAAATGAGTTATCCGTCCCAGGCTTCACATCATTCCCCTACTAAATGTGCTTTCAGCCAATACATTTTTTTCTGTTGTTTAAAAAGGGCAAAGATAGACTGCCATAGACAAAAAGTCATAAAATGGTCTGACTTCACTGAGACACTCATGACAGGAGGCAAGCTTACTTCAATGCACAGATCTCTGTTTATGATGCCTGGAGCCTGGGGAAATATATTTAACCATCCAGTTTAATCATCAAAACTTGAACCCCTAAGCTGAAGCTGAAAAACAAATTGAAATGGTTTCTGATTATTTTCTAAATACTCAAAGCAGACACTGTGTCTAAAAAGAAAAAGATCAGTTTGCCCCTGGGCATCTGGACATGCCAGCCTGAAGCTTCAGAGCTCATCGGCCATCTGTATTGAGCAGCTGTCTGGGGACCAGTGTCAGAACTCTCATAATCCAGTATCAAGCGACTGTGTTTAAATGTCACCCCTGCCTAGATAGTCAAGAGTCCCGGTGCCCACTGGATCCCTTGGGTAAGAAATTCTAGACACCAGCACCTGACAGTATTCATTGACCAGCAGTCACTTTATGATCTATGGCTGGAAAATTGTTAATTACATGGCAGGGAGAGGTCAGCATCTGGCTAAGATGGCACCAGCTGTCTCACAATATAGTCCAATCCACCTGAGACACTGTATTATCACCCTAAATCACTCACGCAGTACACATGAGCAGCCTGCCTCTATCCATAACCCCTCATTACCATCTCTGAACCCTGTAGTTTTTCACTATAAAAATCACATTTCTTGGCATACTCCAAGTTTAAACATGCTTTCCCATGGGTTCAGAATGCCGCCACGAGGAAGAGTGGGATCTAAAGTCAGAGTAGGAGGAGCGTACAGAAAGGCACCACTGCAAGGGGAACAGTAGGGAGGAAAGGAAAAGGGGGGGGGGGATCAGCACATTCAATTTCAGGGGCAAAAAAAAATTAATAAAACCAAGGATGAATGGGAAGGGGCTGGGCAGTGTGTGGGCAGTGTGTGGGCGCGGTGTGGGTGTGGTGTGGGGGCGAGCAGAGTCAGCTGGAAAGTTTGAATCTGGGCCTCACAGCGGGGTGTCACCTAGAGTCATCTCTTCACAATACAAACTGGCCCCTGCTCACACTGCTTTAAGGCGGTTCAGTAAAGATCACCAGGGTTGACAGCAGTGGTACATCACAGAAGCGGTTGTCAGCCTTGGAGTCCGTCCTGTCTCCAGCGCAACGGAAGCCAAACAGCTCTTTGTCCCAGTTGACTGCCACAGACCCAAACACAGAGCCATCTTCAAACATTTCTCAAATCTTCGCTTTTACTCTTTCCCGTTGACCAACAGAAAACCCAATAAATGGCCCATGATCACATTAGAATAGACAGCATCTCTATTCTCAGTGAAGAATTGTGCCCACTTTTAACTGAAAGCTAGGCTGTGATGTTTGAAAATGACTGTTGATGACAATAGATGACAGATTAGACATCAATCTGAGTAATATTTGGAATGGCAGAGCAGAGAACTAAGTTAGCTTCTAGGGACTGAGTACAGGAGAGAAGGTAATGTCTGTCTGTCTGTCTCTCTCTCTCTCTCTCTCTCTCTAAGGAGAGTCCAGCAGGCGACATAAATTAATTTCAAAATGACCGGTTTACAAGTCTTCACTTGGATGAGCTCCCCAGAGACTCCCAGACAATCCCCAGAGAATCCCCTTCACTGGGATTTCCTACTAAAAACTTCCTGAGAATGCCTGGATTACACAAGAGGGCTGCTTCTGAAGAGACTGCCTGATCACCATCTGATCCTTGGTCAGTGACAAAGCACTTTCATAGAAATGACACTGCTAAAAAACAAACCAAAAGAAAAGCAGAAGTCGATGTCCAGACTTAGAGGCACAGACATCTTGAAACACTCAAATAATACAAACGGAAAAGGGTTGAATTATGTTTATAAATAGAAAAAACATTGAAATGTAATGTATCAAATAAGTAAAACTATCTAAGTTGGGCTGGAGAGATGAGATAAGATGCTCTGTGTCCAAGAGTACTTGCTGCTCTTGCAAGGGCCCAAGGTCAGTTCCCAGTTCCCACATTGGACGGCTCTCAACTGCCTGTAATTCCAGTTTCCAGGGATCGAATTCCTTCTCCTAAATTAGGCAGACACTTGGACTTATGTATACATGTCTACATACAGGCCTTCAACGGGCACATGATTAAAAATGACTAATATGTTTTAAATATCAAACTTTAGGGCAACATATCAATGCAGTGAAGGGAACCATCACTAAGGGAACCATGATACAACAAAACCAGAGAGCACCATGGCATGATATGACAAGTAAAACAGAACAATCTCCCCCCAGGGATAATAAAACCTAGAAAGAAGCAGAGAAGAAAAATAGTAATGGGAATCCAGAATTGATCACTATCTTGTCACTGATAATGGTATAAAATACATACAAAAAAAAAAAATAGCCAGAAAACTGAAGAAAAAACATATTTCATTTGAAGATATATATATATATATATATATATATATATATATATATATATATATATATATATATATATATATCATTTGAAGATTCTGATGAGTCAGGAGAGATAAACAGCCCAGTGACTCGGCACAGAGCTTCCATAGCAGGTTAGGGAGAACTTTGGGTCCGTATGCCAGTAGGAGATGGGGCCCAACACAGAAACAGACAAACTTAGCATGTTTAAAACTAGATAGAAAATGAGACGAAGTGTTCTCAATGGCATTGAAATTAAAGTCTTAATGAATCACAGGTCGCCTTCCCAATTGGGTACTTTAATAGTCACTCTCTAAACAAAGAAGATTGTGGGCTGAAGCAAATAAACGTACTTTCCTCAGCTTTCTCTGGAAGTCTTCGACAGATATATAGCTTGCCAAAAGCTCCTGACTCCCTGGCATTAGCTGCCAACCACTCACCAAGCACAAAACACCAGCAATGAAAAGCAGCAGAAGCACAGAGAGTGCGGGAAGCGGCATGGGAGCAGAGCTCGTTCCCACAGTTCCCCAACTCCGGTGCAAATTCATTTTCTTTCCAATTTGAAGCCTACATGATTAGTGATGTCCAAGCTACAGCACACTAGTTTTGAGAGTGTGCCAGGAATCATAAGCAGAATTAAATCTTAGGAAATAAACAAAGGTGACCTTCTAAATATTAACTTCATTTTTAAGAGACTACCCATATTTGTTTTCCCCTGCTGGGTGTTTTATTTCGTTCTTGTCACTGTGCTGAGGACATCACTGTGGTGACAGTTTTCCAAGGTGTATTGCTATTGAGTAATTGTCTCAGCTGCTGAGTGGTTGTGCACTGAACAGAGTTTGTAGACTGCTCCAACCCTTTAATTTCACTTCTGTCTAATACTCAGTGTATATACTGAGGCCAAGGGTTCATAAGGGAACGAAACAGTATTAATCCATATCTAGTTTATGTCTATTTCAGGTGTATATATATCGGGTTAAAATCAATTTCCAGAACAATCCATGGACAGAAATAAATTTCCTCTCTCTCAAAATCAATGCAGGGAGTGCCACTTGGGTGTGAAGTCAGAAACTGAAGGGCTCGCTCCAGGAGGATGGTTAATGGGACGGCTAATGTCTTCATCTTTTTATTCTGCTCTTGTAATGGAATACCACTGACTGAATAAATTATAAATGATATAAGCTAATTGGGCCCACTATTCCAGGGACTTGGAAGTTCACCACTGACAGGGTTCACATCTAGTGAGGGCTGCCTCATAAGGTGGGGTGGTGGGAAGGCAACGGAGCATATGGGAGACATTAGAGCAAGGCCCTACCATAACCTTTGCATCAGTAACCACTCCATCGATAACTAACCCCTTCGTTCAACGATCACGTTCAATTCATTCATGACAGTGGAGCCTGTGTGGCTAAATAGCTTCGTCAAGGACACACTTAATCCCATTACAATGAGAGGGGACATTCCAAATATAGCAGTTAATTTCAGTTTTAAGCTTAAGTAGACCAAGTGATTTCCTACATCTGGTTAAATATAATTCCTTGATGGGTTTGTAAAATAGATGACCCTCCCAAATATGAGTGGGCACCATGTAGACTCAAAGAGAATAAAAACATGGCGGGAAACAAAATCTTCATCTGGCGATGTGGGCCAGGACATGGGCCTGCTGTCTCCAGGCTCCTCTTTCCTCAGGTTCATACGCACTGGAACTCAGACCATCAGCTTTAGAGCCCAGGCCTTCCAACTACACAACTGATTGTCCTAGGTCTCCATCTTGTAGGAGCCAGATGAGAAGTTTCTTGAGACCCGTAACCCTTGTGAGGCAACACCTTATCATCAGACAGCCTCTCTCACCCATCCCTACTTCCCACAGAACCTTGACTAACTCTGAAAACCACTTCATCCCCCTGGGCTAACTGTAGGAGTTCCATTCAGGATTCACTAAGAGACACTCTAGAAACTCTAGAGGAGCACTCAAGACTTGGTAAATCTTGTCCAAGAATCTTTCAATAATTCTCAAAGGAATATATCCATGCTTTTTGAGGAGAGGTTAAAATTTGCAAAAGGACACAGCAGATGGAGAATGTTTTGATTTCATATTCAGACATAGAGTTTCCCCATTTTATACTGATAATTAAAAGCATAGATGACCAAGTAATCTGTCCACAGTATTTCACTTTAAAAAAAAAAAAAATCAGTTGTACCACAAACTATGTATGGAGCAGAGGAAGAACATAAGGACTGCGTTAAAAGTCAAGAGATTGCTTGCATCCCTCCATGCTGTGATGAGGAGGGCACTTTACCTCTGCGCTGCTCTTTAAAAAACCCAACTCGAGTCTAATCATGAGAAAATATCAAGCAAACTCAACAGAAGAACAGTTTCTATGATACCTGACCAGAATTCATTAGAAAGCAGCACAAAGAAACAGGAGGAGTTTGTCTAGGTCGAGGGAGACTAAGACATGGTAGATAACACAGTGGGGATCTCAGATGGGAAAGGGGACATTAGTACAAATCCCAGTGCAACTGACTACCTCGCTGTGGTTTGCTATGCCACAGAGCTTCAACCTTTAGTTAAAGGTTCACATCAATCCTCAAATAAAAGGTTATAAAGTCAAAGTCACAGAGAACTTCCCCTTGGTAGGAACAAATGGGACTGTAACATTTTGCCTCTGTGGTTTAATTTGCCCCTGGTACATCTTGGTTTTGCATTTCAACTTTACAATAAAAGTTGAAACATTTTCATAAAATGTTGTTATCAAATTCAACAGACTGGGTCAGAAGGAGCAAATGTTTAGAAGACACCAACTGAGGGGCCTGAGAGAGTAGTGGAAGGGTCACGCTACTTCTTCAAGCACCTGCTCCTGTTGTTAGCTGGAACACAGTGAGCAATCATAAGAAATTAACTGTCTATCAAAACTGGGATCACCAACTTATTCTCAGGGAGTAGCAGTGTTCTTCCCAGCAGGAGAAAGTCAGACTGTTGGGGAACACAGTGGTCCATCCTGCCTTGGAAAGATGAGAGCCCAGTCAGTAGCCTCAGAACTAAAATACCACTGAAGACTGACCGAGTTATCACAACAATTCATACTACAAATTCCCATTCAGCATCCAAGAAGTGAACACAGCAAACCTCTCACCAGCGCATCAAGTACAGTGGCTTTATCCAGGGCACAGCCTGGGGAGCCTTTCCATTCTGCCTAGAGGTCCTAATGCTGTCAAACTCTGGTTCAGACTCTTGAATTCAAAGTTAAGCACCAGATCCTCTATGTGCTCTTGGGGAAATGAAAGCTGCTATCACTACAGCCCATGGGATCGGGACAGCTTTACATAGTTTCTAAGATTAGAAATGTCACCCAATGGGTTTTTAGAGGAGTAGTGTAATTATCTCTAAGGTAAATAGTGTAAATGTTTCTAGGGTAATGCTGAAAATAAAGACTCATTTCCACAAAGAGAGGTCAGTCTAAGATACAATAGGAGCCTAAAAATCAGCAAGGCAGGCAGTGGGCAAACTTGAGCTGAGAGGGCTACCCTGCTTAGGATGCAGCAAGGTCGATGTACATGAAGAAAAGCAGCCCTCAGGGTTGGGAGGGCACTGAGAGCACAGCCTTTAAAGGCTGCAGCTGGATAGGACCGGAACACTGTATTGACAGATTTAGAACCATGCTATAGGCCCTCATAGGGGAGTGTGTAAGCCACAGTCTTCAGTGGCAGAGAGCCCAGGGCCTCACTATGTCTGCAAAATGTTCAGGGTAGAAGAGAATGACATGTGTCTACATAGAGAGACACAAAGACAGACAATACCAACCAATGAGTGAATGGAATACTAACAGGAATGAAAAGGGTGCATCTGGTTGACAGCTATGAAAGATTTTTCCCTTGGGTTATCCTTTTCCCCAGTTAAAAATTATATCAAAATGAAAAGTTAAAATCTAAAGATTATTTGGCATCAGGGTCTTGGTATATCACACTGTGAGCACAATGAATAAATGCTTTACTTTAAAATGGCAGCATTGTGTGAAGTTATCTCAATAAAAACAATGATCACAAGCACCGTGTCACATGGTTCTCATCTGCCTATAACTCCATCTCCTGGGGATCAGACACCTCTGGCCTCTGTAGCCATGTGCACTCATGTGTGCACATACATACAGATGCACACAGGTATGCAGAATTAAAAATAGAACAATCAATTCTTAAAAAAATAAAAGTGACGAGAGACTCAAAGTCCCTAATGTAGGAGGGCACAGTTGCCCAAACTCCAAATGGGCACAAGTAGCACCAATAAAGTCCCATGGACAGACACCAGCCTGCCCAGCGACCACTGACATGCTGCAAACAGATGCGGCTCAGCTCTAATGCTCCCCACCTCTGGGCAGAGGTGATAATTTAGAAAGGATGGGTTTGGGGAGTGGTCCTGCCTCATGCCTCAAATCAGCAGAGTTTACCAAGCCGCCCTTTCTGTGCTCATCTCAACTCACCCTGCAGCATTTAAAGAATCTGCCATTGCTGGAAGCACCTTTGCCCTACACACACAGATTGGATCTGTATATATCAGCCCAGGATTCTGACAGGAATACAAACCTAGATAACAAACAAGATGCCAACTTATTTGAAAGTAAACTGAGAGGCATATATAAAGACTTGTATCTAGGGCACAGCTCTGCATTCCATATATATGAGAAAAGTTTATGAGTAAGAAGGGTATTGAACATGGCAGCCAGGGCAGAGAGAAGAGTTTGTTATTTTCTCAGAGAAAAGAATACTAAAGACACATGAAGCAACCATTTTCGTAAAGTGTTAAATGTTTTAAATGTGTATGCTAACATGTAATATACGTTTTCTTCCTCTTATTCAAATCATTCCTTATAAACAAAAGCAAAGATAAAGCAACTCGCAGCTGGCATGCATTTGGTTTATCTGAACTGGATCAGGCTCAGAGGATGAGTGAAATAGGAAAGGGCTTAGTGTTAGCCTCCTGGTTGCTCTCAACACTGCTCTCAGGCCCAAGGAATGTGCGCAAAACTGTGCGAAGATGCTGCCCTCTGGTGGCAGCAGCAAGCAATAAGCTCCAAATAGAAGGCCCATTCAAACGCTTCTCTAAGCAAGCAGTGTGGGTAATAAGGTTGTGGGTTATAGATGTGTACTACAAACACGGTAAAGTAGGTTCAAATCAACCACTACAACAGTCCTTGACTGGCTGCAGTATGGACATCTTGTGGAAAACTAGCAATAGAACAGGCCTCAGGTGGGAAATAAGGTGTACACCGAAATGTCGCCCTTGACCATTCCAGTAAGAATAAAGTTTACAGTGACAACATACACACTTCTGAGTTCTCTCAGCTTTCTATTTTGTAGAGATTTAGTATCCTTAGGAAGAGGAGGAGGAGGAGGAAGAAGAGGAGGAAGAGAAAGCAGGAGCAGCCGGCAGTGAATCCTGAAGCCCTTTCCTGCTGTTGGTTCTGCCCACACAATACTTGCAAACTTATGACAAAGGACCAAACACCTCCTTTGCCAGAAAGCATAAAAGTGTGCCAAATACCCAAGACAACCATGCGATTTGATCCTAAACACACACACAAAAGTTAGCCCTGTTTTCTCCCTGGCGGTCCACAGAGGAACCATCCCTCTGCTGTTCTTCCTTTTGTCACATAAACCAGCAAAAATGTCAGGAAAGGTGACCTATGAAGGAGCCATTTAACATGCAGAAACTAAGATGCTTATGGTACAAAGCAGGAATCAGGTAAGAAAAGACAGGTCTGTTTATAATGGCCAATATGTTTATTTTTAGGTATAGATATATAGATATAGATATAACTTGATTGCTGAAAATAGTAAATATTTTCCATCATAGTCAGTAAATAATGTGGCAGGATTTAATACACTCCCTTGTAAATCTACTTATATTCCCAAACCGTATTCCTCGCAGCTGCAGAGAATGAGGTCTGTCGGATGCCCTGCCTCTTTTTATTTCATTAGTACAAGTGTTCGGAGATAGAGGACTGCTCCCATGCTTATCCTTATGCATGACAAGAGTTTACATTTACAGATTTATCACATACTGGGGAATTTTAGAAACTACACTTCTCATTTCTAGACTTTGCACTTGCTGCTCCCCACTGTCTCTGTTTCTCTGCTAAGATTTTCACTCCAGAAAACAAGTTTGCTTTCCCGATGGGGATACTTTGCAGGTAGATTTACATTCTTTGTCAGTTTCAACACCTGGCTCATCATGGAGTGGGGTGTCTCTGGTTTTCTTTGGTCTTTGTTCTTCACGTGCCAGAGAGTTTTGGAACACGCGGTAGAGTTGTGAGTGTCCAGTTGTGGAGACCCTGATTCTGTTTGTTCTCTCTGGTGAGTGATGCTCTCTTTAGTTTAGTAGATCAGATGACTTCTGGTCTACTCTCAAAGTGAAGACTGTTTCTGGGGCTGCTGCCTTGTCTGGGTTGAGATCTTTTATCTACAGCCGGATGCTCTGAGTCTGCACACGTCAGTGATGTGGGCAGATGGAGTATGGAGTAAGATTTAAATGTACCCTCCAAAGGCAGTGATGAAATATACACATGTGCACTGTGGCACTGCACATAACAGTTTTAAAGTTGGCATATACACATAAGGAACTGTTTGAAAGAACATGGCATATGCTGTATGGAGCCAAGCTGCTTGAGTTAATGAAATTGCATTACTCATTATGTGAAGCAGATTCAAAACAAATTGCAATAGAAAAGTAATTCCTAAGTCAAGGTGCAGAATGAGTGGACAGCAGAGATGTGCCTTAGAAGAAATCAGACTCATTCCCTCTCCCTCTTTTCTACACCATCACCTTTCCATGCTGGAACGAAACCCAGGGCCATGCTCTTGCTCAGCAGGCACTGCACAACAAAACCAAGTCCCCAAACCCCAGACTTCCCTTCTTGAGAGGATGGGAATTCTAACAAGAATACATTTTCATCAATACTGGAAGATGCTTCAGCATCCTTGAATGGATCCACGAGACTCACGCAGAGAAGACATTTACCTGCATCCTGAATCGAAAGACAAATGGTCTCCATAGCAAGGGTAATCACTCAAGAAAGACACAGGGAAGTTCAAGGAACAGGAAGACACATGTGGTTACACATCTATAGGAAGCCCGGCATGGGTAGGGCAGCTCTTGGGAACTACAAGGCTGTACAGTTGTGATCACTCAGAAAGCTGGTGTGCAGTGACTACCTGGAATAAGGCTGTCTCTTAGTTAAGTGACAATCTGATAACTGAAGGATGAGCCTGATTTCTATGGCAGAATTCCAGAATCTTCTTCAATAAATTACTGCTAAAAAAAAAAATAAAGTAAATGGTAGAGTTTTCTGTGGAATAAATCAAGTGAGTCTTTAGCATGTTATTGGATTATTTATAATCTGATCATTTTGATGTATGTCAGAAGTCACAGTGGTGAGAGGAAAAGCTGAGCAAAGGGACATAGAAGCTTGGATTTTAAGAATCAATAGAATTTAATTCTGTAAAAAGCTTGGGGATTTTTATGTGGTCTGAGCGTCTCATACTGTAGATCATTTCACAAACATACAGAATGTCACTTGCCTGGGGAGTTACCTTCTTGTTTTGTCCCTCATCTATGTAACAAAGAAATGATGGCATTTATCAGACATTCTCACAGGAGACAGAGGAGCAGAAAAGATCAATAGGTTAATATTTATAAACTGCAATTCATGTGATAAAATGTCTGCAGGAGCACAAAACAAACATTATGCTAACGACAGACTGCTGGTCCTAAAAAACCACTGGGCTGACAGACAACTTGCACTTGCTTGCTTGGTTGCATGGACACTGGCCTCAGACGGACATTACGGAATAGCAATGATTATCCATCACTGACTCGAAGAGCAGCATGAGAACAAAGCCCGAATATGCTTTCTGCAGGCGGCCAAACGGAGACATAAACACAGCCATAAACTAACTTCCTGTCTGATAAAGCTAAGCCCACATGGCAGTCACCTATCCTAACTCTTCTCTTTAAAAATTTATAGTTTATTTCCATTTGGTAGAAAATACCCAATATAGTCACATTTTAGTCGAAATATAATTATTTCTATAATCATGAAAAACATCTGAAAGACACATACCAAACTTGTAAACACATTTTGAGGTGTGTGTGTGTGTGTGTGTGTGTGTGTGTGTGTGTGTGCGCGCGCGCGCGCACACGCGCAGGCACATAAGGTGTAGAGAAATACACCTGGCTTTTCTCTAAGTCATCTCTTACCTAGAGTTTGGAGTACTGTACAATGAGCACTTCTTTCAGGATTAGAACAACTTCAAAAGCAAATAGGAATTACAATTTCTAATGGCTGGATAGATCACTCAGTGGATAAAAGTGCTTGTTGCTCTTCTGGAGAGTCAGAGTTCAGGTCCCAGCACCCACATGGGGCAGCTCCCAGCATGTAACTTCAGCTCCAGAAAATCCAATACCATATCTGGTGTCTGCCACAACTAACACCCATGTACTTATAACAGCACACACACAAGCTTGCGTGAGGGCACACTCGCAGGCACCTATACACACACACACACACAGAGAGAGAGAGAGAGAGAGAGAGAGAGAGAGAGAGAGAGAGAGAGAGAGTGTGTTTAAATAATTAAAAACACAAGCACAAATTCAAAGTACGTAAAACTATGACTAAAATTATATCTTGTTGGTTTTTATCTGGCAAGGTTGAAGAATAATGTTTAAATAACAGTAGAAATAATTTAAATTTAAATTAAAATAAGAGTTTCAACAAGATTCTCACATTTTGACCGAGGTCTTTGATTAATCTTGCCTAAGGAAAGAATCCTAATTGTACACAAAAGTTACCCAGAAATGCTTACAAAATCCTTTTGAAATGTAAAAATTCCCCAATATGCACAGGAGAATCCTTCCTAAAATCACGGGCCAGCCTTGTCATAAAAGGTTATCAAAGTTTATTGAAAACATATGAACATCTGGGGCACACAGTTAAGAAGCTGGGTGTGGTGGGACAAAGCTACAGAGTTGGCACCTATGGGTGGAAGCACGAAGACAGCCTGGGCTCCACAGGAAGACCTTGACGAACAACCAACAAGCACATAGTTCGGCCAGGCATGGCGACACAACCAACAAACACATAGCTTGGCCAGGCGTGGTGACACATGTCTTCATTCCCAGAACTTGGGAGGTGTGAGGCAAGTAGGCCACTCTTAGTTTCAAGCCAGCTGGGGCTACGTAATGAGACCCTGTCTCAAACAAACAAGCAATCAACAAAAAACAAAAATAATAAGAAAACCCTCACAATTTAAAGAAAGTACAGTGAGGGGAAGATGCAGGTCTGTGGCCCGGCGTGCCTGCTAACAGGTGCTGCTTTCCTGAGTGCTTGGTTTGCTTTGTCACAGTCTCTTCTGCAAAGTTTCCCCTGTAGGGACATCAGCATATTGATTCCCAAAATAAATGTTGTTGCAAAGTGTAAAGAAAACATTCATGGCTAAACACACAACAAAAGGAAATTGCACATGGTGTTGTGGGATTTGAAAACTTCAAAACCTGACAGTGTTCATGGGAACCACGTGTGATTCCCCAGCACCCTGTCTGCCTCTGCCTTGGTCTCTCTGAGATGGAAGCAAAGCGTATGAGAAGAGAGACTCAGAGGGGAAGCCTCTGTACTGGGTAGAGCCTACAATGCCAAACCCACACAAAGATGCTTACCCACCCAGTCCTAGCTGTGTGCTCCTGCCCAGGCTAGAGCTTGCTTCTTATATGCAAGCTGGGGGGTGGGGTGACTATTATATAATCTGGAATGCAGGGAGGAGAGATGGAGGTGTGGACCACAAGAGATAAAAGGAGCATCAGAAAGACAGTGCCAGGATCCCCCACCCAGGGTCGCTCCCTGCAGGCCTGGGAGCTCCAGTGTGGCTCCTTGGTAATCAGCAGTTTTGTGCAGCAAACTTACTCATCCTCAGTGCAGAAAATAAGGCAGCACCATACATAGTGTTGAGTCACTAAGAAACCTAAAAATAGGACAGCACCAATGGCTTTTTATAGGGACTATCAATTCTGTTCTCTAACTCCTAACAACAAATTAGTTTCAGGCCATCCCATTTCCAGTTTCTCTTGTAACTTTCCCTCTCCCTGGTAAAGAGGCACACAAATGAGCACACATCCTTAGGCAGGCACACACGAGCACATAACCACAAGTAAACATGAATCTAATACACACTGTCTCAGACCTTATCCTGAGTATTCAACCTTGTATACATGTATACACAGGAGGGAGATGGACAGTACACGTGTGTGCACAGGAGGGAGCTGGAAGGGACACGTGTGTGCACAGGAGGGAGGTGGAAGGGACACGTG
>CM052714.1:37607156-37682483 GCA_028551405.1 Uromys caudimaculatus
GGACACGTGTGTGCACAGGAGGGAGGTGGAAGGGACACGTGTGTGCACAGGAGGGAGGTGGAAAGAATCTTGACAACAGCTCTCCATTTTTCTGTGAAATTGATAAAATTGCAGTGATTTTTTCCTAACATTTTCTACATTTTCCATAACATAACTACAGAGGACCTATAACAAAAACCTTCTTTTCCTGAAAAGGTTGTTTAGCCAACCAGAAAGCCTTCATATTTCTAACTGATTCATACCAGATGGACCAGTGGGACATGATCTCAGCCCTATGAACTCACGAAGCTACTTTCTTTAAGGTCACCAGGGCATTCTCCTCTTGCTGGTTCTACTCCCAATGCCACAGTCCTTCTCAGCTCCCCTCTGCTCTCCTCTCTACAGCATTCACAGCTCATGGTCCAGGCCAGTTCCCGGGGCAGCAGTCTCCCCTCCAGTTCCTTTCCCTCAGCTAAAGGCAAGCACTCACAGCCCCTGTGTAGGTGGTGCTGGCCTCCCTTCCTGGCTGAACATAAACTCTTGGCCGTGGCAAGTCTTACTCAGATTCCCTCATCAGCTCATTCTCTGGAGACCAGCATGCTTTGAGACTCAGCCCAGCCTAGGAAGCTCTCAGAAGCAAGTATAGCAATGAGTAAGAAAAGGTGCCCCAGACTCAGTGTGTGGGTTTATACAATGGATTTAAGCAATTCTCTTTTCTCTTTCCACTTCAGCTTTCTTTTTTAGATAACAAAACCCTGGTCAGATTAATGCCTCTTGAGTAAATGTGAAGAACCCAGTATTACTTTTCCTTTGCATGGTCTTCTGGGTACCACCAATGGGAAGGCCCATCAGTAATTTCAAGGTCCTCCAACACGCTCTGTTTGGCCTGCTGTGACAAACCACTTCAAATCCGGTATCACAGGGGACAGAAATTTCTCTCAAACGTGTACTCATTGAAAAGTCCAACCTCACACTGACAGCAGATTCCTTGTGTTGGTGACAGCTCAAATATGGCATCATGAACACTGCCCTCACAGCAAGGCAGGGTAAATGGGTTCCCGTGAGCTCTTTCGTAGGAGCACTGATGGCTACACTGAGGACCCCGCGTCACCAGGCAGAAAGGGGGCGCACACATTCAGACCAGAGACGCCTACTCTATAAATGAACAACCCACCGCCTGGGCCAAAGCTCTATGTCCTGCCTATGGGAAGAGCAGTCCCGGTTGCTGTCTCTGCAGGCTCCTCTACGTCACGCAGCCAGTCACCAGCCCCGGTTTGTACCTTCCCTCTCACACCCATCCTTCCGTCTGCATTCCCACAGTCCCTGCTCCCCGTCTTCACCGACATTCCCCCAGGCTTTCTGCAGCTTCCAGCACATTCTTTATCCTCATGCCACTGTGGAATCCTCAGCTCTAGGCATAATAATTTAAAATTACATCCTACTTTAGAAATTACCAAACACCAAATGCTCCAGCCAACGTTCTTCCACGACCTGGATTCAAAGGAGCAGAGACAGAAGGAAAGTTTCTGTTCTTCCATTTCCTCCCAGGTCATCCCCGCTGCTCACCCACCTCACCACAGCCTACTCACACCTATCTCCCTTTACTAGGAAATTCCATGGGTGCCACTAGCATGAAATTTTTATTCCTTTTGTGGACGTCAAGGGCACTTTATAGTCTTGCCAAGGGCATTTTTAGACTTTATAGAACAGTCAATATAGTCTTTATAAAGATTTTATAGTCTTCATTTTCCGTGTGTGTGTGTGTGTGTGTGTGTGTGTGTGTGTGTGTACAGCTCCACTTTACATGTATATACAATAGTGAACAGCTGACCTTTCCTAAATGGAGAATCATTCACTGATCCACGAATTCCTTTCCGAATTTGGTCCTTTGATATACACTCACCATGTCTATTTGATGAACTGTGCCTGGGTGTCAGGGTGCAGTGGCATGCCAGGTAAACAAGGTTGTACATCAGTGGGAGGGTATCGGGTGAGGGATGGACACGAACAATACAAGAGGATGTGCGCTGAAATGAGAAGGGGCTAAAGCTAGGGAGGGGGGGAGCCCTCGCCACTCCACCAGATGCCGCAGCAGGGTTCAGAACTGTAGAGGAGGAAGCGACTTCAAGCAGAGGACCCAGCGTGCGGGGAGGCCCAGAATGGCAGCATGTTCACTAACTGAGGTCTAGGGAGGCCCAGTCTTTCCTTAACTCATCATTGTGACTCCACGGTCACTTATTCAAAGACTTGAATATAAAAATTGCTAATAACTGACCAGACTTAACCAAATAATTTGGTTCTTATAGTTAGAGCGGATTGAAAGTCAACATGGCCACTCTACTCCATGATCTAAGGCACTTCACAGGTGGAAGGGATATGCAATTCCTCAGGGGTCCACACAGTTGGAATCCTTCAGGGCTCCTTCAGCCTTGGATACCTGGTGCAGATTCCTATCCACACCCAACGAAGTTGCTTTTCTCCAGGGAGCTTCAGGACATGCAATGTTTCCTCAGTCAAGAGAGAAGGCTGATTCCTGAGCCTTCTTCTCCGGGTCCTCACCTGGCTATTCTCCTAACAGGCCCACTCTCAAATATACTCTCTCTGGTGATCTGTTGGCTGAGCAGACACCCTGGTCCCCGCATAGTGGCCCTCTTCCTTCTCATAGTTCAGGAATAAAAATGGAGTCAGGGCCCGACAAATGTGGAAAAGCCTTTCCAAGGAACTTTAGTGTATCGCTTCTCAGACAAACATAGACGGCCCTTCAGACTGATTAAGATCACCAAGATCAAAACTAGTAACTTCAGGATGTCTGAACAATGGGACATGGGGGTGGAGGAGACAAGACCCATTTCTGAGTTGCTATTAAATAAAGTATGATGGGCACTCACAGACTGGATCTTCAAAATTTGTCTTCACTACTTTAGCTGCGTAGGAAGGTGAAGAAGGGGTGGAGAAGGGTCTCTAGATTAGGAAGAAGGGGAGAGCAAAGAAAATCCAGAAAGAGAACCAGTGAACGCAGCACTGAGAACAGCAGAGGCAGAGAAACAGTGCAGCCTGGCAGACACGCACAGCTTCTGCAGCCCGAGGCCTTTCATCCGGAGTGTCTCCTCGGGTGGCACAGCACAGCCCTGAGGCTGAGTGGCAGGAAAGTTGGGGGCAGACAGAAGTGGCACTACTTGTTGCTATGGCATTTATGAAGGTCACCTAGCATTCACGGAAAGCAGGATGCAAGGCTGATTCAGTGAGGCACTCCTCGACTTTGGATGCAACAGACCTCTGGCTGTGTGACTACAGGTTCCATTGAGAGGTGTAGTATATATCCCTTCCAAGAAAGGCAAGAGAGTCGGTGTTGTTTGCTCACTGGTAGCAATACTATGTAGAACAGTGGTTTTTAGTGTTTTTCCAAGGGCTCTAAGAGCATGGAGAGTGTCTTTCGAATCCCCCTTACTGTCCCTGAATGTCACAGAAAAGATACATAGAGATATGCCAATTTTATTTACTCGTTGTCTTGCCTCCATTGTAGTGAGCACCTCTGGCTAAACAGAGGGAGAATGCAAGTATTATGTGCTCCTGTCCAGCAGAACAATGAAGATCCTTAAGGGGCACTGCAATCTTATGAACCTGGGAAGTCATGTTTCATTCCTGTCTATATCAGATATCTATGCTTTGCATCTCTGAAACGAAATAAGATAGGAGACAAGAGACCTATGGACCTGTTTGGATTTTTTGGGTTTTGGTTTGGTTTGGTTTTTAGCATCCAAAAGGTTCCCGTTCCCAGGGCAGCAGGTGCAACTCTTCAGTTATATAAAACCAGCAACGCCCATGGACTACCTAAAGCCCTGCACCAAGCAGGTTAATGACTGGGGAATGTAATCATTTAAAGAGTAAGGGTAAGGCTAGTGGTATTCAGCCCTGTCCTTGTCAGCATGTTGTCCCAAGCACCGTGCCAGAGTGATCATTCCAATGTCAGCATGTTTGCAGGAACACATGGGAAAATCCCTCCACCCTGTTCTTCAGAATGAATGAGAACAGAACAGAGAGAGAGCTGAGATACCTGCATGGGGATGGGTCTTACATAACCATGTGATTCTCAAGCTGGTTCAGTCCCTTCCCATTGGAAAGGCTTTGACAGTCTTCCTACACATCTACATGCCATCTCCAGAGTTAGAATCCCACACCATGGAGCCAGCTCCCGGCTCCAGCTTCCTCATGGACTTGAAACAGCTATGTCCAAGCGAAAATGGCCATAAGTTCACGGCACATGGAATTCAAAGTTATGAAGGACACTATCATATGATGAGCATTTGCAAACAGGAACAAAATAAAGTGTACTGCAAATGTATAGTGTCTAGACAGGGGCAACATCAAGAGAAATACTCATCTCATGGTGAATTCTTCAAAATGCTCAAAGTCAATGGAAAGACAGCTGATGGCTCCATTATGAGTCTGTAACCCGGCCATTTCATCAGCTCTGGACTGACCCCAAGAGGGTCAGGCTTTATCCTCTAGGATACTTTAATAAGATTTTCCAGAGTCCAAATACCACCCAGGTACCTACAGCCAAGGGAAAGAGAAGGAGGAACTTGACCTTTTGACCTGGAACTTCTTAGCTGCTCATCCTAAGTTAGACTCTAATCACACATACTGGTCCTATGCTGTCCATCCTAGGTCCTGGGTAAGCTAGGTGTGCTGGTGTAAGCCTTTGCACCTGTAGTCACAGCACTTGGTAGATGAAGCACGACTGTGAAATTGAGGTCAGCCTGGACCACACAGTCAGAGCACTTCGTCATGACTCTAGGATGAGTAGAATCCTTCCATTCAAAGCTTCATACTTTATGCAGCAAAATCAATTTAATGCCTGCCATGGTTTTGAGCCTTTCATGCCTTTATTATAAGTCGTGCCTCCATGAGAGCAGGCACTCATGGTAGAGTGTCTAGAGAGACACTCTCTAGAATGGTAAAATGGATCTAGATAGACATGCTTACTAGTAAAAGTGCAGAGTAATAATAATAACCAACCCTTTCATCACAAAAGATGTTTGTTAAAAATCAGGGGTGGAAGTCCTACCTTATAGTCATTTGCAGGAAAACTCCCTAAAACTCATGGATCTGGGATGTGGTTTCCCAGGATTGGGGCCGGTACTGAAGCTTTGTGCTTTGACTCCTTACCTCATCTGGCTTCTGTCAGATAAAGAACTGTTCCAGTCATCCAGCAGGGGCAGGACACACCCCAACTCATTTCAGCCAGCAGTTACTTATATCAATAGTAAGACTATGTTATGGTCAGATGGAAGGATGCGGCTAGCTCCATCAGTCAAAAATGCCTGCTGGGGTCTCACAAGAGAACCAGTTCCCATATAAAATAGATTGTGGTGGTCTATTTGGCCAAGTCAACTTATGTTCTGTGCTGAAGGGGTGGAGACACAAAGATCCCTGGGGCTTGTTGGCCAGACAGCATCGCCCAATTAGTGAGCCCCAGATACCAGTGAGAGACCCTAACTCACAAGATAAGACAGACAGCTCCTGGCCATGAGCCTGAGAGACGAACCAAACGCCCTTTTACATGCACGTACACACACACCTCCACACGAGGTGGAGAGAAAAAATTGTATGAAGATCTGCTTAGGGTAAGTCAGGTTTCTGGTATGGGTTAACTCATTAATCTCCACTAGAAGCCTAAGTAGAACGGCTATAGAACCCTCCTTGCTAATGAGTCGTCAAAAGAGATAAGATAAATTGTGCAAAGTTAGCTACTAACAAACAATGGAGCAGAAAAGCAAAACCTGAAGTCTGGTGCCAGAGACTACGGGTGGGGGCATGAGAAATTATACAACACTAGTCTGCAGTAGGATTGGATTGCTCTCAAGAACACCACCAGCTACTCCTACACCACCAGCTATTCCTACACCACTAGCTACGCCTACACCACTAGCTACTCCTACACCACTAGCTACTCCTACACCACTAGCTACTCCTACACCACTAGCTACGCCTACGCCACTAGCTACTCCTACGCCACTAGCTACTCCTACGCCACTAGCTACTCCTACGCCACTAGCTACTCCTACGCCACTAGCTACTCCTACGCCACTAGCTACTCCTACGCCACTAGCTACTCCTACACCACTAGCTACTCCTATTTTCTCGGTTTCATTCTCCATTTGCCATCCCTTCATTTGCTGGATGGTGCCTTCTTGTTCCAGAGATCCATTTATATAAAAGAAGGAAAGGAAGGAAGGAAGAAATGAAGGAAGGAAGAAAGGAAGGAAGGAAAAAAGAGGGAGGGAGAAAGCTGCCAAGAGAGTTTATATGAAGCACAAGAGGTGAATAATAAATCCTTGTTAATGCATTTGCTCTTCTGTCACAGATATGTTATAAATACAGGGCAGAGACAGGGGAGAGAGATTCTTAGAGATTTAAAGCTAAAAATGACATAAAGAAGACTTGGGAGAAATCCTCCTGAGCCTTTTAGAACCACATACATCACAACAGGTTAAACACTGCTAAGACTTGCTTCTCATCCTTGGAGTGTCCCATCTACACATTTTTGTTCTGGTGTGCCCCCTAATGGACAGAGAGATCACCTCTACAAGGAGAAAAGCCACCCTGTCTGTCCCAGGGTAGCAGCAGTCCTAACAGAAGGAAGCTGGGAACCCAGCAGTAGGATAAACCTGTTTCCTTTTCCGCTTCCAGTAACACCCCTGAGAAATGTTTCCTAGAACTAAAATTAATAAAAAAATTTAAACCACAAGAAAAATGAGACTCAGATACTGTCACGGCAATCAATCACCGCTGTTAGTTTTTACTAGTTTCCTTCAAAAACGCTCTTTAAAAAAAAAAAAAAAATCGACATGTTTTAGTGATGCAATTATCCATTTGTTCTCTTTCCATACAGTATTTGTTGCAAGTGCTAAAATGGGATTACACCACATTGTCTCTTCCGCTTTGTTCTCTCCCTTGCTGAGAGGGAGGAGGGAGTAACACATCACACACATAAAACCCTCAAATGGACAGAAAAGGCAAGGACTGCACCAGTCTGCGACAAAGGAGATGTGGAGCTGATTCTCCACCTCAGACAGCGATAATCTAGTCTATTCTGCTTCGGAGCAGGGGGACAGATATGCAAGTGTTCTGAGTGGCTTTCGGGTGGTCTGAGACCACCCTGTAGACCTCAAGCATCAGTGTGCAGTGCCCTGGACAGAGCCCTGCCAGTGATGAACTGCTCCTCTCTGGTTCCATGATAGGCGGTGAGGCCGGCCACCCTCTCTGCTCGGGTTCTGGGTGAGAGCTTTCAGTGCTCGCTCACTTTCTTCTGCTATTTTGTCAACCCCATCTTTCAGACAACTGTGGTCTCTCCTCTGCACATGAACCTGAACAGGGAGCCAGAGATACTCATGTGATCAAGCCATTGAAAGACCAGAGAATGAACCTGGACCAATACAGTATAAAGGAAAATGTTGAAATGTGCTTGTCACTTAGACGAGAAATGCTACTAGAGTATTACTAAGCTGCCCAGACCTCTGTTCAGCTTCTGGTGCTTTCTCACTTTGACTCCATTTACCATGCCTGGCCTCTCTAAGGCATTGCTGCCACATGGTTAATGAACTACATTTAATGAACCTCAAAAATACACTATTATTGGTGTTAGATTTTTGCATTTCAAGTACATTTTTCTGCACTTCCATGATAAGGCAGGAAAAAAATAAAACTAGATGTGCTAGGTAACACTTTGAAGACTTTCCTAGCAGCAAAAAGAGAAATGCTTAGAACTGAGACTCCAGAAAGGAGGGTGCTGATAAAACTCATCTCCCAGGTGCAGCAGGAAAGGAGGACAGTAGACATCTTAGAATGCTGCTAGACCCTTCTAAGTCACCAGTGCATGCTTGGTGACTCCAAGAGCCCTGACTTAGACCTATACCTGCCAAGGCTTCAAGCTGTCCACCAGTGCACCAGAGCCTGCAGGGTGGCTGGAAGCTAACAGCTGTGGTTTGGCGCCACCTGGTGGCTATTTCTGGTCGGGTTTTACCAGTGACTAGAGCGGTTTGTTGTGGCTGTTGCTGGTTGGTTTTCTCTTGATATAATATTTTTGATCATGCTTTTCCCCCTCTACTAAACGCTCCCAGAACCCCCTTCTCTGACAACCCAAATTTATGTTCTTGGTTTACGTCCATGTTGCCTCAATTTGAAACAAGACTGTACCTAGACATTGTTAGAACCAGGGCTTGCAGGTGTCAGATGGGAAAAGACAGTAAGTGAAGCTTCAAGGAAGTTGAGAGAGGAAGAACTGCTCCCCAAGGACCAAGCCCACACTGGACCTGCTTGAGAGTTCACAAGACCATACACAGAGCAGGGCATGGTACTGCATGCCTTTGGTTCCAGCACTCCAAAGACAGAGACAAGTCAGTCTCTATGAGATCAGTCTACACCCTGGTCTACATAGCAAGTTCCAAACCAGCCAAGGTTACATACTGAGACCTGTCTAAAACAAGACAGAAGAGTAAAAGAAAATAAAAGAACCATAGGAACCGCACACTAGCCTTAGTTTCTAGCCATCCCTTTGCCTGAATCCCCCATGGGCTCCCAGGATAGGAGGAGCTAGATGGAGCTTTGATCCTCACTACTATTGGCCAGGAGTTCCTTCATCCAGAATTCTATAGAGCTAAAATGTACAGAATTTTAGGAACCAGAAAAATACATATATTTTGGTTATGGGTACATCTGTAGCTAAGATACAGGCTAAGGAATTTGCCATGAATACCACCCAGTTCTCACATTATCCTGCTAGGAAAGCAGTTCGATTCTCAACAAAGCTGATTCTACACTGTGCTTCCCATAAACTCTTTCATGTACAAGGAAAAACACCACCACAAAGGTGAGGCCTCAGCTCGAAATGAGTGCCACGGCTTAATTTCTTTGACCAAGGTGTTGTCCGCTCTTACTTAATGCTGCCCTTACTCTCGAAGAGATGACGTCACATTGGCAGTGTGCGTGCCTAACAATACCCTGTTGGGCACCATGCTACAACAGAAGATAGGCTGCTAGCTCGTGACCTACAATAGAGTGAGAGAAAACTCATCCAGTTGCATGGGCACGATAGGTCAGCAGCACTAAGAAAGAATTTGTGCGTTAAGATATCTTAATCAATCCGCTGTAAGGTGTACTGCCCTCCCCGCCCCTCATTCCTGACTGTTCCAAGAGCATGGAGTGCATACAAAAACCTTATAACTCAGAAAAGGACATGTCTTCTCCACTTTCCACAGGGACAACACATCTGATTCTTCTTATTAGGAGCATGTATGATTTTTCAATTTAAAAAATTCATTAAATGTTATTTGCGTGCGCATGTGTGCGCGCACACGTGTGTCACGAGTATGTGAGGCACCACACTTAGGGAGGTGTGGGGACAACCTTCATGAGTCACACCCCTCCTTGTGCGTCCGGGGGCTCCCTCTCAGATGTGTAGGCTTGGCAGCAAGCGCCTCTCCCCACTAAGCAATCTTGGTTTGGCTTTCCTCGTCATTACAGGGTCTCAGTTCACAACTGCATGGCTCCCCAGGGCAGCACAGGCCTAGATTCATTTTGTTATTGTTGTTGACGATACAGTCCTATATAGCCAAGTTCAAGTACACTTCTATTTAAAGACAGCTTATTTAATATGTATGCTTCATTTCTTTCATTTAGCACGTAGCCAGCAGGCGTTATAATCCATGCCTATAGCAAACTCTCCTAAAGCATATTCTGCAGTTTCCCCACATGGCACATCAAAGCCCCCTTCTACTTAGGAACCTCACCCAAAACTTCAGTATTGTGCCATTTCAAGCAGCAATATTAATGACAGAGATGAGAACATGCAACCTGAGATCAGCTGCAGAACGTCTGCTTGCAGTGTGAGGGCCAACACACGAGTCTGCTCACTGTCGGCGGAGTTGCGTCCAAACAACTATTAAGCAGCTTAGTGCCAGTTTCGTACACTGAAAAGTACCTTGAATATTCATGTTGCAGTTATAAGTACATTTAGATAAAAAAGGAGAATTTTCAAGTGTAGAATTCACTAATAATGAGGTTTGAATACGTATTTCAACCCCCTTTTAATTTAAAAATCGTCATAATCTTTCCCTTACTCTCAAAGCCAACTCCACTTTTTTCTTTCTATGAGACATAAACACTGGGCGTGCAAAAGATCAGCAGTTTACCAAGAGCACAGAACATTATCTGCGTAGTCCCAGGACAACCTATGGTTTCCTACCACCTTACGTCACAGTGTCATAAGTCACTGGACACCATTTCAATAAAAGCAGTGGTAGCTTTTATAAGTTCATAATAAAAATATCTAGATTCCTGCAGTTTCCATGCACTGACCATCACTCTGAACTATAATTAGGTATACACAACTCATTGATAGTTGGATATTATCCCTTCCTCATTTTTATTTATGTATTTACTAGTTAGCATTTTGGAGGAACTTGAACCCAAAGCCTTTAAATGCTGATGGAAAATGCTCTACCACTGAGCTATACCCAAACACTTTGTCTGAAGACTTAGAGAAGTGGTTTGCATTTGTCACGTGGTCTAAGTGGGAGAGAGGAACAGTATGAGCAAGCTGAACTCAGGCCCCAGGTTTACTCTCCTAACGCTTACATCTAAAGGCATCTGAAACGCAACATGGGGACAGGGACGCAAAGGGAGGAAGGAAAGGTAAACAGAGCTCACTTCATTCCCGCCACCTACTCTCAGGAGGACGCATGGGGAAGACAGCAAGCACCACAGCAGGAATTGTGTATAATCACACTTGTGTCGCTGCATGATTACCTCCCATTCCTCAAGAAGACAGAGATTCTCCTTAACATCTAAGCAGAAATCTTAATTCTGAAGAAATACACTTCCTACCACATATTATCTTCTCTACTTTCTTATTTTCTTCTTTTTTTATCTAAAAGATGACTCTGAAAAGTTAAAGTAAATTACAATAGATAAAAACCATATTTTTAAATTTTTTTTAGTTTAGTTTCTTAGCCAAGGTAAACAGAATGGGGAGGCACTAGGAAAAAAAACGTTTCAATCGATTTTATTATCTGCCCTGACTGAGAAGCAGAAAGAAAATCTAATAAAAGCCATCAGTGCTTGCACAGCAAATGCCCAACTCACAAATCCACAAACGGCAAGTCAAGTCAAAAGCAGACTCTGACAGATCCCTGGCCAGGTATGTCACTGTCACCAAGTATTCGAACTGTTTCTCAGTCCTTACTGCCAGGGACCGGCAACTTGTGCCCAGCTGGTCATTCTACTGATGGCCGTGTAGCTCTTCCACTCAGTAGGAATGCCAGATCCAATGCCACCGCCTGCCCCTCCCACAGGGGCCTGACACGGTGACACCAACAGCGATGACCATCTTACAGTATCATGCAGCTTGCTTTTAAAGGAACGTGGTTTTCTGGGTTGTTCCAACCACACAAGCCATGTACTAACTTTATATTGATTCTGAAATTTGGAACTATATAGTGAGACCCTGTCTTTATTTTTCTGTTTTTGTTTTTTTTTTGGTTTGTTTGATTTTGTTTGTTTGTTTGTTTTTTAAGAGAAGTAAGCCTTTATTTTCACCTTTCTCATATTAAGCTGGCTGACCAGTTGCTTTGGGGGCATTAGTCAAAGAGACATATCCTTGTCCGATTCATCCGGCTCTGCTTAGCTTCAGCCTTGGCTGGGGCTGCGGACGCAGAAGGAGCAGCAGTGGTGGCAGCAGCCAAAAGGCAGATGGATCAGCCAAGAAGGCCTTGACCTTTTCAGCAAGTGGGGATGTGGACTCAGTCTCTACCGGCAAAGCCAGGACCTGCTTGTACCCACTGATGATGGAGTGTGGCACGGAGGGAACAGTCAGGTACCCAATCTACAGACAGACGCTGGCCACATTTCAGACGCCCTCTAGGAAGCGAGAGTGCAGGGTCTGCTCTGTGACGTCACTTCAGGGTTCTAAATGCTGCCATTGTCAAACGCCTGTTGGACGGTCAGCCCACAGGAGAAGGTCAGCATCCTCAGCAGTGTGGCTTCACTGGCTCCCACCTTGTCTCCAGCTTTATCAGCTGCACAGACTCAGAATTTCAATGGTACCTTTGAAAATTTTAGTGATGCTGCCTAAAGCTGGGAAGAAAGAGGTCTTCTCAGTGTTCTGAGTTGGCCCAGTGACCTCCCATGGGGCGACAGCACCAACTCGGGCAGCAGCTGGCACCCTATCAGCCAGCGGCATATCTCCAATCTCAGTGACGTCCTCCATGGTGAACACAGAGCCCACAATGCCCCGATGTGAGGCATCAGTTTGTCCAGAGCTGCCCCCTGCGGCCTTGTGCACCACGGTGTTCTTGAGCCTCAACACCGCAGCCTTCCCTTGAAGGGACATGCAGGTCTGCTGCATCTGCTTGGAGCCCACATTGTCAGCTCCCACAAGGAAGCATTTTGGGTAATCATCCAAAAATTGGATGACCTTAAGGAAGTAGCTGGACTTCCAGGTCACCCTGTCTTCCCTGGGCATCACAGCGGTATGTCAGGGATTGACAGGCAGGGCTTAAAGACAGTGTCACTCTAATGAGGATGCCTGGTGAGAGACGAGACCCTGTCTTAAAATATGTGCGCGTGTGTGCATGTGCGTGTGTTCTGGGGTTAGTCTATTAGAAAAGCCTGCTCCTTTGGGGTACTGAGCTAAGGAGTATGAAGTCCACCTACCTCTTCCATCAAATTGTCATCCTTAAAAATAATTGTCCTTTCTGTCTTTTTGGAGCAGCAACCCCTTCTATACTGATGTCATTGTTGCTTTTAATGTCAAATTGCTGCCTTGTAAGGATTCTCACTGACATACTTGTCCTGGTTGCCTTGATTGATGTCGGAAGACAACCCTCTCACCTACACACACACACACACACACACACACACACACACACACACACACACACACGCACACACGCACACACGCACACACGCACACACGCACACACGCACACACGCACACACGCATACCCCGTAGATAGCCCTCAGCTGGCCTGGCTTCCCTCTCACAGCTCAGCGTATTTCCTGCGTATTTCTCTGCTAATGTCTTGGATGACAGCAGAACCAGCATTTCCAATAGCTTTCATTATAGACAAGGGTCCACAGACTGGCTCTCCAGGAACATGCCAGTCTTCTGGTGCTAGCCTGGGACTACTGAGGCACCTCACCGTATAAATGGAACAAGTACTGGCTACCACCGTTCTGGTGAACAACGACGACAGGCTGTTAAGGCATCAGCCACAAGAACCAAGTAAATTGCCAGGCTCTCAGCTTCTTGGGTATGATTTAGCTGTATTCTTTAAGCTCATTTAATAAATTCCCTCCCCCATACACACACACACCACAGACTATTCTGTTCCTCTAGAGAACTCTGAACTCAAAACTCTGCCTGTGGTTTCCAAGATACGTGCTTCCTAAAGTGAAGGAAGACTCTGTCTGCCACTTTGGTAACTTTGACCAGTTTGCAACCAAGGGAGCCAAATAGGTCTCTATATATCAATATCTATATATCTATATCTATAGATATGTAGATATAGATATAGAGAGGGGTTGGCTTCAGGCTTGGAAGCAGAAAAATAGAAGCTGGAATGTGGCCTGCATGGACTCTAAGAACCTGTTAGCTTACTGCTTCCTGGGCTCTGTCTACTTGAGAGAAACAAAATAAGAAATTAAATTCTTTCTATAAATTCAGCCTTTATTCAAAGAAATAAAATTTTATCCAAACTTCTCAGTGTTCTTTCAAGGTCAGAGTTTGACTGGCAGGATGGTGTTGGTTTTGGAAGCACAGAAAGAATTCAGCACGGGTCTGCTGAGACCGTGGTGGGTAGCCTGCAGCATTTCTGCAGAAGAGCCGCTAGGTGGCAGAAGAAACCTAGGAGTCTGCACCTAGGCTTGCTCTGCCTTGGCCATGCACTCTCCAGTGAAATATCAGCTTGTCAAGATTTTTGGTTCAGTTTCCGCATAGATCATTACTCAAAAGTCTTTCCAGTTTCTCAACTCTCTGATGCAAGACGTGGCCTAAGCCTGGGGATAGGTTTCTAAGGAAGTTTTAGAAATGAAAATCAAAAAACTTGTAGGACAAAATCCAGGAAATCAGTGCTCCCTTTGGGCTATTCTTTAGTGAATGCCTTTTTTCCCCCACCCTTAAAATAACTTCTTGAGTCTTCAAGGAAAGTGCCACATAAATTTGAGAGTCCTTAGATTTTCAGTGAAAAAAAACTCCACCTTTGCCCGTCACATACTCAGGAAACAGATCAAGAGCCACGTACACCTGAAAACCAAAGTGGGTCAGGATTTACCAATAGTGCTAGGACAGAGCACAGACACTGAAGAAATCGGCTCATCCTTGGCTTGTGATGTAAGTCTACAGGCTGCAAACCAAGGTTGAGTCTTCAGGCCTCCCACCCACTTCACCGTCAGAGGAACCCAGCATCCTCTGGCCTCCAGGCTGCACTGTAGACCCACCAAGGCCTAGGGTAGGTGAACAATACATAGAAAGAGGGTTTTTTGAGAGCCTGTGCATGGTTCAAGTGAAATCTGTGCCAAGTAGTGGCAGGCTGAGCTCCCCGAGGCGATTGTGATGATTTGTCGGTAGAAAAGACCAGATGATCCTGGGCTGCTTCCATGGGAAGTAGTTATGCCTTATCTCCCAACCCAGAGGGCAGGCTTGGAAGGCAATGGCGGCGAAGTGGGATGTGGAAGCCGCCCACCTTGAATGGGCCGCAGGTCTCAGAAAGGAACAATGCAAAGGTGGAGAGGTAGTATCAAAGATACCAAGACACAAGAAAGTCTCACCAGTCAGCTCAATTCATCTACAGTGTCAAATGGACTGCCAAAACCAAAGACAGGACACGGTGCTCTTAAGTAAGCTGCAGAGATGAATGTGTTATCAATAAGTACTCTTACTTGGAATGACATTAACACTATAAAATCAACAGCTTGAACTTCTTTAAAGAGACATTATTAAAAAGTTTTTTTAAATGGTCTCTTTGACGCACTCTAGATGAAAAGCTAATTACTAGATTCTTATAGAAAGCAATTTGGCACAATCAAAACCCTAGTTGAGGGGGTTTGTTTTTGTTTGTTTTATTTTCCAGAAAGATATATCTGAAATAAAAAAAACATTGCCTAGTGATTCCTAACCACTCAAGTCAACATCTTATTTGTATCATTTATGATGGAGGCTTAAATGGAAACCTAATTTGACAACTACAGAATTTCAAGTTAGCTAAAAGTCACTTTAAAACTGGTGATGCCGTCTATAAGCAGGCAACAACCAGAACAGCAGGTTAGATCCAAGACATGTTGGGTTCTGATTTGTGAAGTGTGTGTGTGTGTGTGTGTGTGTGTGTGTGTGTGTGTGTGTGTATGTAACAACCCATTAACATTTGAAGCAAGATAAGACTTTTTTGAAAACATAAACTATATAAACCTCATCAAGATTCAACGCCAGGAGAGTTGCAGCTTTCTTTAGCTCTGGAATCAATGTCTGAGTAATCCAATCCCCAGCCCAATAATAAGAGGCCTCCTAGAACTGTCAACATCACTCAGGAGAACCACAGTGGCTTTTGAGGGAGGCGGAGGAAGTGCAGGAAGGCTCGATGCATTCCAGCCTAACTACTCTCCACTACACTTAATCAGAACTGGATAAACAAGTGAAGTATTAGTCACTCTTGTGCAACTTATTCCATTTCACCGCAGCCAGAGGGATTTCCATGTGATCCTATTTAAACCAGCTAAACATCTGGAAATGTGGAAACCATTCTGCAAAGCACAGAGAGGACCACACGTTCGATATGACTGAGGTCAGATGGGGAGGGTGGGAGGGGAGAGCGGACTGGAGACAGAGTACTCACAATGAAGCCAAGTTTTTTATAATCCCGAGTGTACATGGACTTGCGTTTCTCCATGCTGCCGTTGCTGTTATTAGGTTCTGACTCCGCATCAAAAGCAATTCTTCGAAGTTCAAATATGATGTCCCTTTGAGCCTAAAGGAGTTAGAGAGTGGAAGAAAAGAGGCAAAAAGAAAGAAAGCTGCTTTCACTGTGCGTGACAGAAGACCCCCCTTTCCCCAGAGTCTAAATGAATCATTGCATTCAGGCGAAGTAGAAGAGGGAAAAGACAAGTCATGTCCTTAGTTAGGACTCAGACTCCTCTCTCTGCTCAGGCTCAGCATTAATCTGTCTCAGCAATGATGAATATTATCTAGGGCGCTCCCACATAAAAGCCCCCAAAACAAGGGCTGTTATTGGTGAAGACTAAGTTGGAGAGTGCTTGAGTAATGTTCTGTTTGAAATAAATTAAGAGGTATACATGGTTCTTGAGCAGTATTTGTACTATGAGAGATCTCTCACTTGAACGAGGCCTGACTTTATGGAAACTAGCACAAGATAAAAATAAAAGGGAGAGCCCAAAGGCAGGAACAGTGACAAGTGGTTTTCCAAGGTTGCGTGTGGTGTAGACACACAGTGGGATGTTGTTAGCCTTAGCCAGGAGCAAATTACCAACGTATTACCATAGGGAAGAACCTTACAAATTCGCCATGAGACTGTCTCCTAGAAATGTCAAAGAAGCTGCACCTATGAAGGATTGCCAACATGGCTGCTTAAAGAACACCTGAACAAGGATGACCCAGTAGACAGGTTAATGTGCAAGGGGAAGTAGGAAGGTAACTAAGGAATGCGAACAGTAGGAGAAATAGTCTTCCCCAGGGAAGAGCACATCAACTGGTTAAGCCCGAATGGTCAGCCCAGAAATCATACATACAAATAATATTATATGGACTGAGGAGATTGTATTTATGTATTTGGGAGTTTACATACAGATACACACACACACACACACACACACACACACACACACACACACACATACATACATACATATGTAACAACACCTAAAGAAAAAGATGCCATGAATTTGAAAGCAAGGGAGGTGGGTAAATGGGAAGGCTGGAGAGAGGAAGGAGGAGGGCAAGCAATACTGTAATTAACTATGTTATAATCTAAAATATAAAGAAATATGATAAATAAAAACTTAAATATGCTGAGTAGAATAGGCTAGATAGAAAGCAACATACATCTCTTTTTCTACTCATCGGGGTCCTCCTAGAAGAGTTAAATTAATAAAAAGAGGCAGCAGAGGGGTGATTTATAAGCAGTCAGAAGGGATGGGAGGAACAGAGAAGAGAGCAAACATGGTTTCAATGGGCACAGAAATTCAGTTCGGCAACATACAAAGGGACCTGGAGATAAATGCAGTGAGCTTATAACAACGTAGATGCAGTTAATGGTTAAAATGGTTAATTATGCTATGCACTTTTTTTTTTCAACAAGTAGGAGGAAGAGTTTACAAATGAAGAGAATTGCTCCATATTAAGAGCACTGATCTCCCTCCATCCAAGTGACAAGATAACTGGCTTGTCTCTCTTGGATTACCATGCTTGGTCTACAGGGAAAACTTGGTCTGCATGGGGCACACTCATTGGCCTATCTAAGCCTCTCCGTCAGTCTTACTCACATGGCCTCTCCCCATGAATGGAGGGCTGCAGCAGCCACACGGCCCACATGTGCAGCTCAGCATCTGCAGTAGATCAGGCCCTCACGTGCCAACAATGAATGTTTTCCTTTCCACAGCAGCACAAAGCAGTGGGTTCCCAGCTGCTTCCTCACCCTAGCCTCAAGCAGGAAGCTCCCCCAGAACCCTCTGGATGGAAGCAAAGTTTTGTACACAGTGACAGAGGTAGCCGGGGGTTAGAAAAACTAGCCAGCCAACAAAAAAACACCAGCCTGGAAATGAGAGTGCACCTGGGAAAAGGAAGAGCTGCCTTTGGGCTTAGTTCCTGGAGAGCGGAAGCCACTCCCACCTGAAGAATGGATGCCACGCATGGCCTTGTGTGCCCTCAGTTGTTCGGGAACTTGACCCCCACTTAATGCAGTATGGTCAAGAGCCCAGGGCTCTAACCTCAAGCTCTTAACTGTAAAGGAAAAATATGCATGTGGATGGGACCTCATGGAATAACCCTTCCATTTTATTCTCTGATCCTAGGTTCACCTAAACTTTGAAGCCATATACCCAAGTTCTGAGATGTCGATAAAACAATTTATAACATCATATAAGACTCCTGATTTGAGGGTAGCTAAAGGACAGACATTTGATGCACTGTCTCACTGTCTCTGATTACATTTGTGTGAAGCATCCACCTACCTGGTCCTGGGGGTCCATCTTGGTCATCATCCTGTCTTCCAGAAGGTTAAAGGTCAGCACTTGGAGAACATATAACTGGTGTGCCATCTCGTTGTTGATGGCCCGCTGTGCTCGGATGACATGCTAGAGACACCATGGACAAATTACATTTTTAAAAAGTATTAAAGAAAAAATTCAGACCACAAAGTTAACTCTCGTCACGATTCTGAAATTCTGACATGTGAGAACTTCCTTACCCTGCAGAACCAGCACTCAAGGCCAGCCCCACACAGTTTGTGAGATAGCATAGCAAAACTACTTTCATATGCACACTAGGAGGACTATGGCAACTTCCCAGTGTCCTAAACACCCAAAGCCAGGTACTCTAAGACTAGACACAACCTATAAACACTGTAGCCTACAGAAATCACCCAACTAGCCATTCCGGAACCTGAGTGGCCATATTGCTGGAAGGTGTTCTTTGAGGCATCCTTCCCTAGGAAACTATATTTCAGGCTCTGCCCCTCATTTTCCTGCAGTTCTCTTATTTCCTGGGTCCGCCTTCTTATGTGACTCCCATGCTGAGGCTCATTCCTTGGAGAACATACCAATTCTTTGGTGAATTTTAAGTAACAAGCTTTCTTTTCAATGTCTTTCAAAAGGCAATGGCTTTTTGATGTTTTCTTCTTCATACATAAAGAATGCAAAAACTAGTGTGTGTGTGTGTGTGTGTGTGTGTGTGTGTGTGTGTGTGTGTGTGTGTGTGTGTGTGTGTGTTAAGCTTGCTAAACTCTAGAACTACATCAGATCGGGTTATTGCTGTTGTTAGTTTGGTAAATATTAAAGTTGCTTCCTTCTGATAACTGGTGAAGAGCTGGTAAAGAACCCTCTCTGTTTTGTTCATCTTTAAACACTGACAAGATAACATTGCAAGCTTCTTTTCCACTGAATTTTAAGTCTCTTCTCCCAGAACCTTCCATATTTCCAACCACCTTCCTCATCAAAAAGAGCTCATGCTGGTGGATTTTTTGAGCCAAGGAGTTCCTGATTTTCTTTGCCTGCAAAACTAAGCTGAGGTGCACTAAATGTTTCCTTGACTCCTCCAGCAGGCCGAGGGCTCTGACATCCAGCCCCACAAGGCAGTGGCTGCAGCACAGCACTGTTTGTGCCAATACTAAAGCATACTTTCCCTTCCTGGATTGGCCCTACTGATCAAACTCCAGTGTGGAACCACAGAAGGACCCACAGACACTAGAACATTTTCCCCTAACATGGTGTCTTCAGTGCACGGGTACTCACTGTTAAAATGATGTAGCGCAGCTGCTTCTGAGCCAAAATATTAGCCATCTCCTGAGAAAGAAAAAACATGCCCACCAAAGGCTTCAGTTAGAAAGACTCACTTCAGTACGGCCAGAAACTACTTCATCCTGTGGTGTGCTTCTTAACTGTATATCAGCAGTATTTCTTGGGAAATGGCCAATTCAAATTAATTTTTGTACATTCCATTTGGATTATAAAATTCAGGACCAAAAGCAAAGTAGGATGTTTGTTTTTAGTTTCTGCTTTTTCTAGAAAAGAATGAAAAACTCTACACTACAGAAACAGCCCCACGCCTCAGAGACTGTTTCTATGTCCTCCACAACTCTTATCATTACTTTTATAACTTTATAAATTTACTTATAAAAAAAACTACTGCTCAATAAGGAGATCAACCAAGAAATGGAAAGAAAGAGTCAAAAGTTTAAAGTCTGCGGAAAGCCAGTTCTTTTAATCTGTGCAAACTGAGAATGAAGAACACAGACCCTAGACATGGAGGAAGCTATGCAAGTGAACTGAGTCCGGATTATTGAAGGCTAGCAACTGGACAGATGCTATGCAGTGGAGTTCACACTCAGCTCAGCAAAGCCTCTTTTCTGTATTTTGGGCTGTGGCATTTATTGACTGGTATAGAGGATTTGGGGGTAGCTTTATCCAATGGCCTTGCAATAGCTATCGGTTGTCAACGTGACACACCTAGGAAAAGGGAACCTTAACTGAAGAACTGCTTCAACCAGACTGGCCTGTGAGCATGTCTGTGAGGCATTGTCTTGATTGCTAACTGATACAGGTAGTAATATCCCTAGGTAGATGGAGCTAGGATGTCTAAGCTAGCTGGTGAGGGCTTGGGAGCAAGCCAGTGAGGAGAATTTTCCCATGACTCCTGCTTGAGTTCCTGCCCTGGTTTCCCTCAACAATGGACTGTGACTTGTAAGCTGAAATAAACCCTTTCCTCCCCAAGATGCTTTTGGCCACTGTGTTTATCACAGGTACAGGAAGCAAACTGGAAGAGGACTGATTCTCAGATTGTTGTTACGAATATTGACCAGCAGGTACTAAGGGGTAATTTACCAAAAACAGCCTTGATACTGTCAAAGAATATAAAAATACTGCTTATATTCAGGAAGACACCAAAATATTCTCTTTTTTTATGGTTGCTGGGGAGTATTTTTGGCGTTGCAATTCTCACTAAGTAGAAGGCACTGAACTACCACTACAAAGCAAAACTATAAATTCTATTAAGATTAAAGTAAGTTTGCAGAAAGCTGGGAGAATCAAGAGCATGGGGAGAGAAGCTAACAAGGGGACATACAGGCAAGGGAGGGGGAGGAGCGGAACGGGGAGAGCAGGGCCCAGTTATCGAGGCTGACAAAGGAAACACAGAGACTTACAGTCAGAGGGCAATCAAGGATGTCAACATTGCTCTCTACATCAACCTAAGGGCGCCATCGCCACCACAGAAAGGAAAGCCAGCAGGAGAGAAGAGGGGATGGAAATTCAGAGCAACTGTTAGAAGCTGGCAGCTTCAGGGTCATGCCCTGCTGACCCTCTGCTCTGGAAAGGGTGAATATTCTGTCAGGAGAGTCTAGATGGTGAGGTGGCAGTAAAGTCCAAATTCAGTATGAAGTACTCTCCTGCACTCTTAAAACCAAGAATGCAGGCCAAGGACACCCCCAGAAACTACTCAGAAGACCAGTCCTTCCACATTGGAGAAAGAAGGCTTTCTTTCCACCTAAACAGAGGTCCACTGGCTTCTTCTGTTTAGACTTTCTTCTCTTGGGTCATATAAACAGAAGGACCAAAGAATCCCACAGTGCTTTAAATTATTTTTTAAAACTTTATAAAATTAATTTCAAAGTGCCGTTCAATATTATCAGAACAACACAAACAGGAAAAGAAGGTGTAGCTCACTGGTCTACACAATTAGAAGGAATAAGACAGCTTCATAATGCAATGACTATTAATTATTTGTTCACAGTGCTGTTTCTCAGTGAACACCTCAAGGACATAGAGGATGCGTCATTCTTTGTATCCCATGCAAAGAGATGGTGTCTAGCACAGAGCAGACCAAAGGGGCTTGGCAAAAAATCAAAAATGTCTTATACAATTCTCCTTACGAGGAGGAGCTGGATTAGAGAGAGAACAAACGTATCCTTGTCCTCCTTGTGGATATATGTCAACTGTAAGTGAACTGTTTGATAACCACTCACGGGGAGAATAGTATAGCCTTGAATGACACAAGTGTTTACGTGGAGATGGAGATACAGGTAAACTGACATGGGAAGTTGGCCACAGTATCTTTGTTGGTTTTTAAAATAGGACTGTAAATAAAAATAATGCACATGGATGGATGGCTCCCTTTGGTGGGAAAATGTACAAGTGAAAGAAATGTACACAGAATAAAGAGAGAACCAGGCCATGAGTGTGTTTGAGCGAGAGGACTGCAAGGGTCCACCTAGGGAGCCCAATGAAGGCATCTTTCAACCTACTTCATCTTGAATTTGTTAACTAAAGGTTACTTTCAAATAATGCTTATAAAGCCATTAAGTATTTGTAAAGAAATTTGGAAGACATCTTCTCAGAACACCTTCCCTTAAAATAATAGCAAAGGAAAAGATCCATCGGGCCACTCAGCAGCTGTGCCTTCTCACACAAAACCAAAGAGTCCATTTCCTTCATCCGCGTAGCGAGAAAGGATTTCCCAAGGGGTAGAAACATCACAACCACTACTCCAAGGGGAGACACCAAAGCTTAGTCCTTTCAAATTAATTTTGTACATTTAAATAAATAATAAAATCCTGGCAATGGAGTGCTACGACCTTGAATGGCCCCAAGCAGGACAACAAATTATTCAAAAGCAGCAGAATTGATCCAGTGTCCCAGGCTTAATCATCAGTCTTTAAAGAGGTGCTCTGTAAAATTCAAGGTACATATACTTAGGTAATATTTTACCTAACTGGAGTGAGAAAGTGGGCCTCACGTCCTCATGACTTCTGGGATTCTCTGCTTGTGGGGCATTCAATGGGATTCTTTGCAGTTAAAATCAAGTAGAAGGCTGGGCTTCCAGCTCTAGTTCTCACCACTGTGGTGACCTGGTCAGGTTCTTTACTACGTTGGAACCTCAGTTTCCTCATTTGTAAAGTGAAAATAATATCTTTCCTTTAATATGAAAATTACACTAATAAAAAATGCCAATATCAAATAGAGAGCAGCTCAAATGCTCTTTTACATCTAAGGTCAGGCCAGATAAAGGTGTACATCCTTGGCTGCTGACACAATCTAGAGGCATCCGGGTAAACAGAGAGTATGAATCCCACTTTACGGGCCTCCACTGAACATCCATAAAAAGGTCATCGTGAACTTGGGCCTTGATCTTCAGGGTTCACCGTCCTAAATCACCCAGATATTTTAAATTTAAACACTGTAACACTATCTCTATTCTAATGAGCAAGTTTTAAATTCAATGGTTACTACAGTCACCATTAACTTTCGTAAGAAAGTGTATATCTTGTTACTAATTTACTTCTGAGACTGAGAGAGTCATAGGATAATCTGAAATTCTGATGGATTCTACTGTTAGCTAGATCGGTTTATTAAATGATTCTTCATCTACTCTCTCCTCCTATGCCCCAGCCAAGCCTTCAAGGCACAGTTGTTCTGTGGACAGATCTCCCAGAGGTGACAAAGAGAGTTCCTAGCCCCACCCTGATCACAGTCTTAGGACTAGAGAACTGAGACTTACCTGTCTTCTTTCATCGGGAGCTTTCAGGAAAAGTGCGTTGATTACAGCAATGGTGTAAGTCTGGATTTCTTGGTCTGTCCTGTAAAGACTCAAACAACACAGGAAATCAGAAGAGTCTAGCCCTGAGTCAGCCATGGTAAGATTCAGTATCACACACAAATACAGCAGTCCTTGCACAGAGGAGATAGGCAGGACCTAGAAAATACAAGCAGCACTGGTGTGGTAGTAACATAATCTCACCATTCCTGGGCTGGAGAGGGAGACACCAGTTGATCAAAAGAGATCACCTAGAAGTGCATGAGGCCAGTTGGCTTACTCTCTCTTTTTCATCTGAATTAAAAGCAAGTTCCCAGAGTACTGTGGGCTCTGTGTGTGTGTGTGTGTGTGTGTGTGTGTGTGTGTGTGTGTGTGTGTGTGTGTGTGTAGATGTCTCAGCATTCCTGGGCTTATCTAAAAGAAAAAAGCTTTGTTCCCATAGCAACATCCCATATTCTAAAATCTTGTTGGCAAACACAATGCTGGAACAGTAGTAAATGTTGGAATTTTTGTTTAAAATTTTGCTCTTCACTGGAAAGAGGACAGAAATTCCAAGGGAAGACAAGTGGTAAACAGTGAATAAGAGCTCAAGGCAGAAGGCAAGAGTCTCAGAGCTACACTCAGGGAAGATACTGTTTCCTTGGGCTGCTGTACCGAGGACAGAATTAGATGCCACACCTCCATCCTTAGCACAGCACTTGGCAAACAACAGGCTTTTTTCTCAGTGAGATGTACTGTAAATGAACATTTGTGCCCATGAGATTCAGAAACAAAAATCCAGACAGTGAAATCAACATTGCTTACATTAAAAGACAGGGAAACCGTGTCATTTTAAGTGAAGCTACATACAAAACCCATTCTACCAGAGATTGAGCTAAGTCCCTGAGGCCAAAGTCCACAGCTTCCCTGACTTAAATTTTAAATTCGGCTCACACCCAACCTCCAAATGAATTAAACATCTAATGTTATTTTGTAGTTTAAACTATAAACATAAGCCAACATCTTCAGAGCGTTGAGAACTGCTGGCTTAACCCTTCTATTCCCACTGATCCACAGTCCTAGACATGGCCACACATACCCCACATGGTTCAGTCAGACTTGCTATTAAGAATAAGCAAATGTTACCTGAGAGAATGGAGGTGGGAGTCATGGTGCCAAAGGGTCTCCTAGAACACATCTCCTTGAATCATTTCCGGGCACCACAAGGCATCCTCACATCCGTCCAACCAACACACTTCTATGCGAGCCAGCCAGCTCACACTCTTCCTTACCACCAGCCAGCACCCACCAATATTTAAATATGACAAGCCACATAGCATCACAGAGTCCCTGTCAGTGCTAGCATCCTTCCAGCCACAAAGCATCACAGAGTCCCTCTCGGTGTTAGCATCAGAAGCACCCTTCCAGTTTACCAAAGAGTAGAAACATGGGGAACCTCCGCAGAGATTGCCGAGTGTGAGGGCAGTTGTGTAAACTCCACATCCTACTCAGGCGCTTAAGAAAATAATACATGTGTTTTACTCTTCCACGATTTTATTCATCAAGCCTGACATTTGGTGATGGAAGAGGCCTGCCTTCAAACATTCCTAGTGAAGGTGACTAGACTCAAAACCACAAGTGCCACATGTTCTCTCTCCATATATGGATCCTAGCTCCAAACATTAGGCCTCAATATATAACCCAAAGTAACTAACTACTTAAAATGCAAAAAACAAAATTATGAAAATATTCACAGTGTCACAGAAAATATCACAGGTTATATTATAGGTGATACAGAAACTGTTGAGAACCTAAGAGAAGAAAGTATCCTATTATGTTTTATAAAAAGTAAAACTCAACCAATGTCTACCAAAATTTACCAAAGCTAACTGTATCCTATGGTCCAGGCTCTGGGGAGAGAGGTATGGTCCCCTGAGGATGTATCATGACCGATAACAGTTGTAGCTAATTTGCTCCAAGTCAAGGCATTTTGTGCATGTAACTTAACAAGTTCACAGTGTCTGACAGGCCATCATAGTGACTGTTTCCCAGAAACAAGGCACAAGAGTGCCCAGCATGCTTACCCCTGAAGATGAGGAATGAGTTGGCCAATGGTGATCTCCTGGGCTACCTTTTGGTAGAGGTCATGACTGTTGAGAACCATTGACTCCAAAATGGCCAAGGACCGCTGCAGGATTGAGATGTCTATGGCGGACTTGTTCACAAAGCTTGCTATCTGAAAACACAATTAGGTCACAAATGACTATTCATGCTTGGATGGTAAGCCAAACAAAGAAAGAAAGACGGGAGCAAATAAAGCAAACTGGGAGCTCAATAAAGAACAAGACAGTCAGCACGAAACACACTGCAAAAGAGCGAGAAACACATGGAGTCAATAATGTCCGTGAATCATCACAAAATACAGCTAACCATCTTATGACTCAGCAATCACTGACTGCCTCTGTAAGGGACACATTCAAAGGACCATCCTGCCTCCTCTATAAGGGACACATTCAAAGGACCATCCTGTCTGTCACTGACTGCCTCTATAAGGGACACATTCAAAGGACCATCCTGTCTGTCACTGACTGCCTCTATAAGGGACACATTCAAAGGACCATCCTGTCTGTCACTGACTGCCTCTATAAGGGACACATTCAAAGGACCATCCTGCCTGGTTTCCCTAGGATTATTATTCTGAGTTTCAGCTTTCAAGAAATGGCTTTCCTGTTAAGATAGCAATCTCAACATTGCCAATGGCCCCTCTTTGCCAAGTTTTAGGCTGTTCCTTCATCCACACAGTCTAGACCCATGACTTTATGTTCTTATTGTATTCCTGTTATGTTCTTAAGGAGCTCACATAAATCATACTTGTCAGTATAATTCAGCAGGCAATGCTCTGCACCTGCCCATTTTTCCTTTTTTTTTTTTTTTTTTTGGCTATTCGTGTGTGTGTGTGTGTGTGTGTGTGTGTGTGTGCGCTCGCACGCACACGCGTGGGCTTGCTGTAGCTAAAGTAAATTCTTCTCCACCCTCTGTGATGTAGCAAACAGAAGTCATTTAAATTAGCAATGCTAGCATAATAGCTTAATGTGTAAAACACATTCCCTAAGAAATTAATCAGCAAAAGCCTAAATACAACAAATCACAGTATAAGAGGGAGATAGAACACAGGGTTAGAATAACGGCTCAATGCAATCTTAACACATGAGCACCGTAAAGACTTTATTTATAGAGACCTCATTAAAAGTTATTGCTGTCTGTTGACAGCTCATACTAAAATGCGATTATTATGTCCACAGAAGGATGGCTTAAAAGCTGCCTGACTTAAAAGCTGCCTGGCTTGGTTCTATGATGGGTACACACTTGGCTTCCTCTGTCAACACCACTTTCTCTCTTTGTACCATGTCACACACTCTTGTCTCCAAATCCCTCCATTCCTGAGCCTGATAAAGTCCAAAGGTACCCTGGCCATTTCCAGCTGCCCACCTACCATGCCACAGTTAGTATCTCAGGGCCCACTGGTAAAGGCGGGATGGGACACATGCTGACTCTCTCCTGCCAGATCCATGTGGACCTCAGGCAACGGGAAGAAATGAAGGCGTTCAGTAACGGGAGGTTTAACGCTCCACAAACTGTTTTTATAGCACAAACTACAGGAAGTCTGTGGAACTTTTAAGATCCTTAAAAGACCATCTCAGCTCCTCTCATGCGAATGTGTTTACTGTCCCTGGCAAGCTCTTGCCTCTGTTCACACATCTGTTCCAATCTACAAAATCTGCAATGTGAACACCTCTTCTCTTTCTTTAAATCCACTGTTTACTGACAAAAGTCCAACTGCCCTCACAGCATTCATGGATGTTTACTTAACATGGCTCCCTTTGAGACGGAGTACAAATGCCCTGTCTTCTTCTTCAACCTCCATTATTAGCCCACCATAATACTTCAAACTGGTTTAGGGAACACTTGAGGAGAGATCATTGCAATGCTTCTTACTATCTTTCCGCCGATTCGCTTATTCCTGGCTCTCCTTGCCTCTTTGTTGAGATGTACCACGGGGTCCAGGGAGTCTGCCTCCTGAGAACCTGTTGCTGATACTGTCAAATCCTCCATTCTCATCCTTCATCTCCCCTTTTCTTTCTTTTTCTTTCATTTTTTGGTGGTATCCTTTTAAAAAATCTTTTTATTGGTTCTTTGTGAATTTCCCATCATGCACCCCAATCCCATTCATCTCCTCCTCCCCTCGTACCTGACCTCCACCCTTGTAAACCACCCTCCAGAGGGAAAAAACTCACTGTAGAAGCTGTAGCATGTCATAGTATGTCCCACAGTATACTCTTTGCTTGCGAGGAATCGTTGGTCTGGCACACACCATCTGACCTCTGCTACTCTATCAATACTGGGACCTCACTGGGACTCCCCTCAGATATCCTGTTGTTTCCTGTCATGGAGATCCTCTAGCTTTGGATCTGTAGGCCCAGGCCTCTTCATGTACTCAAGCAGTTCATCAATGGAGTAGATGTTGGGGTGGCCCAATTCAAAGCCTTATATCTGGACCTGAGAAGCATCTGAGCTAGTGAGCCCTCTGGCTCTCCAGTCTCACAGCATTGGGCCAGCTCACCAGCAACCCCCACAACTAGGGCCAACTCTACCCTGTTGCCCAGGTGATATGCAGGTCCCACATTCCCGTGAGTTGCAGCTGGTGAAGGACATGGCCAGCTCACCTGCCTGCCATAGATGATGAGGGAAGGGAGGAAGGTACCTCTCCTTCATCCATGCCAGCTCCTAGCAGGCAAGAGGCAGGGTCAGCTCTCCTGCACTCACCCTCTGGGCAGCGCACCTGCAGCTCTCACATCCAAGGGCAGCTCTACTGTGCTGCCAGGTGAGGTGCAGGACCCTTCTCCAAAGTGGTGCAGCAGGTGAGAGGCAGGGACAGCTTTCCTGCTCTCATGACCCCAGCCCTAGGTCTGCCACCTGCTGCAACTAGTGAAAGGCAAGGGGGGAGAAGCCTATCTCTAACCCCTCATGCCACCACAGGGAAGATGAGTAGTAGCCAGCTCTCCCACACTCAAGTATCCTCAAAGCTGTCCACCTGCCACGCCAGCAATGTGCAGGTAAGAGGAGCACTCTCTCAAGTACTTAAGCTGGTGTGGGGTAGGACCAGCTCTCCTATGAGGCCCAGGTTAGGAATAGAGCCAGTTCTACACAGCCCTCAGACATCAACATGTCCCTGGGCAGCAACCCAAACCAGAGACATCCATCAGGACTTTGGTAGTAACCTACCCTTGCTGGTTCAGGGCCACAGAGCCAGATGTGGCCCCCAATGGCAGGACAAGCCAGGAGCCAACTGTGGTCCCAGGTGGCATCTCTGGCTATTCATAGCAGGCTGTTTGTCACTACCCTTGAGTCTCCAGTTCTGCCTCTCTTCATTGTATCCACATCCTTCTGGTTTTTTCTCTTCCAATTTCTGCACTACTTATTTGCTCTTCTTAGTGGCCCCCAGGATCTCTGAGTGTCTGGTGTTGTCTCAGAAGTGCTAGATCCTACTTGTGAATTATGGTGCCAGGCAGGGGTCATCTCTGATGACCAGGCATGGTCTGGCCTCCCCCCACCACAGGCCTGCATGGCACCAGACTAGTCTAGGTCACCTGAGGCTAGATCCCTGTCTGGGCCCCATGGTGCCCATCTGGTGGTTTTCTCAGACTCGTTCCTTGCCTGGTCCACCCCAGCGGCCCTTCCTCGGGCTCACTCCTGCCTGTAGTGGTATGTGCCTGTAATTCTATGCCTGGGGAGAGGGAAACAGATGGATCCCTGAGGCTTACTGGCCTAACCTAACTGGCAAGCTTTGTGCCTCAGTAAGACATCCAATCTAAAAAAACCAAGATGGATGTCTCCAAAGGAACAACACTCAAAGATGACCTCTGACCTTCCCACAACCCCCATGCATATATACCCCCATACATGTACTCACCCTCTGACCCAACCACACATACAGAATATAGGAGGCATCAACAGGATGTAAATCAGGAGAGCAAAAATACTGTTTAGGTCTTAAATTTCTTGAATGCTCTTCAAACTTTAAAAGGCCATTCATAGAGCCTGCAGAGACAGGAACCTAGCATAACTGTCCTCTGAGAGGCTCTACCCAGCAGCCAAAGGAAAGAGATGCAGAGACCCACACCCAAACATTTGATGGAGCTCAGAGAGTCTTATGGAAAATCCGGGGGAAAGATTGAGACAACAGAAGAGGACAGGGACTCCTCAGGAAAACCAACAGAGTCAACGAACCTGGACTCTTGGGGTCTCCCAGAAACTGAACTACCAACCAAAGAGCGAGCACAGGCTGGACCTAGGCCACCTGCACGTATGTAGCAGATAAGCAGCTTGGTCTTCATGAGAGTCCCCCAACACCTGGAGCCGGGGTTGTCCCTGAACCTGCTGCCTGCCTATGGACTGGGCACCCCTAAATGGACAGGCTTGTCTGGCCTCACTGGGAGAGGATGAGCCTAGTCCTGTAGTGACTTGATGTGGTGGGAGGGGTGATGAAGGGTAACACCCAGAGGGGGAATAGGGGAGGATTTGCATGAGGGGCTACTGGAAGGAGAGAAAGGGCTAATATTGTGTTATAAAGTGAATAAATAAATAAATTTGATTTAAAAACAAATGAAGCATTTAAAAAAGCAGCAAAAAGGCCATTCATAGGTAACGTAAAGCTGCACTATGACATTTTTAATTATCCTTGCAGATGCTCATAAATCTCTCCAAAAGGCAAAACTCATTGTGTCAATGAAGAGAAATGCCTGAATGTTTGCTCTGCATGGAAACTATCTGCAGGGTAAGCTGAGTCCTCAGAGCCTGTGTATGTGGCTCTCCCTGTAAGACAAGCACTGGTGTTTTACTTGGCTTTGGGTATTTCCTAGCTGAGCTTTGCTGGAGAGGCCCTGCACACAAATCCAGGTGTTCAGAATGCTGACTCTGGCCCAGCTAATGGATAAAAAGGGTTAACTTTACAAAACAGAAGTTATTTCTGCTGTTTTTTCAAACTTATCTAAGTAGCAATGCAATAGAAATTAGAACAAGAATGTACTAAAGATGCTGCCTCTAAAAATATTTCAATTTTGATTTAAAATGTCAAGGCAATTAGCTTTTGCTTCCTTAGTTGTAATGCGATTTTTAAATTTAATTTAAAGTGAATTTGAATCATCTTAACTAGTTATAAAGCTAAATTGTCTCTGAACACTTAACTTACATCATTTAAAGAAACAAAGTTTTATTATTACTTTCTCATAACGACGAACATTTCCTTGAAATTATATTTAAATCAAATTTCACCACATTCTTTCTATTTTTCAACTACTATGTTTTTAAAATAAAATAAAATAAAATAAAATAAAATAAAATAAAATAAAATAAATGCTTCTCAGGCTGTGGATTCGCCTCAGATGGAAGCAAGAATTCCTAAAATATGCTGGGTAGACCAAGGAGAGCAGCTCAGGGGACAGTGCAAGATAGTGGCCCCATGCCATTGAAGAAAGTATGATCCTGCTGACATAAGCTAGGCTTAGCTGTGTGTGTCTCTGTGTGTGCCTGACTGTGTGTGTGTCTGTGTGTCTGCCTGTGTATGTATCTGTGTGTGTGTCTGTGTATGTGTCTGAGTGTGAGTGTCTGTGTGTGTGTCTGTGTGGGTCTGTTTGTGTCTTTGTGTGTGTGCATGCACACACACACAGAGACCCACACACACAAAGGAGGAGGAAGAAGGAAGAGGAGGAAGCTACAGAACCCAGAAAGCTAATGCCAGTGAGCATACATAATTCTCAAAAACTCCTACTCAGAACAGCACTGTCACTATCCAGCAAGAGGGTCTCTGACACATGATGAACAGGACGTTCGGGTTACAAAAGAAAGACCTGCTGTAAATTCAGAAAGTATTAACAATTTTAAGTATAAAATTCCAGAAAACCCAGTATCCTTCATGTGTGGATTTGTTTCTCTAGAACTTCTTCCAGAAAGCCAAGACCTAGTAATTCATGTTCTGTTCTCATAATACATTACCATAGCCCCTGCCACCTCCAGCTGAGTGTTCTTTGTAACACATGCTTGGTTTTATCATCTATAAGAGTTTTCTTCTGAGCAATTTAGCCAACTGACAAAGGTATGATTCTCTTTTACTTATCTCTACCTCTGGACTTGTAGATGTAGAAAAAGAAAGATTTAGAAGTATATCAAGAAGTCCCTTAGTTTCTAATTAGCTCTTACCTTAAATAAACATACAACGTCCTGCAGACATGGGACCTGCGGAGCTTACACTGCCAACACCCTTGGTCCAGAGACTATGTCTCTCTCCTGTCTTTAAAGTAGTTCCCCAAGATGAATGTCAAATGGAAAACACATAACATTCTCCCTTAATGGTGGTGCTTAGTTTGAAAATGGTCCCCAAAGACTACATATTTGCTTGCTTAGTCGCCTCCCCCCACTCTCATTGATTGATGAAGTGTTTGGAAAGGTTTAGGAACGTGTCACTTAAAGTGAAGTGGAGATTTCAAAGGCCCACAACACTCCCAGGTAGTCCTATGTCTGCCTTGTTAGGTCTTAAGACCTAAGATACACTATGCAAACTGGAGCCGAGCACTTGATTGCTCTTTAACTCTAGGTTCTTACACGCTGCCATTTACAATCTCTGTGGGGACAAAATGCAATTTTTACATAGCCTCTGGGGGCTTTGCTCCCCCACATATATAATACTACCAAAATCACACCACTTTCAACATAAAAACTAAAGGAACAATTATAAAATGCCTACAATGCAGAGAACACTATTTGAAAAAGAAAGGGTGTGGGATTAGGGAAGCAGAGTACCTTACCTTCTTAATGAACGCCACTGAGAATGTATCCCATGACACAATGCCGTGGTCCATCAACTCCACAAAGGCTGTGAGAGTGAAAGACAGCATGTCTCCAAAGCTGCAAAACAAGAGGCATCAGCGTCACAGACCCCAAAGCTTGGCACCAGGAAAGATGTAGAAGGTTTAGGAGAGTCAGTTTTTCAAAGACCACGGGGGTAAGAAGCAGGACACTAACAGTTAAGTATTAACATAGAAGTTATGGGAAAGGGCAGAATCTCAAAATAACCAGGTAGAGTCAGAGACTGGATAGGTTTGTCTGACGTGGGACACACTTTAGAGGGCTGTGTCCCACTGGGCATTTCACTTAACCCCTCTGAAACACTGTTTCCCCCACTGGGAAGCTAGATAATTGCTGTATAACCAAAGGCTGCATAGAGAGTATTTGTGTTTGGTAATGATAGCTTAACCAACTTCTCAGCAAAGGGCAGTTAATTAAGAAAGGAATTTTATGGCCTATAGAAATCAAGAAGAAAAATTCAAACTAATAATATTAAGTATGTGACAGACCAAGACAATGCAAAGGTTCCTCCATCTTATTTTCTCTCGGAGGCCATTTCATGCTTACCCAGAATTTGATCTCCTTGATTTAGAATCCCGTGGAAAATAATCCAACTCTGTTCTAGGACCTGAGGCCAAAATGTCCCAGCCAACTTAGCTTAGCTTCTGTTAAACTGCTTGCATGTACAAACCTTCCTCTGCAGCTGCTGAGGAAGATGACAGGATGTGGTTTTCCCTTTAAAATCCCTTGATCTAAATGCTGAGGGCTTCATGGTGATCCAAATACCTGAGTATAGTCCCAGCCATCTTGAATAAAGACTTTCAGTTGGCTACAGACTGTATCTGAGTGGTCCTCTCTGGTGGGCTCCCTGTAACACTAGCCCTTAAGACAGGAGTTAAAGGCACTGAAAAGATGGCTCAGTGGTTAAGTGTTCCTGTTGCCCTCGAAGAGGACCACATTTCAGTTCCCAACACCTATGTTAGGTGGCTTACAACGACCTATAGTGAAACTTGAGCTCCAAGGGATCCAATGCCCTTTGGTGGTTTCCATAAGCTCTTGTACCCACATAAACATATACACACATATACACACAAGCCGAAAGATATCACAAAAGGAATTCATATACTCTATATGTTTGTATGTGTACACACATGCAAATATGTATTTTAGTAAACTCACTTGTTTTACATGAGTTAGGATTTTATATTTAGTTATTGGATTTTAAGTAATGTCTATGCATGGAAGGCATAGCGATTCTTGTGTTCACAGATTAAGTGCTAGCGGAAGCCCTGGGCCCTTATCATGAGCTTCTCAGTCTATAGAACTCATCTTTATGGAAGATGTCACATGTAGTCAATCTATAGAACGCATCTTTATGTAATATGCAATATATACTTTACAGAGAGTTTTAATGTACTCATGCCTTAAGCTTTATGGTGCACACAGATTTAGTTATCATAGGGAAAAATTTTACCGAGTTATGCTATACTTAAATATGCCTAAAATAAACTATTTGGGGTTAGACTCTTAAAGTTTGAACCAACACTAGCTACTAAATCGTATTGAACTGAACTACCTTCTTGCCTCCCACAGATCATTACTCAGCTAGCCATGATGGGTTGTAGAGACCCCCACATCTATGGAGATAACGACTTTACAGAGCGGGCTTGATGGCTCAGCACTGTGTCCTTCAAACGGAGATTAGATAGTGCTGTGGTTTGGCTCAGCATACCTCAGATGCCATGGGTTTAAGACTTTACCCACCTGAGCCCCATGGAGAACTAGTGGGACCTGGAGAGATGGGTGTAATGGACTGTCTTTACATCACTGCTCCTGAAGGGGGCAGCGAAGTCCTAGCCTCTCCCTCTTTCTAGCATGAGAAGGGATTTGTGCTCAACTTCACATCCCTGCCACGATGACCTACCTCACCAAAGCAAGGATCACAGAATGCCAGTCAGGATCCATATACTACATTATATAGTAATGCATACGTGCATGCTCCGTTTTTACTCGGTTGTTCAGAATAGCACATCACATTATTTCTCCATTTCAAAGTCTCAAAACAAATTTAGGTTGAAATTCTCTGTTTTCAACTAATACAATGAAAAATAGGTTTGCAGCTCTGTATAGCCTCTTCTCCACACCCCTCCTTGCTGCTGTTCTGCTCCGTCCAGCTTTAAAAAGCAACTTTCATTTTGGCAGCCATCGTGCTGAAAGGAGCCCATCAAAAAGGAACTGACTCTCACAGGAGAACAATAATTCAGAGATCTGAAAGAAACGCACTCAAAAGAAACAATTAGGAGATCTCAAGTCACAGGGCGAAGGGTTGGCCTCCAGCTCAACATAGCAAGTTACTTCACTGTCCCAGCTTCTGTTTCTTCGTTTCTTAAAAGCAAGGGAAGGGGAAATCAGTGATGCTATCAGTGGTCCTACCCTGGAGGTAAAACAAGTCAGCTGACATGCCTCCAGTCCTTCAAACAGCATGGAGAAGAGTAAGCAGCAGGGAGAGGTTGGCTACCCCACCACATAAAGTTAGTAGTGTAAAAAGCAACGATGCTCAGGATTTCAAGCATTCCACAACCCACTGTGGAAACTGTGCTCTGCTCATAGAAGCAGGGAAAACGTGGGGATCAGAATCTTGCAGGTGCCCCTAGGTGGCATCAGAGGATCGATGGTACCTCAGAAGGACCCGCCAGAAACAGAATATGCACAATTATTGGAAGGAGCAAAAGACTACGAAGAGTAGAAAATAGGTTCAAACACAAACAAGGAAGTTTAAATAAAACTGCAAGAGTAAACCTATAAAAAAGAATTACAATAAAGTCCCTTATCAGTCCCTATAGGAGAAAATGCCTCAGGAAATAGAGGCAGATAGCCCATTCAATTAGTAAGATTTGTAACTAGACTGGGTGGGTTTCTGTGTTGCTGGGAAAATAGTATTATTCAGCAATGCAATAATACAATAAATGTATTATTCAGAAGTAAAATGGCAATTTTGTTTATTTACTTACAAAGAGTAAAACAATCTTTGGCATTTACATATACCTGATATGATATGGTAAAGGTTCACAGAATTTTAGAGTCTGTCATTCTTTGAGCCGTCTTAGTGTCTATGAAGGGTCTGCCATGTCCCCCATAGAATGATGTCACTACAGCCTCTACTCAGCACCAAAATGCCTGCTTTGGTGATTAGAGAACCAACAAAGCCCAAGAAAGCATCCGCTGCTGGCTCAATTCTTCCTTCCCAGCCAGCTACCTGAGCCCAGGAGCACCCAGAGCCTTAGGCTCCATATCCGTCTTCATTACAGTCTTTAAAAACAACAGATAAATCATATATATTCCTTCTAAAGGAAGGCAAATGACTCAGCTCCTCAGCTCTCTGCTCAGTGTAACCTCAATCCAAGTGGCCCAAGGGAGATAATCATCCTCTTTCAAAATGTTCAAGAAATCTGTCTACAGTTCCTCTAACAGGTTCAAAGACCCGAGAAAGGGAGATAAATGGAGAGCAGAAGTGTGCTGGTTTCTGACTCTCCAAACTGAGCTGTCTGAGACTTTAATCTGGATAGCTATTGAGGAGCAAGAGCAGAAATTCCCAGGTTGCAGATAGCAAGCTCTGTACTTGTCAGGTGCCACCAACAATAATGACTGACAAGGAAAAGAAAGGCTGTGTCCCATAACGTGACTATCACGATGATGCTCTCCGGTCAGAATTGGCCCATTCACTAAAACTACAGCTAGATGATTGACAGGTTGATAGAAAGAATCATAATATGGCCTGCTCCTAACGCATTGACTGTTAAATAGTCTTGTAGTGTGTGTTACATGGTACAACCTATAACACACATATACGGAATACACATTATAGTATATGCACATACATATATTCCACAGAGTGCATTAATTCATTATGGCTAACTGCTAAGTGGCATAGTGTGCTTCCATGAAGACTTTTTCACAATTCAACTTTAGAACTTCAGATGCAAAGCAAAGACAGCATGCTAAATGTTTATTCTATTTTAAACCAAAAGACCTCTTTCCAATGAGGTAGAGATAGCAGCTTTCCTTGAACTCAAATGTCAATATTTACTTCCACTCCTGCAGGAGTGACTCAAACTCCACCGAGGAAAGACAAAAGCTCAGGTTCTACTTTTGAAATCAATGCTGAGTGGAGGATGAAGCCTTTAAAGATTACAAATATAAAGAAACCACATGGCACATTCTGGGACATTTTTCCTTGTTTTGTAATGAAGTGCTACACTAAAGATTTTGCAGTACTGACTGCTGCACAGTAAGCTGTCTGCAAACTGCACGTGCTGGTCGACTTCCACTCTCACAGCTGACACACCATGTGTGCTGGAATGATTCAAGTAAATGTTTCTCATCACCGAGAACCTTCATTCCAAGCCAAGCCCAGTCAATCTAAAAACAAGCATGCAAACTTAAGCTGGGAATTTTGTAAAAGCATAGTCCTTCCAAATGTTTCCATAGCATGCTGTGCCCAAGACAGAACCAGCGGCGAAACAATCAACATAAAGGCAACTTTCAAAGCTATTGGTGAACAGTAGCAAATAGATCCTTAATTGTCAAAGGCTACAGTTCCTCCCCTGTTCAGGCTTCCTATGTCTATTAAATACGGGTAACATTCGCCTACATTGGAAGCTGTAGATAACTAAATCCCCAATTAGACACTCTACTTATCCTCCAGAATCTGTCTGACCCTTATTAGCAGGCATAATCAAGATTTCTTTTCCAAACATTGAAATTGGTTATATTTCTATTAATCAACCTGCCTCTCTTTCTTATGTCAATATCATGCTGTCCTGATAACCAGTCCTACAGCGGAGCTTATGGGCACCTTATAGACATCTCAGATTTTCTTGTTAGCTATTTTTGCAAACATGTATTTTCACCTAAATTTTAAAATGCTCTTATTTTTTAATTTTTACATTTATGGATTGTATATGTAGTTTTGCTGGGATTGGTGTGTGTGTGTGTGTGTGTGTGTGTGTGTGTGTGTGTGTGTGTGTGTATCTATGTGTACCCGTGTGTGTGCATACCATTGCACGTGTAGATCTAAGGACAACTTAACTTGCAGGAGTCAGTTCTCTCCTTTCACCATGAAAATTCCAGGAACTGAATTCAAGAAAGTGCCCTTAGCCAGTGAGCCATCTCACAAGCCCTTATATTATTTTCAGTAATTTGCATACTATCAAACTGAGATTTGAGGAGAAGCAGTATCTTTAATATTGTTTATCAATCCATAAAATGATCTGTTCCCATTGATTTAGATCTCTAATCTGGCTTAGTAAGTTTTATTTTTTCATGAACAGATAACTGCAAATTTGAGTTGAATTTATTCAAAAGAATTTTCTCATTTTGACACTTTATAAATGGTGAAATGTAATGTCATTTCTTTTTGTTTGCTGTAAAAATGAAAGTACACAATATTTTATACAAGGATATTATATCTCAAGACGTTGGTAGGTATGTTATCACACCTGTCAGGCCCTCGGCAGCTTTGTTAGAATTTTCTACATAATGGAGTCTTCTATGCTTAGAGATAGTTTCATGTCTTTTTGATATTGGGTCTTTTAACTTCTTTCTTGGCTTTTCACAAACAGCAAGAACACATACAGAACACTGCCAAAAAGAAGTATAGGGAAAAAAACGTATTCTTTTGATAATCTTCAAGATAGAACACATTAGATGTCCCACCAATAGTTTATATACACATACATACACACACACACACACACACACACACACACACACACACACACACACACACATGGGGTTTTCATCAGGCTCTTATGCTGAGAACTATTTTTTTAGGATTTATTTATTTTATGTATATGAGTACACTGTCACTGTCTTCAGACACACCAGAAGAAGGCAGCAGATCCCATTACATGTAGTGGCTGGGAATTGAACTCAGGACCTCTGGAAAAGCAGTAAGTGCTCTTAACTGCTTAGCCATCTCTTCATCCCCTGAGAACTTTTAATATGGATAAATATTGAGTTTTATGGTCCTTTTTCTATAAAAATGATTTCATCTGATCGATCATGTGTTTTGTTAAATGCCTAACACTGATCGATTTTAGATGTTAAGCTGTTTCTGGTATAAATCACACTGGCCAATGTGTTAGACTTTGTTGCCATGGTAACTGTCTGATGATGCAATATAAAGGAAGGAGAATCCACAGCTCTCAGATTTACGTTTCAGTCATCAGAGGCTGTTCACCTCAGAATGGCAAAGAAAGAAGAGTGTGTGTGTGTGTGTGTGTGTGTGTGTGTGTGTGTGTGTGTGTGTGTGTGTGTGTGTGTGTGTGTAAGATGGACGGTGGTGAATGACTGTGCTCCCAGCTTCCATTTTTCCATTTCATTCTGTGTTCTCAGCCTGTTGGAACAGGCCCCTCTCACTTCCACCAACACTGCTGTCTGGAAAGAACATTTCTCACACTCACATACTCAAGTTCATACGTGCACGGTAGGGGAGGGGGAGGAAAGGGATAGGGAGTGGGGGGATATGATAGGTTAGTTTTCGCCTAGGTAGCTCTCAATTCAATCAAGTTGAAAGTAAAAATTAACCATGTTCCCCATGTTCAGTGACTGGAGACCACTGGGAGAAAACAGCCTTGACTTAGAGCTGCTAGCACGAGTTGAGATGTGTTATTGTTTTATGTATTTCTTGGCTCTGTGTTAATATCTTGCTGGGGTCTTCTGTACCTCTGTTCACTGGTAAACTTGTCCATAATATTTAATTCCTGAATTGTCCTAGGCAGGTTGGGGTATCAGAATGATACAGGCCACATGAAATTGCTGTAAACGGTTCTTCCTCCTTTGTTATATATTTGGTAATTCTTCCACAGATGTATAATGGAATTTACCCATGTAATCAGTTTTCACACCACCAAGATTTTTTATAATGATCTTAACTCCTGAGAAAAATGAATGTCCACAGCTATTATTTATCAGGAGTCAGTTTTAATATATAGGCTTTATTTCTCTAAGAAGCAGAGGCTGGGATAGAGTTAGGAGACAGAGGGGTTTATTGGAAAATTAGGTAATGCCTGTGTAAGACAAAGGGTAAGGCCTGGGCCTGGGATGGCTTAGTCAGTAAAATGTTGGTCTTGTGAGGGAAGGAAGCTGGGTTTCATACATCTCACCCCCGTACATGCATAAAATGTTGGGTGTGATGGGTGGGACATGAAACTCTGAGCTAAGGTAAGCAGACACGGGAGTGTCCCTGGGGCTCACTAACCAGCCAGTCCAGCCTAGTTCGTGAACGTCTGGTCCATAAGAGATTCTGTTTTCAAGGATGGCATCCAACATTTCCATCTGGCCTCTACAAGTGCGTGCACACACACACATGCATGCATGTGCGCACAGGCTCGTGCACGCGCGCGTGCGCACACACACACAGAGAACTCTGTGCATGCACACCTCCATACACATGCAGATACACGCAATTTAAAAAAAAAAAAAAGAGAGAGAGAGCAGAAGCCATGAGAGTTTGCAGAACATACTGTAGATTAGATATCTGAGAGGGGAAGTAGATGAAGACCTAACAGTCAATTTGAGAAACTTCTAGAAAACTTTAGGACAGTGAGCAATAAACTTCAGAACGAACAATAGCTTTTGGAAGGGACCCACAATGGGCAGAAAGAGGTAAGCCCAGGCTCGGTGGAGAGGCTGCTGGGGGAACACAGCCGTGGTTTAAGGCTGGCACACATTTAGAATGCACTGTAGCTGAAAGCTCTCCAGAAATGCCACTCCTTGTGACTGAGCAGCAAGCTCTTCTGGAAAGGAGATCAAAGTCGTGCATCGTCATGGCAGTATACATTGTGGTTTCTATTCAAAAGGACTTTGTGCATTTTATCTAAAATTTAAAAATTACCAGCAGAAAAATGTTTGCAGTATGCCTTCATTTTGCTTTTAAAATCAGCAGACTCTGCCACGATCTACTCTCTGCTGCTCCTAGGGCTCGCCTCTGTAAAGACCTTTTTTACTCTCCAAATAATTTATATTCCTACAATTTCTTTATTATTTGTCTCTTTCATGTTTCATTGATTGCTGTTTTTATTCTTTTCTCTACTTAATAAGTTTAGGTGTTCCCTACTCCCCTGAGTATAAATTTATATCTGTGATTTTTTTTTCTTTTTACTTAAAATTTTTTCATTCAAAATATTTCGATCATATTCTTTGTCTTCCTTGAACTCCTCTCAGGTCTTCCGCACCTCCATACCTCCCAACGTCTTGTTATTTCTCTGTCTCTCAAAAAACAAAACAAAACAAAACAAAAAATCAAAAATACAAACCAACAACTAAGACAAACAGGATCCCCACCCCCCACCCCCACCCCCCAGACACATTTTCTGTTGGCCCGCTTCTCCTGGGCATGAGGCTAAGGGAATGGGGCCCCGTCCTGGAATGTGGTTAACAGACTCAGTTACACTCCACTGGAGAAACTAATTTTCATTTTTCCAGCAGGTATCAATTCAATTGTAAATAGTTTCTTTGTGTTGTAAATAGTTACTAAATTCTGTCTGATTTGAACTTGCACTTTTTTTTGTTTGCACTGTCACAGTCTCTGTAAGTTATATAAGCATCAGTCCTGTTGAATGTGAAAGATGCTATCTCCTTGGAATCAGCTACCACCTCTGGCTCTTCCACCTCTTCTTCTTCACAGACCCCTGAGCCTTGAAGGGAGGGGTTTGATCAAGACATCTCATATTAGACTAAGTGCTCTAAAGTCTCTCACTCTCTGCGCATTGTCTATTTGTGTGTTTCTGGATTAATTCCCATTAACTGCAAGAACAAACTTCTCTGATGAGGGTTAACCAAGGCATGCACTAATGGATAAAGCAATTTATCATTAGAAATCACTTTATTGCTATGCTCCCTTGGCAGAATCACGTTTTCTCCTAAGCCTGTGACCTATCTAGTCTCAGGTTCTTGGCCACTTTAGCAGTGTCAGGTATGGGCTCCATCTCATGGAGTGTGCCTTAAATCCAATCAAAAAAGTGGTTGGTTACTCCCATAACATCTGTGCCACTACTTCACCAGTGTATCTAACAGGACTCACACATGTCCACACTCACAGCCACTGTGACAGCAAGTACAAGAAAAGCACAGTCTAAAATCAGTTTTAGGTTTTAGGGTTTATAGCTGGATTATTGCTTTTCTCATCCAGTAGCGTACAAAATAACATCCAGCTCCAAGAATGCTAGTTAGTGGGGGGGAAAGCTTCAGGCTGGGCATCAGTTCAATTTCTCCATGTTTGCTGACAACAACAAAATGTTGTCTTCAGCAATAAGACCTTACCTATTGGGTTACAGAGAATAGCCTATAGCTTTGGCAATAGCCTCGGAAGTGTCCATGGGACCCTTTGGCCAACAACTCAACAAATTGCAACCCATTCCTGTCACTGGGGGTTTTATTTGGTGATATAGGAGGTCTAGTTAAGCCATTATCCCATCCTTAGCCCCATTATGGTGACTCCATTCAAATTCCTTTCAGATATGTATTTGTTTTAGGAAGCTTCTGGAGGAGTAGGCTCCCATGTGGCGACTCAAAGGCCTTTAGTGTTAATAGTTCCTACCCATTTCCCTCCTCTACCCTGCCGTCCTACCCCTCCCCCTTTAGTCCTCCAATTCTGGGTCATGCCTTACATACTTAGCTTTTTTGTTTTTTCAGCATACGCATTTAAGAGTGCACACTCCCCTCTAAACACTGCCTTTACCTTAACACAAATTTTGGTACCATCACTTCAAGTTATTTTGTATTTTCAACCAAGTTATTGTTCCTCAACTCTTAGATAAATAAGCATGATTTCTAATTTGTAATTTCCAGGCATCTGCATATTTTCAGCTATTTATTAATGATTTCTTATAAATGTCTTTGGGATGAAAAGCATAATCTGAATACTTCAAGTTGATTTAAAATTCTTGGGATTCATTATGATCTGCATCTGATCCATCTTGATAAACATTTCACGTATACTGAGATCTATATTCTCCTCTTAATAAGCATGACGCTTCATAATCAATACACAGTAATGTTAATTATAGCATCTTTATCTTACTGGTTTTACCAAGCTTCCTACCCATTAGGAGATAGTGGTCTTTAAATCCTCAAGCAACAGGATGGGTTTATTTGCTTCTATTAATTTTGCTTCATGCATTTTGCAGCTTATGTTAGATTCATAGGTATTTAATACTTTTATGTTTCATGATGTCTTATTTTCCCTATTAGTTATAACATTTTTCCTGACAACATATTACTTTTCATTCTTATATTTCCTGATATTAATAAAACTACTCATATGTTACTAGTAGTATCTGAAAGATATGTAATTTTCCATTTTAACTTTCAAATTTATATGTTTTCCTCTTATGTTTTATTAATAGCCCATATCTGGGGTCATCCTGCATTATTTGCTTTCACAATCCTAGCCTTTTAAACAAAGCGTATAGTCCATTTACATTTACTGTATTAAGATTAAAATATCAATTAATAATTGGTTTCTATCTGTCCCAGATATATTTTGTTCTGAGTCTTCTTATGTTGCTTTTGAATTAATGAAATATTGTTTAGCAGCTCAATTTAATCTTTCCACTGGATTTTGAGCTAAACAACTTCTATAATTTTATGCAAAGTGACCTATTAACACACTAAGTTCTATGTACAGAAAATATTACACAATAGGAAGCTTGTTAGAGTACTTTCTTAATGTCTCCATCTGTTGCACTCCTACTGTCATATATTTTAAATCTACATAGGTCATAAACCCTATAATGAAACAGAATTTTAATTTCAATTTATATAGTTACATGTCCTCAAATAAAAAAGTACGCTTTATTTTATCTTCATATAGTTATGTATTTAATAGCTTCCGGTGTTCTTCATACTTTCAGATAAAGCCCAATTTTAATCTGCTGTCATGTCTCTTCCATTTGAAGAGCTTGCCTTTTATTTCATATAATGTATGTATGCTGGCAATAAGCTGTCTTTTTAGTTAGTTATTTGACAATTCCATATAATGTATTCTGGTTAATCTCTCTCCTCTGGAAACTAAAAGATTATCAGTTCAACTTCACTTACAAGGGAGAGTTTTACCAAATACAAAATTCTAAAATTCTGGTGTTTGCAGTCTCTCCTCCTCCTCCTCCTCCTCCTCCTCCTCCTCCTCCTCCTCCTCCTCCTCCTCCTCCTCCTTCTTCTCTCCTTCTCTTCCTCCTCCTCCTCCTCCTCCTTCTTCTTCTTCTCTCCTTCTCCTCCTCTTCCTCTTCTGTAGCAGAATTTTTCCCCAATTAATTTAAATATTAATACAACAAAAAGCCTGTGATTGGACAGGGAAAAGGGAGGCAGAGTTAAGAGTTTCAGAGACAGGGACAGGGAGAGAGAAGGAAGGAAGATGGAGAAAGAGAAAGATGACCCAGTTTCCACATGGCTTTAAATAGCCACAGATAACTATGAATATCATAAAAGGATATAATAATTGGGATAACTTGGCTAATCTAGGTGAGCAGCTTGTATCATTATCAATTGGCTCTGAAATTATTGTGTGGGCATCTTGTGAATTGAGAATTTATAGATATATAAATCTGACTGATTAATTATAAGCTTCTAGAGTTTTGATTTACTGGGTTAAGGGGATCTATGACAACTAGCCGCAGGGAGTAGATGGCTGAGAAGGTACAAGAAGCTCTGAGGCAGGTGAACCTGAGCTGGGAATGCCACCTGGGGCTAGCCCAGAGGTGGCAAGACTGTCAGACCAAGGAGTAGCTGAGTATAGTGCAGGATGGACCATTTTTTGATATTTCCCACTACAGGTGCTTTGGAGCCCTTGGGTTGTTGTGCTCAATTTATATCTGAGATAAGAGTCTTTTAACTGGACAGAAATGGGGAAGTGTTGTGGATAGCCCTGGTGTTGCTTGTATTTTGATGCTAATTCCACTTTTCCAGGAGGGGCTGCGGACAAGGAATGAATCAGGTAGGTACACAGGTGATTTCTTGTGAACCTTCTCCCTACCTTAACTTATAAAATAAAGGCTGGAGCCGGTGATTGGGCAGGAGAAGGGTAGGTGGGGCTGAAAAGTTTGTGGGGAGAAGGAGAGGAGAGAAGGGAGGATGACGGAGGAGGAGGTGGAACGAAAATGCAGCAGAAGTACGTGGCCTGGAGAAACCGCAAGTTATAAGGATCTCATGGCTGGGGAAGATGTAGTATAGTGGTGTGTCTGCCCAATCTAGGCGTGCAGCGTGTATTCATATTTATTGAGTTGTGTTTTCTTGGCCTGGGCTTTTTTGGGTTGGAGATTTACCACAGCATTATTTTTTTTTTCTTTTTCCTCTTCTCCTCCTCCTCCTCCTTTCCCTCCTCCTTCTTCTTCTACCACTTTAATTGTTTTGAGGGTTTTCTTTATACCTACGTAGAAAATCGTGCACAAGTTGCATGAAGGCCAGAAGAGGGCATTAGGTGCCCTGCAACTGGAATACAAACAGTTGTGAACTGCCATTTGGGTCCTGGAGATTGAACCCAGGTCCTCCAGAAAAGCAGCCGATGCTCTTAACCACTGAGCCATCTCTCCAGTTTCCACTGTTTTAGTTTTATAAGTGATATCTGCTTGTGTTGCGTGTTCTCTATTTCTCTGTAAAGACTTCCCAAAAGTTCATTCGTTACACTAACACTTTACTTTAAACATATTTTTATTATTACTAATTTCTGTTAATGACTTTCTTTATGACATTTTCCCAATGTCTTTCACTTACTTCTGTTCATATTCCGGTCACCATGGCCTTCCTTTACCCACTATTCCTTGTTTTGTCATACACATACACACCTGACCCACCACCACCAACAAAAACTACTACTACTACTACGATGACGACAACGTTTTTACTACTACTACTACTACTACTGTCTTCAAAAGTTCAAGAATTTTCATCTGTCAACTTTAATATCTGGTCATCTTGGGTTCGATTTTCTACTAAGTATTTTTTCTCCCTCTCTTCACTATGGGTCATTCTTAATGATATATTAGTACTAGACACTGAATAAGATTGCCAATCTTCATAATTCAGACTTTAGTTTGTGTAGGTTAGCTCAGCTACACTCTGCAGTGACTGACAGCTCACAACTCTGACCAATCCTTTTACCTTTGAGTCAGGCTTTTTTAAACCAGGCTTTTAGAGGTTCTGCACACACACATTTACATTACAGAGGTGTGTGATGGATTCCTAAACAAGCCATAAGGTGTGGCATCTTGCATAAGCTGAGCTTCCCTTGACTCCACAGATTCTCATTAATATTCTAGCTGCCTGTTAGCTCCAAACTGGTAATAGGCTAACACTGAGCCTCTCTTACCTCTTATACTGGGACCAGCAGGTTCTGCACAAACCAAAGCAAACAAACAAATCTCCCTGAAGCCCATTTCTTCCCCCAAAGAATGATTCCTTCCACGTTCTTCCATTAGTATCATCAAACAGGTATTACTAGATGTTTTGATTATAACATTTAATCCGGATTTTCTCATCATTACCGTTGCTAGTCTGATTACATTACTTTGTCATAGCAGAACCAGGGCCCTAGTTAGAGATTTTTGTCCATATAAATGACAAAGGAGTACCATCAAGTTTTCCAGCATTTCAACAAAACAAAAGTTCAAATTAGCTGGCAAATTTTAAAGAAAATGTATTTGGTTAAGAACCCCAATTCTCCTACCTTGGTAAATTGTAGGAGACCAAAGGCAAGTTTTCATCCTAGCTCTGCCATCTGATTTTAATCTTTACATCACAGAACAGAGCTGCATTGTGCAGACTTGTATGGTTGACTTAAGTATATTTTAAAGGTAATGACTTTATTACTGAGATAGCTTGTTCAAGATACATCATAAAAGATGGTTTCTGCTGCTTTACCTAAGTGTTCCTACTGTATTAAAAATATGTGTGAAAGTAAAATTTAGAAACTTTATACTATAAATATATTATTCAATTCCACCCTATTATAGTTTCATATACAAAGGTGTTCCCAAATTAATACTCTTACTTTGTGGAACCAGTGGGGAGAACTCACACTACAGGGCTAGCCAAACAGTATTCTGTCTGGAGGCCTGAAATTTGAAATCAAGCCAGGAGACAGTGGCATACACCTTTAATTCCACTACTGGGGAGGCAGAGGCAAATGGGTCTTCTATCTATCTATCTATCTATCTATCTATCTATCTATCTATCTATCTATCTATCTATCTATCTATCTCTATTCATGTGTGCCTATTTATATCTGTGTAAGTACCTGCCATGTGTATGCCACTGTCAGTAGGAGTCAGAAGAAGTGTTAAGTTTCTGGATCTGGAGTTATAGGCAATTGTGACCTTGCCTAATATAGGTGCTCTTAACTGCTAAGCTATCTTGTCAGCTCCCAAGAGAGAGGTTTAACTGGAGAGACAGTAGAATAAATGAGCTATGAAAGAAGAAGTCGGGGATAGAGGGGACAAAGGTCTAAGCAGGAATGGGGTAGGGAGATAAGGGAGAGGAGGAGGTTGCAGGTGGGTTACCAAGACTAAGGATCTGTGGAAAGGCCTTATGGAAAAAGGCTAGTTAGTAAGATAATTACAAAATGTGATTCTAAAATAGTTCCAACAGAATTATCCTGTATAGATGGACAGCACTAATCCCTCAAGGTATGTGTTATTAAATGAGAATCATAGTGAAAGACATTGCTTATCTCCCTATGACTTACTAGTCAGGGAGGCTCCAGAAGTCTCCAAAGAAGCACAGGCTGATTGTCACTGCCTTTGGTTATCCACCATAGCTACATGGTAAGAGTACAACCTTTGGCTGGAAGACAGAAAACAATTTCAAATTGAAACTGTCTCCCTCCTGGCTAACTTTCATAGAGCCAAGGGTTATTAGGCAAACTTCCTGGGGATAAAAGCCATCCATAGTCTTACTCAGCACTTGAATCTGAATGCTAGAATACTAACCTACCAGACAGGATGTGCCTACTGTTGCAATAGCAGTGCTACAGTTGTGGAGTAACTAACTGCTTTACGGTTGTATCTGACACCTGCTCTACCAGAAGGAAGTTCATGCTGGAACTTTAATCCTGGTCAAAAGCCCATGGCCAGACCATTCTCCTTTTGGTAGAAATTGCTGGTGTTGTCTTGCTAAATGTCATGTTGCCTTACAAATACTATTATAGCCACAGTTGTAGGCAGCTCTCAACCTTGGTCTGAGATGCTTCATTTAGCAGAGGGCAGTAGTCAATGATAAAATTAGAGACTAAGTACTCATCTGTAAATGAGACATACTGGGGCTAGGGAGCTGACTTAGCAGTTAGAGGTACTGCTTGTTCTCCCAAAAGACCCAAATTCAGTTCCCAATATGTATATTTGGTGGCTTACAAACCATCTGTAACCCCATCCCCAGGACATCCAACTCCATCTTCTGGAGTAGGCACACACAAATAAACACGTGGTATATAGTCATATATACACACACATATACATATAATTAAACAAATAAATCTTTAAATGGGACATTCTTTCAAAGACACACACACACACACACACACACACACACACACTCAGGGAACTTTGCAGAATAGGAAACAGAGAGAATGAAAGGACCCGAAAAAGGGGGAAAGTCCTATGAAATGCTATCTACTAGATATGATATGGCTATCAAACTCAGGAACACAACATCTGTGGTTACCTGGAGAAGACATGCACAAAGTCAAGCCAACCAAAATTCTGGCTCTCACAGCACCCACCCTTTCTTTAGGAGCTACTAGCAGTTGGTTGTGGCTGGGGAAGGGAAAATTATCCTTTTTCAAAGGTGTGAGCACTGGGGGTTTCTCATGTTCCAGCGGATTACCATCTCTGTATGAATGGACAGGGCAGTTGGACTTAGTTGTTATCAAAACTTACAAACACAGAAGCAAGCATGAAACAAATTGAGAAGTGGTTGTGTCAGGGCATAGAGAGGAAGTTGGTGGATGACCAGATATGCAAATGATCGTGCTTCATTGCATATACTAGTAAATGCTCAATGATAAGGAAAACATCTTTTTTAAAAAAGTAACTTCTAATATTTCCAGACAAGACTATCATGCAGATGACTTAATACGTAGGCGACGGGTGAGAAAACTTCCTCTTTCAGACTTAAATAATTTTCATTCTATGTACAAATCCTGTTTTGTTTTGTTTTGTTTTGTTTAATATGAGTCATTTGCTTTCCAAATCACTGAAGAAAGTCAAAGACTCTAACATTCAACAATACATGGGCCACAAAGGAGAACATCTTATTTGAAGTAACACATAAAATTATACCTATCATTGCTCAAGGAAGAGAGCAATTCAGCTTTGATCACTTAGTGATAGCAATCATAAAATATCCTTTCTGCCACAGTAAATAGCAAAAGGAATTTTTTAAAAAAAAAATTATCTTGTTTAAAAGAACATCAAACAAAAAGGGAAACATTCAAAATATCTAGTTTCATAATTATGAAATGAGGGTTCAAGACTTAATTAGGCACAGTAAGTAAAGTATGAAATCACATCAGTAGATGTATCCTTACCAGGGCTTCATAATTTTCTGCAACTTCTGGTACCGTCTGCAAAATTAAGAACACCCATATAAGCTTGAAAACAGTGATTTTTATGTAATAAACCTCTCTAGAAGAAAATTCAGGATTAGATACAGGCCAGTGGAAACACTTATCCATCTAAAAACACGAACCATAGCAATCACTTGATGGTAACAATGGTAACAGTCAGAAACCAAGATGGCCGTGTTCAGTGGAGAAAGAAACCCCATGGGGCGAGTGTGGGTGACTTGGCAATGGGTAAAGCTGTGGCAAAAGGACTAGACTAGAAGTAACTTATTTTCTTTCTTCAATAAAAATCCGCAGTGATTGCAATGTCTTCGTCTCTTGAGAGTGGGTGTAGGAGCCATGATAGTTAGGAAGCTAGAAGTGAAGCTCAGGATTGAGCTTGCCACAGACAAACCTGACTGAACAAAGGACACGTGGGCTTCTAAACGTTTCAAGTATTTTAAAATATTTTCTGCTTACTCATTTTAAGACTCGTGTGTGGAACCCAGGCACTTTTGCAATCATCCTATTCTCTTGCCTCAGCCTCACAAGTGTTAAGGTTACTAAACTGAGAAAAAAGAATCTGGGAGGCAGCAGAAACCTCCTAGGTTCAAGAAGACAGAGGTAAAGACTAAAAAGACTTTAATTTTCTCAAGGCACTTCCATTCCTCAAGTCAGACAGACCTATCTAGCTTTAAATCTGCCTGCGGTGTACCGGACCACAGTACTGAATCAGGCCATCTCATATCTCGGCTCACTGACTGTCTAGTGTCTGTCCATCCCTACAGCTGGCCACACCTCTAAGAAACAGACTGTGGTGGTCCACTTTCAGTGTCAGGTGTGCTTGGGGTTGATCAGAGTTATGGATGATCAGAAGGCACCGGGAACTTCTCCAGCTAAAGCTGGCACATGCTTCTCTTAGAACTCTGAAACGTGGAAAGCTCCAGGTCATCGGCTATGTGACTGAGCACTCCACTAGAAAAAAAAAGGAAGAAGTCCCAAGCCCAAGATTATTCATTAGATAAATCTTTGTGTCCTAAACCAATTATATGGGCATTTGGGAATGGAAAAGGTCTTGACCCATGGGAGAAGACAGGGATTGTTCATGATTGAGTAACTTTAGAATACACTGTTTTGTGCCAGATCAGCCCACCAGCCATTTCTGATTTTTTCTCTATGATGGTGTCACTTTCTATAAAATAGCATATTAAAAATGCTTTCTTGTGCTGGAGAGATGGCTCAACAGTTAAGAGCACTGTTTTTCCAGAGGTCCTAAGTTCAATTCCCAGCAAACACATGGTGGCTCACAACCATCTGTAATGGGATCCAGTGCCCTTTTCTGGTGTGTCTGAAGACAGCCACAGTGTACTCATAAATAAGTCCTTTAAAAAATGTTTTATATTCACTAGTCTTTTGAATTTGTTATCTTATTTCCCGCATATTTCCCACCCACCCAAATCATCTGACATCTGATTTTCTTTCCTCATCTTCAGTGAGAAAGGCCATTCCATCTCTAAGCTCACTACCTTTTCAGTCCTTCAAAGAGCAGGGCTTTGCATGAGGAGAAAGAGACAGAAGTTCAAATACATGCACTTATGTACTTAAGTGGTTGCCGAATGATTTCACTCTTCAAGAGAAATTACAGTCTATACCTAAATAGAACCCCAAGGCAAGAAAAAATGATGGGAAAAGTTGGGGGTACATGAGAAGGCAATAGACCCCTCACTTAGGAATCTGGTTGAAGTCTCTTGCTAATAAAGAAGAATCCCACACGTTAACAACTACTTCCTAGATATAAGCTGCAGTTTTCTAGGAATCTCACTAGGAGCCCATTTGCAAGGAGGAGCATGTAGTAAGCCCATATAAAAGCACAGTGTCTCCTGGTCTTGTTTCATTATCAGACCCTAATTCCATGGTAGGAGTCTCCAAAGCATGCTCACTTATCTTGCTTATAAAAAGAGAGGAAAGAGAAAAATGGATTCTTACCAAAATGGTATGCATGCCTAATACTAAGGCAATTAATCATGAATCTCCCTTGAGGAGCCCATACCTACACTGGTGTATGTCTTACTCTGTGACTTTCTCAAGAGAAGCCGGTACTTACACATTTGTTTATGTCTTACCTCTATGACTCCCTTGACTAACTCATACCCACTCTTGAGTGCGTCTTATCCTCTATGACTGTCTCTTAGAAAAGCATATCTCATGCTCTTGGGTGTACCCTACTTTATCCATGATAACCTCTCTTTCTCTCTCAATTGCCAGGCTGAGACTTGAATTAAAATGTATTTAACAAAGTCCCCAACTCTTCCTCACTCTTCCAGCAAGTTCACGTCCTGAATGCCTGGTCTATTACTGAAGATGTCAAAGCAAAGTACCTGGTTTTGGCTAGTGTCAATGCATCTAAAGATAAGGCTATAGGCTGCTGAGGGTGACAGGATCAAGCAGTATCTGTTCCCACACTGCTGACAGTTCCTCCAGAAACTCAAATAGCCACGTGGAAATTAAACTCCTAGTAATTAATAAAACAGAAAAGTAAGATTGTCCTCTTCCCTTTCACTTCCCCTTCCTGTATTTAAAATAATATTTATTATTTTACTTCCTTCCTTTATCAAAAAGCCATTGGCAGAATGAAAGAAATAAGGAAAGCCTGAACTAAGCAGACATACTAGGGACATGATAAGAAGCCAGTGGAACTACAGGGAAAGAGCACTTCTTTGGGAAACATCTCATGTCAGGACTAGGGGTTTAAAAAAGCTAAATAAAGGGAACATTGTGAAGAGCCAAAACAGAACAAAAATGTTCTAAAAAAAAAAATAGTGGGAGACAGACAGAAGGACACAGAGACTGCAGAGCCATGGGCCAAACCTGGGAGAAGAGAACCATGCAATAAATACTAGTGACAGAGGACAACCTCCTGAACAAACAGGAATAAAGGATCTGCTGGCTGTAAAGAGTGATGTGGCCATACACTTTAAGGACAAAATCTCTGGGGTAGTCATAGAAACCTGATTTATGAACCTCCATTGTGTCACTGTGCTAATCATGGCCAATTTAAAATACCAACATGACATCCTTGAGCTCACATCTAGAATAGTTATACAAAAATGACAAGGAGCTAGCCAAACATCTCATTAACAAAGGAAAAAAATGGACACTAGGCCATAGAGTCAGTGCTTCAGAAGGAAGGAGCTCCAACATGCAGAGACAGTACTGTTGCAGAGCACTCGTGGGGGAACCATCACTGACGCAAGTCAGTCAGAAGAGAATGTCAGAACTGGAGTGAAACTGGAGTGACAGGCTCAAGTTTGCAGGATTTCATAGTAGTTCTACAAATCATTTATTAATCAATTCAAAATGTAAATCACAATAAAATTATCTAGACCTAATCAAGTGGCCAAATGAAACAAAGAGTTATCATGTGGCCTCAAGAGGACCAAATTTTAAAAGACAGGTATTTATGATGAGGGAGAGACTATGGGTCTGATCTTGGGAAAACAGTAGATAAGGCTGGAGGAAAACACGCAGGTTCCCATGGACAACTGTGCAATGTGTGCAACACAGCCTTTTGCACTATCAGGCTCTCGCAGGCTGATCTGAAGGCATTTTACAGCTCTGCATCCTCTAGATAACTAACGATGCTATTGTCCTGTCTGCTAGTGATTTAATTGGCTCCCTCAGGCTTGTGGGAAACCAGTTTGTATCCATTTGCAATTCCTCTCAACATTCCTTTGCTCCCTATAAATCTCTGCTCTTTTGACTATTTCTTTGAAAATATTTCAGCCCGTCTGGTTCCCTCATAATCTATGGGTAAATTCTTTTAACGCATGGTCCATGTCTATATTTACATGAGAGTCATAATGTTACCTCTCTCTGAAGAGTATCTTTAACAAACTACTATTGGAGCCAGCCCTATTGGTGGATATTCTAGGAAGTTCCTGGAAATAAGCTTCCACTGAATCAGTTGCTGACTGATATACTGGTTAGCTCCATTATTAGCTGTTTTCTTCCCACTTGTGTGTCTGACCTAATATCCTTGTGACTATTGCCTGAAACCTTTTCAATTGTATTAAATTAGCAGACCACTAGTCTCCACCAACCCCAAAGCTAAGTGGGGTATCAGACAGCCTCAGAGGTCTCTGATAGGCTCTCCAATTTTACTGTAACCTGCTTCTCTGATGATTTCATCAATGCATTTTGATTTTTGATTTTCTGTTCTATTACTTTTCCTTCTGTTTAGTTTTATATATTTAACAATAAATATGATTTCATAAGGAGTGAGTTAATTTTAATAAAGACTACGCTCTTGAGAAGCAGAAGAATTGCTTTCTTTGGTCTTGGCTGGGCTGTCCAGGGCGGGGTTCTGGCTTACTCAGATTCTGATGGTGTCATGCTCCCTTCATGCTGCCAAGTAGGAAGGAAACTGTAAGTGTTCTGCCCTCCATTCTTGGAAAGGTCCTCTGTTGTCTGTCCCCAGCGATGACTGGACACTTAGTAGGGGAGGGGTGAGGAGTGATCAGCACAGTTGTGTGTGTGTGTGTGTGTGTGTGTGTGTGTGTGTGTGTGTGTGTGTGTGTGTGAGACTTGACTGAATGATACATATTTTCCTTCTCTGGAGTCAAGTCAGAGATATTATTTGCAGTCTCTGAATAGTCATCTTTTGTTCTCATCATTCATTAACATCCTTCCCCTTGCTTGTGTTGGGCAATGTACTTCCCCACAACCATTAGTTATTTGTTTCCATACCTGCTTCAGTGAGAATGCAGGGGTAAAATTTCAACACTCCACAAGGATGGAAACACTCACTCCAGGCTTTCAGTCTTGCTCTCTGCCAAAGTGACACTGCGCTCCTCTTTGTTACAGATTTCACCCCAAGCCTCTCCTGGTACCAGCTGGGGAGGGACCTTAAGGAAGCCTTGGGTAATGACAAGTAGCTCCAACTGTCTGAATGTCATCATCACTACAATGAGGAGAAATTTTTCAGTGCTCTTTCTTCAGAATTTCCTAAGACTTTCCACAAGCCCCTCTAGGGAAACATCCACCTTCCCAGCAGGCTTTCTGCCTAGGAAGGCATGACTGAATGGCTTTCCAGCTGCAGGGTTTCTACTCCAAAGATTCCTGGTAATTAATTAAAGTCTTGCTCTACGTTCAACCAAGAATTCCCTTTACTTATAAGAAAAATGGCTTTTTCTTTTCTTTTTAATTTGAGCAAAAGATCAGAAAAATGTCTGGGGATCAAATAAATCACCTGAGATGTGGGATTGGCAAAGGGGAGAAAAGAGGCCTTCGGGTTTCATGCCTACTTCCTTAGTCTTCAAATCCAGCATAACTTCGCTTTTATGCAAAACAGTAAGAAAACACAGAACGAATCCCAAACAATGTCCTCTCTTTCCAGAAAAGTGGCATGATGGGAATGTGGAAAAAAAATGCAAAAGAGAAGTCATCCAAGATCTGGTCTCCTGCTGCTTAAACTGTCTGAAACTTGACAGTACATGTCAAGTCTCAATGGCTGAATACAAGTGATTGCCATGCTAATTAGTGTTCTGTTGAAAATAAGTACTGAAATGAACTGTTCACATATAAAATGTACTGTTTGTTCACAAGGAACATCTGGTCTTGACATCCTCCCTCAATGTAAATGAGCGCCATGATATGATGAAGACCTGCCTTTGACAACCTGGAGCTAGGCATAGGGATTGCTCTGAATAATACCAGGCTATGATAATCCATTAAGAAAGGCACTAGAACAAGTGAGACGTAAGAATCTTAACGAGGCATGCTCATGCTATCCATTTGTACATTCTTTTCTTGACAAACAAAAGTGACAGTGGTCCTTTGATGAGTGTTACAGGCTGAACTATGACCTTCTCAAAATTCGCATGCAGAAGCTGCAACCTCCAGTACTTCAGGATGGAAGTCCAGCTGGAGACAGGACCTTGCAGGGCTGATTACTTTGGAATGAGGCCATTCAAATGGGATCTAATCCAACCTGTCAGGTGTCTCTTTGAGAGGTGCACATCTATCTGAATATGAGGGATGCCAGGATGTGTAGGCATGTGGAGAAGGCACGTGAGAACACAGGAAGGCAGCCATTTGTATGGTAAAGATAGACCTCAGAAAAAACAAACCGTAGTAACAGCCTTCAGAAAAACGGAAGGAGGAGGACTTTTGTTGCTTAACCTACCTGTCTCTGAAATTGTGTTATGTCACTCTTAGCTGCCTGATGCCATGGGAAACTAGAATGGAGAGGATCTGGATATGCAGGCTTCATTGACCAAACACAGTGGCCAGTCACAACCTTGTATTCATGATATAACACATGGACCTATGACTTGGGGGCCTTTACTATTCAATTTGTAATTACTATTGCCATTTTTGTAAATTCAGATGTATGCACACAACTGACTCAAGCTGTAAAGATTCAAAAGTAAAAGTGCCCAGATACCTTGGCGTATATAAAAATAACCTACTTACTCTTAGCAGTTGGTATCACCCCTCCCACTAGAACATCCTCCTTGCAAATATTACCCCTGGAACATATCAGCTTTCTACCTTAATCTAACACGTTAGCAAATGTCCCTGAAGCAGAAGCCCCAAAGGCTTGCTGCGGCCAGGAGGATCAGTGGCCGTGTGGTGAGGACATGTGGTGAGGACATACTCATCTCAGGCAAAAGGGGTTCTCCACCACTCACTGGATCCAAAATGAAAGGATGGTAAGCCTGTGATAGTCAACGTGAACTTAATGAGCTTTATAATTGCCTTGGAGATGGGTCTCTGAACACGTCTCTGACGAATTGCTTCAATCAAATTAATCAAAGTACAAAGACCTACCACTATGTGGGGATACCACTCCCATAGCTGGGATTCCAAATTGTACCAAAAGGAGAAAGTGAGCGAGCCGAGCACAGACACTTCCCACTCTAAGCTTCCTGACTGTGGGTGCAATGTGAGCAGCATTCCCTCAGCTTCACCATGAGGGAGCTTCATCATGGCAGCTTCATCACAATGGGCTTTACCTTGGAACTGAGTCAAACTGAAACTTTTCTCCCTTAAATTGCTTTAAAAAAAAAAACACTTTACTTTTATTTTTAAGTGTGTGTGTGTGTGTGTGTGTGTGTGTGTGTGTGTGTGTGTGTGTGTGTAGTGTGCACTTGTAAGTGTGGATGCCATCAAAGTCCAGAAAAAGGTGCCAGAACTGGTTGTGTGGGCAGCCTGATATGCATTCTCTGAAAGAGCCATATAGGTTCTTAACCACTGACAACCTCTCCTTTCTGTCAGAGTATTTTCTTACAGCAGTAGAAAAGTAGCTATGACAACACCCATCCTGCATTTCCTCTGACGCTCCTATCACAGGAGATTCTTTCTTTTTCTGGTCAAATCCCCTGCTGCCAACTCATTCTCAATTTCTTCCTGGTTGTTTTAAGCTCCACCATGTCTAAAGGGGATTTTTAGTCACCACACAAAACAAAACAGCGGCCAAGGTGCCTACGGTGGCCTTGTCCAGATCACCAACACTTGTTAATATTCTCAGATTTTATTTGGTTTTCTTATTTGGTCTTAGAAATTTTTTCTACTTGTCTACAAGACAGGATTCCCATTCTAATCTCTGAAGAACATTATAGGCTAGGGGAGACTCATGCTGTTGTAAAACCATACTGTCTTTGAATGAAAAACAAAGAATATTTCAGTAATGCTAACTGCGAAAGTTAATGATACCAAGTGTGGGAGGAAGGAGAGCCAGGAGAAGGAGGGAGGAGAAACCACACAGGTCCACAATGGTCCGTTTGTTCTTTGTACTCCTGAGAATGGAAGGATAGCCAAAGAACCAGCTGTAAGCCCCAGTTCTCAGTGACTCTTCCTCCTCTTCCTCTAAAGCTATCCTTACCAGTGAACTAATATGTAATTAACTGAATCAGTCTTGTCACGTGCTGTCCATGCCACCAGCAGCCAACGCCATGGGCAAGTGGCCTGATGCTCTTCCTTCCCACTGGCATCTGAGGATCAGGCTTCTCTCCCACACATGGAAGCTGGACCAACCTTACTCCTTAGTCTTTCCAGTCACACCAAAGACAAATGTCTCTACCAGAAATGCTAAAACACTCCTCCATTATGAGAACACAAGCTCCGTCCAGGTCTCGCTCAGTGCCTTATCCTCTATAAGGTCTTTTAAGATGTAACCGGCCCAGCCTCTAGTCCTCTGCCCTCAGCAGGAATTAATAACTAATTGAATTCTAACTGTATAATAATCTCCACCAATTCTGGAAAGACTGGACTCACATTAAAAAAATTCTGCTTCCATTCTGCAAACAGTAGGTACCCAATAAATACGTATTACTTTCGATTTTTAATTATGCATGTTTAAATCATTAAAGTGCTCCTTTAAAAAGTATTTTAAGAGTGCTCTAAATGCCTCAGAATATATGATCACATTCTGATTTTTATTCCGGGCAGAGGAAGGAAGACCCCTTGAATAATAAGCAAGGGGTTTGAGGGAATGACAGTCTAGAGAATGATAGCTTTAACGTGGGATAGGCCTTTGGAGGCAGTGTATTTAATGTACCTCAGTATTGTGAAAATTCAGGTGCTTGGGGACTCTTAGCGTGCTCCAACTTGTAACTGGTCTCTGAAGGACACAGCTATGGGAATCACAAAACCATGACCTGCTGATATATTCAAGCCACTTTTCACAGAGTCTGGTCAAGGCCTAGTCTTTAAAGCTGGAACCTGCCAGAATAAAGAAGGTAGCAAACACCACAGTTCTAACATGGACAGAGGGAGACATGAAGATGAAATATGCTTACTCGGTGCCACTTTCCACCATCTGGGTGAGGAGTGAGATGCCATCTAGGTTTATAAACTCCTGAGCAAAGGTAACATCCCGGGAGAGACTGGCCAAGTCCTTCAGGGCTTCCAGCTTGGCGTCCATACTTGATGACTGTATTCGTTCATGGAGCTGCTGGGCATTTTGAGCCTTCAGAGAGGGGGAGAAAATAACAGAAAAAAAATAAGTACATGCTATCAATTTGTTTGTTCGTGTTGGTGCATGTGTGTGAACACAAAAATCAATGAGTCCCTGGGAGACGGATGTGCACAGACCAGAAGCACAGGCTAGATGTGCACAGAAGCAAGGGACTTCAGCAGCAGGTCTCCACTGGAAGGATCTCTCCCTCCAGCACTCCATCCTGCCTTCCAGGAGGAAAATTACAGGGCGCGTTTCATGGAAGAACGAAGAACAAGGACAAGTGCACATGAATACTAAAGCCTGCAAACTGATAGGGTGTGACAGACAGGAAGAGAAAGGGAGCATGTTTACTTTTTCAATAAAATTATTATCTAGAAGTGACAAAAAGCTACTTGCTTAGTTAAGCAATTACACAAATTTATACATCATGATTACCCATTCAGTCAAAACTCTGAGTAATAACTGCCTGCATTCAGAAGCTTCATTAGACACACAAATGAGTCTTTGCAGTTTCCAACAGCATGTATTTCTCACACACTGGCCGCTTGTTGTATGAATGTAAAACAGAAGAACTCTAAGTCCAATTAACAGCTCTTCCTACAACTAATGTTCTCCTTGCTGAGGCTTCTGCACTTGCATGCTGCACGCAGAGCCGAGAGGAATGCAAACTCATAGCAGGGCTGAGCTTCGGAGAACCAGTGGGCATCTGTCTTACTCTTCTCACCAAGGTTTGCTGGGGTCTGCCTTTAGTGAGGCAGGTAGTGGGACAAATTCCATGCCCCATCCTCTTAGTTATTTAGCCCCATCCATAGTAGCTGACGCATCTGCCACCCTCAGGCTTCTCTGGCACTTGCTCTTTCCTTTGACGTTTTTGTGGCACTGTAAGGATACATCGAGTTGGAGGCACTGTGGTTTGGAAGTGATCTGTCCCCCAGTGGTTGCTGTGTTGGGAGATTGGTCCCCAGGATGGACAAGTCAACAGGTGCTAGGACCTTAAGAGGTGGGGCTTAGTGGGTGTGTTGTTTCTGGTCCCTACCTGGTGATGCTCTGTCTGTCTTCCTCATTCAAACTTCACCTCTCTCAGTTTTAGGCTCCCCCTGCCATGGCTTTCACAATGAGGGCCTGAGCAAAGTTGAGTTGATGACAATGCCAAGTTTTTGAACCTCTGGAGCTATAAACTAAACCAACTCCTTTTAAAATAAATTATCCACCCTCAGGTATTTCATTATAATAACAGAAAAAGCATAATACCTGCTATTTTCCATCAACAACCAGCTAACTCCGCTAAACAGAAGATAGTTACAAAACAACTGAGGAACACCTGGTGCTCTACAATAGAGCTAGAGTATAACGTTGGGGCAGAGAGCAGTCCCGTGTAAAGAAAAAGAAGACAGCAAGGAATTCCAGGGAGCTGTTCTGAAACCCAGACAGAAGAGCACATACTGCATCATGTAGTCAGAGTCTACCAGGCTTTCCCATTATGTCACAGTCAACAGCAGAAATCAGAAATTAACAAAGATATTGGAGCAGGGAAAGAGGATGAGAACTCTTTCCCAGGAAGCAGACTAGCCATGTGTCACTAAAAGTCCATTTTCTTACAAAGAGACTTAAAACTAGAAGCAGACCACTCTGTCTTTTAATATCATTTAAGGATACAACTTTCTCCAAATATTTATGGGTTTATAGAATTGCAACAGGTATTCCAAATTTGGATGTTTTGATGAATATTTTAAATTGATATAACACTGAGCTAGTATAATTAACCAAAGTGAGTCACTTTGAATGCCTTGAAAACTACACTTTTATCCACAGGATATCATTTTCTCTACAGATTATAACAACTCAGAAATTACCTCACTTTTCTCATCATCATTGACGAACATTGCAGTGTCTGATGATATTGACACCATTAACGGCTAACCATCACACACCACGAGTTATCACCCATTCTTCTAAAACCTTGATGAAGTAATTCATTTAATGTGAACTGAGTCCAATCATACAGACACTTTTTATTTTCTTCATCTGACGAAGGAAACTGAAGTGGTATGGAAGCTAAGTAACAGACATGCCCCAGTTCACACGGCTCATCACCGTTGGCCGAGATCAAGCCAGGGCAGCTCGACTCTGCAGAACAGGGACTCCTAGAACACACCTGATCCAGACAGCTTCTAACAGCACACAGCCTTCATTCACACCATCTCTTCATTTGAAAGCCTGGGTTGGGGTCTCCAAAAACATCTGCTGAACAAGCTCAAGCTGCCATGCTGTCTGTTCCCCGTCCCAGGCTGAAATGATGCTCCACTTAACAAGACTCAGCACCTCGCAGCAATGGTGAGACCATGCAGCTCTGGTTCTGCCGCCCAGTCCCCTCTGTCCGTCCCAGTTGGGCCACTGTGAAGCCTTCTAGCTCTACTGCACCAATAAGAAAATCTGCCCCCATTTAAAGTTGTGCAATTCTCAGCAAAGTCCTTTTGCTGAGGAGAGATGTGTTCTGTGACTCTTGTTCATTAGTTATGCCTTCGATAGGGACCTACTTCAAGGTAAATTAACTAATTGGTTCATTTAAAATAAGGAAAGAGGGACAACCACCAAAACCTGGGCAGAGAAGTCAAGACTGAAGAGTCTCACCCAAATCCCGAGACCACGAAGGTAATGCAAGTACACATAGAAACTGTTTGCCAAGAGGATCACACGAGTGCAGCACTGCAGTGCCCGGCTGCTGATGGCTCTCAGCAGAGGACCGTCCCAATGGCAGCATGGAAACGCCTACAGATTGTGCCAAATATTCATACTACTTTGAGTCCATAGACTCCAAGACCCTGTACGTTCTTCTGGGAAAGTCCTCTGTCCTCATTGGTCCACAGGTCTGAAAACTGTGTGTGCTGGTTCTGTGTGGTGGTTTTTCCTTGATGCAAGCCATGCTCCCTCCCTGGACTTCACTGAAAGAGCAAATCAACTTAAAGCTCAGTGTTATACTCTCAACCCCCCTTGTTTGCCTTCAGGAAGTTTTCATCTTCATCTCAAGTCTCACTTAAAGCATTGGAGGGGGCACAAAGAAGACTTGTGTGGCTGAAGCAATCCAGTGTGGCCTAGTACAAAGCTGTTTGCTAGCTGTGACATCAGCTCTGCCACTGATCACTCCAGGTGAGACCTATTTTCCTATAAGTAGATCTATCTAGGAACTGTGATGGCATTATATTAAAGGTTCCCTGCAACCCACAAAGTGACAATTAAGCAGGATCCCCCATCATGAGTGGACAGGAGAAGGGCTCTATGTATGTAAGTTCCAGATGGCCCTTCAATCAAAATGTTATTTAGAACTGACAGGATGCTGTTATGCAGCTTCTGTGCAGGGGAAGCTGGAAGATGTTGGAGGGGTACTTATATGCTCCAATCTCTAGTAGATTTAGATACAAAATTTTCATTCCACAGAATAAAGCTCAAGAAGAAAAGTCTTTAACAATCAAACTGGGTTTTAAAAAAGGAAATTTCTTGCCTAAATATCAATTAATGGCAGAAAAGCACACAATTTTGCTTAAACTCTCCTCAGATAATTTTTTTAATCATCTATTTGAAAACAAGGTTAAGTCTCATAATCCTCATTCTCTGACTCATAGATACTTCTGGAAAGTTTATTCTGAGTCTTGTGCATGTGAAAGACAACAACTTATAAGATGTAGCCACTTTGAGGTGAGGAGAGGACACTTTAAAATAGTAGAAATAAAAAAGTAAATATTATGTTGCTAATGGGAAATACTAAGATGGAGAGCTATGACAGAAAACAACCCGGGAGTTCTTTAGATGGGGTGATCCAAAAACAAGCTGCCAAAGGAAGGCAGTGTCAACCATGCAGAGGTGAGGCAGAGACCAGTGTACTGGGTTGGGAGAACCCAGTAGGCAGAAGGGCTGGTGAGTGCAGCCCTACGGCTGAAGCAAACCTGGGGGAAGTATCTGGAGGGAGAGGCCACTGGAAGGATGAAACACAGATGGAAGGAGAAGGGGACAGAAGAGGTGACAGCCCTTGTGCTCCAGGAGTATGGAGGGCTGGGGACTTCTCGGGAAGTGATGAGTTCCTCGGAAATGATGCATTTGGATATCTAATGCTGATGTCTGCTGCGCCAAATGGGAGACCTCAAAGTAGTGTTTACATTCACACAGCAGATGCTCCTGTTGAGCATGTGACATATGTGAAATTACAAACCAAATCCCAAGGAAATGTGAGATACAATAAGTATAGCTGTGTGAGATAGATAGGTATATCTTTTGATAAATGTATTACAGTCAACAGTCAGTGTGCAAATATGGTGCTGTTTGTAAAGGCAGAGTCTATGCGTACCAGGATGTCTGTGTCTCCTAGCATGCCAGCTCCGGGAGAAGAAATATGTTAGACTTGCTAAATAAGATTAGTAGAATCTGCAACAGAACCTGGCACTCACAAGGAATTTCAAAGATGTCACTAAATAAAGGAAATCTTATGTTTATATTTATATATACACATATACGCAAATTAAAATGTGACTAGTTGATAATTTTCTTTGTAGCAAGCTTGGTTTTATTATTCCATAATGATTCTGTATTGCTTTCATATTTGAGATGAAAGACCCATGGTTATGAAGAGCAAGATGGCCTTGGTTCCGATTTTCCAGGCTCAGCACAAATTAAGAATTTAACAGCTCTATAAGGGAGCATATGAGATAGTAAAGTTTATTTCTTGGTACCATTTCAAGGACAGAAAACAAGTTTCACTTCAAGCCACTCAGACAGTTCAGATAAAGGGGAAGGTTCTGGGCTTGACTTGGGAGCAGTGATCCATGAGGAATCATCTGGAGACACAGGAAGGGACCCACGGTATGAACACACAGAACTAACCATCTCTGTTCTTGAAGTAACCCCCTTCCAAACAGCCAGCATAAGTCTAGCCCCATAAAGTCAACTAAAAAGTGAAATTTTGTAAGTTTGTGAAAACTCCTTACTTAGATTCATGCTTTGCAGATTTTCCCAAATGCACATCTGCACCTCCGTGTGAATGAGGCTGGGAACATCTAATCTGTCACCTGCTGACCCTACAATCTGTTCTCTCTCCTGGCTTCTTCAGATTGAAGCTTCTAAAGCAATGTGAAAAATAGAATGCAGACATTTTGTAACTCTTTTTCAATTTCTGTGTGGGAGGCTTCCAGGTCTTGTGCTCACAGATAAGCACCAGGTAAACCCCAAAAGTTAGGCACACAGTGCTGCTCCTTCAAGGGAAGGAATACAATACTTGTTATCTGCTGATGTGCTTTCCTAGCCTGGTGACCTTTGCACTACCTGTGTGGCCAGAGACAACACTGGACCCTCCCCCAGACTCTTGTCATACGCCGGTTTTTCTCAGCCAGTCAATAGAATCTTTTTATGGAAGGTATCATGCCTGTATTACAAAGTTCCTATGTAGCCACATCTGATTTTTATTTCAGTGTATTTTGTTCCTCAAAGAGATTTATGTATGCTTTGTTGTGTGTGCATGATTAATTATCACCAAAGAAGTTTTCCCCAAATCGTGCTCTGCTTACATATGCTTAGAATAAAGCGTTCGGGGTCAGACTCCAGAAGTCTGAACCAACACCAGGCGCTGGGTTCCTACTGAGCAGAACTGCTTTCTGGCCTCCTGTGGATCATCTCTCCCTGAAGGCCTGGTACAGTTACAGAGAACCCCCGAGTTTTTTCAAACCAGTGCAGATTTTAAAATCCTTGTCTGTTAATAATACAATTCTTGTTGATAAGAATCTCTGATAACCTGAATCTCTAGAATGAGTGATATATCAAAATCTTTCTTATCACCATAGGAACTAGGCCCCAAAATCACTGTGGCCTTCTGATCTAGATGATTCTCACAGTGAATCTGGAACACCAGAGAACAGCAGGGAGGATTATGCTTTGAGACCACAGGCAATATGGGTGCTTAATAAGCAGTGTGGCCTTCTCTATACAAGGAACAGAATGAGAAAGTAGGAGGAAGAGGAACTCGTCCATGTGTCTTGATGGCTCGTCACACAGTCACATAGACTGCAAAACAAAATTGTTTCTAGCTGCAAACCTGGTGATTTACCTTCTGCATACTATGATAAATTCATACTACATTTAATGAAAAGGGATACTGCCACACGAGATATGCAAACGTACTTCACTAAGACATTATGCAGTAAATAGCTAATGTGCTGCTAGGCACCTGTGGAGTCCTCTGAGAGACATTTTGATCCTTTTATTAGAATATATATTTTTTCATGTTTATAATCAGAAAAGGCATTGTTGTACACACGCTGTTCTGCCATCTGCTTTTGTATTTAGTAATGGTCTTTAGAGATGCCTCTAGGGTGCTACAGACTAAATTCTTACTCAAATGATAACTGAGTTCCAGGATTTGGCCATTAGAAGAAATGCTTTGATGCACATGGGTGGGGTGCGAATGTCCTGTGGTTTTGTGAATTTACTCATCAGATACATTCTCAACAGGAGAATTAAAACAAAGATTAATGCATAGAACGTGCTGGGGTAGAAACTGCAAGGTTCCATGCCAAAGCTGCATCAGTTCATACTCCAATCCACAGCACACTCTGCTCACCTAATAACTAAGGACGCAAACTCTGTTCCCTCTAAAATGGAGACCAAGACCTTTCTACATATACGCATGAGAAGATATATATATACTCATACGGATATATCACTGCCCATTTTTGCTTCCACCATACCTGTGACCACACATATTAAAGAGCAGGTTCTACCCACTCAAAAAGAATCCTGTAAATTAAGAAATCAACCCTAGGTCATGCAGACTACCACCTGCTGTTTCTGATGTAACATTTTTGATGCTGTATCAGGAGTTATTTTCAAACACAAAGGTTTTAAAGATTTTATTTTAGGATAATTAAATATATCAACCTTTTTGATTCAAACTACTGAGTCCAAGAATACATAGGGTTTTTTTTTTGTTTTGTTTTTCGAGACAGGGTTTCTCTGTGTAGCCCTGGCTGTCCTGGAACTCACTCTGTAGACCAGGCTGACCTCAAACTCAGAAATCCACCTGCCTCTGCCTCCCGAGTGCTGGGATTAAAGGCATGCACCACCACTGCCCGGCTTACAGATTTTAATTATGAGAACATTTTTGTTTGTTTTTCTGAAACAGTGTCTCTATATATAACTCTGACTGAACTGATATTCACTGTGTAGACCAGGCTGGCTTCACAATCAGAGAGAACTACCTGCTTCTCTCTCCCAAATGCAGGAATTAAATGCATATAACACTGTGCTCAGATCATTATGGAGAATGTTTTAAAAAACTAAACCTTCAGGCCTACTCTGGAGCTCACATATATGTACACACACTCTGTACCTCACTTACAAAGTGTGTGTGTGTGTGTGTGTGTGTGTGTGTGTGTCTGTGTCTGTGTCTGTGTCTGTGTCTGTGTCTGTGTCTGTGTGTCTGCATGTCTGTGTGTTTATTTGTGTGTATGTATGTGTGAAGGCATACATGTGTCCATGTGCATGTGTGTCCATGTCTAAAATCATGTATGTAACTGTATGCACTTGTATATGCTGTTATCTATTTTCAGTCAACCGCTGTAGAAAAGGACGTTCCTGTAAACGGGTTGTATAAAAACAATACTGGTGTCTTTATAGCACTCTTATACTATCTACAGAATTTGATGAAGACACTTCTTTATTTTTTATTAGATACACTGTTGCCCAGTCTTACTAGTAAGGCTTAGCATCTCTATGTCCCTCGCTGTCCTAGTATAGAGGCCACTGCTGTAGAATAAGCACAGTGGTCTCTTGTGAGGATTATAATAGTGCCCTGTACAGTGCCTTGCCATCTTTCCCAGAACCCTGAGTTTGAGAATCATTCTTTGACAAACACACATCCACTGTCTCTGAGGACAACTTATCAAAAATTGTCTTTCCAGAGAAAACCTCTCCCCTACGCTGAGCCTTCTGTTATTTTTTTTATTACATGGGATTGTCTTCATGGGAGTACATAGTGTACTCTGAGACTATTCCTCACCACACCTTTCACCTCTCCCCCACCCCTCTCGGCACTCCCCTCTGTTGGACAGTTCCCCCTCCTCTTTCAAGTCATCACTACCTTTGGAATTTTGTTAGGGACCCACGGCAGCAGCACAGAAAGCCAGACTAGATACAACACTGAGCCTTGCTACAGATGGTAATTAGCAAAGGAAATAGAATCATAAAAAACTAATGATGCGGGAGCTTCTAAGGTCACGTTAGCAGCAGTTCGACCTGATGAATGAAGGCCTGTGAAAAGCCCATGACAATTGGCTCAGCTCATATTGCATCCAGTCAAACCCAGACGCAAACCGTAATCTCTACGCAGTGGCATGAAGTCACTGGAGGATGGCTCCACCAAGTCCAGCAGGCAGCCTACAGAGCTCATCACTGTGTTAGGTTCAAGATGTTACGGGGTAAAATGTTTGAGTAATTTTCAATGAGAAGAATTTGTGGTAACTACAGTACCCACACTTCAATTGTAGCCAGATGCTTTTCCCAATTTTTAATTTTATTTTTAGCCTAGCACATGGCTTCAGTGGAAACTGAGAATGATAGATAGACGATACACATTTCATCACATTTGCAGTGTGAAAATAATAACACTTGGGATACTTTGTGCATGTTATTTTCAGGAAAGCAAAGAAGTTCACTATGGAGGAATATACTTTAAATATGCTAATGTCGCTATGCAGCATCTCCACACATAAGAGAGATCACGATCCCAGCCATGGTCTAGATATATTGCAGCATACTGTTTAGCGGCTTCTATTCAGAGACCTTCCAATGTTTTATATAGACTCAACGGAGAGGAAAACAGCATAAGCAGGCAATGCTCTTGAGCTGATTTTAGGAAATGCTTTAATAACAGACCCAGGCTAGAAAATGATCAGATACCCACCCACTCCATCCTACACACACAGGAAAGGCAATAGTAGGCTCCATTTTTGCATTGCCTGAATCTGTCAGATGGCATGAGGTGATGTATGAACATGTAGGCTAACCTGATCAGACAGTCACTCTCCCACTGCACTGTCAGAATGGCTGCTGAGTTGACTACCACAAAGGTGAAGTCTTCACCATCCACTGGCTTGCTGTTGTCCTGAGACAAAGTCATCCCCCCTGTTGTGAAAAAGAGAAGGCAGAATGCTCCTGGGAGTATAGAGTCTGCCTGGGAGGATTCTGCACCCCTGGTTCTGCAGAAGTCACAGAAGTCACTCTTATTGGTCTCTACCCACACTCACGTTACAGCAGAGCCAGGTGGGAAATTTTTAACGAGAAGCCATAAGCTAAGATCAACTTACTGGAGATGTGGTTAACCGAAGGATAGTGCCATTTTTTATTTCGTTGCGGTTCTGCAAAAGATGAAAGAAAAGCTTTAGTAAATCTTTTAAGTAGAATTTTAATAAGGAAAAAATTTAACTCAGTCCTGATTCTGTGCGGCATTCTTACAATTTTCTCTGTTCTCATTTGTGTAATTTTCAATTATTTCTACAAAGAAGCTTAACTCAAAGAAAAGTAATATGAGACCTCAAAATCCAAAAGTAAAACAATAACTGCAAAAGTGTATTCAGGGAAACCAGCCTAGAAGTTCTACACATGACAGAACTGAAAACATGTCTACATGAAAGCTTCTAAACTAATAATCCACAGAAATATTTACTCTTAAGTCAAAAAAAGCTTTGAAAATTAATTGTAGTAACAATCGCTCGGCCCTCCCTTCAAATAAAATAAAAATAATCAAATTGACCATATCTAAAATAGTTCACTTTTGTTCTGCACAGCATATCTCAATGAAGCTGCAATTTTAAAGTTTCTTGGTTCCTTATGCACGATCCCATAAAGTAAGAAACAAGCAGCATGAAAGAGTAGGTCCCACACCAGCCTGTGAGCATGGGGCCTCTCTCGGCATCCTTGGCAGTGGAAGCTCCATTTCACTCACGATTCCAGTTCTTTCAACCAGAGCATGCACCGTGCTCAGCCTCCAGAAGGTGGTCATCCAGCTGGGCTCCCTGGCTATAGCCCCAAGGAGCTGAGACAAGGAGGTTCATTTTCCACATCCTTTAAAACAGACCACAGGCTATGATGCAGCAGGAGCACAGAGGAGGTGGGAAATTCCTCCCTGGTGTGTCAAAGGCACATCCATCACATGTACCCTCGGCCAATTTTCACTAGTTATACACAATAAATTCTCTACAACTAACAAGCTGTCAGAGGCCAGCCTGAGCACTCCCTCCCAAAGAAAAGTACTTCTGGATACTTCACATCATGCACAGACAAGCCTGAAACCCATCCCCAATAAATAAGGAAATAAAAGTGCAACATGGTCCTTTCATCCCTATCTAGAATGTCCCAGAAACGTCAAGCCACTCTGTAGGAAACTATTGCTTTATCACCAGGGGGACGAGCAGGGACCACAGAGCAGACTGGCTGGGAACAGCAATGTTAATTCACTTCATGTCAAGCTTAATGTCTGTAAGCGACTGAAGAAAAAGTCAGCTAGTTGCAAACACTAGTTACAAAGTACAGAGGAAGCTGGATATGCACAATCTGTCCTCCATGGCCAGCTTCTGAGTACACTGAGGAATCAGAGTCAGAAGATGGAAAATTGAAATTCTTCTTAATTAGGGATTCGGGAGAACAGTGATCTCTCAAAGTAAGCCTTCAGGTCAGGGGAGACCGAGCAGGCATGTTCCAAAGAAAGAAAACGTGTGCTTGACCTTTGAGAAAGAAGCCAGGAAAATTTAGAGATATTTTCTCATGCAAACTAGAGTGGAGAGTTAGGTCTTTTATTCTTTTTGTAAAGTGCATTGAAAACTCTGGCACTGAGCTAGAGATTTTCATCTTCAGTGTTTATCTCACCACCATAATAACTCTATGCATATTTTAAAGATCAGAAACAAGAGCTCATCTTGAGCCACACCAGGGTCAAGACTGGGAGGACTGTGACCTAGGAGACCTCACACTGTTCATCATGTTCATCCTGTCTGTTTCCTTCCTGGAGCTTTTATAAGAGCAAAGAAGTGGGAAAGAAGTTAAAGAAAGACCTGCAACGCATCAGAGCTTAGTTACCAACTCCAGGGCAACGTGAAGGTCCAGGAATTCTAGTAAGAGCTGGACTGGGAGAGAAGGGGATCTGCTCCTAGGCTCCCATTCTCCACTTTCTGCAATCAGAACAAGACTTCTATGAAGAAGAGGTAGAGGTTGGTTTGTCCACTTGCTTAAAGCCAAAAAACTAACTATTCAAGCTACTTACAGGCCGAGCTGGATCCAAATGTCTAGCTAGCCATTTTGATCTGATTCTTCCCCCCTATGTTTGCAAGAACATGTCCTTGCCTGGACTGTTTAGAATGAGCCAGAGGGTGAGCCTGTGCTTACCCTGGGACTGTTTAAAATGAAAGCAGGTTTGGCTGTTCTTAGAATGGCAGCCATCACTCTGCCCATGCCCCTGGGTCAACAACTAACTGTGCCTAACCAGTGATTTGTATTTTGGATAGAGATAGGGGGAGAGGAAAGGAGGGAGAGGCAGAAGAGCTATCTCTATAACCATTACACACTTTAGCTCCTGAGACAAGGCAAATTGAATTCGGAAAGAACGTCAGTGGTACAGCCTTGCTTCCAGGACATCATTCTATCAGGAAGATCAACCAGACCACGCCTCTGTCATCTTAGCTGTAAAATTCATTACCGCAGGGAAAGCATGAGTTGTTCCAGTTTCATGACTCCCACCAAGGCAGCACAGGGACTCATTTAGCAACTGCCTGCCGGGAGTAGAAGCACACCCCACTTCCTAGCTGGGAACCCTGCTGCAAGCCGCATGGATGGCAGCTGGCCCACTTCCCTGGTCATTATAAGGATTCGCTGGTTAATCCACTGATGCTGTTTAGAATAGGAATCACACATTGAAAATACACAGGAAAAAAGTCAAACGTTTATTACTAAACACAAAAATAGCATCCACAAAATATACTGCTGAACCCTTTCATGTTTGTAGCTGGTCCCTATATGTACCCTGTTGTCTGACTGTGAAATGGCCCCCTAGGCTCCTGTGTTTGAACACATGGTGCCCAGCTGGTAGCGCTGCTTGAGAACGCTCTGGACCATGAGGAGGTGGAACCTTGCTAAAAGAACTTCATCACTGGAGTAGGGAGCCGTGGTTTTACAGCCTACCCACTGCCTGTTATCTCCCTGCTTCCAGTATATACATAGAATGTGACCATTCCGCTTCCGGAATGCCAGGTCAGCCTCACTTACCTGCTGTCATACCTTCACAGCCATGATGTCTCGTGTGCCCTCTGAAACTATAAGAGCCGATATAAAACATCTCTTCCCTAACTTGCTTTTAGTCATGGTATTTTAACATAGCAACTGAAAAATGACTAACAGACAGCCCGATAAGTAAATTTCACAGTACATTCTACATTACCCTAAAGACATTAGCACATTCCATCAGAATAATACATATTAATAAGCCCATGTCCTGTCAATAAGCAGATCAGCCTAGCTATGGGGGAATTCTGTCCTAGAGTGGCTTCATATCAGAAGTTGGGTACCTCTCAGTCACTCTTGCCACTCTCAGTCCTTCTTGATGCATTCTTCCAAGCACCGACATTGTGAGTGTGTGTATGTGCGTGTGTGTGTGTGTGTGTGTGTGTGTGTGCATGTGTGTGAGTGTGTATGTGCATGTGTGTGAGTGTGTATGTGCATGTGTGTGAGTGTGTATGTGCATGTGTGTGAGTGTGTATGTGCATGTGTGTGCACATGTGCATGCACGTGCGTGTGTGTGTGTGTGTGTGTGTGTGTGTGTGTGTGTGTGTGTGTGATATTTGCTTATCATGTTCTTCATGTTGTCCACTAGTTACATCACTTCATTTTAGAATGGCATCTCCATGAGAGTAAATAGTGACTGTATGTATCACAGTAGTATTGCTCCATCTGCAAAGGCCCATGTCAGTGTTCAATAAGCATCTGCTGGACAAATGACTACAATATTATGTTCCACGTCATAAATGAAGCACTGAGACAAATCTAAAATGAAACATGACTAATTCTCATTCTCCTAAAAGTCAATTAAAATCCTGAGCCACACAACTTTATCTTCCAGGAATCGCCTGCTAGGGTCAAAGTATGAATGCTCACTGCAAGAACTTCCTGAAAAGCCCAGAAACTCTAAAATGGAAAACATCAACTATTTTCAACCCAAGATTTTTGACTCCAATTCAAAATTCTCTTCTGTTTCCACCAATTGTGTAGTGTATGCAGTATCATGATCCACACGTTTAAAATCTAAAGCAAAGTCCTAATTCTCAGTAGATTCTGTTCTTCTCTGATGGTCTTGCCAGCTTGATTAGGCTCTCTGATATGCCAAGGGGACAGAATACCATTCAACCAAATAGTGGTCTTGATGTTGCTATGAAGTCTTTTGCGAATGTTCAGTATAAGTAATCCTCATAGAAAATGTAAATCAAAACCACAGTGATTTACCACCTCAGTCCTCTAAGAATGGCTATTACAAAAAAGGACTAGCCAAGCATGGTGACCCACGTTGCATTCCAGCACGTGGGAGGCAGCGGAAGGTGGATCTCTGAGTGTGAGGCCAGCCTGCTCTACAACATGAATTCCAGCACAGCCGATGCTACATAAAGAAACCCTGCCTCAAAAAAAAATTAAAAGTGCTGTTAATAATTAGAAAAACACATTGGAACATTGCAACACTGCACACAACTGGTAAATAATACAGTTATATGGAAAATAGTAGAGGTTTCTCAAAAACTTAGAACACCTCCCATACACCCTAGCAATGCACGCATAAGCATATAAACACAATGAAATCACTGTGTGGATGAAACAGCTAAGCTTGGATGTTTCCTGTAGTGATATTCTTGGTAGCCAAAAATGGAAGCAGCCTATATGTCCATCAAGTGATGAATGGACACAGAAATACAGTGGAAGACCAATCAGCCAGGAAAATGAAATTGTGTTAGTTTAAACAAGGATAGAACCAAGGTCACTGCACCAAGGGAAATGAATGAGGTACAGAATGACAAATACCACATGACCTCGGTCATATGTGGCACACAAACAAGAAGGCCTCATGGGAGTTGAGAATGGGGGTACCCAGGGACTGAGAGGAGGGGAAGCAAGAGAGTGAGACAAAAGAGGTTGGTGAAGAGGAGCTAAGCCTCGGCTGTGTAGAAGCTGGGGCTGTTGAAGTGTTGTTCTTCATAGGGAGACTCTATATAACTGTTCTATACTGTGCATCTCAAAGACCCAGGAAAGGGGATTTGCACATTGTCAGCATTCAGAAACGGTAAGTATCTGAGGAAAGAGATTGTGTAGGAGCTCAGGAGATAGTTCTGTCTGTAAACTGCCCACTTGGTAAGCATGACAACCTCAGTTCAATCCCCAGTGCCTATGGAGCAAAGTCAGCAGTAGTAGCCTGTGCTTGTAATGCTACACTCAGGAGACAGACACTAGTAAATCCCTAGGCACTGCTGGCTGGCCAGTCTAGCATCATCAATAAGCCCCAGGCCAGTAAATGGCCTGCCAAAAAATAGATGTAGTAGATGTCTCCTGAGGAGTGACACTCAAGGCCCACTCTGGTCTCTCCTCACAGGTACATATACACATGAACACATTTCTGCACACCCAGGCAGGTGAACACACACAGACACACACACACACACACACACACACATAGAGAGAGACAGAGAGACAGAGAGAGAGAGAGAGAGAGAGAGAGAGAGAACAGAGAAATAGATTATTCACCCTGATTCAAACATCACACAATTTGTAAAGTACACCAAAACATTATATGGTACCAAAATTATGTGTTAGTTACAATGTTTTTATCTGTCAGTTTAAAAAAATTAATTTAAATTTTACAATCGGAAAAACAGACCATCATAAGATACGTGTAGAACAGGCATTCTAAACTCCAAATTAACACTGGCTGCAGTAAAGAGGCTCCCTCATGCCACCTCCTCAAAAATAAAGAAGATAAAAAAGGCAGAAAGATTATTTCTGCAGAGTCCTGCCGGGCCTGCACACACCGTATGGGAAGAATGACAAGTGGCCGAGAGAAAGCAGCTAGCACTGCTATCATATTTCCCCACACAGCCATTGCAGTCTGCGCTCACCCAGACGAGATTCTGTGTTATGTTCCGATCTCATCCACTCAGCCTCGGTGAGGCCTGAGTGGTAGGACCCTGAGGAAACATGCCATTGATGTCATATCATCTCCTCCAGGGTCCATTTTCCTCAGTACTCCAATGTTCTTCTTAGGCTAATCCAGAATTGCATCTGGTCAAAAACATAAATGCTCCCTCTTCTGTTGCTTACCAAAGACAGCAGAGAACCTCAGGGAGTCCAGACACTACCAATATTAGAAGTCATGGCCCTTAGCAGGCAGGTACCTCAGGAAAGGATACCCCGCAGCCCCCTCTCTCCATTGTTGTCCGTTGCATCTCTCAGTTGTGAGGAGCCGCTAACTTTAGATGTTCTACTCCAAGATAACACTGTTCTTTGGCACCTTTACTTAAGCACCAAAGTGACTCTGCATGTAAGCACAGTCTCATTAATTGTCCATTTGCTTCACTTTCCCATCTTGAGGCTAATGAAGCCAGTAGGGGCAGTATATGACACATCGGTTGCTAAGCTACAGAGCAATGTCTGTAGATGGAAGACAACAGAGGACCTTTAGGAAGGAGTGTATAAAATACTCTAAAGTAATATATAATGCTCCCCCAGTGATCTGGGGGCTGGGGGAGAGAAGTGAGTTTGAAGAATAAAGAAGCCCTTTCCCTACAGCTAACTCAGGGACGCTACACTGCCCTCTCCAGATGTCACCTCTGCCAGGTAAAGGTGACGTTGGAGGCTTCTTCCTCCACTTTTGTTATGCTCAGTCATCACTCTATTTTCATTCTTTCACCTGCAGGCTAATATCCAGTTCTCAAGTTTGAAAACTGAAAAACTAAAACACAGAACAAGGCCTATAGGCAGAGATGTTTAGATCCAAAAGATCTGAAGTCCACAGTGAGAGATGTTAAGGTCACCCAGAACAGACATCGGCAGTCAGTAGTCTTCTCTCTTGCTTTCCATAGTAAGATCTGGGCCTGAAGGATCGGATGGGGGAGTCAGCAGCTCCCAGCAGCCAACCAGTGTCCTAGATCAGGCAAATCTAAGTGGCTAAACAGAAGGAGACTGCCTGTCTCCTTTGGTATTTTAATCAAGAGTAAAGCCAGAGATAAAGAACAACATGTTTTTCTGAAGACAAACAAGCTTGTCTTAAAGGAACAGGCATTATCCAATGTCTACTAATGTCCCCAAATGGGAAAGTAAACTTATTTTCACAGAGCAGGAAGTACCGGGCCGTGGACCTAACTAAATACAGGTAGAATGTATTTCAAAGCCCTGTCCTTATCTAACATCCTGAAATGTTATCCAATGTAATTCGTTCAGTAGAGATGGGGATGTGAAATCTCTGAATGTAGAAGATCACGGCACAATGTGAGCATTCCTTCTGGGTGAGTGGCACCAGCAAAGGCGTAGTGTGAGCAACAGATGGTGAGGTCAACTGTCAGTCAATCTGTCGAGGGACAGGCGCTGTGCTGGAGAACAGTGGTGGGACGAGGAAGCTGGGCCATCAGCGGTCTGGGTGGTTCAGTGCACTGACAGGAAGGAAGCTCCAGCTTGGGCCTGGACCGGCCGCTCTAAATCGGCTCGCTTCCTTATCAGAGGAGGAGCAACGGGCCTAGTGCCAAACGTCAATAGAGCAAACAGAGAGGAAATACTTAAGGCTCTTGAGCAGGATTACTGATATGATGAAGAAATTTTAGAGAAATAAATCTGTCAGAAGGGTAAATTAGACAGGGAGGGGGAAAGTTCAGGAAAATAAGCCAGGAGACGAAGAACTTGAGCAACTGTGTACAGGTTCCAAGCCCAGAGATACAGGCCCTCAGCACCTCCCACTGTCACAGTGCGCAGTCCAAAAGGCGATGCGAAGATCCCAAGAGGGAACAGACAGTGGGTTCCCTGACATTAGAAAAATATTCTTTTCCTTCCATATGGAGGGAGCATGAAGGACAGTCAACAGGACATGTTTTTTGGTGTATGAATTTTGTCAAGTCTGAGAAAAGCCTTTAAAATGTAATGTGGTGCATTTACACAATAGAGTACTACTCAGCTATTAAAAACAATGATTTAATGAAATTTGAAGGCAAATGGATGGAACTTGAAAATATCATCCTGAGTGAGGTAACTCAGTCACAAAAGAATGAATATGGTATGTACTCACTGATAAGTGGATATTAGCCCAAAAGTTCTGAATACCCAAGTTTCACTTTACAGTAACCGCTGGACTGAGAGTGAGGTCCCAGGTGGAGGAGTTGGAGAAGGGACTGAAGGAGCTGAGGGAGTCTGCAGCCCCATGGAGGGAGCGACAGTGTCAACTGGCCTTAACCCCCCCCCCCCCCGGTCCTCCTGGAGGCTGGACCACCAACCAAAGAATACACATGGAGGGATCCATGGTTCAGACCACATATGTGGCAGAAGAGGGTC